>BTHU01000008.1:48651164-49251164 GCA_036184795.1 Tokudaia tokunoshimensis | reverse complement strand
GGAAAATTCAGTGTCCACCCAATACAAGACTGAATAAAGATACGGTGATGGAGTCACACAAATTGAGGACATTCAAAAAGTTTTAGTTATGCATACATATATGCGTATACACACATGTATATACTTATGTATATATATGTATGTATGTATTTGTATATGTATATATAAAAACTAGATATGTATATTATTGAAGTCAACAGAACTTTAAAAGCATAAAACAGATACATATAATGCTAAAGATATTAAAAGTTACAGATATTAAAAACACAAAGCAACCTTATCTATATACTCTACAACTAAGAAATACCCACAGTATGTGTGAGTGTGTATGTGTGTGTACATGTATGTGTGTATTTGAATTGTGTGTATATGTGTGTATGTGTGTTTGTGTGTATGTATGTGTATATGTGTGTATACGTGTATGTCTGTGGATATATGTGTATGTGTGTACGTATGAACGTATGTGTATACGTGTGAATGTGTATGTGTGTAAGTAAATGTGTGTGTGTGTGTGTGTGTGTGTGTGTGTGTATGTGTATACATAAAAACAAAAGCTGGAGGAATATAGATAAAATCCACAAAAGATATTTTCTCTGAAAATGAGAACAGGGACTTAAACCAAAATGAGAAAGAAAGATACTTTGGTGTTATTTTTTTATTGTTGTTTTATCCCTTTTGTTAAAATAAAAACTTGAAATAAATATATTTTAAAATCTGGGTGGTGAGCACACAGTCAGTGATTAGCCTTATTTTCTGAGAATTAAAACGTTTACTAGCTTAAAGCCTTTGATATAGGAGGTGGAGGAAGGAGGATTAGAAGTTTAAGGCCATGCTCAGTTACATGAACAACTCGAGGCCAGCCTGGGCTACCTGAGATCCTGTCTCAAGAGAAACAGAGAGACAGAGACAGAGATAGACAGGGGGAGAGAGAGAGAGAGAGAGAGAGAGAGAGAGAGAGAGAGAGAGAGAGAGAGAGAGAGAAAGAAGAAGAAGAAGAAGAAGAGGAGGAGGAGGAAAGAGCTTGTCAGTATTGCAGAGGTGGGTACTTGTTAGAGGGCGCTCATCCCCATTCTTTCTCTTTTCCATTCTCATGATGAGATTCTTTCACTCCTGCTAGGGTGTGATCTAGCCAGAAGTGAATGCTGAACTTTCAGATTTCAAGTTTCCAGAACAAATGATCCAAATAAGCCTCTATTGTTTGTAAGTTATCCAGCCTCTGGCATTCTATTAGAGTAGCCTGAAACAGCTCCAGATACTTTTCTGTCTGTAAAGGATAAACCTTTTTAGCAAAGACTGCTAGTTTCAAAAACACATGACATTCAGACTAACCTGGTGACTGTAGTTCAGTGTGTCAGAAGAAGATAATGACCTAGAAATAAAGGAATTGGTAGGCCTGGATGAAGCAGCTCTACTCTGTAAGCACAGAGTCAACTTCTAGAACCAGCCTGTTAGTCTCCTGTCTACTAACTTCACACTGCTAGACCATTGTGGAAGCCACGCCCGACTCTCCTGCTAGAATTAGCTCTTGAAATGCTGCCCTAAAAAAGAACAACAGTGGCAAGCACTTGCATAAGCTTAAAAAATGGTGGCTGCAAGAGCCACTTTTTCCTGCATCAATGGAGCTCCCATTCCTTATCAAAAAAGTCTCTCTTTGTAGTAGGTAGAGACCAACACAGAAAACCACAAGCGGACACAATGCAGACTGTGAGGAGCCCAGGTCCAACAGATACAGCTCCATCATGGCTCCTGCATCTATGGCTCAGACAGCATCACGTAAGAAAGGGTGGAAAGAGTGTAGGAGCCAGGATACCAGAAAGTGTGTAGGAAAACAGCCTGTCCAGGAAATGACTGCGTAAACAATACCAGAGCAATGATAAATATCAGTGGTCATATTAATGTGGAAGGAGGAGTTTCCCAGGTCCCACCCCTAGACATAGGACAGTAGGCAACTCAAGACTGCATGGAGAGGACTTTACCTCTCCCAGGATTGAACCCCATCGACATTTCCCCAGTACAGAGTGATTAGCCTTGAAAATAGCAAACACTAGCACACTAGTGGCAAAAATAGTCTCAGCAGATTGTACACATACAGGCATAAATTGGGGGTTCATGGAAAGGGTTCAAGGGAGGGTAACTGGAAGGAGCTGAAGAGGGGAAAGGGCGGTGGGATTCTATTTCAATTAAAATATATTTAAATTGTATCAATCATAAGGTTCACCAAATTGAGAGAGTTATACAGAAACAAAGGCTAGTTTGAATTCGGAAAGGGGGAAATTAGCCATGATTAAATTAAATTAAACAATTTAAATCTTGAATTTTTCAGCACTTCTTTTTTATTATTAAGTTTATTTATTTCCTTTGCAACCCAATATCAGCACTTCCTCTCCTCCCAGTACCCAAGGATGTCCTCCCTCCCCATCCCTCTTCCCCTTATCTTTTGAGAAAGAGAAGCCCCCTTCTGGAATGTTAACACCCTCCCAAATCCCCCAACTCTCCCCCCACACCAAGTCACTGTGGGGGGACTAGGCACATCCTCTCCCCCTGAGGTCAAAGCTGTCTATTTAGGGGCGCAGGATTCACAGACAGGCAGTCAGGCAACAGGATCAAGGACAGCCCCTGCTCCAGTGGTTTGTGGGGACCCCTCCCCCCACCCAAGAAGACCAAGCTGCTCATCTGCTACATGTGTGCAGGGGACCTAAGTCCAGACGGGCTCGCTCTTTGGTTGGTGATTCAGTCTCTGGGAGACCCAAGGTCTAGGTTAGTAACTCTGTTGGCCTTCCTGTGGAGTCCCTGTCCTCTTTAGGTCCCTCAGTCCTTCTCCAAGTCCTTCTCCAAGCTCTTCCACAAGACTCCTCCTAATGTTTAGGTGTGAGTCTCTTTCCATTGGCTGCTGGGTGAGCCTCCCAGAGGACAGTTATGCTAGGCTCCTGTCTGCAAGCATAATGGAGTATCATTAATAGTGTCAGGGATTAGTGCTTACCCATGGAATGGGTCTCAATTTGGTGCAGTCATTGGTTGGCCATTTCCTCAGTCTCTCTCTAGTTTTGTCCCTGTAGGCAGGACACATTTCAGGTCAGAGGCTTTGTGGGTGGGTTGCTGTTCTTATCCCTCTACTGCGAGTTCTTCCTGGCTACAGGAAGTGGTCACTTCAGGCTCCACATCCCCCACTGCTAAGAATCTCAGCTAGAGTCACCCCCATAGACCCTTTAGCTTCTCTCCCCATCCCAGGTCTCTGGCACTATCCTAGAGATTGCCCCTCAGCTGATCTCCCTTCTCTCTCCCCTGCTGTCCCTAATATAATCCCCAACCCTGCCCACTTCCCTCCCCTCCCATTTTCCACTCATTTCCCTCCTTCCATTGATCTCTGATATCTCATCACTTCTTGTAGTTTCCTTCCTATGACATGCCTATTTATGCAGGATATGTAACATATGCTTTGTGGCTAACTCTAATTACCAACTTGCCACAGCCTAGAATGAAAGTGTCAATGAACAACTATATATATATATATATATATATATATATCGGGTTGGTCTGTGGACACGTCAATGTCTTAATTAAGTTGATTAATGTAGAAAGACCCAGTCCATTGTGGGTGGCACCATTCCCTATACAGAAGGCCCTGAACTGTATAAGAGTAGAGAGATCAAATAAGCACAAGGAAGCAGGCAAGTGAGCATGTGTACAGTTCATTTCTCTCTGCTCTTGACCAAGGAAGTGATATGACTATCTGTTTAAAGCCTTGACGTTTCCACAATGACTGACTAAAACCAGGTATTACAAACTGAAATAAGTCCCTTTCTCCCCTAAGTTGAATTCTATCAGGGTATTTTATTATAGTAACAGAAATGAAACTAGAAATGAATGTGTGTGTGTGAAGGCCAGAGTACCACCTCGGATAACATCTTCAGGAATATCATCCCCATACTTTAAGACAGGGATCTCATTGGTCTGCCACTTACCAATCAGGACAAACTGGCTGGTCCCAGGGATCCTCCTGTCTCTGCCTTCCCAGTGTTCGCATTACTACCACACCTAGCTTTTTATGTGGGAGCTGGGGATTAAACTCCAATCCCTAGTCTTGTGAGGCAAAGTCTTTGTTAGCAGATCTATTTCCCTGGCCCCTAGAATTTTCTTTATTGGACGAAATTTTGATTATTAATTCAGGCTCCTTAGTATTAGTCCAATAGAAACCATTATCATCATCATCATCATCATATTGATTCAGTCTTCTTATTCACTATTAGTCCAACAGAATTTTTTTTTTGTGATGGTGTCATGACTAATTGTATGTTTCCAAGACTTTACTCATCTCATCTGGTTCCCTAAATTATTTGGAATAAAATTGTGACCCTATGCTTGATCCTAGTGGTCTCTTGTGACCCCTTACCTTCCTGTAGCCTGGGGAGTAATGCACTTGCTTTCATTTATAATTGTGTTTTAGTTACCCTCTCCCCATTATCAGTCCAGCCAAAGGTTTTATTTCTTCTGAGCATCATCAGCTTCTTAGAATCTTTCTACTGTTTTCTATTCTCCGATTCATTATCTTCTGCCCTGGTGTTGTCTGCTCTCTTCTGCTGCCTTTGGATTTGCCAGACCTTCTTTTACTTCCTCGACTATAAAGCTAGGTTGTTTGAGACCTGATTTTTTTTCCTCCCCCAAAGTTGGCAGGTGTAGCATAAATGTTCCTCTTAAACTTATGTGTCCATAAGTTTTGGGATATTGTATCCATTTTTGTTTGCCTTGTGCCTTAATTTCCCTTTTGATTCTTTGCCTGACCCATTTTTGGTAAGTGCTGTACCATTTCAAATGTTTGTGAACTTCCTGGTTTTTCTGCATTGATTTCTAGTCTAACACTGTTGTGCTGAGAAGACCTGGCTGATGTTGTTGGAATCTCCTTAAATTTGCTCAGCTTTGTTTTCTGCCTCCCCATGTGATCTATTCTGGGGAACATTCTATTTGTATTTGACAAGAATGGGTATTTTGCAGTTGTTTAATATATTTCAATTGTTCAACAAGTCAACCAAAATATTGTTTTCTCAGAAATAAAGGTTCTCAAACAAGACTTTCCACTGTATATGTTCAGCTTTGAAGAAATACATCATCTTTGTGCTATATAAATTGTCCTGGAACATCAAAATTGATCAATAACTTTATCTAATTCACTTTATGAGGCTTTTGAGGGACAACTGGCATACTGCGTGTTGGCAGTGACTTTCATTTATGGGTAGAAATCGAGTTTCTGGACTAAATTTTTGTCATCTCAATTTTCTGCCACCCACATAGCTTCTCAAAATGAGATCACTATAAACTGACTGCACATTTGATAATCATTTTTCTTTTTATTTTTAAATCCATAGCTGATTGTTTTAGAAAAATCGGTGACTTCTCAATTTCCTCCAATAGAAATCTAGGCTGAGGCCACATAAACTTTAAATAAATTGAGGTGTTCAGAGGAAATTTCCAAATGACACATCAAAAAATGGATCAGACATATGTAATGATCATAGTCAAAGAAAAAGAGGCTATCAACTTGAGAGGTAGGAGACACAGGAGGGATTTGACAAAGAAGGGTAGCTGGGAGGGGCTGGATGAAAGGGAGACTGAGAGAGTGATGTAATTCTGTTTCAGTTAAAAATCATGAGGTTTACCATGCTGAAAGAGCTGGACAGAAACAGTTTTACATACACACACACACACACACACACAGGGGGGGAAGGGGAGAGAGAGAGAGAGAGAGAGAGAGAGAGAGAGAGAGAGAGAGAGAGAGAGAGAGAGGAGAAAGAATTCTATGCCCAAATATTTTCACTTATTAATTCAATCAAGTATTCAAATACTTAAAGAAAAATAAATACAACTTCTCAAATTTTTCCAGCATGGATGAAAACAAATCAACTAATAAACTGAGTTCAACAGAGCGTTCAAAGCATCATAGCATCGTTCAGGACTCAGCAGGTAAAGACACTCACTGCCAAGTCAATAACCCAAGTCCAATTTCCAGAAACACACAGTGGACGTGAAAACGATTCTCTCAAGTTTCTTGCTAACTTCACATGGTCATGGTGGCATGTATACACACACACACACACACACACACACACACACACACACACACACACACCCCTATACACAGGTGCATGCACACACACAGGCACACACACATATAGACAGGTGAGCACACATGCATGTGCGCTCTCTCTCTCTCTCTCTCTCTCTCTCTCTCTCTCTCTCTCACACACACACACACACACACACACACACACACACACACACTAAATATAAAGAAAAGAAGAAGACAAAAAGGAAAGGGAGAAAAAAGCAGCCCTTGCCATGGTCTAGGAGGGTTTGCCCCTGGGATAAAGCAATGGTTCAATATATATGATAAACCCACCATTTTCCTTGCTGACAAGCCGAAAGTGGTTCTCTAAGATGGGGAATGCTCTCCCTGCTTCTACTTAAAGTAATACTGGATGTCCTAGGCAGAGCAGTTGGCAAGAAATGAGAAAAGTGTCCCCAGATCCAGAAAGAAAAAGCAGCAGTGTGTTCTTTGCAGGCAACTGGTAGAAAACTCTAAAACAGTGGTTCTCAACCTTGCTAATGCTGTGACCCTTTAATATAGTTACTCATCTTGCAGTGATACCCAACAATAAAATTATTTCATTGCTACTTCATAACTATAAATTTGCTACTGTAAATATCTGATATGCAGGATATCTGATATGTGGCCCCCAAGGGGTTGAAACCCATATCTCTAAAATCTCCATCAAAAAGAAACTTAAAGAGTGTTGTTGATGAACCTGTTCGGTAAAGTTGAAAAGACAAAGTAAGACACAGAGATCATCTCTGTACACTAACAACAAGCTACTGAAAGGTAAGCTCCAAAAGCAATCTCATTTATAATTTCATTAGCAAGAATAAAATATTTATGAATAAGTGTAACCAAGGATGTGAAAGAAATGAAGGCTGAAAAACCACAAAACTGGAGACAGAAAAGGGAAGGCTTTTCTGTGCTCCTGGATGGGTAGAATTAATATTGTTGAAATATTAACGAGAGTTGTAGGTTTAAAGCAATTCCAATGAAAAGGACAACAGTATTTTTTTTCCAGAAATAAGAAAGTCAATTTCAGGCTAAGGAAATGGTTCCACGGGTACTCGCTTGCTGTACAAGCATGACAAGCTGAGGTCGGATCCCCAGTACCCATAAAAATCCTATAATACTAGCAGTTGCAGAGACATGAGGATCCTAGGGGCCACACCGGCCAGCCAGTCCATCTGTGAGGAACATTAGGTTCTATAAAAGACAGAGTGTCAAAAAAAATAATAAGGTGGATAAAATAGATACCAATGTTGACCTCTGGATCAGGGTTGACCTCTGCCTTCTCCAAGCACCTGCACACACAGACTGACATACATGCATACAAAAAACAAAACAATCTAGATGCTTGTTTGATATTCCAAAAGACCAAAAGATAGCTAACTTGAATAGTAACAAAAATGGAGCCGTTGCCTTAGTCAGGGTTTCTATTCCTGCACAAAACATCATGACCAAGAAGCAAGTTGGGGAGGAAAGGGTTTATTCAGCTTATATTTCCACAATACTGTTCATCACTAAAGGAAATCAGGACTGGAACTCAAGCAGGTCAGGAAGCAGGAGCTAATGCAGAGGCCATGGAGGGATGCTTCTTACTGGCTTGCTTCCCCTGGCTTGCTCAGCTTGCTTTCTTATGGAACCCAAGACTACCAGTCCAGGGATGGCACCACCCACAATGGGTCCTCCCCACTTGATCACTAATTGAGAAAATTCCCCAGGGTTGGATCTCATGGAGGTACTTCCCCAACTGAAGTTCCTTTCTCTGTGATAACTCCAGCTTGTGTCAAATTGACACACAAAACCAGCCAATACAGTCATCGTACTCTGGTTTTAAACTATATTGTAAAGCTGTAGTATTCAACACAACATAGCTATGCCATTAGAAAGAATCCATAGGAGTATGGACTTGAATGGAGAGACCAGAAGTAAACCCACATACATACTCTTGACATTTGCCTAAGAGTACTGAGGATTAAAAAGGAAAGGACATACTCTTCACAAACTGCTTATCTGTAAGTAAAAGAATGAGTTGGGTTCCTGCCATACTCCACTCACTGAAAGCAACTCAAAATGATTCCTGCATGCTCTGCTCACAGAAAATAACTCCCAGAAAAACAAATAAAACAAAAACAAAATAAAACAACCCTTCTCAAAACTACTAAAGAAAAAATATGATAAGAATTCTTAAAATTTGTTCCTTGGATGCTATTTTTTATTGCTACCAAGAACTCACTAATAAGACCAAAAACAAACCAGTGGGCACATTAAACCAAAGAGCTTTTCCTTAGCAGAGGCAATATTTGCAAACACATCTCTTATAAAGGGCTATTATCTACAAATTAGAAAGAGTTCCTTCAATATAACTAAATGATTCAAATCTTTTTAGTGGGTCAAAGACCTAAACAGATATTTTTCCAAAGAAGACAGTCAACAGACTCTAGAAAGGTACTTAATATCATCAACCAAAGGAATTCAAATCAAAACTGCAATAAGATTCATTCCATGCTTGCAAAGATACAGAGAGGAGCTCTGGGTGCCTGGATACTCTTGGCAGGAATGAAAACTGGTGAGGCCATTATGGAAAACTGGAAGTACTTTGAAAAACTAAAAATAGAATAGCCATATGGTCCACCCACCTAGCTTCTGAGTGTATAGTCAAAGGAAATGAAACCAATATCTTTATGGCATGCCTGTACTTCATGTTCATTGCACCATCGTGCACAGTAGCCTAAACACAGTTGAAGAATGAATGAATACATAAAGAAAACAGAAAATTTGGATAAAGAAACTGTGCTCAATGGAAGACTTTCATCCTTGAAAATAAGGCAATCCCTCCATCTAGACAACCTGAATGAACCGGAAGGCACTATGACAGTGAAAATGCCAGAAACAGCTGGAATGAAACTATGGTCCTACTTACATAAGAAATCTAAAGAGTTGGATTGACAAACACTGAGAGTAGAATGGTGCCAGGGACTGGGGTAGGGGGTGGGAAAGAATGGGAAAGGTAGATTAAAGATACAATAATTTCTAGGGTTTTAATGGACAACATGGTTATTCTACTGAATAATACTTGAAATTGGACAAAAGACAGAATTGTGACTTCAAGATGAAATCAAAAATAACAAAGCCCTGTGAGGCAGTACAAGGTTAACTACCCTGACTGTGGTCATTGCTTCTCAATAGATATATATACCAAATGTGATGGTCAGTGTCAACAGTCAACATGACATGGACATGTCCATCGGAGATTATGTTTACTATATTAACTGGAGTGAGACAATCCATTCACTATGGGTGTCACTACTCTCTAGAAAGAGAACTGAGCTGTAGCATACATTCATTATTCTGTGTTCTTGGCTTTCTGACTATGGATGTGATGTTAGCAGCTCTTCCAAGACCCTGTCACTTCGATCTCCCTGCTAGGATGGTTGGAACCCTTGGACTGTGATCTAGAATAAGCCATTTCACCTTCAAATTGATCATCTCAGAGTGTTTTCTCACGGAAACAGGAAAAATATCAACATAGGAAAGACTAAAATACACACCTTAAGTCAATTATACCTTAATAAAGCTGAGGAAAAATGTCTATTATGCTGAATAGTTATGAAAATAACTAATCATAACTTAAATTTCTTCATGGATTTAAATTATAGAGGATGTAGCTTTCAATTATATGTTTAAATAGTTTTGATGCTTATGGAATATTTTTATATAATTAATTCTCTGTTCCTGAACTTCTACTTTTGTTTCATTTTAATCAAATAAGAAACGTCTTAAAGTAGTTTTTTTTTCCAATAAAGGATATAATCATTATTATGTCTGATAGTATGTCTAATGATTGTAGAGGTTTTAAGTATGTAAGACATGTTTTAGGCTTTATGTGACCTGTGCCCAATCTTTTTAAATTAAACTAGTTTTTAAATTATTTATTTATTCTCTCTCTCTCTCTCTCTCTCTCTCTCTCTCTCTCTCTCTCTGTGTGTGTGTGTGTGTGTGTGTGTGTGTGTGTATGTGTGTATCTTCACTTTTGCCATGGCACACATGTGGAAGTCAAGAAAAATTGTGGGAGTCAGTTCTCTTCTTCTGTCATATGGGTCTCAGAGGTCAAACTTGGGTCATCATGCTTGCAAAAAGTACCTTTATCCACCGGGCCATCTTATCAGCCCTACCATTCTTTTTAGGATTTAAAAACAAATCTTCGTGACATTGGAACTCCACATAAGGCACAACTAATTTTTCCCTCAATTTTGTGCAATCTATAAGCCCTAAAACAACACATATTGCATATATTCTGAGTGGGTAACATTTTCAGTGTAGAAAGTGACACTAAAAACATTTAGTATTTAGCACTGTTGAAAATAAGTCAAAGATAAGCAGCATCCCCATCCCCATTCCCATCCAAATCCCCTTTGGTAGTAAACTTCTCTGCTATTGGCCATGCCTCTGTTTTGTTTTGTAGTGAGGTTGTAGAGTCAGTGAGAGCAGCATGCATTCCATTATTATTTTCTGTGACAGTGTGAGGCCTTGTGACCTGCACAATCAGATTCTTTATTTCTACCAAGCCTTCTTCTGCATAATTTTATTTCTATTCTGTTTAACTTGATGCTGATTATACCTGGAAAGTGTAAATGTATCTTTTATTCCCCTGACATAATTGTCATCTTGGAGACTTGCTGCTGAATAAGCTCACCCTTTCTAGTTTGTTTTGAACTGTGGCTGACTGGTTCAACTCAGCTGTTCTGGCCCAAACTCCTCTCCAAACTCACTGATTCAATCTAGCTTCTCTCAGCTTCTCATCGAATTGCTCTGCTTGGCCTCAAAGTAACTCTGGCAATTTGTTCTAATCTTCTTGTTCCTTCTTATTCTCTGCCTTCAACTGCCTCTGCTGACCTGTACTGAACTGCATAAACTCAATGAATGAACTCTACTGCACTGCACTCACTGCACTGACTCCCAGCTGTCTGACTTTTGGACTCTTCCTGCATTGCTCTTAAATAGCTTCTCTTTCCTGTGCTGTTCTTGGCGGGATGGGGCAGTGTGTATCCTATTTCTGATACATTCTGACAAATCTTTCTCTGATTTATCACTTTGTCTGCCCCTCAATTAGACATCACTCACCTTCAAATATAGATGCTTCCTTCTACAAACTAGATGGTGGTGCACAACTGTAATCTCAGAACTCAGGAGACAGAGACAGAAGGATAAGGAATTCAGGATCAGCCTAAGCTAAATAGTATACACAAGCATTTGGCTATGTGAATCTCTATCTCAAATATAAATAAGTAAAAATAAAATACAGATTTACACTGTTGCAAACCAGCTCATAAACATTTTGAAGAAAGCTCAGCTCCATATCTCCATCATTCTCTTACTTGCTTTCTTACATGGCAGCTTCCCTAACATGCCCCAAAATGGCTTCCAAAAGCAATCAGAACTACATAACCCATCCTTTGCACCCATAGAGGGAATATCACCTACAAATCTTGAACAAGGACACTAAGTTTCACTCTTATTGGCCCACCTCTGAGCAAATACCCTTAACCCAGAAATTCTATGTACAGGTGGGTTGAAGTGCCTTAAAATACTAAGTATGTGATGGGATGGGAAGAATGGTATCATGGGCTGTTGCAGGTGAGGATTAAGTCAACTTAGAAAAAGAAACCAAGGCAGAATTTGGGAATGATTAGGAAAGGAAAAGAAAGGAAAGGAAAAGAAAGGAAAAGAAAGGAAAGGAAAGGAAAGGAAAGGAAAGGAAAGGAAAGGAAAGGAAAGGAAAAGAAAGGAAAAGAAAGGAAAAGAAAAGAAAGGAGGCAATTTTCCCAAGTCTGTTGAAGCTGTTGGGTTGTGGTTGGCTGACTGATGTCTACACATGAATATTTTAATGGGAATCACATCTTTTTCCCTTACCTCTACCAGACCTCATACATTAGTAAAACCTATCAATAGTAGCTCTCTAACACAGTTCCAGAACCTGGTCAGTTGTTCTTGTTGCTGGTGACACTTTAACCCCATCCACTATCCCCCTACATCAAGAAACAACTACTTTAAAACTTCATCTATGGGACAAGCAAGGCACTCTTGTGAAACAACCATTACATTTAGAACAGTAGTTCTCAACCTGTGGGTCACAACACCACATGGGTTGTATTTCAGATGTCCTGCATATCAGATATTAACATTATATTCATAACAGTAGCAAAATTACAATTATGATATAGCAATGAAATAATTTTATGGCTTGGGGGGTCACTGCAACATGAGGAACTGTATTAAGGGTTACAGCATTAGGAAGGTTGAGAATCACCGATTTAGAATAAAATGCAAACTATTAACTAAGATCTAAGTGACCCCACACAAAATGGATTATAGCTTATTATACTCTAGACACAATCACTCCTTTGGTGGTAGCTGTTTTGCTTTGCATTCTTTTATTTTGTTGAGGTGGAATTTCATCCTGCAGCCTAGGGTGACCAAAAAGTAGAGCTCCTGGACTCCTGGGTGCTGGGACCACACACCCAGACTCACATTGCTTTCCTTTTTTGGGCCAACCTCCTTTTTAATCTCAGATAAACGTTGCCCTATCCATCCCTCATGTCTTGTGGGCCCTTCTAAGGGAAGGCTAAGAAGTTTTGTGTCCACTCAGGATGAGCTCATGCTACTCGCATACCAAATCAATCTATAGTCGTATTCTCCTTGTGCAATCTGTTGCTAGCTAAAATTATCTTGCTAATTTATTTAGATTATTATCTGTCTATTTACCAGACTGTTGTAGAAACTTCAGGAGAGCAAGAGATCTGAAATAGTCATATTTACTATTCTATTCCCAGAACACTGGGCAAGGGCTTGGCACTCAGTAGTCACTCAATAAACATCTGTTGCAGAAGGAGTGGAGAGCTGAGCACACATTCCATAGACAGTCAGAGTAGCATCCTACACTCCTGAAGAATAAGGACAGGAGATGGGTGGGATGTGGCAACCTTTAGGAAAGACATCATGTGTCCAGAACGATGACACCCCATGGCGGGAAGACCACTGCTACTATCTCCCTTATCCCATTGCACTCTTCTCCTTCTACCAGCATATGAGATGATCAACATTCCTCCAGTAACAAGAAAGATGTAAGAGGCTAGACAGGATAGCTCAGCCCTAGAGCTCATTTCCCAAGACTTCATGAAACATATGGAAGAAGCTGAAGGGAGGCTCTCTGGGGAGATTTAAAAAAAAAACCCAGTTATAAACAATTCCTATAAGAAGCTCTGGAAGATTCATCTATCTTCTTAGATTTAAGTTTCATTTCAAAAGTTGGTTATAAATCAACTGACGAAAAAAAAATGCCTTCTCAACCTGACTCCCACATTCTCTGTGGTGTTATTTAGAGTTTTAACTGTCATTTTCCATGGCCTTCAACAGCCAATAATCCTGACTGATTTAGTTCCTCCATTTTGGAAGCGAGCTTGAAAGAGTCCCAAGACGCTAAGACCCAAAAGCTAGAGATGGATGGGGAGCCAGAAAGAAGGTTGAGAGCCAAAAGCTGATGAAGGTATGCATGGAGATCACTAGGGATGGCTCTGGGTGCTCCAGACATGCTGCCTTTCAGTGAAGAGCAGCAACATTAGCTGAGGTAGCCCTGGGCCTAAGTCTATAGGTGGGAACTTTTACAACTATGTTTTGGCCGGATTATCAAACCGTCTGGAGCCTCACTGTTAGTGTCTGAAACAGGGCGCATCAACTAAATCATTGTGTTGTTGGGAGCATTAAATGAGACCATGCATGGAGAGCGCTTAGCTGACTGCCTGGCACATGTAAGCTCTCGATAAATACGATTCCTCAGGGCCTCCTGTCAGCGGCGCATCTGCTCTCTCTCGGGACAGTCTCCCACTCTGCCCTTGGATGAATTTATAGAGAAGCCTCATTAATTTGAACCTTCCTCACTTGGGATTTATGATAATTCATCAGTGGCCTTAGCTAAAATTTACTTTTATAAGTCTATAAAAAAAAAGTAACAGCAAGGTTAAAACAAATTTATGAAGAGACTGTTTAAGTTAATGGAGCATTTGCTGTTACTTTAGAAATAGCCATTTACATACAAATAATTGATGTGCTAATTACAAATGATTCTTATCTACACAGGAAAGCAGGCCCTTAATTCAAAGTGGAGCAGGAATTACTGAGAGGTTAAAAGGTTTTTGGGTTTTTTTTTTCATTATTATCATCATTTTGCTTCAGATCCTTACAAGAAATCGATTTTATTACAGGAGAAGTGATTAGCAACACATTTGTCAATTTTTAATACAACTTCTTTGCATACTCAAATATCAGTCCCACTCTGTGGAAGCTTAGGGAGGGAGAGAGGCAAGGAGAAAAAGAGAGAAGGGGGAAATCAAAGGAGGGAGGGAAGGAGGAGGGAGGGAAAAAGAGAGGAAGGGAGGAGAGAGGGAGGAAGAAGAGGAAGAGAGAGGAGAAATGAAGGAGGGAGAAATAGAGGAGGGAAAGAGAGAGAGAGGAAGATATGGGGGGAGGGAGGAAGAGAGGGAGGGAAGAAAGAACTCAAAAAGGAAAACAGCCCTCCCCCATACCCCTTGCTATCACCCAGCCTGTTTCTCTTTTCCATTAAAGTAGCACTGGTCCTCACAAATTACAATTTTCACAGCCGATAATGGCCATTTTCCCACAGTTTGAGCCTCTATAACACTTTTATTTTTATTCTGATAAAAACAGACTCTTTGTGTAACTCTAGCCCTTTTAAAGAAAACAACCATCTCTGGTTCTTCCTTCGAGCCAGCCCTCATGATTCAACAGGAGACACACATATGTTAACCCACGAACCACACTGCACACCTGTAATCCCAGCATCCCATTTGAAAGGTGGAGTCCAAACAAGGAGGAAATCAGGTTATCCTTGGCTATAAAGAGAGGCCAAGGCCAGCCTAGGCTACATGAAACCCTGTCACAAAAAACACTGATTAATTAGTGTGTTCATACAGAATAAGAAATACAAGATTAATGGGAAAAATAAGGAAGCAATTGGTAGACAAGATTTTTTTCCCCAAACTTGGAGAAACCATAGTCTGTAACTTGAGCCAACTGATGATAAAAAAGCAAAAGAAAATTTTTTTCTCAACTTTCACTGATGCTTAATAAACCTAGAAATGGCAAAATCTCTAGAATATCTTTTAAATAGTTAACCTACAGTTACAGAATTCTACAGGATAGAGTAACTAGCATGGAATTTACCTTTCAGAACAAAGCTTCTCGGAGAGTGGAAAGCATGAAAGAGGATCAGTATGTAGCCGAGGCTCCTCTTGAACTCACACCCTCTTGCCTCAGTCTCCTGAGTGCTAGGATCCTAAGAGTGTGCCACCAAGCCCGATCAAAGTAAAACAAATGTTTAAAATAGCCAAATATAATAAAAATAGAAGCTTTTAAGACTAACTCAGGAAACGGATGATGTTCCTGCAAAAATGAGCCGGGGGATAAAGCAGTGAGCCTTAAGATTGTTCCTCCCGTGTTCGTGGAAGAAACCCTAACACGGGGCCAAGGGACAGGCAGAGCCCAAAGGGCTTCTGAGCTGGGAGGTCAGGGCCTAGAGTCTGGAAGGGCTGAGGCAGTCAGAGTTCAAGTCTGAGAGAAGAGAGAACGCCCAAACAGCGCTGCAGAGGTCTGACGAGGCTCCCTCCAACACCCAGCTTAGCACCGACCGGAACATGTATGATGGCTAGTTTTAGTTGTCCAGTTGATAGGATCTAGAATCATCTTGGAGACAAAACTATGGCCATGTCTTTGAAGGAGTTTCTAGCTTGGGTTAATTGAGGAGAGGAGACCCACACTAAATGAATTAGAGACCTGGACTGAATAAAGAGGAGAAAGAGAGCGGCGTACCGGTGTTCATCTCTTTCAGCTGCCTGGTTGCAGAAGCTGCCTGACAGCAGCCCCGTGCCCCAGCACCCCCGCCCCCACCGTGTGTTTCCTGCCGTGGATGCCTGTATCCTTGAACTGTGAACTCAGATAAACACTTTTCCCTTGCGTTGCTTCTATCAGGTGTTTTATCACAGCAGTGAGAAGAGAAACTAAGAAAACATGGGCCAATCGGGAAGCTAAAAGAGTTGCAGGATGGGGTGACGCCGTTAAGGAGGGGGTAAGGCAAAGATAGACAACGGGTCTCACTTAAAAGACTCCAAAATAAAGCAATCTGAGTACAGTACCAGGACTATGAGGCAGAACTGTGCCCTATCGGTACAGAGTAGAAGGTGAGGATGTGAAAATTTACAACTGAAAAGTGATCAATATGGTTAGACATATGCAAGGACTGTGCAAGGCTGGCAACCTTTCCTTGGAGTCTCTAGTAATCTCTTGCTAAGTTCTTGAAGCTTCATGAATGGTTACTTATAGGACTGTCAACTCCCTGCAGACACAACTCTTAGGACGGATTTGCCTTACATAGGCTGGTGATACAGAAAGAGATCTCTGTGTGATGAAGAATTTGTTGTTGTGTTCAGAAATACATTCCCATAGTGGAAACATGTGGTTTCTTCCAGTTGGTTATGGTCTCTCCTTCACACATCCTGGGGCCAGAGTGGTAGTAACCATCGTTTTGAGTAAATCTTCAGAAAGTGGACTCTTGGGGCTATCCTAGATCCTTTGCCAGCCATCTCTGTCACCATAATGGCAGCAGTAGCTGGGCATGTGCTCCAAGTAAGACTTACCAAAGCTCTCCCTTCTCATGAGAGCAGGAGCAAGAATTCCCTTCCTTAATGGTGTAATTCCAGGTTAATGGGAGTCTGAAGAAGAGGAAGTGAGGAACTGAGGTCTATGGGCGTCATGTCGGATGACACTGTCACCTGACTGTAGGTACCCAAGGTTGTCTAGACAAAGTCAGTCTGGACTGTGAGTTTCTTTTATCTGTTCTACTAATCAAGAGAGAACACTGATTTCTACTACCCGTGGTGCTTCTCTAAGTATTTGAAAGCATTACTGCAGAGTCCTGAGTGGATTGGGTCCCTGACTTCGAGTAGCAAGGGACTGAAGGCAGATGGATAGACACATGTCTAGTGAAGTTGGGACCAATTTGGAGCCTGATGTTGATACCACAGCAACCAGAGACCTCACACATTTATCAAGTATAACACAGAGGGAGGAGCTGGCTAGTGTCTGCAAGAGGTCTCTGTAGGGAGCAGTCTCCAGATGCGAACACCAGAGAGGAGGAAGCTGCCATTGTGAGTATTTTCACACGTTGAACAACTGTTCATCTACACTTCTTTGCTCTCCCAAGGAGAGCATTACTTCCCTTCTTCAGTCTGACCCATGAGTGTAATGGTTTTATCCACTTCCCCATGCGTATGAGACTTTGGGAGTCCTCAATATGGCTATGTCCATGTCAAAACCTTCACTCAGGAGTTTATTCTTCCAGAACTTTCTCTGTTCTCTATACATGTCGTGTACTTCCTAAGCCACAGCAATCTTCTAGATCAGTGTTCAGGTCTTCCAAATGTTCTCAGTGTGCTGTTCTCCAGGTCCCTTTCTAAGCTGGTCACTCTGTCTGGTGGTAGATGACCTTCCTGAAACACATAGACTGAAGAAGTAAGGCATGCCCACATTGGTTGTACCTATGACTAGACTATACCTGGAACACAAATTCTCCTATTCATATAGCCCAAGACAGGCCTGGTGGTTCAGACTGAAATCCCAGCTACTCACGAGGCTGAAGCAGGAGAGTCAAAAGTTCAAGTTCTTCTCGAAATAAAAAGTAAAGCTGGCCTAGAAATCTAGTATAATGTCAGCAGGCTTGTCTGCCCAATGAATCCCAGCACCAAAATAAAAATTTAAACAAAACAAAATAAAACAAACAAAAACAACAACAACAAAAAAAAAACCCTCCCAAAACAAGGTCTGTATTTTAGGCAGATCTATGACCCTTGGAAGATTTGGGGTCGAGACCGTTCTGAATGCCTGGTTTTTGCATGAGTCACTACAAAGCCAGGTGCGCTCGGCATAAGAGTTGAGCTCTTTGAATTAGAGTCTTTATTTTTAAAGTCCACTAAAATTAGTAAGACTCATGCTGTTGACCCTGTGCCCATCCTGATGTGATCGTTAAAAATGGAATTCTTTCATCTATAATATTATCTGTCTTCCCTAAACATAGGACTATCAAATCTTTCCCACCCAGGCTCATATATGTGGGGATGGGGGGGAGACAGGGAATATAGCTCCTGCCTGGTCATGAATCCTTACACAATAAAACATCTTGGTCATATGATCAAAGGTAACTAGCTTCTTCTTGCTGTTTCAACTGATAAAAACCAGAGCTGCTGGGTCTCATATTTAATCCTATCCACTATGTATTAAAATTCACTAAAGCTTGCTAAGCCTCATTTCCTTGAAAGCCTATCAGGTTTCAGTTTCATCAAAGTCAAGTGTATTTAATTAACACAATCCAATTCATTCTGTAAGTGGTCAAGTTCTCCGAAAGGTTCTCGAAAGAACTGGTGTTTTTATAAGAATTACACAGACCACACAATAGACAGAACTAAGCGTGCTTCGCATGTACCTTACCGCCACCTCTTTAGCATACAATTGTATAAATTACCTTTGTTATGAAACATTAATCCTCTTTGCAAAGTGGAGTACCTCCCTTCTCAGATTCAGCCACCTAAGGAGTGCCTTGGGAGCCAAACTTGAGTCATCTCATACTGACAGAACAAGGAGGGAATACGGTCCCCTGAAAAGGACTGTCTACTTGGTCATGTCAAAACTTGGCCCTTCTGGCCTTTTCTGGAGCATTTTAGTCCCCCACCAGATTTTCCTCTTGAATACAAGAGGAGATCAAGCTTACAGACAGAAGGTGGTACAGAAAGCCCAGACAATTACTATCAAACTAATACACAAACCATGGTCACCAGGAGTCATGTAAGAAGTTATGTGAAGATCTCTGGACTGCAAATTCCATTCAATGAGTTACAGAATTTCAAAGCTATATCTACATCCTAATGACCAGAACCTGTATGTCTTATCTTAGCTTATATATTTAAAGATCAAGTCTTATCTTATTTAAAGAATCTTTGTGATGTAATTCGAGTACAAAACTTATGATGAGGAAACTGTCCTGTGTTATCCACATGGCTTCTAAAGTTAATGACAAATGTCCTTCCAAGAGGAAACAGGGAAGATGACACACAGAGGAGGCAGAGTCAGAAGAGAAGTCAATGTGAAAGTGAATAATGCCATTACAGACATGAGGCTGCGAGCCAAGCATTGGGAGTCTGAGAAAGGCAGGCATGGATTATCTAGAGCTGCCACAGGACTGCAGCCCTTGATTTTTCTTCTGGCCTCCAGAATTTTGAGACAGAATTTACTATTACTTTAAACTACTAAGTTTGTGATAACTTATCATAGATTGGAAAGTGTTAAACAGGGAAAAGTGGCATACCCACCATGTGCTTCCGAAGATTCTTGTGTCACAATCAGCCAGTAGCTGTTTTTTCTAACACCACAGATATAGTCTTGGGCCATTTGTTCTGTGGCCATATGTGGCTGTGATAAAAGACCTTGACAAAAAGCAGCTTAGGGGAGAGGGGTTCTATTTCAGCTTACAATTCGAGGTTAGTGCCCATCATTGTTGGGGAATCAAGGCAGGAACTTCAAACAGTTGGTCCCATCACAACCACAGTCAAGGGCAGAAAGAAATGAACACATGTGTGTTCACTTGTACTCAGCTTGATTTCTCCACTCATATGCATTTCCTGCCTAGTGAATAGTGCCACCCACTGTGGGCTGAGTCTTTCCACATCAATTAACGTAATTAAAACAATCTTCCCACATACATGATCATAGCCCAACCCACTGTAGACAATCCTTTATTGAGACCCTTTTCATGTGATTCTTGGTTATACAAAGTTAGCAAGTAACGTTAACCATCACCTTGCCATTATTTCCTGAGACTGTGTAGAGGTTTGAAAGAAAATGGGCCCCATAGGCTTAGGGTGTGGCACTATTTGCTAGAGCAGGTGTGGATTTGTTGAAGGAAGTGGGTTACTGGGAATAAGCTTTGAGGTGTCAGAAACTCAAGCTAGACCTAGAAGCTTAGTCACTTCCAGCTGCCTTCACATCCAAATATAGAACTCTCAACTCCATCTCCAGGACCACGCCTGCCTGTGTGCCACCATGTTTCCTGACATGAGGATTAGGGACTGAACCTCTAAACTTGCAAGCCAGCCCCAATGAAATGTTTGCCTTTATAGGAGTTGCCATGGTCACAGTGTCACTTCACAGCAATAGAAACTCTAAGACAGCCTGTGTAGTCTCTCAGCTGCCATTCTGGAGTTTTTCTCTACACAGAAATATATGTGATCATTACTCATTTTAGTCTGACTGAAAAGCTACAATAGACAAGAAATTAATGGGTAGATTTTCCTATTCCAACAGGCACTAAGACCAAAAAGAATATGGCAGCTTCAAATAAGAATTTAGCTAAGGGATAGGGGACGAAGTTCAGTTGTTATGGTGTTTGCCTAGGACACATGACCCTACATTCAATCTCCAGCATCACATAAGCCAGGTGTCTTGATGAGGAGCTGTAATCTTATCCCTTGAGAAATAGAGACAGGAGGATCTTCTGATCCTCCACAGTACAGCAACATAGCAAATTTAAGGCCTCTCTCTCTCTCTCTCTCTCTCTCTCTCTCTCTCTCTCTCTCTCTCTCTCTCTCTCTCTCTCCCTCCCCCCCATGAAAATCCCAGTACAAGATATATAGTATTTCCTCTTAAACTGTTGGTCAAAGGTGATCCCCCAGAGACCCCCAAAATAACACTGGCTATTGCAATATTTTTTGGTTGTCAACCAGATCTTGATGGTAATACCTACCCCATTGCTGAAGACATCACACAATTTGATCACAGGTTGTGGAGAAATCAAGTTGATATTGATCTGGAAGCTTCCTCCCTGCCCCCCTGGCTAGCTTTCATGATTCCAGAGGGACCATGTAGGCTGTGCTGGCTATGTGTATCATCAATAGTCTTACTCAGCTATAAACCCTGTGGAATACTATAATGACTAGTGTGCTAACTCATGGGTGCAATACTGACATGAATGCTATGGATGTAACCAACTGCTTTCCAGTTGGATTTAAGGCTCTTTCTACAGGAGTAAGTATGCCTGGTTCTATGTAAATCTTGTCAGTTATCCACGGTTATGAAGCCCACAAGCAGCATAAACTTACTACTATTACTCTGTTGGATGGACATAGTACCAAACTGTCCTCTAAGTATATCTCCCTCTACCTGTAGATTAGTGCAGCCCTCAGACCCTATAGGAGACATTTCTTTGTGCAGTGGTTGACACTGGTCAAACTGCAGAGAGTATAAGCCAGTTCATCCACAAACAGAGCATCTCTATCATCTCTCCTACCCATGAATAACCCAGAAACCATTACAAAAGGAACGGTGGAAAGATGGTAAGAACAAAAGATCCAGGGTAATGGATTACTGCCCTCATGAATTCACAGAAGCTGTGGCTGCCTGCACAAGACCAGCACAGAATTGTCAGTCAACATTTTAACGGGGAGGAGGAAGGGCTCATGAGCTCCCACACAGAACTGAGGAGCTAGTGACTGCTGATGGCTTCTGGGGGAAGGAGAGACAATTCAGAAAGAAAAAAGAATGGTGCAACACCCAGGAGTATATGGGCATCACAAATTAGAACTGGTGGATTATTGAAACCAAATTAGGACTTGTAGGTTATTGGGGCACAAGATTGGGAAGGAGTAGAGAGGCAGGGGGTAGAGGGTAGAGGAACTAGACAGGAGAGTTAAGTTGGTGGTGAATAAAGATATACACTTCACAATGTTTTCAACGAATTAATAAGAATATACTTTAAAAAGAAAGGGAAACAGGTAAAAGAAAGTGTGTGTGTGTGTGTGTGTGTGTGTGTGTGTGTGTGAGAGAGAGAGAGAGAGAGAGAGAGAGAGAGAGAGAGAGAGCGAGCTTGGCTAGCCAAGCCATCCGCCTCCCAGAATACCAACCTAGAGGGACCCTTAAAACACAAGAAGAATAAATTGAAACTACAGGGTCATTTAACTCAAGAGTTTCACACTAAACTCCTAACATAAATGCCAAAATGTAAATTTATTCCGTTCTCACCAGAGTAGACAAAATCATCAAGTAGGAATAAAGCAAGCTGCTTCCTTCCTTCCACCGTCTCTGTGGAGATTGTTCTCCGATGCACACAGGCAAATGTAGCGGGTGGGGGCAGCCCTTCCTTACTAAGCCTTTTATCTCAGTCCTCGCTTTTTTGAATTTCAAATAATTTTTTTTCTAGTTTCTGATCATCTCTTTTTTGTGGCCGTCCATTCCTCGTTCAGTAGCACTATTATCTTGAATTTCTGAGATAGGAGTACCCGCTTTTGAGGTTTAGTTAGTTTGTTTTGCCTCTTTTCCTGGGACCTTCCTACTCGTTGGATTATCTTCATTTCCTCCTCTCTATTTTCCTATTTGCTTATCTTGCTGTTTTTTGTCTTGCATGCCTTCTCAAGGGTTTCTAATAATTAAGTATGCATTCCAGAGATGTCCGGAATATTACCTTATACCCTTCAAAGTGTTCTTTGTCAAGGTCATCTGATTTCTCCTGAGGGGGTGGATGGAGTCCATCTCTGTGCCACTGAATCTGGAAAACCTGTGAGGTTCACATGCCATTTCCTGGGTTAGCCCATTTCTGGCTTGGCTTTTGGCTTTTTGTTCTATTTTTTTTTATAGTTGCTGTGATAAAATACTCTATGAACCAGGTGGGGAGGTGTCTTAGCTACTATTCTATAGCTGTGACAAAAGGCCATGACCAAGGCATCTTATAAAAGAAAACATTTATTTGGGGGCATGTTTATAATTTCAGAGGGCCAGTCCATGATCACAGACAGTGGGTGTGTGTGTAGGTAGGCAGGCATGTTCTTGGAGCAGTAGCTAAGAGCTCACATCTGATCCATAAGTTGCAGGCCAGAGAGAAAGAGACTGGACCTTGCATGTTCTTTTTAAACCTCAAAACCCATCCCAGTGGCATGCCTCCTGTAACAAGGCCACACCCACTTCATCATGGCCACACCCACTCCTAAACTTTCCCAAAGAGTTCCATTAACTGGGGACCAAACATTCAAATAAATGAGACTACAGGGGCCATTCTTACTCAAACCCATCATAGGAGGAGAGAGTTTATTTGGATTATACTTCTGGATCACAGGAAGTCAAGCAGGATCTAAAACAAAAATTAAGGAGGAATGTGGCTTGCTGGCTCATTCACTTTCAGGATCACACTTAGCACTCAACTAGCTTTATTCTATATCCCAGGTCACCTGCCTAGGTGTTGCATTGCTGTGGTACAACACCATGACCAAAAGCCACTTAGGGAGTAAAGGGTTTATTTCACTTTACAGGTCACAAGTCTACTAAGGGAAACCATAACAGGAACTCGGGGCAGGAACCTGCAGTCAGGAACTGATACAGAAGTCATGGAAAAATGTTGCTTACTCGCTTGTGACTTGGTTAGCCTGCTTTCTTACAACACGGAGGATCGTCAGTTCCTGTGGTGACTCCGCCCACAGTAAACTGGGCCCTCCTACATCAATCATCAATCATGAAAATGCATCACAGCCTCACTCACAGGCCAATCTGGTGGAGGCATTTTCTCAGACTCCCTTTCTCAGGTGGCTCTAGGCTCTGTGTCAAGTTAAATTTAAAGATAACAGAGATACCTGCTTTCTTTCTCTTGGAAATAAGTCTCAAAGCAACAAGTACAGAGAGTCTGTGGCCATCATGCTCCCAAAAGCCCAGGGGAAGTAAATCACCAGACATTGAACTCTCAGCACAGCAAAGCATCATATGACTTCAGGCCAAGCTGCCATCTGACTGTGACTGCATTAGACACACCCAAGTGTCACAGTTTGGATCTGAAATGTCCCTCATAGGAGGATCATATTCTGAAGACTTGTTCCCTAGCTGCTGGTGCTCTCTGGGAGACTGTGGAAGCTTTCAGAGGTTCAGTCTTACCAAGGAAGATGGGTCACTAGGATGTGCCTTTGAAGGCATCACCTTCCACTCCTAATTCTGGTCTCCCTCTGCTGCCTGGTTTGTTGAGACTTGGAATCCTGTGCAAGCTCCGTTGGTATGAATTCTACCATGTATTCCCTGCCATGACGAACTGAAACACTCTGACCCCAAATAAACCTTTCCTCTCCAAGTTGTTTCTGTTGGATAGTTTGGTCACGGGGAGGTAAAAGTAACAATTACAAGGCAACCCAGAGAACCATGAGTAGTAAGCATAGGTTGTTTTTTGAAGTCACTGCATCTTGGAATAACTTGTTAAGCAAAAAGAAATGGAAAGCAAACACAAAACAAAAAAACCAACCAAACAAGAACCTTTCCTATGTAAAATGTTATAGTTGGAAGAATCCTGGGTGGAGAGTGGTAGTCTTTATTCTAAGGAGAATGAACAAGGAACCATTGAACAAGGTGATTATGGCAGAGACTTTAGACATCACTGTGTGAAACATTTTGTTGTATGGTTCCCACACAACAATTACCCTCCTCTTTGGTATTTGTTAGGAAAAGAACCCTCTAGGCTTGTTTGTTTGTGTGGTGGTTTGAGTATGCCTAGCCCAGGGAGTGGCACTGTTTTGGGGGTGTGCCCTTGGTGTAGTGTAGCCTTGTTGGAGTAGGTGTGTCACTGTGGGCATGAGCTTAACCTTAGCTGCCCATATGCGAGTCTTCTTCTGTCTGCCTTCAGATGAAGATGTAGAACTCTCAACTCTTCTGCACCAAGCCTGCCTGGATGCTGCCATGCTCCCACCTTGATGATTAATAGACTGAACTTCTGAACCTATAAGCCAGCTTCAATTAAATGTGTGCTTGTAAGAGTTGACTTGGTCATGGTGTCTGTTCACAGTAGTAAAACTCTAACTAAGACAGTTTGTTTGACTTAAATCTAAGTGTATGTTATAATCTTCTCTTTAGGTGGGTTGAAAACAGAGGAAAACTGGGACAGGGTGTGGGAGCTTAAAAAAGAGTTTATTTGGGCTAACAGATCAAGGGTATCATGGTGAGAAAATCAAGATGCTACAAGCTTGAAACAACTGGTGACATGGTTAGTGTACAGGCAGTTCTACTGGCCTGCATTCAAGGACCTAGCAGCTGCTTATGTCCTGACCCACTGCTGCCAGATGCTCCAGGTGTGTGAGGCAGATAAAAGGACCTGTCTGCCACTCTGCCACTCCAGCTCTTTCTCTGTTCTCTGAGTACACCCCTCCCTCTCCTCTCCTCTCCTCTCCCCTCCCCTCCCCTCCTCTTCTCTCCTCTCCTCTCCTCTCCCCTTTTCTCCTCTCCTCTCCTCTCCTCCTGTCTCTGTCTCTCTGTCTCTCTGCCTCTGTCTCTCTGTCTCTTTCTCTCTTTTTTTCTCTCTCTCTGTCTCTCTCTCTCTCTGTGTCTCTCTCTCTGTCTCTCTCTCTCTCTCTGTCTCTCTCTCTCTCTCTGTCTCTCTCTCTCTCTCTCTCTCTCTCTCTCTCTCTCTCTCTCTCCCCCCCCCACCATGGCGCTGTCCCCTGTCTGTCTGCCTGTCTACCTGTCCACTTGTCTGCCTCTACCCCTTCCCCTCACTCCTCTTCCTTCTCCCAATAAACCCCTTTTACAGCAGACCTGTTGCATGGTGTAACTTCTCAGGGGAAGACACTGGCTGGGCCACCAAAGATATCCTCAGGGCCACATTATATTTCATAGCACACATTGTATCCACAGTCAGGAAGCAGAGTAATGAACAAGTGTGTTTGACTTATGTCTCTTTTCCTACAGTTGTAGCATCCAAGCCTGAGGAATGGTGCTACCTATCTTTAGGGAGGGTCTTCCTACCTCAATAAACCTAATGAGGACCAACCCTCACCAGCCTGCCCAGCGGCTGTCCTAATCTACATAATTTCTCATGGATGTGGCTGGAGGTTAGTCTCCTAGATGGTTTCAGATTCTTGTTAGGGGACCCCTTCCAGTGTGTGTGTGTGTGTGTGTGTGTGTGTGTGTGTGTGTGTGTGTGTGTTAGGAATTGGCTATTCATCATTTTATTCTTTCAAGACCATTTTAAATTTGGTTTTAGATCATTTTCAACTTACATAAAAATAAATATATTCATTCCGCATTCTGGAATCCATGTTTTATCTAAATTTATAACACTTTAATATGTCTCCTAAGAAGTTTTTTGGCTTGAATATTTGAAAACAAATGTTTAAAGCTAAGAAACAAAATATATAGAAAATTGTGATTTGTACTTGCAGCTAGAGTTGTGCAAGAGTTTCACTCTCGATCCAACTATATCAACGCTGCCCACACAGTCTGCAGAACCAGGACGGGTGCGGACATCAGAGAATGAGCCTATGGAAAACTCGAATGAAAGAAACTCCCAAAAAATTAAGGGCAATGAGACTTATTGTTGCTCTCACTGCTGGTGAGCCCACATAAAGAAGAGAAATCCACCCATGTGTGATAATCAAGTCTCTAAGGAGAGTCCACATCACACTTGGCTTTCCTCTGCAGATAGCCCAGGCTCCCTGCATCCCCAAGTTTGGGTTCCCACTGCAGCTTAGGTTTCACTCTTACAGCAGTAGCCGTAACTCAGCAGGAATCTGCATAGAGGAAGCTACCCTGATACATTTTGCCTGGTCTCTCAGGCCTTCCTTTGAAGTCTTGGTGGAGGCTTTCTTGATCCAGCAACTCATGACTTTTGCCAGGTTTCAAAACTATCCTTTTCATCCTTGACAAAAGATATCAAGGTCTACCATCAGCTTGAGCAATGGCCCAGCAAAACCTGGACCATGTCTTTAGTAACCTTTGAGGAGCTAGATGGTTGGATGCAAGGAGACGTTTCCCTACATGGCCCTTTGCAGAAAACAAATGGTATTCACTTCAGTCCCTTCTTTTTGTGCAATAAAAATAATTTTAAACTCACATATAATGTCAAGTGGTCAGCCCTGAAATCATACATATACAAGTAACACTATGTGAACTGCAAAAGTTATATTCATATGTTTAGGTAGGTAGGGGTGTGTGTGTGTGTGTGTGTGTGTGTGTGTGTGTGTGTGTGTATGTGTGTGTGTGTTACAATACTAATAAAAACTAAAGATCAAGAGGCCATGATTTCTAGAGGGAGCAGGAAGGAGGGCCAATGGGAAGGATTAGGAGGAAGAAAAGGAAGAGGGGAAATGATATAATTGTATTTTAACTTAAAATATATTCAGATTTAACATAGTCTAAAAGATAAAGGAAATAAAATTTTATATCATATATTTAAAACTCTCTCTCTTGCATAGATGAAAGAATGAAAATGACTCATGTGGTCAAGAAAGGAAAGAGTCAATAGGAACAGATGTGGAGATGGCCTCAAGGACAGCCTTTTAAATTGTTGAGATAAAAGTCCAGATTTAAAGGATAAATAAGATGGATGAAGTGGCCAACACAGAGGCACACTGTGCTTTTGAGAACCAGGGGTAGAGGCAGGTGTATTTTCAAGTTCAAGACCCGCCTAGTCTCTGTAGTTAGCTCCTGGGCTCCATAAAATCATAAAAAGATATTCAAGGTGGGTGGAGCAGTGTCTAATATGTATAGATGGACTATGATAAGAATAGTATGCAGATGAAGTTTTTGATAAAGTAGAAACAAATATCAGAATAAATGCATTGATTGGCTTACATAAGCTAATAAAAGCCAAAAGGTATCACTTAACTCTTAGAGGCCTAGCAGTGCTGACTAGTCCATATAAGGGCAAAGGAGATTAGGAGCACTCAAAGTTCGTGATATAAAGATAAATACTGGAACACACAAAACCAAACTTCCTGAACCTCAAAATGAGTATCAGAAAATATAAACAAACGCTCCCTCCCATTCCATGTCTCAGCTGCCAACTCCTACAGGGGTTCCCTGGGAACCCACCAGCCACCTACCAGGTAGATGACCTTCAGACCGTCTCTCTGCCTGTCTCCTTCAAATCCAATACCCCAGTCTCATCCCCAGATCTGTAGCAAATCACTTGCTGTGGCCTTCCCTTCATCTCTCCCTACATCTCCACCACAACCTCCAACTCCTACAGGCACTCCTTGAGAATCTAGTGGCCACACCAGTCAGGGAAGGACATAGGTCAGGGAAGCAGGTACGCTATCCTCAGATTTTCACTCTCCCTCCTCTCCTCCAAAACCAACCTCCCAATTTCATCTGCAGTTCTGTAGCAGGTTAATAGCTGTTGCCTGACCTACCTCTCTACTCCTAATCTCAGGGAACTAAACAGATCCTGGTGGCACATCCTGGTTTTATCTCTCCTGTGAACCCCCTCAGCTGCCCCACCCAGCTCATCTCTATCTGTAAGTATTAGCCCCTTCCCCCAAATCAAGAAAAACATTCCATTCAGCACCCCCATTGGAAACATCTGGAAGGATCTCAGAAATTCCTACCAGACAACCCACAGCTACCACACTTTCCTAGGAAAGAGAAAGGGCAGCACAAACCAAGTAATGAACACCTACCAACAAGGCCAGATATCAGAACCTAGAATTACAATCATCCCAAACTAGATACCAGCATAAAAACACAATCAATAACAGCCAAGATGATATGTATCCACTAAAGCCCAGCTATCCTACTACAGTATGCCCTGAGAAATTTGGTATAGCTGAAGCCTGAGACAGGGGCTTCAAAATAGCCTTCATAAATATGATAGAGGTCCTTAAAGAGTAAATAATAAATCCATTAAAGAAATATATGATCTCACAAACAAATAGTGGAAGGAAATGAAGAAAATGGTTCAAAGCTTTCCAAGTGGAGGTAGACTCAATAAGGAAAACCCAAACTGAGGGGAAAGTGAATATTAGGAATTTAGGAACTCAAACAGAAAACTCAGAGTCAAGTCTCACCTTCAGACTACAGGAAAATGGAAGAGAAAATCTCAGTCATTAAAACAAGGTAGGAGAAATGGACACCTCAGTCAAAGAAACATTAAATCTAAAACAAAACAAAACAAAACAAAAAACAGGTACAAAGCATCCAGAAAATCTGGAACACTATGACAAGACCAAATCTACAAATAATAGGATTGGAAGAAGGATAAGAAATCCAGGTCAAAGACACAGAAAATATTTTCGACAAAATCATAGAAAAAAACTCCCCTACCTAAAGAAAGGAAATGTCTATCAAGATACAAGAAGCATGCAGAACACCAAATAGACTGGACCATAAAAGAAATCCCCCATATCACATAATAACCAAAACACTGAACACAGAGAATAAAAAAATAAGAAGAACTTCAAGGGAAAAAGACCAAATGTTATCTAAAGGTAGACATAGTAGAATGACACCTGATTTTTTTGATATTTTATTTATTTACATTTCAAATGTTATCTCCTTTACAGATTTCCCCTCTGGAAACCCTCTATCAAATCCTTCCTTCTCCTGTTTCTATGAGGGTGCTTCCCCCACCCACCCACTACAGCCTCCCTGCCCTAGCATTCCCCAGGAGCATTGAGCCTTTACAGGACCAAGGGCCTCTCCTCCCATTGTTGTCTGACAAGGCCATCCTCTGCTACATATGCAGCTGGAGTCATGGGTCCCTCCATGTGTACTCCTTGGTTGGTGGCTTAGTCCCTGGGAGCTCTGGGGGGTCCGGTTGGTTGATATTGTTGTTCTTCCTATGGGTTTCAAACCTCATCAGCTCCTTCAGTCCTTTCTCTAACTCAACCATTGGGGCCCCCATGCTCAGTTCAATGGTTGGCAGAGTCTCTCAGAAGACAGCTATATCAGGCTCCTGTCAGCAAATACTTCTTGGCATCAGCAATAGTGTCTGGATTTGGTGTCTGTATATGGGAAGGATCCCCAGGTGGGGCAGTCTCTGGATGGCCTTTCCTTCAGTTTCTGTTCCACACTTTGTCTCTGTATTTCCTCCCTTGAGTATCTTAGGCAAATTAATGGATATCATCCTGAGTGAGGCAACCCAGTCACAAAAGAACACACATGGTACGCACTCACTGATAAGTGGATATTAGCCCAAAAGCTCAGAATACCCAAGATAAAATTCACAGACCACATGAAGCTCAAGAAGAAGGAAAACCGAAGTGTGGGTGCTTCAGTCCTTCTTAGAAGGGGGAACAAAATACTCAAGGGAGGAAACACCTGACTTTTCAATGGAGACTCTGGAAGCCAGAGAGGCCTGGCAAATGGTCTACAGACCCTAAGAGACCACAGATGCCAGTCCAGACTATTTGATAAGCAAGCTACAATCTGCATAACCACAGGGGTAGGCAGAGAGCAAGGGACTGGAGGTGGAGGTGGGTGGTAGAAATTAATTAAAAATAATTAGGAAGAGGAAATAGAATAGTTAATTATAGGTGGATGAGGGGTCTGGAATGGGAGGATCAAATAGTGAGGGGGAGGAGAGAGGGGATGGGGAGATTATGGGGGTGAGACAGCTAAAACTAAGGGGCTGTATGGAAACCTGATACAGTAGAAACTTCCTATAATATATACATATATGGAGGCCATCTAAATTACATCTTTAATGAGACAGGGGATACAGAACCCCAAGTAGACATCACTCATTACTGAAAGAAGCTAGAAGGTGTCCAATCTTGGCATTTTAACAGGAGTTCTATAAATGGGTTGCATCTAATTGAGTTCTTGGACAAAGACGCTCCATAGGAACCCCCAAACAAAACAGGCTATTGGCAAACTATCGGTGGCTCTCTACAAACTGATGGCAGGGCACAGAGAAGTTGAGTTGGTGCCTACCTAGAGCCTTCATCCCTACAGAATATTGTGGTACTGGAGGTATTCTTAACACCGCCAATGCAGAAAAGTGAACACAAACCCAGGTACAAACCCTTTAATCTAGAAAAGTGATCTGCCCATAAGATGTGCTAGTGCAATATTGACACAAAGCTTGTAGTAGGAAGCAAGCAGTATCTGATGTGGGTTAAGTCCCATTCTATGAGATGGAACCCATACTGCTTGGGTGGCCGAGAACCTGAGACTAGATAGCCCAAGGACCTAGGGTAAACCCCAATATTGTTGTTCTACTTAAGGAATGTATTAATAAAGTGACTCCTAATGACATTCTGCTATACTTACAGATCTGTGCCTTGCTCAGCCACCATCAGAGAAGCTTCCTCCTGAAGTAGATGGGAACAGAGACCCACAGTCAGACAATATGCTGAGAGTGAGAGACCTTGGACCACTCACCCCTCAAAAAGGATGCCTCTATCAAATCCCTCTCCTCAGGACTCAGGAAACTCTGCAGAAGAGAAACCAGATAAAGTAATAGAGTCTCAGGAGATGGAAGACACCAAGAAACCAAGGCCTAGCACAACAGGACTGGCACACATATGGATTCATAGAGATGGTGGCAACGTGCCCAGGGCTTGCACAGATCTGCAACAGATGGGGTCCTAGAGTCAAAAGAAGTGGACACATTCCCTAACTCAGAAACTATCTCCAATTGATGGCTATTTGCAAATGAAAAATTAGTTTTCTTGAAGGTATTTTCATGGGGAAACAAACTACTCTTAAGGATAGACCTCATGACCTGCAGTAAATGGCCATCTCAAGATGAACTCAACAGTAACTTTGGAAGTTCTTTGTCTCATGTTAAGTCAGACCTGTTTGTTTGTTTATTTGTTCTTACAGATCCTTTGCATATATATTATGGCTTCTGGTTTGGGGGGTTTATGTGATTCCTGTGTGTGAGAATGTATATGTCTCTACATCAATTTGTTTCTTTGACTTTTACCTTATTTGGTTGTTTTGTGACATTCTGATTTGTTTGTTTTAGTTATTTGTCATTTCTCTTATTTTATCATTGTTCTTTAGATTCCTGTTTGTTTTCTAGTTTGAGACTGAATGGTATGGATCTGGATGGGGGGGAGGGGGGAAGGAACTGGGAGGAGTAGGGGGAGGGGAAATTATAATAAGAATATACTGTATGGAAAAATCTATTTTCAATAAAATGAAAAAAAAATAATGCGAAGAGATTTTGAACAGCAAGAAGCTACCAGCATGTACACTTCAGATTAACTAACTGAAAATTAAGAGGGCAAGTGTTGGGGAGGAACAATTATTAGGTGAAACACTGAGCGATGACAGCAGGCTGTGACCACTCTCCATCAGGCGAATGTGCTCAGCTGTCCAAACTTGGCATTTTAAGGATTTTTATGAAGACTTTATTGCACAAGCATGATTGATTATCAGCAGTCTCCAGGTTTGCTCTACTCCATAGATGTGGGGCGACAGGTACTCCTGAGTTCTAAGGTTCTGATCGTGGCTATGGCTTCCTTGTTAACAGCCCCATCCTGAAGCTATTCTGGAACCACTAAAAATCTCCTCCTCAGAACAAAAGTGTTTCTACTATTCAAGAAACTTGTGCAGACTAAGGACTCTAACAGAGACACTATCAGTCAGGAAATCACAAGTCTTTGGAGACCTCTGCATTAGGAGCTGGGGACAGATACAAAATATGCCCTTTCTTATTGTTTTAATTTGAATGTGAAATGTCCCTCACACAGACTCCCATAATGAATGCTTGGTCCCTAGCTGGTGGAATTATTCTGGAAAGTGTAGGAAGCTTTACAAGGTAGGGTCTAGGAGGTGCCAAGAACCCTCCCCATTATTACTATCCAGTCAGCCAAGAGGCAAATAATCTCCCCTGCTATGTCCCACCACCACAAATATGGTTTGTCCAAGTATCTAAAGCCAAGTGACCATGGTGCAAACTTCTGGTACATGTGCAAAATAAATATGCCTCTTCAAGTTGTTCTCTTGGGTCTTGTGGTCACAGCTATACAAAAGTAACTAATATATTATCCCAAACATAAAGGATCAGATGTATTCACAAAATAGAACATCACACAGTCTCAAGGGCCTGACTTGGCAGTCAGCTCCCAGACATAATTTCTGTCAAAAGAGAAAACACCACACACTATACATATCCCTTTATTTGTGTGAAAAACAGGTAAAACAACTTTTATTAGTAGAATTGGAGACAATGGGTAGCTGGGTGCTTGTGCGGCTCTAACTCTTGATGCGGGTTGAGGCTACCAGGTTTATCTACAGTTGGTCTTAAAAATTTGTCTATTTTATGTATACACACACACATATATATTTATATATACATATATAACATATATAAAATACCTCAATATATACTGAATATATATACTTTAATATACATATATAATATACATATATGTATACAACACATACATGAATATACATAAACACACATATGAAGTTATATATATATATATATATATAAAACTTCAGCTAAAAGTTTTTAAAATTAGAAATGAATTTCCAAAAGAAAAGAAAAAGAATACATTAGTAAGAAGAATTCAGAAAGAATGAAAAATGATAAAACCAGACATTATTGAGATGTAAAATAGAAAGAGTTGGAAGTAATAAATAAATGAAACCACTGCTGTGTAGGAAAGAAATCAATGTAATAGAAAAACCACTTCCTAATCGAATCAATGAAGCACAGAGGAGAGGAAGAGAGTAGCCTGGGAAGTCTGTCTCCTCACTCGGATGTCTCCTCACTCGGATGTCTCCTCACTCCGATGTCTCCTCACTCCGATGTCTCCCCACTCCGATGTCTCCTCACTCGGATGGCACTGGTGGAATTTAACTGTTTTGGAATTGTGAGGCCAAGGTTCTTAACTGACATGTGAGGAGTTGGATGTTAAACTGGGTTAATTTCAGTCATGTTTAGTTTTTAGGACCAAAGCAGCTGTCTACACTCCACTTACATAAGCACGTCAAGGAGCCAGACGTGTCCCTAGAGAAATCCCTGCAGAGCTTGTAGGTACCATGGTCAGGGCAAAAAGGACCCTGCCCAACACTGGAATCCACTCATTCTCTGCCGAGGGCTGCTGCTAAATACACAAGTGCAAAGTGGCTGTGTCATTCCTCACCTCAAACCTCTGCCTCTCTCTGCAAAGAGATTTCTAGACAGGTTAACAGAACAGCAGCCCTTTCTTCATTCTTTCCTTTGTTAGTCTTGGGAGACACGCAATAGGGTTAAAAATAACTGCACATACAAGGAAAACTCATCATTGTTAGCTAAGAGTGTAAGTCTGTGACAGAGCATGTGCTTTCCCAAGTTCAATCCTGATTAACACACACAGACACACGCAGTAATGATTATGTTTGCCCAGGGAAAAATAAGACTCCGCAAATACCTGACGCGACTGTAACTTTACATCTTTAGTTTATCCGTAGGGCAGAGAGAAATTACAACAATCAAAACTGTAAAATAAGCCAACGTTTTAGAACCTGGAGACACTGTGGGAGAGGAGGGATCTCATTTTCAGTATTACCACATTTTTCACTTCGGCTATCTGGGCTTCAAAAACAAAAAGAGTCCCAAAGCATGAAACACACAGGAAATATGGCCCGATGCAAGGAAGGCTTGACTTCTTGGAAATTGTCCCTGAACACTGTAGATTTATTAGACAGAGACTTTGACATAATTGTTTCAAATTATGTTCAAAGAGTAGCTGGAAAATATGGAAAAGTTCAAGACAAAATACAAATAAAATGGAGATGGCATTGATGTACCAGGACCCTTTTGGTCTCATGGACGGAAATCATGGAAGGAACTACATCAGTGCAGATGTCCCTGGACCTTGGAGGGCTAAAGCTGCATGCATGGGTTGGGCAGACAGAATCCAAGTGCTGAGACTGAGAGATTACAACTGTAGGTTTGAATGCCAAAAATATACAGTTCTAGGTTTTGGTTAGGCAAGGTCTCCTGTGTACTATAGGCCTGTCTCAAATTCCCATATAACCAGGGCTGTCTGGGAACTCACATCTTCCTGCCTGCCTGCCTGTATCTCTTAAGTGCTGAGATTACTGGTGTACCTACCCCCCCACACACACACAAAAATACATCTGCCTGGATTTATGTTGTTCCAAAATACTACATCTGTGGTCATTTGTTACAGCAGCAATAAGAAACTAATGTAAGTTCAATGAGTCCATGCTTTAAAAATGCTAGCTGTCCCAGGGTTAGTGCACATTGAATATGAGTCCAATGAACTGACTTAGGTTTGTTTTTTTGAATTAGACAAGTTTCTCCCAAATATATAAGTGTGACTAAGATCCTGCCTGGCGATGATGGCGCTTGCCTTTAATCCCAGCACTCAGGAGGCAGAGGCAGGCAGATCTTTGTGAGTGTGAGGCCAGCCTGGTCTGTACCATTAGTTCCAGGATGTTCAAGGCTACACAGAGAAACTATGCTTTAAACACACCAACTAAACAGAACACAATAACTCAGATCCAAGTAAAAGACCTGAATAAAAAGAGAAGTGAGGGAAGACTACACATACCAGAAAATGAAGTATATAGAAGCACTACTAAATATTAAAAAATACAGAATGAGTGGAAGGGCATAGAAAATAAAGACATGTCCACATGCATTTGAGGAGGCAATCATGGAAAAATCACATCGAATGACTTGGGGGAAAAATAAAGAGTTTTGAAAAATAAATGACAACAGGAAAGTAATCATTTGTAAATGAATATGTGCATCTACATCTATATTTATACACATGCACACATATACTCCATCCCACAAACAATAATCAATGGAACAACACTGAATGTATTGATGAGCTAAACTTAAGCTACCCTAGCACTGAGAGAAGACAAGGCAGAATTCATTTAAAGTTTGCAAGTAAGAAAATCTCTCTAGCTATGACTCAGAATCTAGCTAAACTAAAGGAATTTTTTGCACAAGAAATTTTTACATAGCCATAACGAATCATAACAAAAGGAAAATCAGTAAACAAATGATAAACTAGAAAAAATGCAGAACATCTCACACATAAAGGGACAACCCATGTATATAAAAGGGATCTCCAGTTGTGAAGAAAAACAGGGAAATCCTGTTTTAAAGGTGGAAAATTGGGCTAAAAGAGTATAAACAAAAAAATTATACAAATGTCTTTTAAATGAGAAAATGCCTAATTTTATTCATAATAAGAGAAATGCAAAATAAAGCTAAATTAAGATACCCATTCTCACCATCAGACTGCCAGGAATTCAAAAGCTTGACAACGCTCTGTTAGAGTGGCATTCTCACATGTTGGTGGTAAGAGTGCAAAGTAATACAACCCAACAGAGGGGCTCAGTAACACGGAATAAAATAACACATATTACTGTGGATGCTACAAAACACTGTTCAAGGATTTCATCCTAAGATTTGCCTCCAGAATGCGAATGAATTCTTGATCTCCAGTCTGACGCTTGGATACTATGGGTCTTGGGTCTCACTCATCCTCACAGGAAAAAAAAAAGTGGAAAAACAAACCTCAAAACCAACCCACCTCAGGTCCATCAAGGAATCAATGTCAGAGCAATCCCAACACAATCCTAAAAATTGGAGAGGACCCACAAATGAAGAGGACCACAACCTATTGGGGGCAGAAGCCATGACACCAACTAGTGACTAATAGGCATCTAGAAGGAAAATTCAGGTGACAGCGAATTATATGTTAATGGTCAGAGGATCCAGCTTCCACTGAACTTCTTGTGTTTGACTCTGTTGTATTTGAGACTCCCTCAAACAAGTTCTAAAGCCTGAAGCCCTTTATCTCGCATTCGCCTTTTGTACCACAAAAGCCATGGCCATGTGGTGGTGACTTGTGCAGGGTTCTGAACCTGTACCTCATCTTTTCATTTCATTCTCTTATTGAGCCTGGGTGTCAGGGGTGAGGAGGTTGAGTGCAATTATTCCAAGGTCCTCTCAGAGGAAGACACATACACACACACCATATGAGTGGGCACATGGCTTTGAGTGAGATAGTGGGTCTAGTAAAAGGCTAAGTTAGATGTTCCATTCCCAATTTAGGCAGTGGTAAAATATTATTCCTTGAGAGAAGTCCTTATTACGGAGAAGAGAAAACTCCGGCTGTATTCAAAATGGCTATTTCTCCCTTTCTCTTCCAAAAAACACAAAGAGATAGGGGAAAAAAAAATCAAAGTGTGAACTCCACTGAGGCATGAATCCCAACATAATTTTTTCCAGACTAGAATTACATTGTACATGTAGTAGAATTTGTTTTAATAGCAGACAGAGATTTAATTTTTAAGATTCTTATTTATTTATTGACAATTTATTTAATACATGTATATAACATATTTTAACCCATTTCTCCCCTCTCTTTCTTTTATATATTTTCTGTTGTGGGTGGTGGGTATTTTTTGTTCGTTTGTTTATTTTGAGACAGGGTCTCTCTATGTAGTCCTGGTTGTCTTAGAGTTTGCTATGTAGGCCAGACTGGCCTTGAACTCACAGAGATCCACCTGCCTCTTCCTCCTGTGCTGAAATCAAAGGCATGACCATGACCAGACCCACTGCTCTCTCTCATCTTCCTCTCACTTCCTCTGGAACCCTTCTTCTCCCCCAACATGCCTCCTTCCTCCTTTCATGTCTTACCTTAAAAAAACAAACCCTACTGAGCGTAGTTGGGAGTGGTTACATGTCCATGAATGTGAGGCTATTCACTCAATCATGGGCAGCATATCAGTGGCAACACCCCTGAAGAAAAATGATTGTGCACCCCTGCATAGCTGTTAACTACCTACCGATAGCTTCTCGGGTAGAGGGGATGCCACATGAGCTCCTACAGTAACTGAATGCCATACTATTTGTGCCATATTGCACCAGAGGGGCACATCTTGTCTGCGAGGTTCATATTCTAGCATGCATGATTCACTGATGAGCGGAACCAATGGTGACATTCTTCCTCAACCCAGTGGCCTGCGAGACACCTTCTGGAATTACAAAAGCTATCCAATAGGGAAAAGAATTACAGAGCCCTTCCTTTCTATCTATCCTATAACTGAAGGGTGGGCGCATCAGGGTCTTACCATCCAGTGCTGGAGGACAAGCAAGAACAATGGCTGTGACCAGTATTGTTTTGAGGTCCCTAGCTTGGGATTTCCATTTAATAGGCAGTGGCCCGTGGGAATGGCATGTCCATCCATTCAGGGGACTCCTGTTCCAAATCCTTTATATTTCAATTGGCTTACAGAGTCACCAGTTTCCACGAAGCTTTCCATGCATCCATAGTCTTAGTTAATCATGGCCGCCATTTTCTCCCCTCTCTTTCCACTTCCCATAACAACTTAAATCTTTCCATCCCCACAGCATTCTTGCCCTTTTCTTTCATATCATGCGTGGATGATAGAAAGTTATTTTTGTCTAAGAAAAAAAAATGGTTTGCATTTGCAAAACACCAAAAACAATGTGGAAAGATAAAGGAGAAACAGAAGTCATTGTGGACAGTGGGTGCAGGTGGGTGGGAGATGGGGACGCTACTTCTCTAACTCCTGTGTGGCTTTGGCCATTGAACTACGACACCCTTCTATTGGTTCAAAAATTAAACCACGATCAGAAAACAAAAAGGCAAAATGCTAAAGCTGAGCACAAGGAGAAACAAATTAAGCGAACACATACCAAATTAGTAACATGAGCGCCCACACAGAGAACAGCCTTGAAGTGGCCTCTGAACGCGGTATCCAGCATTACACGATTACACGCGGGGCGGCATGTGTGCTAAGTCTCTAAAAAGAAAAAGGTAAAGAAGCCTCATGCTTTCATTTCATTAGTTGGCAGTTTAGAGGCAAAGGTGGCACACAACTGCAACAAACTTGTTTAGGAACTAGATAAATGTGTAGAGGGAGGGAGGCTTTGGGAACCAGGTTTCTCAGCGAGGAGAGCAGACGCTGACATACAAACCCGTTAACCGGTGTCACGTGGAAGCTTCGTTTCTGGTGTTGTTCCTCCTTTCCACTCTCACAGCCCACTGATAACTATTTCTATTTGTTTCTCATTTATCCTCATCTGGTTTCCCTTTGCAAGATAAGCAGGTGCACCTCCTCACATGAAGCATGGTTTCTTCTCCCTTGCACAAAAGGTGACATATAGTCTAACTCTGTGCCCAGTATGCGATTTTTAATTACCAGCCCTTACTAAAGAAATCTGGGACTCCCAAAAGAAATGGCTGACTCCAGATCCGAGGCCAAGAAAGTACAAAGTAAGCTTACATATGTTCTTTGCTACAAAGAAAAGGAAACTCGGAGACAGAAAGGGGATGTATCCAAAAGACAAAGGAGTCAATTTGAAAGGGCTCTAATTAGAAAAACGTTGGACAATTTGAGCATCAAAATTACTACTGAAGGTAATGAGCTATAATATTGAACAAAAAAGTCCATAAAATCATAGCAATGCCCAGAGAGAGAAAAGGAGGGGGATTCTGGAAGAAGAAAATTCTTCATTTCCAGAGAAAGCTATCTAACAAGGACAGAAAAAAGATAGAATTAGAATATGATCATTGCTTTGGGCAAAGATCACCAATGGATGCTGAAATCATTGGGGTGAGGATTGCTGGAGCACAGGCTAGCCACACGACTTCAAATTGTCACCTCGCCCTCACCTCCAGTTGACTTCTGAAGTGAGAAGACAATAAGCTACCTTTAAAAGAACACCCAGAAGATACGACCAAATCTAAGTCATCAACATTTGCTTCCCTGATGATGGAACAATAAGCTGTCACAGGACTCCTGGTGTGACCTGTGAGAGACCCTAGCATCATCTCTCCTCTTCTTGACAAAGGGACACACACACAGAGAGAGAGAGAGAGAGAGCGAGAGAGAGAGAGAGAGAGAAAGAGAGAGACAGAGACAGAGTCAGAGACAGAGAGACACACAGAGAGAAACAGAAAGAGAGAGAGAAACAGAGAGAGACAGAGACAGAGAGAGACAGAGACAGAGAGAGACAGAGACAGAGAGAGAGACAGGCAGGCAGGCAGGCAGGCAGGCAGACAGGCAGACAGATAGCACACACACACACAGAGAGAGAGAGAGACAGAGACAGAGACATAGAGACAGAGACAGAGAGAGACAGAGAGACAGAGACAGACAGGCAGGCAGGCAGGCAGGCAGGCAGACAGACAGACAGACCAGACAGGCAGGCAGGCAGGCAGGCAGACAGGCAGACAGGCAGGCAGACAGATAGCACACGCACACACACACACACACACACACACACACACACACACACACTCACAGAAAGACTAAAAAAATGATATAAATTCAGACCTTGAGATACTGTGAAAAGATGTCAAAGATTCTTCAAGATACTATTGTGAGATACACACAGACAGAGACAGGGATACAAACACACACAGACACAGGCACACGTGTGTGCATGCACACACAGACACATACACACACACATGTGCACACACACAGAGAGAAATGCACGTGAAATTCCCAAAAATAAACTTCTTTATCAAAAACTAAAATAAAACAAGATCTTGTGAAAGGACAAAGCGAAATAAATGTCTATGACAAATCCTTCATCTTTAATGGGAAACCCCAAATGATAAAATCTTTTAAAAAATGAGTTCAGAGATATGAAAATATTAGAGCTATGAAGAAATCATACTTTCTTGATTAAAATTGTGCACTTTTTGGAGAGTACTTTGTGCTCGGACTGATCTTGAGCTCACAGATAGTCACTTGCCTGCAGAGTGGTGGGATTAAGGGCAGATGCCACCATGCCCAACTAAAACTCTGCATTTTTTCTTAATACTCAAACATAACATTTTAACATCGTTCAGTTCTATCAGTCCTTGCTGTAAGCGTCAGCCATGTAGTTGTTAAAAATAATTTGCATGGCTATCTATAGGAGTCGTGTCAAAATGAATTTGCACTCTGTTTTTTTACTTGGCAGTGTATAAGCAACGTTTGATTTTTTTCTCTCCATGTTTTTATTTTTAAAAAACTGAAATTTATAGAAAAATTACAATACAAACTAACATCAGCATAACCGACACTTGACTGGGATTTACCAGGCCTAGTATTTGACTGCATTTTGCACCTGCATGTGTTGTCTCTCCTGCAGCAATCTGGTCTGTGGTTTTTGTCTATATATTTCTTAATGATCTGCAGGTACAGTACAGATATCATGATACTTCATCCCCAATTTTTTGTCATTTCTTTTCTAAGAATAAGATTATTTCTATATATAACAACATCATGATCACACCCAAGAGATTTAAAATTGATGTAAACATACTGTTTAACTTATTGCCCAGTGTTAAATTCCTAATTGATCCAAACATTTTTCTTTAAAGCCACCCGCTCCCAGCGCAGTCCCAAATTCAATAAAGATTCTGGCACTGTATTTGGTTATTTATCTTTACTCTAAAATACTATCTTCCTCTGTGGTGAGGTATGTGTCTGTGTATATGAGTGTGTGTGGATATGTCTCTGTGTGTATCTGTACGTGTGTATATAGCTCTGTGTGTGCCTGTGTTTGTATATGTCTCTCTGTGTGTATCTGTGTATGTGTCTGTGTGTGTTTGTGTGTATGTGGTGTGTGTGTCTGTGTGTATATATATTTCTGTGTGTGGTGTGTGTGTCTGGGTGTGTGTAGTATGTTTGCTTGTCTTGTGTATGTATGTGTGTGCGTATCTGTGCATATGTCTGTGTGTATGACTATGTGTGCATCTGAGTGTGTGTCTGTGTGTATGTGTCTACATCTGCATATGTGTATGTGTGTGTGTGCATGTGGTATGTTACTGTGTGTGTGTTGGTGTATGATGTTCACAGGTGTAGGATAGGTGGATAAGCTTTGCAAATGTGTGCATGGTCATTCTCTGAGGCAAGGCCTGGTGATGAATCCAGAGTTTGTCAATTCAGCCAGTCTAGACAGCCAACTCGCTCTGGGGAAATCTGTCTCTACAACCTATTTACTGGGTAGGCTATTCATTTCAGGTAGGCTGCCACCTCTCCCACATTTTACATGAATGTCGGGGATCTGAACTCCAGTCACTGTGCTTGTGTGGCAAGCGCTTTATCCCCTGAGACATCACCCCATCCTGGAATGACTCTGACCCCTAAGTCCTGGAGAGAACACTGTGATAAAGCACTAAAAGCCGGAAAGTGGAGGGACAAACGGTATCTGTGTTCAGCTGGCAGAGCTCTAACTTGCGAACAGCCACTGGCAAGAACCAAGAAGGAGCTCAGCTTACCCTCAGATCCTCAGGGCTGTTGAGAACAGCAGCATTAGCAATGTGCTGAAGAGGGAAATGAAGATGGTTAAAGGAGGGTCGGCTGGGAGTTCATCTTCAAAAGGCAGACTCTCTTTTGTACTCTAGCAGCCATAAATCTGACCCTTCTCAATAAACTGAAAAATTATTCTATGGAAAGCATAAAAAAGACATCTTGAAGCTAAGAACATCATAGCAAACGCCCAAAGATTAAATAAAAGTTTATATCAGACTGTTGAGAGCTGACCTCTGTTATTTTCCTCCACACACACACTTGATTCCCGGGAAGCTGGCAGCCAGGTACTCAGTTACCAAGCAGGAAAGAAGAGACTCAAAAAATGTACAAGGAGGACCACTGGGATAGCCCAGATCTCAGATGTGTGCAGGCAGTCAAATATCACCAGCAGGAGATGAGCCCTGATCTCAGATGTGAGCAGACAACCAAAGATTGATGGCTGTTTAATAGAAGAGTCACTGTGAGTAACAAGAATTAAAACAAACAAACAAAAATCACAGAAAGAAACTGAGGTGACAGAAGAACAAATATTAACACCTTCAGAGAAATAAATGGCAACATTGTACTCATTAAACAAGAACAGAATGTCACAAGAAAGGAACTCGGTGAAAAAAATGTTAAGCCTCGGTAGGAGAAAAGGATGCTGGAGGAGTCAGAACAAACACAAAGACAGACAGAAAATGTGAGAAAAAAATTAAAATAAGAAATTAGAAAAGTAATAAAAAAATTCTTACCAGACTTTCACAAGGAGAGAAACCATGAAGACAGACAAGAAGAAGAAATCATTAAAACAAAAAATTATAAAGAAAAAGTTTTAAAACCTAAGATGACTTTCTAGTGTTCAAACCTTTTTTTTTATCTCCTTCAATTTAAATGAATGGATGGATGGACGGATGGACAGAAAGACAGGCAGGCAGGCAGATAGATGGATAGATAGATAGATAGATAGATAGATAGATAGATAGATAGACAGACAGACAGACAGACAGTAAGCAAGCCTGACCTCTGTAGCTACCGTCTCAGCTTTCCTCTTAGAGATATAAAGATATCACCAATGTTGGGTCAGAGTCCTCTGCTTCCCTCACCAGTTTCTCCTGAATGTTCATGTAAGACCCCTAATCTCCTGAAACTATTCTGCTTGAGAACATCTGTAACCTTCACCTTGCTGAGTTCAGCCATTCTTCAGTGGCCAGTTTACAGTGGAGACATGAACATACCTTAGGGACTTTGTACTACTCATTAACTTTATATAAAATATCCCCACATTGCAAAATTATGACAACCTGCTATTTGCCGTGTCTTTCCTGGCATGCCACCTTTAACAACCGTACTCCAGTGTTTCTGATTTCCTACTAAGGATGGCCTCTCACCAGGGTCTTAGGTTTTCTACAATTCACTGTATCCTAATCATAGTCTATTGAAGAATGTCTGAATGATTTTCCTGTTGTAAACTGGCCTACAAATGTCCATTCTCTGTAATGATATAATTTTGTCCCAGGAGAGTACACTTCTCCATCTCCTCCTCCATGTCCTTAAAATATAAGGAAAGTGTGTCTGAATGCCTGGAAGGTCTCTGGGCTGGATTCCTGCCAACTTTAAGAAGGGACACTGTTTGAGAGTGTGGGCAGGATATGTGCAGCAGTAACACTTGAGGCAAATTAATTAACTTGTCAAATCCTTTCTCTCCCATAGTATGAATGCAATAGTTTTTTTTTTTTTCAGAAGAAAAGAATGTCTTCTCATGGGCTGGGCATCTGTTTCCTTGCTTCTCTTTGAATTCCAATTTTTGGTTGCGAGGTACACACAAATTCAAAAGACTAATATTTGCAGCATTTACAAATGGGAGCTGCAGAAGTTTTTTTTTTTTTGCAGTATGAAATGATCTACACTGCTCTAAATCTTTGCAGAGGAAAGTCTAGAGATGTGCAAGTCAAGGGTGTTGTCAGGTAAGAGGCTCAGAACTGAATACTTGCTCCAATGTCTCAGGGAAAAACCCATCTCGTCCCCTTTTCTTATCAACTTGTTTCAATCTTTGGATTTTTGCTATGATGCTATTACCTTCAATATGTTTCTATGAGAACTTGCCTTGTTTAATATGTCACATAACATCCTCGTTCACTAAATTCATATTCATTGTCAGACTTTTCTCTGATGGACTAGATCCTCAAAGGCTGATGTGTCTTTCAAACTCCCAGAAGATGTACAGCATAATTTCTTCCTAGAATTCATAATACGTGTTCAACGAAATTTAATAAATTAATGAATGCCTTAATTCTGTAAGTCTTATTTATTTTGAAAAGATTTATTTTTTGTTTTATGTGCATGAACATTTTGTCTGCATTCATGTATACGTGTGCACAGTGTGAATCCTGGTGCCTACAGAAAACTGAGAGGTTTCTGGATCCCCTAGAACTGAAGTGACTGGTGGCTGTAAACTGCCATGAGCACTGAGAACTGAACCCAGGTCCTCTGTAAGAGCAGCACGTGTTCTCCAGCCCGCTGTCTACTCTCTTTAAAGACAGCTGGAGTCAGTACACTCTCAAGACAATCAAAAAGTCAGGTGCTATGGAGACAGGGGCTTCACACAGCATGGGGCAGTGTGGGCTTGCATGTAAGAGAAGCAAAGGGCGTGACTAGGATGAAGGGGAAGAAAAGCCCAAGATGGAAAGCTAGTGCCAATCAAGCTTATGTTTACTGTCAGCTGTAGCTTTTCCAAATCATCTGTGGCCTGTGCCAAATAAATCCAAGGACAAGGAATGTTGTTGGAGAGTAATAAACTCAGTGCACTGGTGCAGAGACCCAACAGTCCAGGCAGGAGCATGCTGAAAGGCTCTCTAGAGAGACCTGTGAGGGGATGGTGCAGGGTGGGGGTGGGGCAGGGAGGGGATGTGCGTGTGGAGGCCAGACTAGAACATGCTCGGTTGTGGTGAGGGGTCTTTCAGACTTCAACCTGCTCATTTCTGACCGTGTCTTCCATGTGACAGAAACGGGGCAAGAAAACTCTCTTGGATCCTCTCTAGGAATAGGCCACCATATCAGGCCAGAAGCCAGCCTTTGACATCCCTCCTCAAGTGGTGCTTACCTCCTTTATTGCGATGGGACCTTCCATTTGGCCTGGAACATGATGATTAAGCTAGCCCACCTAGCCAACAAGCCCCCGGAGTCCATCTGGAATTATAAGCCAGCACCATTGCTCCTGATTTTTTTCCCATGGGTTCTGGGGTCAAATTTATGTCTTTATGCTTGCAAGGCAAGCACTTGGCCAGGAGAGCTCCCCAGCCCCAAGCACCACCTCCAAACTCACCGAAGTGATGGGCCTATTTTAGTTCATTTAGACAATAATAGAGGTATCCCGGAGCGAGAGAGTGGCTTCTGAAGCACTGAGGTTTAGTCCTCATCTGTAGAGGCTGGGAGCCTAAGATCAGAGTGTAGGCATGCTGGGCTGTGGGGAGGGGGCTTCTTTCAGGCTGTTCTTTTCTTACTGTGTCTTCCATGTGACAGAAACAGGGCAAGGAATCCTCTCTCTGAGTAGAGCACCAGATCCAGCCAGCCCAATGTTCCAACACAGAAGAGGGAGGGACACATGAGGCCCCACCCTTAGCTGAGGAGTTTTTGACAACTGATGGAGGTTTAGTGGGGAGTCAGTTTCCTTCAAGGAAGTGGCCTCTGACAGATCGTCTAGGCTTCTTAGATGGTGCTACACCCCTGGTCATACACACAGTCTGATCGGAGTCAGTGGATTATGGAGGGAGGGAGGAGGAGAAGGGCGAGGGAGAGAAATAGAAAGGGGAAGGGAAGGAGAAATAAGAGGAGGAAGAAAAGAAGGAGGAAGAAGAGGAGGAAGAGGAGGAGGAAGAGATATGAAGTTGGAAGGAAGATGTGAGGGAAAGAGGACCAGAAAGAGGTGGTTGCATAAGGGATGGGTATGCTCAAAATACATTTATATGTATATGAAATTCTCAAAGAATGGAAAAAATAAGGGCACTAATTGCTCTCATGAGGGTCCTATTCTTAGACTTAATCACATACAAAACCTCCTCTTCAGTGCACAACCTCCTGGGGGTTAGGATCCCAGTAGCGCACTCCAAGGGGTGCGTGCAAACATTCAGTCTGTAACAGATACAAGCTAAATAGTTAAATATGTTAGAACAAAGTGAGAGGAAATGCTTGCAGTTGAGGAAGTATCAAAGTGTGATTTACTGAAAATAACAAGAAAAATAAACAATTTAGGTAACTATTAACTTCAGGGAACATGTTAGAATAGGAAGAGTGGGCTTACAGTTACACCATTGTAAAAAACAAAGCATCCACGTGGGTGTGCAGTACGGAGGCAAAGGGCCAAATTCTTTTTTTCTGTGTGGTGTCAGGTGGGAGGGGAGTCTGGAGATCTGAAGCTGGGCAGGGTGGCTGGTACCCACCATATGAGCTACTCAGGAAACTGAGGCAAGAAGATCATTTGAGCTCAGTTCAAAGCTAGCCTGGGGAACATGAAAAAAAAAACACATTACAAGAGAGACGAGAGATGGGGGGACTGGTTATACCTGAAATGTAATAATACAAGAAATGTATTTAGAGATACGAAACCACTGAAGGAATCAGCTAAGAGGTTTGTTTGAAAGTGGTTGTTTCTGAATAGAGAGAGCTGCAGGGTATAGGTGGAGGAGACCATCACTTCATAGTAAGCCTAAAGGAATGGCTGGTCCTCTGAAGTATGCAAATGTAAAACTGATGAAAGTAAAAACTGAATAAAGTGCAAACCCCACAAAAGCCACACATGGCTATACAACCGTGTAGACATGGATGGCTGTGGAATGGATCTGTGTACCCAACTGTGGGTGGCAGAAACTGCTTAACCACAAGGCTCAGGAGTAAAAGGAGACAGACTTGTCAGGAGAGGAGGGAAATGTTTTTTATTTGAATACAAATATACAGACTCATACACACACACACACTCACAAACACACTCACACACACACACACACACACACACTCAGACTCACACACACACTCACACTTGGGCTCAGTGACTTAGCTAGAGACAGTACCCTATCTAATAGTGGGTAGATTTGGAACTGGAGGCAGAGACTAGGGGTGGTGCAAAGAAGGCAGAAATGAAAGTCAGAACCAGAAACCCAAAAACTGAGGAGTAATTTCCCTGAACAAAGCATGAGACTCCTGAGTTCTGTGGAGATACAATGCTTCTGCAGGAGTGTCTTCAAATTGTGTGTGTGTGTGTGTGTGTGTGTGTGTATGTATGTGTGCACATGAAGGTGCACATGCACGTACCTCTACACTAGTGTAGGGGTACATATGGAGGCCAGAAGACCCCTGAGGGTGTTGCTCATTGGATGCTGTCCTCCATGTTTTCTGAGGTCAGGGTCTCTTATTGAGAACTGGAGCTCACTGGTTAGACTGGCTGGCCAGTGAGCCCCAGGGATCCACCTACCTCAGCTTCTCCAGTGCTGAGACTACAAGTGTGTAGCACCATATCCAGCTTCCTTCTGTAGGCAGAACAAACTTAGATCTTCATGCTTGCAAGACAAGTTTTACTGGTTGAGCTGTCTCTCCAACCCCCTAAGACTAAGACCAGATCTTTGGGAGAGCCCAGAGTCATCCTCTCACAACACGGAACCAGCTTGCAACCACCAGCAAAGTAGGACTCCACTCACCGCCACCCTTGCTATTGGTCCACACACTGAGTTTTGTTCTTTGTTTTGTTTTTTTTTTAACAAAGAAATCATCTTCTGATCTCCTGCCTTCTGGCTAAACTCACAGATGGGCCACTCTGGCTAGCAGACACCCAGTAGTGCCCTTGAGCATTCGCAGTCTACTCAGTCCTGGCCTTCCCATGCCAGAGACCCCTGAGAGTCATAATGTTGTGGTCCATTGCAGCAGAACATTGCTCAGCTGCAGGGGCAGCTGGCTAACTAAGGGGGAGAGAGCATGGGCAGATGTTACTTCCCCCATTCAGCATCACCCCCAAGAGTAAGGTAAGAGAGGAGGCAAAGGAGTGTGTCTACCGGATGTATCGCACCCGCAGGCCAGCCAACACTAGCGCCTGCTGTATTGTGTTAGGTCAGAAAAGAAACACTGTTTGTGGATTCTACAACATCACCATCATCATCACCATCGCTAATATTGCTGTTTGCTTGAAGTTCTATGTCTGAGGAAGGAAAGGGACCATCAAACCACAACAAATCTTTATCGAGCTATGCAAATATTAAGCCTTGCCCATTTCATGGATAGTGCACTCAATACCAACTGAGAATGATTTCTCCAGGCTCTGGGATGCCTAAGCTTGAGCTCTGAGCCATGGGAATAATTCATGTCCATCTCCTTAGTCAAGGCAAGCTTATGAAGTAGGTGCCATGATTATCCTGATTTTATCAATGGAGGGATGGAACTCAGATTAAGTAGCTACTGCAAGATGACAAAGAAATCCAAAGTCTTGCTCTTAAGGGTTATGTTTATGAACCAGACCCAGAATGGCAGTCAAAAATTCTCTGCTTCCTTCAGACCATGTCTTTCTAGATGATGTGGGATTTGAGGACACAAAGCTAAGAATGAGGATGTAGGTTAGGGCAGAAAGGAAGTAATTGGGTGATAGTCCCAGGACTGTGGTCTACTCATCCTGAGCTCATTGGTGGATAAAAAAATCCATACTTCCAGGTCAGTCTCTCATTGGTTTAGATCCCCCACCAGGGCTAAGCCTAGGAGGAAGTGGCCTTCAGCCTGTGCAGCTGGGCAAGGTAGGAGAGAGGCAGAAGAGGTGGGTGAGAGAGATTAAAGTAATGGAAGACACAAAAGAGGAGAGACAGAGGGTCAGCCAGGAAAGAAGCGAGACTGTATAACCTTTAAGGAGTTCTGAGTAGGTTAAAGCTATGAATAATATTTTTAATCACACAAGCTGTATGCAAAATGGACTGGAACAAGGAACAATGGGAATTAAGGAAGTGGTTCAAATGGCCATGAAGCTATTCTCCCCAACCTTAAAGGCCTCGCGGTTATGAAAATAATGGAAACGACATTTCAAATGATCAAAACAACCTTGTGAGGGAGAGTCCCGGCTCTCACTACCTTCTAAGAGATGCCCTCTGAGCCCTGCCTGCCTGCCTCCTCCTTCATTCCTTCCATCCTCCGACAGGAGAATTCTCTATTGACAGTGGCCACGGTGGGGGCAGGAGGCCAAGGTTGATTTCATTTTCCATGAAACTGCTTTGCAGTTGCCCAGTGCCAGCAAGGCACACACAGCTCTTTGGAGGGAGGAGTCTGCATTGAATCTGTTAAGAAAGGAAACTCCAAACCCCTCTGTTGGAAATGACAGCTCTTGACAAGATGAAAGGGGGTGTCTTGCTCAGATCTTCACTTAAAACAATCTGGAGTTCCATTAGTATTCACCGAGGAGCTGCAGCACAGAGCAAGTACGAGCATCATGAATAAAATTAAAACTAGTATTGACTCTCTCAGCACTGCAGATGGGAGAGGGCTGCCTGGAGCTGGCCAGGTTCCTGCAGCCTTGATCCTTAGTGGCCACACAGGACCCACCCAAAGCGATGCCTGTCCATCTTAATCTGACGATGTGGTGTTCTGGGTAACCACATTTCTACTATGCCTTTACACCAGCACACACCTGCAGTCCAACTTCGGGGAATAAAATCAGACACATGCTGCTCTCTCCATTGCTGGAGGATGGGCCCTACTCCAGTTGTGTGTCCATTTGGTTCCAGAGTCAACCTGGATCTGTGTTGTACTTATCCTGATCCTTTGCTTTGAAGCTGGTCTAACCTCACTCATTTAGACATTTGTTGCTTTTCTTTTGGTTTACATGACTGAACTTCCCACCACCCCTCCCCATCTCAATCTATCATGCTCTGGACCAGGGAGTGCACCAGCCTGTTTCCTCCACTAACATTCAGCTCCGAATTCCAGGAGGTTTGTCTTGAACTACCAAGAGTTGAAGCAGTATACTAGTGAGAGGCTGGGCCTCTCACTGTCTTAGTGAGGGTTTTACTGCTGTGAACAGACACCATGACCAAGGCAACTCTTACAAGGACAATGTTTGGACAAATTGGGGCTGGCTTACAGGTTCAGAAGTTCAGTCCATTATCATCAAGGCAGGAGCATGGACGCATTCAGGCAAGCACGGTGCAGGAGGAGCTGAGAGTTCTACATCTTCATCCAAAAGCTGCTAGCAGAACACTGGCTCCCAGGCAATGGTATTAAAGCCCACACCCACAAGGCCACACCTATTCCAACAAGGCCACACCTCCCAACAGTGCCACACCCTGGGCCGAGAATATACAAGCCATCACAGCCACCTTACCAAAATTGTCCCTTTTAAATTCTGCCACACTAGATCTGATCTGGTGCCTCCTCTCCTCCCGCAGCCTCAGCAAATGACATCCAAATAAGAAACAATGAAAAGGTGGGAGAGGCACCTGGTAAGAAGGAAAACTACCCAAAGCAAAATATCCAAATTCTTACCTATTTTGGCGTGGTTCCCTTCACACTTAGGGTGGCCTGGCTCTTTGGAGATTTGATACATCCCCAAAATTAATTTTCAAGGTCATGCTAGCCCTTTATTGTGCTGGCAACTGCAGCTATGGGCTCCAAAAGGCCCAGTGTTCAGGAAAAGATCTCTGTCTGTCGCTGCTGACCATGTATTTGCCATCCCTGGACCCACCTGGGAAACCGTCTTCAATGAGCCACAGTCAAGCATCCTGCTTCAGAGGCCAGAGCTGAGTAGAGATTACATTCTACCAACACAGTAGGGCTGGGTCCTTTGAGTGCTCAGAGCATGGGGCAGAGTAAGCCAGTCCCTCACAGGATGGGTTTTATCAAAAATACTATTTCTAGTCACTGTGTGTGGATATATAGAGGTGTGTGTCTCTGTTCTTGTGTATATGCAGGAGTGTGTATGTGTATAAGTGTGTATGAGTGTGTATGTGAGAATGTATGTGGGTGAACATGTGTGTGTGTGCATGTGAGTGTATGACTGCATTGTGAGTGAGTATATATGAATGTGTATAAGTGTGTTTGAATGTGTATGTATGAGTGTGTGTGAGTGCGCATGAGTTTGTGAGTGTGTGTGTGTCTGTCTGTCTGTCTGTCTGTGTAGTCCAAAGGTTAATATCTGATGTCTTCCACAATCACTCTCCCACTTATCTTCTGAGACAGGATTCCTCAGTGGACCTTATATAAGTCTACTTATACAAATGAATAGCTCACTTATTCAGCTAGAATGGCTAGCCAGCAAACCACCCCCCAGAGATTTCTCTTTCTCTGCTTCCCCAGCCCTGGGATTACAGGTGCCCCATCATCACACCCAGCTTTTTACCTGTATGCTGGGGATCTGAACTCGGGTCTTTATGTTTGCATTGTGTGTTGGTTTGAAAGTGCAATGTACCCCATAGACTCAGGCATTTGAATACTTAGTCCCTAATTGGAATCGCTGTTTGGAGAGGTTATGAAAAGGTGCAGCCTTGGGTGAGAAAGTGAGTCACTAGGGTAAGTGTCTTAGTTGGGCTAAGAGACACCATAATCTGATAAGGAAACATTCAATTGGGGCTAGCTTACAGTTTCAGAGATTTAGTCCATTAGCATCATAGTGAGAAACATGGCTGAATGCAGGCAGACATGGTGCTGGAGGAGCTGAGAGTTCTACATCCAGACAACAGGCAACAGAAAAAAAAGGAGAAATACTGGACCTGGCTTGAGCATCTGAAACCTCAAAGCCCACACACAGTGATATATTACCTCCAACAAAGCCACACCTACTCCAACAAGGCCACACCTCCTAATAGTGCCATTCCCTATGGGGAGGTCATTTTCATTCACTACGCCACAGTGGGCTTTGAGAATTAATAGTGTCAGCCTCTCCCAGTTCACGTCTGCTTCATGCTTGCAGTTAAAGACACAGTCTCTTAGATTCCTGCTTCTGCTCCTATGCCTTTCTTCTGCTGTCTCATTGCTCTGGAATTATAAGTGAAACTAAACTCTCTCTTCCTGAAGCTGCCTTTGGTGTTGGTGGTGTTTTACCACAGCAATAGAAAGGCAGCTAATACACATGGCAAACATTGAGCAACTGGGTTCATTTTATACTAAAAGATAAAAATGACTGTCTTGGTAATGACAGAGAAATGCTATACCAGGTTCACTCTTTCTCTGTCTCCTATTCCCTCCCAGACTTCGCTACCCTCTGCCTTATTCTCACACTGGGCTACCGAACTCCCTGCTACTCATTGTCTCCTTGCAGTCTTGGTTAATTACCTATTCCTTTCTCAGTTAGAACAAATTCTGTAGACATTGACGTTGATTGTGTCTTCCCATGGATGTGCACGTGTGGTCCTTGCTCTCCCAGAGACAGATGCTGGGGACCCTCCTGCACTGCAGGGTCTACAGTCCCGTCACTTGGATTTGAACTTTCTTCTCACATTGACTCGGACTCCTAGTTGTCTGTTGTTCAGGCACAGAAGGATGACACTGGAGCTGGTTTCAAAGAAGTAAGAAACTTTTTTCCCACACGATCCTTGTTAAATGATTCAAACCTGATATGGAACCTACCTTGGCTGATATAACAAGCTCACTTTATATCCCATCTAATGGAAGAAGTTGCTCCAAAAAGATGCAGTGGAAAAGTAGAAATGGCCACGGGGTGACAGAGATGGGAACCTTAGAGATGGCAAGCCTGTCATGAGGACGGAAGGTTGTCTATACCCATGCTCAGAGGCCTTAGAGCTCATTCACATATCATCACACCATGAATTTGATCCTCCCGCAATGGAGGACAAAGGACCTCTCTCCCAGTCCCTTTCCCTCCCCCTCCCCCCGCTCCCCCCCCCTCTGTCCTGTGCCATTGCCTTACTGATGATACCTTAGTCTTAGCTTAGTGTATTTTCTCTTACTTTAACAGAGTATTTTTCAACCTTCCTAATGCCATGACCCTTTAACATAGTTCATAACATAATACGTCCCATGGTGCTCCCCCACCAATAAAATTATTTTTGTTGTTATTTCATAACTATTTTGCTACCGTTATGAATCATAATGTAAATATTTGATTTGCAGTGTATCTGAGACAGTCCTGTAAAGAAGCTACTCTTCTTTCTTAATGATCCAGCCACTTCTTAAAGCTCTCACCTCCCACAGTGGAATTCATCTTCATCATGAGGTCAAATTATTTCACCCTTGCTCTTGAAAACAACATGGCAATGTCTTCCTTGACGTTTGCTGTATTTTTGTGCCCTAAACTAACCACCGAAGCTTCACTAACCCATTTGATCACACAACCGTCTTTCAAAAATAGACTCTGGTAATATCGACCCTGTTTCCTTAAGAGAAGAAGCTGAACATGGGGAGCTAAAGCAACCCGTGTAGATGCACAGCACTTTCAGGGTGAGTCTTGGAAGTGGAGTCTGAAAGCCTGGCCCTCCATCTCCCATAAGGTCTGGAACAAAATTCCTTCTGTGACACCAGGCCTTGGTTCATTTATTTTGTATTGCTTAAATTGTCTTTCATTTTGGGTGCCTGCACTTCATCTTTAAGTCGGATCATAAGATACTTGAAGGCCAAGGCCACGTTTCATATATCTTTGCATTTCTCACAGCATTAGCACCAATATTTATAGCCTTGCATATATAATTATGTAATAAATGATTACTAACATAGAGAAGCAAAAAGAGAGGAAAAGATATTAATCTAACCAATTTCAGTATTTTCTCTAACGTATTTTGCCTCCCAATAATCCATCTGCAAATGTGTTTTCTCCCTCGGGAGAGGCTATTTTAAAAACCAAATATCTGTGCACTTAAGAAAAATCTCTCCCTCCTGATGAACCAATGCCCGTGCTGTCTGCCTTTCTGTGTCTGCTGCCAAGAAGCTCAAGGCTAGTTTTAATTTTTGTCTGTACAGTCTTATTTGAATATTCTGCCACAATTGTACCCTTTCTCTGCTACTTAAGCCTAAATATATTCTCCTTATATTCCTAGTTTTAAATTCTTTTGCCTGTGAATTTTCTTGTAAGCCACCTCACTCAATTTCTGGTAGGCTTAATGGCCCTCTGAATGAATGCGACTCTGTTTCCTCATCTATGAGATGGAAATGACAGTATCATCGAGGAGTCAACGTCAGGAATCAAATGATCAAAGCAGGACAAAGAGACCCTGATAACAAATATGTCCATGTTAAGGCAGAAGAATCAGCATATTGTTTTAAATTTCTACAAAACCCAGCGTATGAACTGTGAGTCACTATGGGGGTTCGCATGACTGAATGTGGCAGGCACAGAAATCTGAGGCATAGGAAGACGATTTTAACTGTGCAACAACCAAAAACTGATTCAATCATGTGCCTACTGAATCCATGTCTCTAGTAGTGCCTCTTTTTGTTATACCACATGATTTCCCCATTGCCTTAATTTTATGAACACACAATATACACATTTCTACTGTGCGAAATCATGCAAGACCAACTCAGATCCAAGGCTACTCTATGGTAAGGACTACAATGTTTTTACTGCACATACTAAATTTTCTGGGGCTAAAGTGATGGTTCAGCGAGTAAAATGCTTGTCCCGGAAGTACAAGGATCTGAGTTCAGATCCCCAGGACCCACACAAAGCTGGGCATGGTAGCATGCATCTGTGATCACAGAGCTCCTGTGGCAAGATGGGAGGTGGAGCCAGGAGACAAAGATCAGCAGTTTTACATGGTGCACAAGTGCCATGTTACACATGTACATGCATCAAACACACATGCTCACACACACACACACACACACACACACACACACACACACACACACACCACAGTTTTATGTTCCTATAGAAACAATGGCTTCTGGGATACAAACACTTTTAACGTTTCCTACTATCGTTCCTCCTAATGTAAGAATCAAATTAATGTGTCTTCGGATTGCATTGTGTTAGAATGTTTGATTTTTAAAATTGCTGTTTGAGTTGCCTTTTTGTACTATGTATTTATGTGCAGTGACATTCTCAGCATTGATGATTACAAAATCAAAATATCGATCCACTTGGAAAAATGTTGAAGATGTTCTACATCCTGCAGGATCAAATGTTCAGCCAAGATTAAATTCTTGATGTAAAAATAAAAGCTCATATTCATCCCATTAGTATACACGTTTGTTTTGTCCTTAATAAATCATAAAATTACACATATTCCAAAGAATTTTATGGTAAACTTCCTTATGGTTTATTACAAGTGAATATTTGAGCTGTATTTGAGTTTATAAACCTAGATTCCCCAGGGTTGTGCAAACATTTGCCAGTGAGAGTGAACAGCCAACAAAAAAGGTTTAAGAAGCTCTTGCCTGTGACATTTAAGGATCTATGTGTTAAATGATGTTTTATGCCTATTCCCTGAACTCCAAACTCATAGATTCAACCTGCTACTTGTTACCACCATGTGTGGTTAACACTTTATGTGTGAGTAAAACTTGCCTCTAACTGAATTCCACACATTACCCCCGCAGATCTTTCCCTTCTGTAACCCACACAGACCCCGTATCAGGTAATGGCAGCTCCAGTCTTTGGCGCTTACAGTCATCCTAAGCTGTGTCAGGATGCGGTACCCTGTATCCAGTCTCAAGAAACCCTTTGCCTCTCCCCTAGATGTAGACCAAGGATAGACCTGAGTTATGTTCCAGATCTAGTGATGGACAGTCACGTGATCTTTTTTTTTTCCAAGACAGGGTTTCTCTGTGTAGTCCCGGCTGTCCTGGAACTCACTCTGTAGACCAGGCTGGCCTTGAACTCAGAAATCCTCTTGCCTCTGCCTCCAAGTGGGATTAAAGGCATGTGCCACCACTGCCTGGCAGTCACATGGTCTTATAAAATGTATTTATCCTTCCTGTGCCTCAGTTTCCTCATCTTTAGGATGGAGTTGTTGTAGCAATTAAACCAGTGTGTAAATGCCACTGATAATGCCTGGCATAAAGAAAACACTGATAGTTCTAGCAGCTAGCCGCCATATTTATTATATGTCTCTCCAAATAGAACACAGACTTCCTTACAGTGAGGAAGTGTTTTGCTCATTGCTCTCTCACCAGTTCCCAGGAAGTGCCTAGTACTTCTTAGATCCTCAATAACGGTTTCCCGAATGAATGGAGTTGGCACTTGGTAGAAAGGTCAAACAGAGAATGAGCGGTCTCTCTATTCTTTTCCTTAAGAGGCAGTGCTTGAAGTTTTAAAAGTGATGAAACAGAATAGAGAAACAGGAAAAGTCAGAATGCCAACAAAAACCCAGGCCTGAATTTTAGGTTTTTTTTTTTTTAATGTCAATAGAAATCGGACAAGCAGAAGAAAAAACAACAAACAAGGTCAAGAAATGGCCAGAAACCCAGGCAACACTCAAGATAGTGTGTTGTCTTAGATCTATGCAAAAAAATAAAAAAATAAAAAAGCTTTAAGATGTGCAGTGACTAATAACACTGGCAAAGGTTGAAGCCTGGATAGGGCTCGGTTTAGCACATGGCAGTGAGCACTGGTTGCTTCTAAAAGATGAAATCTGGTAAGGCAGGAGGGATGCCAAGACCAAAATATATCAAGACACCTGCCAGTTTGGAAGGGGAAGTAGCCGATACTGACTGGTCCAGAAGTTGAACAGCAAAAGCCAATGGAAACAAAAAGAAAAGGAAACATGTCAAAATATAGCTAGTCTTGCCTCATTCATTGTAGAACCTGGCCTTTTCTAAGTCTTCCCAAGGCAATCACAATTACAGCATTAACTATTTATATATATGATGTATTTATTGACCACTGCTTAGGTAGTAAGTGTTTTTTACAGGTAGATATGAATCTCTCCCTGTATATTTTTGTATACTGTCAGAGATGTATCTAGAACAGGCACAATTTGAGCATCTGTATACCTAACTGGTTTACAGGCAAGATTAGCAATCAACCTCCACAAGCTATCTTCTTCTTTTCCTACCTCACAGAATTCCCAACTTCTTTGTGCTCTGAGTCTATTAACTGAGTATGACCAGACTGAAAGAGGGTAAGAAGTGTTCTAAATCATAGGTACTGTTAATGGTCTAAATTCTTTCAAAGCAACTGAAACAAGTAGGCAATTTTTTCATTATCTGTCCTGTGGTACAATAATGTAATATGGGGAAGAAGTGTCTCTTACCAATATGTACTGGGGCAAGGAGGTGGTGTGGGACACACTAGGTCTTATGGGCTCCCTCCCTTTAGGGCACTATAGAACAAGGGGAGAGTGCAGAAATCAAACCCTTGAAGGCCTCTGGATCACACAGAGAAGAGGCCAAAAGAGTGTGCCAGCTTCCTGGGGCTGTGCACTGGAGTTAAATCCATAACATTCATAACCAGGTTGTAAATTTTAGGCCATAGTTCATTAACTCCAGAAGTTCAAAATGATACCCCCTGCTTGCCCAGTCAATGCAGCTGAGAGTTTTCCTGGCGCGTGATGATCCATCAACAATTGGATTCCAATATCTTTTGCTTCATTAATAGAGTCACACGGGCCCCTCCTGTGGAGCTGGGTAAGGCTTCTGCCTCCAAGCCTTTGTTGCTGGGCTGGGCTGCAATTTGAGCTTCCAGCTACAGGCAGACCCCTGCGTACACCTGTTCCTGGCTTCTTCCAGTTGAAGTCTCAAGGTTGACCAAATCCAGCACCAAAGGTCTTCCATGGGGGCAATGTTTAGCTTTAATGAGATGGTTGAACAGTGACTGAAGTCAGTCCACATCTTAAGGAACCTTGTATAGTCTATGGCCGTTTTACCCTAAGTATATCCCATCTCATCTGATCATAGCAAGTTTGCAGTTTTGAACCCGGTTAATGCAAAAATGGGAGAAAATCCTTAGTTGGAGAATCTGACAACCTATGGTTGTGTTGACTTTCAAACCAACAACTTTTTACATTTTAAGGCAGAAATCTATCCTACCTGACTGGGTCCAGGGAAAGTCACCTCCCCCATACTGACTAAGTGATTGTCAGCCTCCAGAGTGGAACTGGAACAAAGCTTGCAAATGTGTGACTTCATGACCCACAGCCAAGAAGCAACCCCAGACAGCGTCTGGGAATCTAACCTGGTCTAGAACAACTGAAGGTATAAAAGCCAGAGCTTTATATACGAAATGTGAGTATTACCTGTGTTCAAGAAACAGCTGTCACTGCTCAAATAGAAACCTCCACTCCAGCACTAGGTTCATAGTCAAGTTTAGATAGGGGGAAAATCAAGTCAAAGTCAAGGGTTGGGGCAGCCCAAACTAGCAAAGAGCCAGAGTGACTTTGAAGGCATTAGACACAGAGATGCCTGTTATGGTCACTGATTGAGGCATACTGGTTCAACCTTGTTAATGGTACTAGTGAAGGTAGACAGAATCTTGAGGCTACCCTGTTTTCTCCCCCAAAGCCCCTCCCTCCATCAGCTGAAACAATAAAGGCCCACAGTGCCATCAGGAGAGCACCATGGTCTTTCAAAACCTTTGTGAAATTCAAATAAGGTTCTTTTCCTTAGCAACCCTGCCCACTGTGAATTCTATGCACACTCCCACACACCTCGAGTGCACACTCCCCAAATCTCTTGCTTTCTCAGCCACTAAACCAACATCATTGTAGATAGACCCATAAATGTCCATTGCCCCAAAGCTGCAGAAGCATTTTCTGCCTCCTGTTAATAAATTGTTCTTCTCTTTGCACAGCAGAGAAAAGATGAGGACGAAATTGGGGGGAATTATTTCCCAAGCATTGTTTCTCTAACAATGGCAATCCTTGCTCCTGAGAACTCTGTTTTGCTTAATATGTTCTTTCTGTAAAGTGGTACAATGTGACAGTGTAATAATCCAAAAAGCAGCCTGAAGAGCCTGATCCCCCACACCGTGTCCACTGAGAACACAGACGAGCTTTTCCTTCAAGAGGGATTTGTGTATATCAAGAGAGGGTAAGTGCGCAAAATCAGGGTCTGCAATAAAGTAGGGTCCAAAAGTCAAGGATTGAATGTTTGGATTCTGTGCTTTGTGATAGAAGTGTTCCCAGGAAGAACGGGACTCCATGGCTTTACCTGAGGGAGGTTCTCAAGCACAGAGCAAATTCGTACTTTCCTTATGGAAAAAGGAAAAAATGGTCAGATTAAATATTAAAAGGTTTCTGGGCAACAAAACAACACCAAGATCAAGCATAATCAGAGTAGATTTTAATAACAATGGTCCTTGGAGGTGAGTATTGGGAAGAAGAATGTCTAGACACCCTGAGTCTGAACCCCTGATTCTCATAGCCATTGGTATTTGGGGGATGGACTTAGGAAATTACTTCAAAAGTCACCTCAAAAATCTTCCTTCCTCAGAGGCGCCATGTCTTCACAGTGATGTCCTTTTTGTGGTTGTTGACTCTTGACTGTCTCTCTTTTCTAGTTCCTAACTGCTACACACACACCTTCAGAACACACCATGTGCCAGTGTTACTTTAGTAGGGGATGAGAAATAAGGATGCTTACAAGGATAACTTGGAGGGAAGAGGCAGAGACATGGACTAAAACGACCGGTCAGATGGTACAGCACAGTGGGAGGAAACCTGAAGGGATAAAAGTCCCTTGTGAGCTGAAGTTCACAACTGAAAAGGGCAGAGTTGGCGGGTGGAGGCAAACTCAGGCTACAGAATGTGAGCAGGATGCTATGTCCTGTCCACTTGGACCTCTGTTCACCAGTATCCTCAATTCTACACATGACTGTGGCATCCCTCATCACACGGGCTAATTATATTTCCCTTCTAGACTTCGGACTTGTCCATCATGTGTTTTGTTCTTGAGCTGTAGAGGGAGAACTAATATAACATCTGAGGACTGCTCTGTTTGCCTTAGCCTTTTTCCTTCCCAGGACAGGCTCAGAAAGGTGTACAGAACAGAAAGGAACTGCCCCCACTTGCTCCCTGTGTTGATCACCCAATGCTTCTAAAGCTTTTTCCACATTATTTCAATCCACCATCCTGGCTTTCTCTTATACTCAAGAGCAACAAGATGGTTGGACAGTCTTCTGCTGGATGAGTCCCTCAAACCTGCTCTCAAAGTTCACCAGGGCCACAGGATCCAGCAAGTTCTGTCCTGTTCCTAGATTGACTCCCTGCTACCTTGCCACTTTCTTCCTCCAACAGGGAGGGGTCAATTGTGTTTGATGGGCCAAATAGGATGCAGACGGCAGGAGGACCAAATGCTTCTGGAGCCTTCATCTCTATCTGAATAGAGAGGTAAGAAAATGGTGAAGAAGAAGCATGGGGCAGAAGGTGATTGCTATCTGTACGAGTCAGGCTTTCTGCAAAGAGATCTATATACAAGGACTTTTACTACAGATATTGGTTTGGGTGATTATGCAAACTGAGAAGTCCCAGCATCTAGCCAGTGATGAAATTCAGTCCAAGTGTGATGGTCATGGGGAGCCAGGGGTGCCCACCAGGCTAGGTCCCCTGGAGTCCAGTGGCTTGAGAACAAGAAGCTCTGGTTTCTGGAGTAAGCAATGATGACACTCTCACCTTGAGGCTTGCGGGACATTGTGAAAGAGGGGGTGGAAAGATTGTAAGAACCAGAAGATGGGTCTGAGTACTATGAAATGGTGTCTTCGGGACACAGGGACTGTTGCACCCATGAACTCACAACATTTTTGGTTACCTACACAAGATCAAACCAGTTAATACCCGAGGATAGATAGAGGAAGGACTCACAAGGTCCCACCCTTAACTATTGATGATAGTTGGCTACTGGGAGAGAAGGAGTCACTTTTCTTCAGGGTGTGGCCCAGGGTAGGTTGCCCATGCACAAGTGAATGGTTCTCTACCCATGGGCACAGAAGCAGCACCTCTTAGACTCAGTGGGTTAGGGGATTGGGAGGACACTATAGGGAAGGTCTAGGATGAATTAGGGGTGGGGAGTAGGGGCAGATATGATCTAAATACATTATTTACATGTATGAAATTGCCAAAGAATAGATTTCAAAAATGAGTAGAGAAAAAAAAGAACCTGGACATTTACTCTGCTTCTTATTCTACTGGTCCTCAGTGAGGTAGATGATGACCACCCACATTGAATATACCCAGGAACACCCTCACAGACATAACCAGGGATAAAGCTGATGCCTGGCTCTCTGAGCATCATGGGACAGTCCTGTTGACACTTCGATGAGCTCATCAGTGGGCCCCAGATGAAGGGATGTCAGTGATAAAGGGAACTTACTTTGGGCTGAGTATCTCGGGGGAAGTGTCAGAGAAAAGGTGACTTTGAACCAGATCTTGAAGGATAGAAAGGCTTTGCAGGTGTGGAAAAAGGGAGCGGGTTGGAGAAGCCCTTCAGGCGGGGGAGGTGGGGAGGGGGCTCCGATCAGGCTGGGAAGCCTTTCTCGGTGTTATGAAATCACCTTAGAGCTGCAAGAGCTATTTGGCACTGGTCCATATGCATCGTGTGCACGTGGGGATGGGGGAATCTCCTCCTGAAAACCTAATTTGTCAACACCCTGGGCTCAGAGGAGAAAAACAGAAGCCAGCGTCTCGTTAGCTTTGAACGACCACAGTCCCTTGCATCCGAGTGGCTGCTGTGACTGCGGCGAGGCCTGTGTAAATAGCGCCGGATGGGATTGTAGCTAATAGGGTTATTAATACCTGTCACATCCCAGGATGGCAGAATAATGTGGAGGTTTTCTACTATAGATTAAAACCAACCAATAGGGAATTTTCCGAGGCTGGCAGTCACAGCTTTCTCTTCAGACAACTTTTCCTCCAGCCATGCAGACGGGGGTAAGTAATTGTCCCAGGGAAAGGTTTGTCACCACAGTAAATGCAAAAAATGGGAACAAGCCTGCCTCGCTTATCCTCAGGCAAGAACATGGGTATTCAAAACTCACTGATAATCCCCAAACCTCCCAGCAGCCTGTAGATTTGACCTCTTTCCCAGCCCAAATAGTCACCCCAAAGAAAAGCCACCTTTATTCTCGCTTCACGCCTTTTGCTCCTGAGTGAGAAGAAGACAGAGAGCTGAAGAGAGAAGGAAACAGACGCAGGGGTGAGAACACTGCAGGTCCTTGGGCCACCTTGGGGCTGCATTGAACAGAACAGTTCCAAGCAGAAAAAGGCTGGGGATACTCTTGTCGACTGGGAGCCTTCATCTAGAACCTGGATTGTTGTCTTGCCTCTTCCATAGGGATCTCGAGAATTTCTGAGAAGAGGGTGGCACCAACCAAAAGTGCTGTGGGTACAGCCTCCATTGGTTCTCCTGGGGAATGTGTCAAGCCCATTCCATCCAGAAGAACCTCCTTGGGAAAACATGTCCTTGTACACTACACCTCCACAGATGTCTCAGGAGAGCCTTTACCCTGCTGGTCTCTCTAGGCCTGGCACATTCCCTTTTTCCAAAGCTCACCAGAAGAAGGCTCTAAGTGTCTGTGACCTAAACACCACCATAGGACATATGCTGTTGCCCCTTGTAAACTCTTAACAGTGGCTTTAGTGGGCAGGGTTCATTTGTCAAGTACTCTGGTTAGCCCTGGGGAGACCGAAGAAAATTCGAGTTCCTAGTGCTCGCTATAAGTTGAGATTCTGTACCACAGTTGGCTCTAAGATCCCTGAAGAAAATCAGGCTTGAGAAGGCTTGCGTCATTTTGTTGTTGTTGTTATTGTTGTTGCTACTGCTGCTATTGAGATGAATACTTGATACGGCATTTATTTCTGGTCTTTCATTTCCCTTTGTGTAGGATACTGATCCCTGGTCTCAAGTTCTTGACTATGCCAGTTACCTATTGTCCTATATAAAATTGAGTCTCTTCAAAATGCATAGATGAATCTCTACACCACCACCCACCTTTGACTATATTTAAAAGCAGGACCTTGAAGGAAACTGAAGATTAAATAATGCTCTAATGGTAGGACCCTAACCTGATCAAAATTCTTGTTGAACTCTGACCCCTGTGCTGATTATACTGAGAGATAAGGTCATCTCTAAGTGGCTAAGTCTTGAGGACCCTGGTCTCATTGATGGCATGAGTGGTTTCTTAAAGGATCTCAGCTATGGTCTTCTCCATACTGCCTCTTCCTGCTGTGGGAGGGAACTGTCTCTACAGCATAGGACAATATTCACTAGAAACCAAATTTGTAGGAAACTTGACCTTCAATTTTCTCAGGCTCCAAGATTCTGAATAATAAGTTCATATTATCTCAGAATTGTTTATTTCTGTAAGGGCTCATATGATAACAGCACAAACAGACTGGGATAGTAGCCATCTTCAACTAGGAAGAAAAGTCTCACTGGACACCAATACAACCACATTTTTATCTTGGACTTTTAGACTTCAGACTCAGAGAAAACAAATTTCTTGTTTATAAGCTCTCCAGTCTGTGATATCTGATCATGGCAGATCATGATAACTGACAGAGCTTCTTTGTCCTAGTGTCTTAAAGGAAAGGAAGGAGGGCCATTCTGATTCTAATGACTGGCGCAAATTAGTGTGGTGATACAAAGGTAGTGGTGAGTAGGACTTAAGGGCATGAGCTGGGTCCACAACAAGGCTTTGTTTTTCTCACCATGGCTATGCCATGGTCATTTGTCATGTGGGAGATAATTATACACTTATCCTGCAGGAAAGATGAGGTAGACAGAATTACATAGTAAGCACTCAATGGCATGTTGTGTTGAAGATTATTGTTCTATTGGCCCTACTGTGAATCAACAGTATGACCTTGGACCTAATTTTTGTCTACATAAATAATAAAGACAGATGCTCCCCATTTCTCATGTTGATAATTTGAAAAGAAGCAAAGATAAAGAAGAAAAATGCCAAGGAAATCTTTGCTAATTTTTTAACTGTTATTATCTTTAGGTAGCTCTTCTTCTACTTACATACATGAATGATGTCCTAAAAGTCCCTACACTCTGCCTCTGGCTCCTTCAGATGCCTTACAGAAGGGTCAGACAGTGGTTTGTCATTGCCAGCTTTTTTGTGTGTACCTCCATGCCTGAATCTAGGACTTGTTTTATCCCAGGCTGACTTTAATCTTCCCTCTGAAATTTCACAAGCCAGGCCTCCATCTTCTGCATTGTTCTCAGCATAATCTTCCAAGCTCCTACACAACATCCCAAATGGATCTTCTACCTCAAAGTTCCAAAGTCCTCCCACAGTTCTCTCCAAAACATGGTCAGTTTGTTACATGAATACCCCACTTCTGGTACCAATTTGTCTTAGTCAGGGTTTCTATTCCTGCACAAAACATCATATCCAAGAATCAAGTTGGAGAGGAAAGGGTTTATTCAGCTTATACTTCCACATTGCTGTTCAGCACCAAAAGCAGCGAGGACTGAAACTCAAGCAGGTGAGGAAACAAGAGCTGATGCAGAGGCCATGGAGGAATGTTACTTACTGGCTTGCTTCCCCTGGCTTGTTCAGCTTGCTTTCTTATAGAACCCAAGACTACCAGCCCAGGGATGGTACCACCCACAATGACCCTCCAGTCTTGATCACTAATTGAGGAAATGCCTTACAGATGGATCTCATGGAGGCATTTCCTCAACTGAAGCTCTTTTCTCTGTGGTAACTCCAGCCTGTGTCAAGTTGACACACAAAACCAGCCAGTACAGCTCTTAAGTTGACTTGTTTCCATGATTGGAAGCTGAGTGACTCTTGTGCTTGTGGTTCTGTGCCAGCAAGGAGGTGACTCTTGCCTCTCTGCTTCTGATAGCAGGATGTAAATGTGATGGCAGTCAGGGCTAAGGGAAAGAATATGGGCTACTCTCAGAACACAGTTGCCAGCCAAATACCATTTATCTTATTGGGAAGTGAGTGATACTTTTGCCTTCTGTATCCCCCAACTCCTCATGTAGTATTGTGGGGGGTGTGGTCTTCTTCAGACAATCCAATGCTGAAGGCCAGCTGCTGGTAGCCCCGGAAGTGATCCTGAGAACCCAATCCTTTGTGGCCCATCCCCCTCTAAATTTCTTTCCTGAAAATACTCTGCCCATCCCAGCAGCCAAGGCACCATGCCAAACCCAAGCCCAGAAGGACAGGGCTTTACAGACATTTATAAATGATTCTTTGGCTGATAGAACCATCTAGAAAGTGCATCTTTCTTGAGTCCCAGATATCTCTGAAAGCATAGAAATAATAGATGGGATTGCTTGGTTTTTTACTGCCATTGACAGTTTCTTCTTCATTGACCATAGGGGTTGGGTAGACATGAGAGTAAGAATTTGGGAGCATGTATTCACAGAAACTGGGTTCACATTACAATGAAAGGTCTCCACAACCACAAGTCTCTTCTCCCCTCCCTCCTCTTCTCTCATGAGAAAAAGAGAGAGAGAGAGAGAGAGAGAGAGAGAGAGAGAGAGAGAGAGAGAGAGAGAGAGAGAGAATGAATGAGAGGAAACAACAAAATCAGCAAGTGACACTGGTATTAATCCCAGGACTCTCACACATGACTCAATGTAAAGAGCTGATAAAGAAGCACACACAAGAAATGTTACTTCTGAGTGGGGACAAAGCACTCAATAGTGCCAGGATGAGCATTTCCCCCCTTCCCCCACCCTCTGGGCTGTTTACAGTAAAACTTCATCACAAGCTGCCATTAAGCTTGGCAGTTACTGTAAATGCTCCTGTCGCTGTTGACTTCCACAGCCCCAGGACATTTTATACAAGACAGAGTGGCTTCAACACAGAGACCCAAACCTCCACTTGCTTCTCTTCAGAAAGCAGAAAGTGCCCTAGAGAGAGATATCAGCCATTCTCCAGCTGGAGAATGTGGGTCGCCTCCCCCCACTTCGTGGGCTGTAAAGACCATAATGAAGTCAGCAGGGCTGGTGGGATAGATTCCAGAACAAAATGAAAAGCAGTTTGGCCATTATGGGGAAGGCCAGAGAGCATTGTCTGACCTCTTCTATCTGTTTTCTCTGCCACCTTGATGGAGGGAGAGAAATAGCCTATTCTGGGATCTATAAATGAAAACTGGACATGGGCCCAAGGTGAATTATTTGGGCTAGGGAGGCTATAGGATCTGTAGTCAGGAGGAGGAGTAGCCTGAAGTAGTTAGACATCTCCACTACTTTCTACTTCCTTTCCCCAAAGCAGCTTCAACCTCTGAATAGAAGCCACTGAGGGACTTGTTTAAAATTCTCCATGATTAATTCATGGCATTTATCTTCCTTTCATCTGAATTTTAGAGGAGAGGCAAACCTCGGCATCTTACCCAACATCCTAAAGCAAAGACTCCGTCATCTCCAGGTGGCTGACACCTGCTGCTGTCCCTGACACAGACATGTCCACGAACCTCAGCTTTGGGTGCATGTTGCTCACTGCCAAGTGTGAAGCAGACATGGGGAAGGCAGTGCCCTTTCTAATGAGAAAACCTGGAGTCAAACCCTAGTTCCACCATTTGCCAGCTCCATAACTTTGAAGCATTTCATTTCTCTGAGACCAAATTTCCTCTTCTGTAATTTGGGGGTAATAATGCCTGCATGATGAGGCCATTGGGCAGATTAACTGAAATAAAGATGTTAAACTGCTTATCACAGTGTCTGGCTCACCAATAAATCTTGCTGGATCTCAATATAAGGGATCAAATATTGACCTCCCCAAGCCCTAGAGAGAAAAGCCTGTGCCTTTGAATTGAGCATCATCAGCAACAGGGATTATCCGCTACAAGCCCAGGGTCAGCCATCACCCACCTACCCCAAGCATCCCTGAACCTCTCCTCTCTATTTCCAGATAATGTGTGCTCTGAGAAAGCTAACACATTTTAATATCATCCTAAGTCAAACATCATTATGAAAGTAAACTAGCTTGGAAGAAAAAAATAAAAGTGCAGATGCATCCGAAGGCCAAGTGTAAGTGGTTTTTAGATTCCCAATTATTTTAAGTTGCCTATGCCCAGGAGAGATTGAGAAGACAACCTAAACTCACGCAGGTAATCAAGAAGTGATCATCTGGATGAGTTGCTTATACTATTCCCTAAAGCAAAGACCCCAGCTTGACTTCGGAAAGAATCCCCCACTCATATTTAAGGGGCTCCTCGTGGCTATTCAGAAAAGGGAGAGTAAGTGGCTACAGGTTCTGATATTCTCATTGTAGCAAGGGCTGTGTGGCCACTGTTGGTACTCTGAAGCAGTGGAGAGGTCTCACGTTCCAGATGCTTCCAAATGCAGTAATTTGTCTCTGGAAATTTGCATGACCTGTATTGATTACTTGTGTGTGTGTGTGTGTGGATGCTTACATGCGTGCACGTATGTGTGTTTATTGTATGTGCATATGTATGTGTGAATGGGTGTGTGTTTGTGTGTGAAAGTGTGTGTTGTATGTGCTTGTTTGTGTGAGAGTGTGCATGTGAGTGTGTATTTGTATATAAGTGTATGTATATGTATATGCGTTTGAGCATGTGTACATTTGTGTGTGACTGTGTATGACTGTGTGTGTGAGTATGTGTATGCGTGTTTGAGTGTGTATACGTTCATGTGTGAGTGTGTATTTCTATGTGAGTGTGTGTGTTGTATGTGTGAGTGTGTGTATCTTTGTGTGTGTATATGAATGTGTGTGTGTATGTGCGTGTGTGTGTGTGTGTATAGAGGTTGATGTTGGACATTCTCTATCATTTTCTATCTTACCTTCTGAGTCAGAGGCTTCTCACTGAAGCTGGAGACTGATAACTCAGCTGTACTGGCTAGCCAGCAAACTCCAAGGATACACCTGTCCCTGACTTCCTTTCTCTGACACATTGGAGTTATAGGTTCAAGTCACATTACCCAGCTTCCACGTGTCAAGTTTTGGGTCAAGGACCCAAACTCAGACCCTGTGTATGTTTACCCAACACTTTACCAGTGAGTCATCTCCCCAGGTCCTGTGATTAGCTACTTTTATGCTATTGTGACCAAAACTACCTGAGAGAAACTGCCTATACGAGGAAAAACTCATTTGGCTCACAGTTTCAGGTCTGAGACCATCTTGGCAAGCTGGGCATGGTTCTGTGTATATTGGGAAATGTGAGAAATAGGAAGTGTGTCAGCACTAAGGGCTAGACTACTTTCAAAGCCTTTCCTCCAGTGGACCTACTTCTGTCAGCCAGGCCATGTTTCCTAAAAGTTCCAAAGCCCCTCAAGATAGCACCGCCAGCTGGAGAAGAAAATTTCAAACCATGAGACATTTTATATTCAAGCCATGACATGTCATCCCTGGCCTCCAAGGCTCATGGCTTATCTCATAATTGAAAATACATTTAGTTCAACCTCAAGAGTTTCTAGAATCTTAAAAACCATGACACTGCTCCAAAAATCCAAAGTCTCTTCTGAAACTCAGAGCAGACTGTTAGTAAGAAAGATTCGTACTTTCAATATATGGCGGCATTTAAACATTTTCATTTCAAAGGAGAGGACCAGAATGTTTTCAAGGAAAAGACTGAATCAAAGTGAGGCCAAACCCCAGCAGACCAAAAGCCATCAAATCTTGTAGCTTCCTGTCCAGCATCTGGGACACATGGTGGCATGATGTGGCTCCAACTGTCTTGAACATCAATAGTTTATGGCCCTATTTCCTCTAAAAATCTATGGGTTTATCTCTTAGGTTTGCTCCCTTAGTACCTGTAACAATCCTTACCAGATATTTCACATTATTGGCCTCTAAAACATCCTAAAGTCTCCACATTTTCATACATAGCCCACTCAGGGGCTCCCTGCAGGGAACTCAACTCCATTACATATTGTGTGACCTTTGAGGCTTTCCCTAAAAGTCTTCCTTCAGTGTTCCTTCTACTAGCCAGGTCCTACTTCATAAAGACTCCATATTTCAACAAAATAACGTCATCAGACATGAAGCAATCATTAGACTATGAGCCTGTGGGGAACATTTCTGATCCAAACCATAACATATTCACACCGTGTTCTATCTTAGCTACTTTTGTATTGCTGTGAAGCAACATCATGACCAAGAGTAATTTACAGAAGAAAGCGTTCACTGGGGGCTTGCTTACAATTCCAGAAGATTAGTCCATAATCATCATGGTGGAGAACATGGCAGAAGGCAACCAGGCATGGTGATGGAGCAGTAGCTAGGAGTTTACATCTTAATGCAACAGCTACAAGGCAGAGAGAGTTAACTGGGATGGCATGAGCTTTTAAAACCTTAAATCCCACCCCTAGTGGCACACCTCCTCCAATGACACAACTCCTAATCCTTCCCAAATAATTCCACCAACTAGGGACCAAGCATTCAAATATATGAGCCTAGGGGACCATTCTCACTCCAACCACCACACATTCCCTTTGCCCTAATGTCAAAGATCAATCCCAATGGGCATAGGGTGATGTGAAATAATCCTTCCCAGTCTTGTACCACCCACTTTTATTTTACATTTCAAGTCACTGAGTTACTGTCTTTTCTAATGCAGAGTCATCGCAGGGCACGTTTGCTATTGACATTTCATCAGTGGAAGCATACTCATTAACCAAGACTGAACCCCAATAATATTCTCCTGTGTGCTTAAAATATAGTAGCTCCAACTCTTCCTATGACTTCTACAGATTAGAATAGATACCCAGGATCTAACACTCAGCTTTGCTCCTATCTAATACTGTCCATAGATTAAAGGCTCAACAAGGGCAGAGATGTTTAATAATACATGCCTGACACAAAGCAGATGCTCAGTAAGCATCTCACTGTCTCCCCCAACGTCCATCTAGATTCTCCCTACCTAAGTTCTTATGTTCATATCTTGAGCATCAAGCGTCTGACTTTATCCTGTAGGAGGATATATGGCACCAAGCGTCTATTATGCCCCCTTTAAGTGTGTCTCTCTGGGTTTGCTTGTTTGTTTGTTTTGTTTTTGTTTCAGTCTGAGCCTCCTTATTCCTGTCTTTGAAATGAGTACAATACACCTATCATGCAAAACATTTTTTGGTGGTGGAATTGAACCTACTGTCTTGGTGCATGACAGGAAAACACTCTATCACTGAGTTACATTCCCAGCCCTTTTTGTGCTTTCTATTTTGAAACAGGCTGGTCTTGAACCTATTCTACAGTCTAGGCTGGACTTGACCTTGCAATCTTTTTGCTATAGCTTCCCAAGTAGGTGGCATTACAGTATTCTTCCACAGGCCTGGCTGCAAATTTGTTTAAAAGATTAAATTATGTGTATAAAGTCCCTTGTAGAATTCCTGGCACATAGATCAGGTTCAGCAAATGTTGTTCCCTCCTCCACTTTCCCATAAATAGGGATGTTGTCAAGAGTCAACGGATAACTTAAGTAATGTTCCTTGAATATTTATGCCACCTAATAAAGAGAGGCTCCTCTCGCCCTCCCCAGGTGCATTGGGTTGTGAAGGCAAACATTCACAGGATTATGCTAGGTGCTGGGGAAACAAAGATGAATAGCCCTTACCCTCAAGGTGCTCATGCGTGGAGGGCAAACCACCCAGCAAGTAACAGTACAAAACTAGACAAAGAGAACAATAAAGAAATATCGGGGGCAGGGGAGGGACTGTGGGGAATACTGGGGATGTGTATTTTGTGACCACCTGATTCTTGACTACACATGAATTCTTGACCTGGCTCTGCCAGCCTATGGTAATGATGTCATTGATTGACAATAGCCAGCTCTACTGGCATTCAACATCAATAGACTATAGAACACAGATGTAAGGGATGGAATTTTCCAGTAGCAATCAGCAGATTCTTCCAAGACATTGCTACCCTACCCTCTACCACCACCTCTGGTCCTTCAACAGCAGCTGCTGCTGCTGCTAACTCTTATCTCTTCTACTGCTCACTCCCAGAGAGTCAAATGATGGTTTTGTGTGAATCCTCTGATTATTTCATGAAGGAAGGGAGAGAAAACTAACTCTGTACTTTGTGCCAGGCCCCTTCCTGGACATTTTACAGGTTTTTTTTTTCTTTGCATTTGATTCTACAGGACTTGCAAATACTGCCTCACTCATTCACCAGGGCTAGAAACAAAGAACATAGAACATTTGCTTAAAGATCATTTAATGAGAGCCCACAAGATGGCTCAGTAGATAAAGGCTCTTTCTACCTCACCTGATAATCTGAAAGTGATCCCTGGAACCTACATGGTAGTGGGAAAGAACAGAGGTCAGACAGTAGTTCTTTGACCTCCATACACACAGGTGGCACACACACCTCCCTGTTCACAAATAATAAATAAATAAATACATAAATAAATACTTTTTAATTTATTTTTAAGGGTAGTTTGGGAGTTGCAAAGAACAGGTCTGGGAGCAGCACTTGTGAAGTGTAGTGGTCAGAGGTGTTCCAGTGAAAGTTAGAATCCAGTCTGGGGGAAGAAGGAATGCCTGTTAGTACTTCCTCAAAGGCATGGTCTCTTAGCTTTGGCTCACGCATTGGTGGTATCTTTACTCATCTCTTCCTCAGGCAAGGATGTCACATGGTGATTATTCACTGGGAACTAGACTTCACCCAAGCCCAGAGTCCAACCATTTCCCACAGTGCCTTGCATCCTGCTAACATACCAGCACCTTCACTCGCCAGAATAGGACATGGGATCCACCTCTGACTAAAGACACCTACGTGCCTGCCAGCTAACTCTTCATTGGGAAGTGATGGTCCACACTAATGCCCGAGGAAAAAGAGGAGCAAGAGGTAAATAGATTGTCCTAAATAACATTAAGTGCTAGAACATGGATTTGAACTTAGTGTTCCTTGGCCTGGAAACACAAGCTCTTCGCATTATGCAGTCTTCTTTGAGAGAAAAACTCTTGCCCAGAAACATGCAGACAGCTACATGGTAACAGAGAGTGGGCCTTCAACTATTCTCTGAGTCCAAGTTTGATGAACAGTTGTCGGTAGCTAGCTGAGAACAGTTCCGGTTAGCTATTGGTACAAAGCAAAACATGTCGGATTATAGCAACTTAAAACAAAAATTATCACTGATTTTGCTCAAAGTCTATCATTTAAGTTGGACTTGGAGGTGGCCTTAATGGACATGGGCTCAGCAAGAAGGGCTTCATTAGACCTAGGGGCTCTATTTTTACGATGCTGTCACTTAAGGCTCAACCAGGACCGTTAACAGGGCTCCGGAGTCTTCTCTACATAGATCTCACCATAGAGATGCTTGGGTTCCCCACAACATGGCTCTGGCTTCCACAAACAAGTATATTAAAGAGGTTTGCAAGGTTTCTCACAATTTAGCCTTGAGTGTATCAGAATGTCACTTTCACTAAATTCTATTAGTTCATCAAATTACAAAAGGTAGTCTAGATTCCAAAGAGGAATTAGGTTTAGGAGTTAACTCAGTAAAGGGCCCAAGTTTGATCCATAGGACCTGTGTAAAAAAAACTGAGTGATGTAGTACACACTTGTAATCTCAGTACTGGGGCTGGGGGAGGCTGACAGGAAAATTCCTAGGGCTCACTGGCCAGATAGTCTAGCCTACTTAGGGAGCTCCAGTCCAGAAAGAGATTCTGCCTGATAAACAAAGTGATACCCGAGGAGTGGCACCCAAGATTGTCCTCTGTCCTCCACATGTATGCAACCCCCACATACATGCACACACACAAACACACATGTGTGCACACATACACACATGCATACATGCATACACGCACACAAGCATGCGTGTGTGCATGTGCACACAATCAGGAAGGGTTTAGGCTTTCTCTGTGTAGCATGAGTAGAGAAGAAGTGGTTGCCATCTTCAGATTCACTACAGGAACCTGAATTGTAGAGTATGCAAAAAAAAAATCCTAGGCAGGGCCTTCAAATAGGCATCATTCAACTGTCACGGTGGCAAACTGCCTTGTGATGCAGATCGTGCAATGCCCAAAAGAGGGGATTGGGGTGAGGGCCTGGCCTGCATGCTTACTCCTGCTCTGGCGTAGTGATGTGGTGATGTGGTGGCCAGGACAAGGTGAGCTAGTTCCAAGCCCAGAGCATTAGGGCACGTCACTATGCTGGCTGACCCTCCCTAGCCTAAAAAAGAAAAAAATCAGCAGAGCTAGTCAGCACAGCATCTGGTCTCCATGTGCTCCCAGGCCCCAGTCAGCCCCTCAGCCCCTCACTGTCACAGGTATTAAATTCCTCTGGACATGCATGCCAGCAGAAGCTAGGGTTGAAACACACTAATAAATCCATCTGAACACTGTGCTCTCCTGGGGCCGATCAGTACTTCAGCTCTAGTCACAAAAATAACATACTGTAAAAGACTGATTAGTCATCGGATAATTGAGTTCTTAAATGTCAAAAACAATATCGAATGAATATTCAACAGATCATGGCACTGAAACTTACCTGCTCCATCAACAATGACTAACATTTCCCCCCCATTGTTCTTCCCCAGAAATTATGGTAATATGACTTTTCTAAGGTGATGAATGTGGCTCTCTGAAAACATATTGTCTTACAGGTTAATGCACAGTGTGTTGGTTAAGAAAATCGGCTCTGGAGTCAGGCCGGATTGCATTTCTCTGCATTTGCTTCACCTCCCCGTGAAGAGAGAGGGGGTATCAGAGTCAGTCCCTTCCAGCCACCGACACCCTTCAGAGCTCTGCTCTTTGTGAATGCTACCCCTGTTTGCCTTTATTTACTTAGCTGCTCCCTGAGACCTGCGGGGATGTACTCTTTCCAATGCAATTTATGTTTAAATAAAGCCCAAGGTTCAAGTGTTCTTGGAGGCTGCTGTGTAACTGAATTTCGTGGAAAGTTAGACTAAATGTATGCATGAGCCTTCCTCTAGGGTTATTTGGATTCACACGTGTACATATACATCCATGCACACATGTGCACATGCTTGTGCCCACACATGCATGCATGTCTCCTATCACCTAGAGATACGGGGCTTGAAGTTGTGTTTACAAAGCATTTCTGAGCCTGTAATCCAGAGAGAAGGGAAGTCCCCCATGCAGATCCAGAGTCCTGTTAGCCCGGCCTCGGCAGATGCTGCTACAGTTGGAGTCAAGACCTGCTGGAAAGGGTTGAGGCTGATGCTCGGGTCAGGGTCTCGGGCCCTACAGTGTGTCAGAGGCTTTGCTCTTGGTGGGAACATCAGGATCTGCCAGGCAACAACTGCTTTTCCAGCTGGACATTATCTGTTCTTTGTGCAGGTCTTCCTTTTCCTAGCCAGAAGCATTCAGCACTCTGACTTTCCTCAGTCCCAGCCCAGCCCAGCCCAGTGCAGTAAGAATGTAGAGGCCAAACATGGCCCTGGCTTCTTCCTGGTATTCTGTCTTGGGAACTGAAAAGCACATTCTCCATCCTGTGTGTAAGCAAAGAAATTTCAGAGAGAATGCTCCTGACTCTACACCCCTGAGGATCCAGGTCAGGGGACAGAAAAGGAGGTTGAAATTATTCGTTCACTCCACGATTTCCTTCTGCCTGTTCCCAGCTTCACACACAGGCTCCGATTTGTACACGGATCCTCCTAACCTGTCTGGAACAGCCAAGTAGCAGCTGACTTGGACAGGCAGGAAGACAACCACTGAGTGTCAACCCAAAGCAGAGCTCTCTCTCTCTCTCTCTCTGACTCCCCTGGAGGGACCATGGTACCGGGGAAGAAATGGCAACCCTTTGCTTCCCACTGTTCCTACCCTGAAGGGGCTTACAGACCATTTTCAGAAGAAAGGCCCTGTGAATTGCTACCCAGAGCAACTGCACCAGCAGGCAGGTTCCTTGTGCCCACTAGGAGAGTTTGACTTCATCTGCCCACCCACAGGGCCCACTGTCTGTAAATGTGGCTCCAACCCCTAACCCCAGTCAGCAGAGTGTGGCAGCAGAGGGCCTGAGTGTTCTCACACTTGTTTTTAATTACTGCAAAAAAAGAAAGAAAGAAAGAAAGAAAGAAAGAAAGAAAGAAAGAAAGAAAGAAAGAAAGAAATGTCATTGTAAGAGGCAGCATGGTTCTCAGTTACCCACACTCAGGTTGATGTTCTCCGTGTGAAGCAGTTAGCACAGACATTTAAAAACAATTAGGACGACGGCAAGGAGCTCTGAGAGCTGGCTGTGGAGGCAGTGGGGGGAGCCAGGCCATTAGCTCACCGGATAACTAAGATACTTGTACTTTTGATGAGGGAAGGAAGGTGATTGGTTTCTTTAATATTTTCCTTTTGATGTCAGACAGGATCTGTGAAGACAAGAACATGCAAGTGTACACACACACACACACACACACACACACACACACACACATACACTATGCTCTAGGATAATAAGACAGATGCATTCTTAATGCTCTAGGAACTCCTACAATGAAAGGCTATGGAAGAGCTGCTGTCATGCCCAGCAGGTTCCGAGGGGTGGGGTTGGTGGGGTTGGTGGGGCATGGAAAAGATGAATGGAATTGATTGAGGATGTGAGGATAGGGATGTGAGTGGGTCCTTGCCTCCGAGACAGCCCTCACATGCAGAGCCATGGCAGGGAAGCCAGGACACTTGCCTTGAAGAAGTGGTCTGAGAACTGAGGAAAGGTTCCGTGGGGCTGGGAAGATGTATCAGTGGGTAAAGTGTTTCCTGTGTAAGTTTGAGTGCCTAAGTTCAAATCCCCAGTAGGCAAGAAAACATCCAGGACAGGCAGTGCTGGGATGGGTGACCCGTAGAGACAAGGAAATCCCCGTGGATTCCTGGATGCCCAGTCAGTACAGCCAAAGCAATGGCTCTGGGTTTAGAGAGAGACCCTGTCTCAAAGAAAAATAAAGTGGAGAGGAAGACTCTGACCACCACACACATACATGTGCACTGACATGTATATTTACTGTATGCATACTCACATTCATACCTACACATCAAGTAATGAGAGAGAGACAGAGACAGAGAGAGACAGAGAGAGACAGAGAGACAGAGAGAGACAGAGAGACAGAGAGCGCACAGGGAGCCAGGTTACATTGGCTACACAACTGTGCCTTGTGTCCTATCTACTCTCAGGCCAGCCTTGCATAAGCCTAGAAACCTGTCTAGTCCTCCTTGTAGGGTTTGAAGGAAGAGCAAGAGACGAGTTGTGGCTACCCCATCTCTTGCAGACTGAATAGTGTCCTCCTAAATTATATGTATACGTCTTAAACACCAGTACCCCAGAATGTGACATTACTTAGAGATGGGCTCTTAAAATGAGGTTCTTAGAGTTAAGACCTCAGTGCACTATGACTAATGACCCTGTAGCAGTAGAACCACTAGATACTGACAGAAACACTCAGGACACTGATGTGATGACGTAGGCAGAGGGAGAAGTGATGTGGCTGCAAACAAGGACTGGCCACTACGAGCATCCAGGAAAAGACAGGAAGGCTCTACCCAGAATCCAGGGGAGCAACATTCTGGACTCTTGGCTTCCGGTATTATGAGAGGGAAGACGCCCATTTGTTTAAGCTCCCAGCTTGTGGTTCTTTGTTACAACAGCCCCGGGAGACCCATACACTGCCTACCACCACCCTCCTCCTCCTCAGCTTCCCATGTCGTGTCGTGTGGAAGCCTCTGAAGACAGTGTTGCATAATCCACCATGTTCCCACGTGCTGATTCACCAGTTATTGACAAGAATGTGATAGGAAACTGTAATGAAAAGGCACAGAAGAGGTGAGAAGCTGCAGTGACCAGGTGGTGGCTGGGTCTGCTCTGTAGTCATGAGAAGACGGTGACTTCTACTTGCTACTCTCCAGCATCCTCTCTCATGGCTTCTGTTCAGGCTTTCTCACCATATTCTCTGAGGCCCTTTCTCATTGTGGAGAGAAAACCATCTGTGTGAACCTGGTAATTAACTATCCTGAGATTCACACACACACACACACACACACACACACACGCACGCACACACACACACGCACACACACGCGCGCGCGCACACACACGCACACACACACGCACACACATGCGCGCACACACACACACACACACACACACACACACACACACACACGCGCGCGCGCGCGCACACACACACACACTTGTAGAGTGTTAGTTACTTTCCTCATTTCTGTGAACAAACACTGGCAATAAAATACTTTAAGAATGAAAAGTTTGTTTTGATTCAGTGAGAGGGAATAGAACAGGTCATATCAGAGAATACTCGGTGGCCAGAAGCGTAAGGTTGGCTATTCTAAGCAGAGAACAGACACACAGTGAGGCCAAGCTGTGAAAACCTAAAGGCCCCATCCCCCAACAAGACTCCACCTTCTTAAGGTTGTACCGCCAACTGGTGACTGACTATTCAAACACATGACCTTATGAAGATATTACACATCCAGACTACCACCTGTAGATGGAGGGCTGACTGGAAAATGAAATAGAGTAAAATACAATATGTGCCATGGCAATTGTGGTCACACCCAGGAAAGAGTTAATATGTGCTGTCTTCTTGGGTGACACATCATCACCCATAAAGATCTACCCCGTGTCTTTCCTGGGTTCTGAGACATAGACCAGTAGCTTAAAAATTATTTCCAACCATTGTCTTAGTGACAGTTCTTGCTGCATATTCCCAACCTTTCCCCGAATTCTGGTTATGTAAAAATTAAAAATAAGGTGACTCCAAGTCTCGAGTACAGCCATGAACATTTAGAAATGATTCTACAATAATTCCCAAAATATTATCTCAGTTAATGGAATGGCTGATACTATTTTGAACATGTGAAGCTCTGGTTCTGAGTGAGGGAAAAGGACTGAAGCCCTGAGGGCCAGAAGAAAGAATGGAAACAGGCAACCTCAGGAGATAGGAGGTTGGGGGGACACTCAAGACTGCACCAGAGACCTGGGAGGTGAGAGACTCTCAGGATTCAAAGGGAGGGACCTTAGATGAAATGCCTGACAGTAGGGAGAGGGAACTTATAGAGTCCACTTCCAGCAGGAAGACAGGGAATTAAATGGCGGGGGGCATCCCACAGTCACAACTCTGACCCATAATTGTTCCTGTCTGAACAAATTACAAGGATGGAAATGGAGAGGAGCCTGAGGAAAAGAAGGTCCAGCAACAGGCCCAAAGTTGGGGTCCAACTCAAGAGGAGGTTGACCAAGGCCTGATACTATTACTGAGGCTATGGAGCGCTCACAAAAAAGGGAAGACCCAACAAGCAGCTGAAAGAGTCAGAGGCAGATATTTGCACTCAACCAATGGACAGAAGCAGCTGACACTAGTTGTTGAATTAGGGAAGGCTGAAAGAAGCTGAGGAGAAGGGCGACCCTGTAGGAGGACCAGCAGTCTCAACTAATCTGGCCCCCCAAGATCTCTCAAACACTGGACCACCAAACAGGCAGCATATACCAGTTGATATAAGGCCCCCAACACATAAACAGCAGAGGACTGCCAAGTTTGTGGTCATTCAGAGATGATGTACCTAACACTCAAGAGACTGGAGGCCCCAGGGAGTTTAGAGGTCAAGTGGGGTGTGGGGTGGGGACATCCACATGGGAAACAGGGGGGTGAGGAGGAGGTATGGGATGTGGAACAGTGAGGGATGGATGGGGGGTGGAATAAAATATGGATTTAAAAAAAAAAACAAGTTAATTTTTAAAAAGATGTGATTTTTAACTCAGCTGCAGACCTAGTTCCTAGATGACATATCTAGAAGGATTCACAGAGAGCCCTGAGCCAGAAACAGAGAAGTGAGAGAGAGGGCCTTGAATGGAAGGGGCAATCTGGAGGAAGCCAGCCGCTGTCCCCTGCACAGCAGAAGGAGACTCCAGACCTGGATCGACCTGGCTCACTGCCGGCCCTCAAGAAGCTGGCCTGTTTCTTGAAACAGCAATGGTACTTTAATTTGCAGAGCTGTGGGCATCTCCATATGCCATCTTGGAGTGGGACTGTCACATAACAGGCACAAGAGAATCACACCTCAGCACGGAGCTCAGTAAACTCACTGTGAAACATATTTCAATTCCAAAGGCAATTTTCTAATTAGTAACGACACACAATGGTTTCCAAGTCTGTGAACACTTCTTTCTCTTGAGCCAGGTCCTGGGCTATAATAAACTTGAATATGTTACCAGCCATGTTTCTGGTCCAAGACACAGGCTCCTCAAACTCCACAGACAGTGAGGCACCAGGTCTGCCCTTCCTCTGAGGGCCATGCTCCTACAGGCTGGTCTGGAACCTCCCTGGGCTTAGTAAGCAAAGAATTCATTCATCCATTTGATGTTCATCAAGGATTCCTCAGGAAGGTGACAAAAAAACAAAAACAAAAACAAAAACATAAAAACAGAGACTTTTCCCATCAGGAGCTTACAGTCTTCTGGAAAACACAAATATATTACTGCACGAACAGTTGAGCCATACTGAAAAGGCTATGTAGATTCTAAGTCAACTGTGAAGTCAGGAGGATTTCGTGGTAGAAGTGATATTTAAGCTCAGTGAGGTGGGCTTAAGGTCCAACAATGTCCCTTCTCTTAGGTAAAAATTAATCATACTCTCTAAGATACCTGATCATATTTTATTGGATCGCTTTTGGTTTATTGTTCTGGTGTTATCTGCTTATTTCTTTTATTTAAGTTTGTTCCTTGATGATGTCATGCATACAATTAATATAATACTGGTTATTCTCATCGCCTATCCGTTTTTAAATCTCTTTCTTGATCCTATCTACCCTGACTTTTCCCTACAAATATCTGCCTCAAACTGCTATTTCTTTGGGTTTATGAGCCACTGGGACTAACTAGGGTCATCTGTGGCTTTGGAGCTGTCTACAGAAGTCTAGTGGGCTCAGCAGAGGGTTCTCAACTGGAAACAGTAACTCCTCTAAACCTGGAATCTACCCATAGCCCAAAATTCAGAAGTAAGCAGAGGGGCCCCAAAGCCATTTCCCAATCCATGACTGTTAACAGGGCTAGACTTGTGCAGGCCCAGTGCGAATGGCCACAGATGCCCTAAACTAGGAAACCCACATAAAGAGAACAAATGGTGTTTGTCCTTCTGGGTCTGGGTTAACTCATGCAGTACAATTTTTCACAGCTGTTCATTCACCTGCAAATCTCTTAATTTTTTTTTTAAGATTTATTTATTTTATGAAAGGACATGTAGCTGTCTTCAGACGCACCAGAAGAGGGCGTCAGATCACTTTACAGATGGTTGTGAGCCACCATGTGGGTGCTGGGATTTGAACTCAGGACCTTTGGAAGAGCAGTCAGGTGCTCTTACCCATTGAGCCATCTCTCCAGCCTCCTAATTTTTTTTAAATGATGAATCAAATTGCATTGCATATATGTACATTTCAATACCCATTCATCAGCTGACGGACATCTAGGCTGCTTCTGTTTCCTGGCTGCTGTGAATAGAGCATCAATGAATATGACTTTCTAAGTATTTCTGTAGAATAGTGAGGAGTTCTTTGTATATATGCCTAGAAGTTGTACATCTGGGTCCTACTATGGTTTTATTTCTAGTGTTGTTTTTGGTTAATAAGTCCTCAGATTGATTTCCAAAATGACCAAACTAGTTGGCACAACCACCAACAATGCAAGGGTTCCACTTGCCCCCACAGGCCAGCCTTTGTGATCATCTGTATTCTTGATGGTGGCCATTTTGACTAGGATGAGATGGAATAGTTTTGATCTGCATTTCCTGGATGGTTGAGGGTGGTGAACACTTTCTAAGTCTTTCCTAGCCGCATATGTTTCTTCTTTGAGAACTTTGTCTCAGGTCCATAGACTGCTCTTTAAATTTGGTAGTTTTCTTGAAGTCCACTTTTCTATGTCTTTGTATATCCTAGGAACCAAATCTTTTGTCTAAAGCATCACTTATAAAGATGTCCTTCCATTCTGCGGGCTGCCTCTTCACTGTAGTGAAAGTTTTCCTTTGCTGTACAGAACCTTCTTCATTGCATGAGGTCACCCCTTTGTCTATTGTTGGTCTTATTTTCAGAACTGCTAGAGTCTGATTCAGAAAGATTCTACCTATGCCTGCATGTTAAGGTGAAGTTCCTACTTTGTCTTGAGCAGTTTTCAGAGTATCTTTCATTTAAGTCTTTGAGCCATCTGAAGTTAAGGACTTTTGTTTGTCTGTCAGATTTATTCATGTTTTATTTGTGTGTGTTTTGCCTGCGTGTATGTCTGTGCATATGTGTGTGTACCTGGTGGTGCCTTTGGAGGTCAGAAAAAGGAGTAGATCCCTGGGATCTGGAATTACAGATGGTTGTGAACCACCATGTGGATGCTGGGAACTGGACCCAGGTCCTCTTAAAGAGCAAACAGTGTTCTTAACCACTGAGCTACCTCCCTAGAGTTGAGTTTGTGAAAGAGGAGAGATAGGGATCTAGTCTCATTTTTCTTCATGTATCCAGGTTCCCAGATGCATTTGTTGAAGATACTTCTTTCTCCAGTATATATTGTTGGCATTCTTGTCAAAAAGTGGTACTGTATGTGTATAAACTTATATTTGAGTCTTCTATTCCATTGACCTATGAGGTCTTTCTTTTCATTTTTGGTGGTAGCAGCGGTTTGTGTGTGCAAGCACACACACACACACACACACACACACACAAACACGCGCACACACACACACACACACACACACACACACACACACACGCCAGTACCGTGCTGTTCTTTTCACTGTAGCTCTATAATGTAGTTTGAAACCAGGTATGATGATATCTCCCTCAGAATTCATTTTGTTTAGGATTGCTTCAGCTATCCTGTTTGTTTAGGGTTTTGTTTGTTTGTTAGTTTGTTTTTGGGTTTGTTGTTTTGTGCTCTCATTGTGTATTTTAAGATTTTTTTTTGTTATACACACACATACGTATGTATACAGGGTATGTATACTAGGTAGTCCTGATTGGCTTCAAACTTAGAGAGATTCACCTGTCTGCCTCTCTAATGCTAGAATCAAGGGCATGTGCCATCATGCCTGGCCAAGTTTTTATATACATTATACATATACATACACATACACATACACGTGTGTGTGTGTGTGTGTGTGTGTGTGTGTGTGTGTGTAGGTCAGAGGAAATTGTATAGAAGTCAGTCTTCTTCATCCAGGGATTGAACTCAGGTTGTCAGCTTTGTTGGAAAGTCCATTTGCAAATATTTTATTAAGACTTTAAAAATATAATCCATGTTTATGAGGAAGATGAATCTGCAATTTTCTTTCATTTTATCTTTATCAGGGAATTACTGGCTTCATAAGAAGAGTTTGGAGTGTTCCTTACTACTCAAGTTTATGAAATACTCTGAGCAGTGTTGGTGTTGGTTCCTGCTTGGAGCTCTGTTGGATTTCTACAGTGAGTTCTAACTTGGCTAAGGGGGGTTTGCCAGTCTTATCCTTTCAAAGAACCAACTTTTCATTTCATTGATACTTTGTGGGGGTTTTGTTTGTGTTTCATTAATTTCTGCCTTGATCTTAATTATTTTTCTCTATCTACTGCTTTAGGGATTGACTTATTCCTGTTCTTCTGAGAAATTAATCATTGGATGACGGGTCCTGGTCATATCTTGGTTAGAAAAGTTTATATTGATGCTTCAGTCTCATCTCTAGTTACAGATTCATTTAAGCATTTCCTCTTGGTTTAATTTTGACAGGTCAGATGCACCCAGAAAATCATATTTCCTTTGGATTCTCCACCTCTGTGGAATATAGGTTTTTAAGGTTTCCATGTGGTTTTCCACATTTCTTTGGTGTCTGTTGTAATACCTCTACTTTCATTACTAATTTTATTAACTTGTGTTCTCTATTACTTTAGATTAATTTAGTTAAAGCTTTGCCAGTCATGCTTATCCTTTCAGAGAACAAACTTTTCATTTCATTGATACTTTGTAATTTTTTTTGTTTGTATTTGATTCATTTCTGCCTTGGTCTTAATTATTTTCTTCATCTACTGCTTTGGGGATTGGTTTATTCCTGTTTTTTCAAGACCTTAATGTGTGTCATTAAATTACTTGTTTGAAATCTCACTAAAAATGTGGGTGTATAGTGCTTCATTGTGTGCCGTAAATTTTGATGTTGTGCTTTCATTTTCATTACATTCTAAGAACGTCTTTCTTTTCTCCTTAAATTCTTCAGTGACTCATTCATTGTTCAATAATGTGTTATAAATTTCCATGAGTTGTGCTTTCTGTAGTTTCTTTTGCTGTTGATATACAGCTTTCTTCCATTAGGGTAAAATAGAAAACAGGATGCAATTTTAATTTTCATAATAATTGTTGAAGCTTGCTTTGTGTCCTAATATGTGGTCTACTTTGAAGGAAGCTCCATTGGGTATAGAAAAAAATATGTATTCTTTAGTGCTTGGGTATAATGTTCTGTAGATGTCTATTGGTTCCATTTGATTTGTGTTGTAATTAACTCCAGTGTTTCTCTGTTTAGTGTTTGTCAATGCAACCTATCTATTGGTAATAATGGGGTATTAGAATCATCCACTGTTACTATGTTGAGATTAATCTTCTTTTCAACTAGTAGTATTTGTCTTATGAGAAATTAGATGCACCTGTGTTTGGTGCATATATGTTTAAAATGGTACTACCTCCTTGATAGATTGTTCCTTTAATGAGTATGAAACAATCTGTTTTTTAAAATATCTTCTGATTAGTTTTGGGTTGAAGCCTGTTTTGTCAAGTATTAGACTAAATATGCCTGTCTGTTTTGTAGTTCCATTTGCTTGGAGATCTTTTTCTCCAAGGTGGTAATTATCTTTGATGGTAAGATATGTTTCTTAGAGGCAGTGAATGGATGGAGCCTGTTTTCCATCCAATCTGATTTTTATGCCTTTTTATTAGGTAATTGAAGTCATTAATTTTCAGTTATTATTAAACAATGTGTAATGATCCCTCCTTTTATTCTTTGTGGTGTTTTCTTAGATATCTTTTGATTCGCTCTCCTGGTATTGTCTACTTTTCCCTGGCCACCTCTCAGGTGTGCTTATACTTCCCTTCATTCTGAAATTTTCCTTCCAATGTCCTCCAAAGAACTGGCTTAGTGGTCTTATATTCCTTTAGTCTGTTTTTAGGGAAAATTTCTGTGACTCTTGCTATTGTAATAGACAGTTTTGCTGGATATAGCAGTCTGGTTGACAACTGTGATCTTTAAGATAGTATATCTCTTTTCAAGTCTGCCAGGCTTTAAAGGTTTCCAACAGATAAGCAGTTGTTACTCTAAGGGGTCTGCCTTTATACTTGTATTTGATTTGTTCCTTCACTCTTACTGCTCTCAATGCCTTTTCTTTAGTCTGTGATTTCAGTGTTTTAACCATATGTCATGAGAAATTTCTTTTCTAATCCTACGTATTTGATGCTTCATAGGCTTCAGTTCCCTACATGGGCATCTCTTTCTCTAAATTTGGGATATTTTCTAGTAGGATTTTATTGAAAATATTTATGATGCCTTTGGCTTGAAAGTCTTCCCCCTCTATGCCCACAGTTCATAAGCTTAGTCTTTTCATTGTGTCCCAATTTTGCAGCATACCTCATTTGTGAGATTTTTAAGTTATTGTTTTTTGATCAAGTGATCCAGTTCTTCCACTTGTCTCTCTGCAATACGCTCTGCTGGTGAGGCTTGTTCATTAGATTCACTGAGTTTTTCATTTCCTGCTTCATTTCAATTTGTGTTTTCTTCAGTATTTTTCACTCTGTTGAATTCAGGTTTCATTTCTTGAGTTGACCTTCTTCACGTAAGCATTTGGGGTTTTTTTTGAACTTCAGTGACTCTTGTGCAGGTCCCTGTTGTTCTCCTTGTGGGATTAGTTATTTAAGGAGGAGAGCATATTATTTTGGTTTTCTATTGCTTGGAGTTTTGTATTGCTTGTGTTTTTGTACTGGGACCTAGGCATCTGAGACCTTAGTATTGGTTGTCATTTATATGAGAATTTAGTCCACTGTGCCGGGCTTCCAGTGGTGGGCAGAGCCATGTCTTGTATGACTTGGATCCAGGAACCCTGGCTAGGGACAACGAGGGAATGAAAAAAGGACACATGCACACACAGAGAGAGTGTGTGTGTGTGTGTGTGTGTGTGTGTGTGTGAGAGAGAGAGAGAGAGAGAGAGAGAGAGAGAGAGAGAGAGAGAGAGAAACTGGGATTAGATCAGTGGTTTTCAACCTTCCTAATGTTGAAACCCTTTAATACTTTATGATCTTTAACTATAAAATTATTTTGTTTCTTTGTAACTGTAATTTTGTTGCTGTTATGAATCATAATGACACTACGTGGTATGCAGAATATCTGTAAAAGGGTCACTTGATCCCATCCCAAAGGGATCATGATACACAAGTTGAGAAGCACTTGATCAGATGGTCTGGGTTCTTGGATGGAGAAGCCATAACAGCTAAGAAGCTCGGCATGTTTATTAAATACAATTGAACAGGAGGGGGAGTTATTAAATACGGCTGAACAAAGATGTGAGGTTTATGGTACACAACTAAACAAGGAAGCACCTTTAACTATTCTTAGAAGGAGCAGTCTCTGTAGTGGATCAGTCTTCAGGCACTTGGATCCTTGGCATGGTCATTTCCATATCAACCAATACATATTCTCTCAGGGATTTACTTGCTTCCTACAGAGCTGCCTGGCTTGGGGGAAGTCCTGGGTATCTGATTTCTCCCTGTCTCTAGCATCACAGCAGCCAGATGATGTGACTAGGATATAGTACATTAAGCACAGGTTTAGGGAAAACTGAGTCTCTTACTGAATTCAGATGCAGAGCACCAGTGATGGGGTGGAGCTACTGAGGCATCTGCATTTGTTCATTTTGGGGACAGAGTGGTAGTATGATTCAGGCTAGCCTTGAAATTGTGATCCTCCAACCCCAGCCTCCTGAGTTCTAAGAACTACAAATAAAATACCACTTGTCCACCTTTGAGCCTCAAATTTTCTACCTATGAAATGAGGGTATGATATGATATGTTTGCTATAAAGACCAAAATGAGTCAGTATCTCTAGCACATTGCATGGGTTAACATATATAACAGGTGATAAAAAAAATTATTGCTTTGTTTTCAGAAGGCCTTGCAACCTGTGGCTGACGAGGTACCCAGAGACAAAGCCTAGTCCTTTACTCTCTCTTCCCAACCAAGAGACCAACAAGTTATCTCAGAGGTATCACAGGGGCTTACCTGAGAGAGATGAACCCTGTTTCTAAAGGGAATTTCCAAGTTTTGACAAAACAACCAAACAATGTGCAGAGTAGAGCATCTCATGACACACACCCCTGAGGGGAATTCTGTGAATGAATGTGAGTCTGGAGATGAGGATGTCCAGGAGAGGAGGCGGTCCATTCACAGAACTCCAACCTGGAGCCAGGAAGCTAGGATCCACAATCTACACTCCCTGAGCCCCTTAGGTTTAATCTCACCTTCACCTCACCTGTGGTTCTTGTTCTCCCCCTTGCCTGGCTCTTAGCTTTTACAATCTATACAATGGAAAGCTCTTCTCTGCTCCTTCCCTAGTCCCACTTCGGGCCTATAACCAGTGAGCCCAGAGGAAATATGTTTATGATTCTAAACCAAAAATACCCCGGAGTGTCACCTGCCACACCTTGCCCCCATTCACTTGTTCCTGTCCATCAAAATCAGAAAACAGCACAAACTGAAGCACCCCCTTTCCTATCTGCAGACCTCTGCTCCTTCTCAGACCTCCCAGCATCCGGGGCGTCCACCTCAGCACTTTCAGTGGATAACACGCTCTTTTACTCTCTCCCATGCATCTCATGTCTTTCTGGTGTCCTGTCTCCTCAAACTGCACTCTCCATCTTTGATCCCAGAGACCCCAAATGCCTCTCCCCTTTTGGCCAACAACATCCAAGACCCTGGGCATTTGTTTTCTCACTGCATGAGGCTACACACTGATACATTTGTACCACAGGAAGCAGAAAACTAGTTTAACATCTCATTTATTTCATAGATGAGAAAGTAATTCCCTGCTGAATGATTGTCCCGAACCAACAATTCAGAGAGGAGGAATTTACTGGGCTGCCGAGGACCAGGGTGCATTACTGTCACGCCGTTATACAAGGGAGCTGGAACCTTTTTTTCTCTCTCTCCTGTTAGCCTGAAGAGAAAAGCCATTAAATATGATTAAGGTTAAGAGATTGCTAAAATTACAAACAGCCGCCATTCAATTATTTTGCTCTATAAAATGCAACGCAGATTGGAGTTATTTCTCTGAAATGTGTTTTTAGAAAATAACATAACACAACTAATGTGGTCTGATCTAGCAAATCAGGTTCCAGATACCACTTCTAATGCAAAGCTAAAAGGCTCATAATTTAACTCAAACTTTGTAACTTAAGGTCGTCAGGTTTTTACTTTATAGAAAAGCTTTATAAAGAGAAAAAAAATCAGTAACATCCCAAGTTTAAAGTCATCTACAGAGAATCAATCAATTTTATCACTCATTGAGGGATAGACGGAGTCTTACTGCACATGTGTGTGCATGCATGTTCCTGTGTGTGAAGGTGGTCATTCACAGGTGTGCGCGTGCATGGGGAGGTCTGAAGGTGTCATCCTCAGGAATGCCCATGCACCTTCTTTGAGATGGGGGTCTCTCATTAGCCAGGAGTTCCCCAGTCAGGTCCCAGGGATCCTTCTGTCTCCACTTCTGTGTCCTCAGTGTTGACAGCGCATAAGCGCACGCGCCGCCGGGCCCAGCACTTTTCCCTGAGTGCCGGGAACCACGGTTCTCCTGCTTGCAAGGCAAGTGCTTTCCCAACGGAGTCACTCCCAGCACTAAACAGAATTTGTTTTGTTTTCTATTTTCTAATTTAAAGATAAAAGAAGTAGTATCAGGGTGGGCCTAAACACTGGAAGTAAATCTCTGGGTGTTTTGGTTTTTTTCTTCTTTCAGTTCCTAGGACAGAAGCTGAGTACTAAGATGTCAGTTTCAAAGGTGGTGTAGAAAATGGAAAAATAACTCCTCTAAGCCTATGCAACCCACATGACCCTAGGGACCTCCCCTGGTGCCAGGAAGAGAAGCCCAGGCACTTACTCTCGCTGCCCTTGGCCTCACGGTTCACAAGGCAGATGACTTAATCTCAGCTTAGGACGAATAAAAAGCTCGACTGCATTGAAATGAATTTTCTGTCCAGTTTGTGCTGAAAGTAAAAATAATTGGAAATCCAGACAAACCTCTATGCAGATATATTAGTGGCTGGAGATTTCTGGTTATTACGGTTAATAAAACACCAGAATTACATTATGCTCTGTTCACAGGCTCTAGCCCAGGACTCATAGTCCCTCTAGACAGAATATAAGCCATTTATGAGCATAAACTTTGTACACAAGCTAAACACATAAAGCCATGTATTAGAATTGGACAAAAACATTGCAAGCTAAATAGAAGCCAGCTAAATGCCAAATCCCCTGGGGCTGCAGAGACGAGGGCTGCTCCCAGGAAGCACAGGTGGGTTTTTCTCTTGGCCACTCCAGCCAGTAAGATTACCCATAAGGAACCTTATAGGCTCCCGTGCTCAGATCATATCTTCAAACGAGGATCACTCAGACCTCAAATCGTAATGCCATGGGAACCCACAGGGCTCTGCAAAATGGAGCAGAGGCTTGGAAAGGCAGAAATATGCCAAAGAGAAGGCATAGGGAAAAGGCGCAGACCTGTTTTGTACCCACTCAGATCCTCTACTGGTTGTCACGGTGCTGCCGTCTACAGTTGAGCCAGAAACATGTGGTTAGACAAAGGATTTTATCTGACTTGTGGATAGGTGTACATGAAAAGGAAGCAGGAATAAATATTTTACATTAGGAGTGTCCCTGAAAATCCATGATAGATAACCAGTAGGGACATTGTGGGGACACAAAGGCTGTCCTTTCTGTCCCCTCCCAGCCCGGCATGCTTCCCTGCAAGCCCTTCCTGCTCATCTAACAAACTTCCCACTCTCAGTCAGCAATGGTTATTGAACGCCTCCAGTCTGTGCCAGACTTTGTGCTACGAATTCAGTTCCTGCACTCGGGGAAGCCTTGATCCGACGAGGGAGCAGTGCATATGTGCAAATAATTATAAATCAATCAATCTGGTGGATGATAAAAAGAGCAATGTGAGAGGGGCGTGGCGAGGCAGGCTGACCCCCTCCCGTGGAGTCAGGGGGGGGCGTCACAGAAGAGGGGGCAGTTCAACCTGGTCTGGAGTACAGACTGTTAGCCAGGTAGGGAACTAAAAACGGCAAGAAGGGTAGTCCAGTCTGAGGGCAGAGTCTAAATAGGAGTGATACAGATGCGGGTGCTGATAGCATGTCAAGACGCTGGTGTGATGTGCAGCATGGCTAGACTGTGGAATGAGAGGGGGGTATTCCAGGAGAAAAAAAAATCAGGAAAACAGGGCCAAACCAGGAAAGCCCTTATACACCACACTAAAGATGATGGAGACCCACTGAAAGTCTTCCCACCAAGCAACAGCAGGCGTGTTTCTCAGAAAGATAGCCACGACGGCCAATATGGGGGACTGAGGTAGATGAGGAAGACAATGGTAGGGAGAGCAGGTAGGGGGCTGAGAGGCAGTATTCCCAGGAAGGAATGTCAAGTCTGAGCTAAGGCCGTGGCTGCAGAGCCCATTCAGGAGTGATTGATTTAAGAGGTATTTAGACAGTAGAAGCCAGAGCACTTGACGTTGATTGAACGAGAGCAGTAAGGAAAGGAGAATGTGAGAACAACTCTGCAGCGCAGGTACCCAGCGGGCATTCTGGAAATCAGAGACTGAGACCCTGGAAAGTACTGGGGACCTTGGGGACACTGCCTCCTCTGCTCAAGGTCACAGAGAGATGAAACTGTCATAGTTCCCTGATGACAGCCATGATGCAAATGACCCTTTGCCTTGGCTCAAAAGACCTAACCCCAAATCAAAGCAGAGATTTGCTTTGTAGTGAAAAAGAAAGAACACAGTGGGAAACATGGGGGTTTCCTGTCAACTACCATGTCTTGGTTTTAAGATGAGGCAGTTAATGGAACCACGGGTAGTATACTGAATCAAGACGGTGCTGACTGCAACAAGTATGTCCTATGGAAGTCCAAACATGGAAGACTGGACAAGGCAGCTCAGTCAGTGTCAGTCTGAGCCCTGGAATCCATGTTAGAAAGACAGATTCCATGGAGTGCTGGGGAGGAAGAGACGGAAAGCTCCCTGGAGTTAGTCAACAAGCCCCAGTGAAAGACCTTGTTTCAAAAAGCAAAGTAGATAGCTCTTGTTATCTTTACACCTATAATTAAATTCTGGCCTACACTTGAGCACACATACACACACGAACATACACATATGTGTACATGTGCACACACACACATACAGACATATACCCTTCCATAGGAAAATGTATACATGTACATCTATACATCTATACAGGTATAGATGTATACCTGTTCATAGAGGAAGATGTACATACACACAAGTCCAAACAGAGGCCAAGGTGATACCCCACAATATCAATACAGGACACAATTTGACCAGGCAAGTACAAAGACAAGAGAACAGAAAAATGTAGTGAATTGAAAATAGTCAAAGGGAGTTTGAATCGCAGTATGATGGAGGAGTGGGCGCCAGGATCTCACTGAGCTTCCGCCAATCTCTTCCTCATTTAAGCTTCAGCAGTCCAAGATGGCTGGCGGTAAGGCTGGAAAGGACTCCAGGAAGGCCAACACAAAGGAAGTTTCCTGCTCACAGCAAGACGACTTGCAGTTTCCTGTGGGCCATAATTCATCGACAACTGAAATCTAGGACAACCAGCCATGGACACCCTGTCATTTGCAACTTGCTATACGTGGAGATGAAGAACTGGACTCTGATCAAGGCTATGACTGCTGGTGGGCAGTGTCATCCCACACATTCACAAACCACTGATCAGGAAGAAGGAACAACAGAAGACTGTCTAAGGATGCCTGGATTCCTTATTATCTTAGGACTCTCAGTATTCCTAACAGCTGTCCAGCATTGGTAATTCCAATGAACTGTATCTCTCTGAAAAACATAATTGTACCTTTTTGTAATTCTATTTGAGGCTTAATTAGCCTTCCAACCAACCAAATTTCTGCATTCCAGTCTTAACCATACTTAAGTGTAACTGTGACTTCAAAGAAGCTATTGATTCTGAAGCACTGGATTTTGATTGAGTTGACTGGGTTTTTTGTTTTGTTTTGTTTTGTTTTTTTAAAAAAAAACAACTGTTTGAATTTTAGTTGTGATGCAGAAGTTATAGTAACAAACATTTGGTTTTGTACATATATTATTTCCACTCTGGTGGTTAAGCTCAATAAAAGTCATATCCCAAACTTAAAAAAAAAAAGTGGTTGCGGGGGGTTATTCAGCCACATACCCCAGTCAAACATCCTGGATTCTCCTGCACTTGTCTAGAGATTTGTCTGGAAGTTCTTCTGCCCTGAATATATTTAGCCTCCTTCTATAGAGCTGGAACCAGCTAATTGAGATTAGGCCAGCATTCACGATAGATCGGTCCCTAAAGCATTGCATGAGAGGGCCGCCATTTAGGAGGATCCTGCTGAAGACAGCATGCTCTCGTGGAGTCTGTAAAGAAAGTGAGTGGAAGAGGTGTCTCGGCCAGAGGGTGCCGTGGTAATGCTTCTGACCCCAGGGCTCTCAGGAACGTGCTATTCAGATGCCTTAGACTCTTCTGGGCTTGGCAAATATTTGAGGAAGTCCTGCAGGCATATTTCTATATGAACTCCACTTGGCCTCAAGGCACACTGGTATAATGAGGCTATTCTTATATCAATGTGCTGTCCAGCACTCCTATTCCAAAGGCAGCTGGGTCCTGCATCAGGACCCACAAAGTGAGAGTCAGGTCACACCGCTCACCAGGAAGGAAAAAGAAAAAGAAAAGATGTTCTCAGGTTGCTAGGGCTTCTGTTGTGTAATGTTGTGGCAGGCGAAGCTGGGGCTCCTTTATATACTTAATCATGTTCCATTTCCAGCTGACACAACTCAACAGTGTATGACACAGCACCACTTAATAAGACTCACTTTCAACTTCGGAAGAGGGATGATGAAGCTGGGGGAGGGAGAGAAAGAGGAGGGGAAGAGCTGAGCTGAGCTGATGAAAATGATAGGGCTTTATTTTAAAACAGAAAGTCTGTTGTCAGTTTAGATTATAGACTAAGCAACCAGGACAGGTCCTTGGAGGTTAGAGACATCATCCAAGCCCAGCAGACTCTTCGGTACAGAGGCACTGAGCTGGAAGAAGCCAAGGCCTTACTTGAAGAAGTGGGGTAGCTATGCATATCAGGTCAAAATAACATTTATCGTAGCTTCTGGGGAGTGATGGAAGCCAGTAAAAGCAGCTGTTCCTGACCTGGACAGTTGCCCAATCTTACCTCTCTAAACAAACAGTAATTCCCCTGAAAGGAGGGAGCATGCCCTCTTACCTTTGTAAAAACTCTATTGCACCACCCTGCTGCTCTGCCAGAGACATCTCTTCCACCCAGGGATTTGTCATCATCCCCAGTGAGAATGAGAATACATAGAGATACGGAGTGTGCTGGAGCCTTGGGAATTGAGGGATTTGATTTTCTTATTTCATCCATTGGAACATTGGGCCCAAAAAGTTAAGGAAAACTACAGAGAGTAAGACCACCCTTAGCGGTTCATTCAGATCCCAAACCCAGGACAGGACTTAGTCTTCAGCCACTGCTCCTTCAATGACACCTTATTGCTTCTTAGATTGTGTCTTTACGTAACTTCAGAGGCATCTGTCCACCCACCCATCCACCCACCCATCCATCACTATTCCACCCACTCACCTATCCATTCCCCATCCATTCACATATCTGCTGTCCACCACATCCACCCTCGTGCCATTCATCCGTTTGCTCAGCCCCTTATCTGTTCAACCATCCTTACTTCCAACTTCCCTCTGTCAGCCTCATTCCACCTCCATTGTTTCTTCCCTTTCTTCTTCAAATACTAGGCTCTGTGGAGGAGGGGCTAGCAAAGCTCAAGAATACAAGATGAATTACTTTGTATTGTGCCCAGTTCCTTGCATTCTCACTCCCAACAGAGGAAGGAAAACACACACAAAGCTGAACCCCCGCCCACATGTGAGATTTATAGTGTGGGCATAGCCAACTTGGCATTGATTGTAAGATGAGTCAGTTGAAATTTGATGAAGAATTTGAGAAAACATCATCAAAGAGAAAGAGAGAGGGGGTATTTTGAGTATTTTAATAAAGGACAGTGACAAATCACATAGTAAAGAAAAGCATTCTAGGCAAAGAGCCCAAAGATGACCTTCCTAAGATGCTCTTCTTTGGTGATTTGGGCACACTAGAATATTTTTGTTGGTTTTGATTTAATTTTGTTGTTCTCAGAATCAAACCCAGGGTCTTGTATATGGTAGACCACAGACAAGTGGTCTAGCCTGAATTTTTCCTCTGATCATGCTGCCCATTCTGTTTGAGTTCATCTGTACCCAAGAATGTCCCTTGAAGCACTCTTTCACAAGGAACCATTATCTCATGACTGTCAAGTATCATTGGTCTTGGGAATAAGTTAATTGCTGGATACCATCTGTGGCCCAAGAGTTAGATCACACCTACCTGTCATTTATTCCTGGAATAACCTCATCTGCTGAAGTCTTAGCTTTTATTATCATTATAACCTGGAGTTTATAGGTGTTACCTGGATTGATGTCTGTCTGCCATACTCTATAGATAGGAATAAGTCTGTTCAGACAGAGAAGAGCCTCTTCATCATTGATGGGAGTACAACAGGGGAAAGACTTGCCTAGAGATTGCAGGTAGACATGGGACCCAGTGGTGAGGGAAGGCACGTGAGGGAAGGCAGAAATGAGTGTCTGCATGTGACACAAGTGGGCAAGGCATGGGTGGGGAAGCAAAGAGATCCTACACATCAGACCTAGATATCCCTACAACCCTCTGAGCTGTTTCATCTACCCTAACTTTTATGGGCATGTTTTCAACTTGAGTTTACAAATGAGAAGTTATTTGTAAGATTCTTTCAATATCATTCTCAGAGGAGAAGTAAAAATAACACCTCCTTAGAGCAGTGGTCCTCAACCTTCCAAATGCTATGACCCTTTAATACAGTTCCTTATGTCATGGTGACTCCAACCATTAAATTATTTTCGTTGCTACTTCATAACTATAATTTTACTAGTATTATGAATCATGATGTAAAGATCTGTGGTTTCTGGTCTTAGGTGACCCCTGTGAAAGTGTCATTTAACCCCAAAGGAGTCACAACTCACAGGTTGAGAATCATTGCCCTAGATGGTTTAGGTCCTCTATTCTCAAAGAATAGGGGGACTCAAGGCACATCCCCCACATCCCTAAGGAGCACTTGTCTGGAGATCTATCTCCCATTCTACCCTGGAAACCTCTATTGGTTGGGTTTTTTTGTAAGTTTGGAGAAAGGGGGTTTATTTTGGTTTTCAGTCCATCCTTCATAGCAGCAGGAATGTGAGGCAGGCATAATAGTCAAGGAACCTGACTCATCACGTTTTCATTCATACACAGGAAGCAGAGAGAAAAGAGGAAGTTGGGTGGCCAGACTACAAAACCTCAAAGCCCACCCCCCAGTGACATACTTCCTCCAGCAAGACTCCACCTCTTCAAGGTTCCATAACCTTCCCAAAGAACATCACTGTCCCTGAACTGAGTGTTCAGATACATAGGCCTATAGGGGGCAGTCCTCATCAAGCCACCTCCACTCCATGTGACTGCCACTCAATTCGGCATAGAGCCATCTCAATCCAGACTCTCCTGAGTCTTCTTCCATTCAATGCTTTACCCTAAGTCCCCAAGATAGAGTGATCCTGCACCGAGTACTGCAGTCCTCCTTGTTCAGAGCCTCAGTGGTCACTGAAAACACCTCTCTGGTATCTCACATCAGAGTGATGAGTTCCCAGGATGGATTCAGGCTCCTAGACCGCCCTCTTCCACCCATTCACTATCCAGCAGTTACCTGAATCCAGAGCTAGGCGTGCACTTGGCAGGCAATGCTCTGTTCAGAGCCCCTCTTCATCAGAACACCATGCCCTCTCCCTGCCTGACCAGGGTCTGCTCCCCAGGCCTCACACCCAGCACCCTTCCCCTGCTCTTGACACAAAGAGGAGACAGATTTCTCTGCTCAAGAGGCTGGAAACCATGGTGATGGCCATGACTAAAGCATAGAGAAAGAGAGGGCTGCTAGAGACTGAGAGGAGGGGACTTTGATTGCATGGTAACGCATCAATTCTTTCCGTCTCAGAGCAGCTTCAAAGTGAAGAGTGTACAATTTATCTCCACCCTCATCAGAAGACATCACTGTGGAAAAACCCCGTGACCTTGTGCATATTGAAACAAGGAGTTCACGGATCTGTTTTTCTGCCCTAAGTGACTGGGTTGGAAACTAGGTTCCTCAAATGTTTGTAGAAGGTCGTAGGGTTGTGAAGGCACCTGTGGTGCAATGACTGAAGCGTGGCTCTTCTAGTCAGTTCTAGATTCATATATGCTCCATTACTGGCTGTGCGACTGGGCTAGTTACTTAGTTTCTCAGCTCAGAGTTGGTGATAGAGTTGGAGACAATGCCTGAGAGACAGCTCCCACAGTGCCTAGCACACAGTGAGGGCTCAGCGAAGGGCACTTCTTACAATGCCAGGCCAGATCTGTGTTAGAGGCCAGAGAAGTAGGCTGCAAGACAACACAATTTGTCACTGCCCCGCCCCACCCGTGTTACCCATTTCCCTTTGTTGGTGATCTCAGGAGGGGTCATGCATGCAGAGAGCTGGGGGAGTTGGGAATGAAAGAGGAAGCCAACGCTGGTAGAGGAGGGAGGATGAATCCCTGCATCTCACTCTTCTCTCTCTTAACAGGAACAGCAGCAATCAGCTTCTCCTCTCCCCTAACTTGTTTCCATGGTTCCCACCCAGGCTGCCTCAAAAATCTGTCACACTTTTAGCATAATGTGTAGTGATCACCACGCAAAAAGCTTGTGTCACCGGCAGAGTCCAGGCCAGGCCCTTCCTCCCGTTCCCTGGGGAGACTTCTGGCCCCCAGGGGTCAGGCTGGGCACCTGCAGCCTGCATCTCCTTTGAGTTCTCTTCTCTGTCCAAATTACCTGTGCTCGCCAGGTCTCCCTCACAGGTGGACCCATTAATGGTGTTGCATGTACAGCCCGTCAGCTCCCTAATTACACCTTTCAGGGGCGAGCTGCCTGGTAGATTTCCATGCTTTCTGTTGGGTATCTTGATCCTTGCCGTTGTCAGAAAAAGTTGTGCTGTGGCCTGGCTGTCAGAACAGAGATGATGGCTCTTGTTTTAGCTGGTCTTTTATTTGTCTCATGGTCAATCAGCCTCTTTAAAAAAAAAAAAAAGCTAGAAAGAACAGAGAGCTGACTGTAGAATTGAAAGCACATTCTCATCATGTATTTGCTGAGCATGTCTGAACAAATTATTTAACCTCTCTGGGTCTACAGCAGGGGGATGATGCTAAGAGGTACCCCACATATGAGATCATGCATGAGGAAGTCTTTGGTATAGCTGTGAAGGGGAGTTTGCTGTTCTTCCTCAATTCTGAGTAGCGGACATGGATTTGGACCTTGGTATATGCAGTCAGCCTACAGGGTGACTTTGAGCAAGGCACTTAACCCCTCTGATTCTCTGTTTTTCCTGAGCACATGGGAATTAAGAAAAGCAATATACACTTTATCTTCTAGGATTGCCATGGGACCAACTCATGTCAAAGACACAATCAACTTGAAAAACACCAAGAACTGCATACCAGTAAGGTGGTGGTGAGGAATAAAACAAGATTTCAAGAGGCTAGGGAGGAGTGGGTTAGAGTACTGGCTGCTCTTGAAGAGGACCCAAGTTCAATTCCCAGCACCTACACAGCAGCTCACAAACATGAAACTCTAGTTCCAGAGGAGTCAATGCCCTCGTCTGGCCTCCATAAGCACATGGTACACATGCATATATGCAACCAGATGTTCGTGCACATGAAGGAAAATAAATATTTTTAAACTAAAAAATACCAAGAGGAAAGGGCATTTACAGAGCAAGCACCAGGAGCTGAATTCATATTCCCATAGCTTACTGTAGAAATCTGTGTGTAGGTCCACATAACCCTGTAACCCCAGTGCTGTGGGGGACAGAGACAGGAGGATAGCTAGGACTTTCTTAATACCAGCATAGCTCTAAGATCAGTAAGAGACTCTGTCTCAAGGAAATAAATCAGAATAACTGAGCAGAACAGCTGATGTCTTTGACCTCTCCATGTGTATGCATACTTCTCTTTCTCTCTCTCTCTCTCTCTCTCTCTCTCTCTCTCTCTCTCTCACACACACACACACACACACACACACACACACACACACACAGCATTTATAGCAAACTTGCAGATAAGAATGGGAGCTCCATGGGCTCTAGCTGTTGCCTGGCCCTGTTTTCTCAGGCCTCCATCACAGTGGGTAGGATGGAATGCCGGGAGGCAGGAGAGATGTGAGCCAAAAGCACATCTTCGAGGGCAGCTCAGAGCTCATAAGTACAGTGGAAAGATGCCTTGACTACTTGCCTGGGTCCAACGCTTCACATCGGACCCCACACTTCAACAGCTCCTCCTCTCGTTCAATCCCACCAGTTCTAAGGAAGCCCTATTAACATTCATGTTCAACAGGAGAAGAACATTTGAGATTGACAACATGGATGACTACAACCAACCAGGCATCCTACAACCATAGGATGCTCAATCCTCAAAGCAAGAGCTTCTCATGCTTCTTGGGTGCCTTGTGTGCAAAGCCTGCCCCACCAATTCCCCTGAACCAAGCCTTGGATCCCACAGAGGATATGATGCTTATTATTATTTTTTAGATGAGAAATCAAACACAGAGCATTCAGGCAGTTTTCCTGGGGGGTTTCATATCTAGTCAATGTGTCTTACCCCTTTTTTAAAAAATAACTCTTTTCTTAGCTCTTTGTGGATTTCATACAATGTAATTTAATTATAGTCACCCCTGACTCCTCTTCCTAACTCATCCCAGGCCCACCTTACAGAGTTTGAGAAAGTTTTCAACAGCTATACTTCAGTCAGGGGATTAAGATCTAGATTATATAAAGAACTGCAAATATTAGACACAAAAATCCAAAACTCCCAATTAATAAACTGGCCAATGGAATAAACAGATAGATAACTCTAAAAAGATGAACTAAGAACATGCAATAAACATTTTTAACAGAATTCAATATCTTTAGTTATTGGGGAAATGAAAATTCATACTACTTTGAAATTCTATCTCACCCCAGTAAGAATTACTACCACCAAGTGGTGACAAATGCTGGCGACAATGGAGAGAAAGAGGAGCCATGTTTGGTGCTGATGGAAGTACAAACTGGGGCAGCCATTTTGTAAGCAGGAACAATTAAAATAGAACTAGCTTATGGCCCAGTTATAGCGATGCTGGGCAAAGGACTTGACATCCTACCACGAAGATAGGTGCTCCACCATAGTGATCATTGCACCATTCATAAGAGCAAGGAAATGGAAACAGCCTAAAATCTCACCAACCCATGGATGAAAATGCAGCACATATACACAATCCAATTATATTCACCTATACAGGCAACGAAGTGTATTCTTGCCTATTGTTTATTATATCCGAAAATGATTAGGTGACTCCTTTGTTGAGGGCTACCAGCTAGCATACAATGAGCCTGCATACCTGAGGACTGGCACAGAGAGAACATTCTGCTATGCCCTATCATCTCATCCCCTTACCACAGTTCTGTGATAGAGAGGAGAAGTCTGAGGTGTGGAGAGATTAGGTGAATGGCCCAAGGTAATGAGAAAGAGGAAAAGCTGAGATTTTAACCCATTTGTGCACTTTCTATTAAACCCTCAGTGAGCCTTTCCCCCAAGAGCCTCAGTATACTTCCCCACAAGAGCAGAGGGAGAAAGTCCCAAGGACCAACTATCAGGCCTAGGAGCTGGAGCAAACAGCAGGAGAGGTAAAGATATCCTTAGGGCACACAATATCATTCCCTTCAGAGACACAAAGAAATCATTCCACTCTCCAGGGCAGTCCTCTAATGAGCTCGCATGCGCACACCCTCGCACTCATACACAGAGCAGATTCTCTGCAGCCTGACTGGAAGAATCAACCATGTGACTCCCAGGGCACAGCCCTCACTAGCTGCTACTAGCTGCTTTCCCAGATGTCACCATCAGAGCCATTGATCACCAGGTCAGCCCTCATCCTTTCTGACAGCACAGCAACACTCCTCACCTCTGAGGGTCCTGTCTCTCTCCATAGACTCTGCCGGACAGATAGTGAAAGTGAAGGCGACATCAGCCCGTCCTCCACCCAAGGACTCCCACACTGGAAGGAAAACATGCTTCATAAGAAAAGAAGAAGGAAGACGTAGGCCCAAGAGAAAAAGTAGGCTGCTGCACGGTCCTCTGGTGTCACTGAAGATCTACCCAGTGTTATGCATGTGCAGATGCCTGGAGCTGGGTTCAAGTCTCAAGTCTGCTGTGTGTGTCCCTGAGCAGTTTCTTTTTTTTGGGCTTTTACCTCCTTTGCAAAATCAACACGTGGGCTCGAAAAGCCACCATGTCCAGTGGCTCATTTTCCACTGCTCCAAAGGAAGCACAGTTAGTAATAACGAAGAACAGTTAGTAATAACTGCAAAAGGCCAGCCGCTCCCTAGAAGCAGGCACCCTGAGATCTACAGATAGCCACAGCACGCCTGACTACTGCATCACAAGGGGAGAGCTAGTCCCTGCTGCCCTGACTTAAGACAAATCTTGTTTCTGGCAAAGTTTCTGGCTCAAAACAGGGGTTCAGTAAAGGAAGGTGGATGGATGGATGGGTGGATGGATGGGTGGATAGATAGATAGATAGATATGGATGGACAGATGGATGGACGAACTGACAGAAGGGAATGTGAGTGGACAGACAGAATGGTCAGATGGGTAGATGGCTGGATGAACTGATTGACAGACATATGGACAGATAAGCCTTACAGAACTTGTGTTTCTCTTCCTCCACCATACTCTGTTCCACACCAAGGTGACCACCTCCAAGAGTGCATTCAAGACCCGGAATGACCCCTCTGTCACATACATAGGTGAAGGTTTCCTTAGGTGCTCTGGCCTTGGCTTTCCCACCCTGCCCTGCTGGCTGAATGCCCTCTGTGCAATGAGGAACCCTTTTGCTTGCTGAAAATTAGCTATGGAGAAAGCCAATTAAAAATAGAGCCCAGATTAATAAGAGGGTGCAGGTGTACTGTTGCCTGCAGATGTGCAATGGATTGCTTTAATTTGTGAAGAAACCTCTTCTAGTCTGAAGAGATGGATGCCTTCAGACGCTCACCTCCCACTCCTCAGCAGAACAAATACTTGCTTTATTTTTTTTAAGACAGCATTGCTGTGTAGCCCAGGCTAGACTTGCAGTCATAACAATTCTCCTACCTTAGCACCCCCCTCCCCCCAGCACTCCTGAGAGTTAGGATTACAGGTGTGAGGAATTCCGGGCTAATTTCCCTCTTTAACCAACATACTGGTCAAACATCTGCACATCTTTCTGGATGTCAGGATCACTCCTCCTATGAGGCACACGGCAGAGATGAGGCAGCTGCTCAAGCGGCCCCTGCAACATCTATTGGAAACAGGGGCTTCTGTCTGCTATCGCGAGGCGACGGCCTCTGCTGGCAGTGAGCTAAGGAGACTGTCTCGTGGGGATATGAAGGTGCCCGTGTCTGAAATTGTGTGCATTGCATTATAAATGTCATCCCTCCTCCGCTTCATTCTGGTGACAAGTCCAGTATGACTGAGGACCTAGCCAGACATCTCCTGGCCATGTAAGCCTGAGAACACCGATTCTGCCAGTGGTTACCAGATAAAGCTAGTGGTAAAACACCAGCCTAGAGTGTCCAGGTTCCAATCCCTTGGGCAAGTGCTTGCCCTCTCAGTGCCTGGGTACTCACATCTGGAAAGAGATTTGACAGGGCTGAGGGATGGCTCAGTGGGTAATGGTGCCTGCAGCCAAGCCTGATGACCTGAGTTTGATCCTTGGAACCCATGTGGTAGGAGAAAATTTGCTCTTGAAGGTTGCCCTCTGACCTCCACATATGTCCTGTGGCATATGAACATGTGCACACACACACATGCATATGCGTGCACAGTACACACACACACGCACACACACACACGTACATGCACACACAAAAAATAAGTAAATAAATGAGATGATACAGACGATGAGTCTTACCGTAGTCTATGATGTGTGAAAGTGCTTGTCATCACATCAGCCTCACTCTGTCCACAGACTTGCAGCTTCCGAGAAGGTAGGAGTCACGTGGAAATCTGTGTAACAGTTCCTCAAATGGTGATGGGAAGACTGGCCAACCTGGGCCTTTGACTCACACTCAGACCAGGTTTCCAGAAGTAAGTGTCTTCTACACTTTGCAGGAGTAAATGTCTGCTATAAAATCCCCTATGTTTCTTCTCTGCCAAGAGCCCATGTTACCCTGTGCACAATAAACAAAATGGGGAGGGGGGAAGACAACTGAAAGAGCAAAGTCTGAGCTGTTGGGAACTTCTCCTGGTGGGCGGGGCCTCTGGGAAGGGTGCCTTGGGCATCCATGCCTCCAGTTGGGGAATCCAGGAGATGCTGGTGATATTAAATGCCGATTACTCTTGGGGCATGGGATTGCTGTGCTGTGGCAACCCCAACCCCATCCCCGAAACGCCTGATTACTTAAGCATCGCTTTGAAAATGTTTATTTTTTTCCCCATGAATCTTTAATCAGGTACCTCGACGAAGCACACAGCAGCCATCTCCAGAGAATTGCTGAAGATGGCTCGATCAGTTCTTTTTGTCACAGGGCAGAGGGTGTGTGGGTACCACCTGTTTTCTGTACAATGCCCCCAAGACCTCTATAACACTGCACTGAGCCAAGGCGCCCCAACTCCCCCAGATAGCCAAGAATCTCAAGGGGATTCCAGATGTTCCAGTATGGTAGTTTGTAGGGGCCTCTATTTTTCCTGGCACACCACCTGTGGATCATGGTCTCCCTGAAGGACGAGGTGGAAGTCATCCAGCCCAGCCCTGCCTCTCCACTCTCACATCTAAGGGAACCTTTGAACACTTGAAAACCTAAAGTGGATTTTTATCCTTCGTCTTGGCTGCCTTTCTGTTTTCTTTCTTTATATCAATGCTATCTGAGAAAACAGGGACGAAAAACCTTTGCCTTGTCTCACCCCACTTCTGGCAGAACATATTCCCCGAGAGACTTGGACATTTAACCTGCTAGGAGCAGAAGACTGGGGGTGGGGGCTGCTCTGGAACTCCCAACCAAAGGGAAGTTGTTCCCCAGACCCCTTTCCACACAACTCACTCCCAGCAAGCTCTGCTTCAGGCAGCCTCCTGACTTCCACCTCCCCCTCACTTATCCCTGGCCTCCTGGGATTATGGGGAAAGCCATTACCTCAGGATTAAGCTTCAGTTTGATTCTCATCAAAGACTCTGGTCACTGAGTATTTGCTTAACACCAGACCTTTCAGGCCCCATCAAATTTAACAAGGCCTGACAGATTTGGGATTAAACAGAGAAACCCAGACAAATCCATACTTTCATAGGAGCCCCTGGTGACTGCAGCAGGACAATCAAGGTTCTAAAGAAGCAGGCGCTACAGTTAGCGCCTGCATTGTACCACCATGATGACAGCCCAGCTTCCCAGCTGCCAGCCTTGACCTCTGCTCAGCTCCCCACACTGGATCACATCTTTTTATTCTAGTGAGTGAAGAGGCTCAGCTCACATGTGTGCAATACAGTCTCTCTGGGGCCTGAGAAAGCATGGTGTAGTACTCCAGGGGCAGGTCGTGGTACAGTGTGGAAGGAGGACTCCGCCCCTCTGAGCTCCTGAGACAATTTCTAACTCAGGCCTGCACTGTGATCAAGGCTACCTGGCTCTCCCCAGAAGAGGATTACACTGGATTATATCCTCTGTATAGCAAGCAGATTCAGCACAACCAGGCAGATCTATCTCAGGAATCCCTTTGTTGCACATCTCACTGATGAGAAAGGATGCATTAGTAGACAGCTTAGGAGCTACAAGTAGGTGTCAAGTCAGCCTTACTATAACGTATAACTTGGGGTTAACTCTAAGACACTCAGCTCCCTCATCTGTAATATGGGAGTGTTGGAGTATATATTACTTATCTCAGAAAGATGTTAGACTGAAAACAACCACGTAAAATTTCCCAAGCTGATGTTCAACTCCTTTCTTCGGTGCATGAGTGCAGTGCCTATCTAGGCCAGAAGAGGGCATCAGATCCCCTGGTGCTAGAATCATGAGCCCTTAATGAACAGCCTGATGTAGGTGCTGGGAACTGAACACTGCTCTTCTGCAAGAGTATCGGGCTCTATGAACTGCCAAGCCATCTCTCCAGCCCTCAACTACTTTCTGTCCTCTCTCCTTCTTACTTATTTATGCCAACCAGTTAGTTTAAAAAAAATGAAAAAAAAAACCCTTATATACCTTATTCTCTTGACTTTTGTGTTTCTACTGGAGCAAGCACCAGGTATCTTTTCCCTACTGAACCCCTAAAAAAAGTGAAAAGCTGCGTGAGAAAGTACACACAACAAACTCCCCAGAAGTAGCAGTTGTTGCATTTCTCTGAGGCCTGCTGTCTGATTTCTCTCAGGCTGTCTGCCCAGTTCCCTTTGGCCTTGCCTAGCAGCTAATTCACACCATTGCCTTTCCACCCTAAGAGCCTGGCTTAGGCTCAAACTTCATCTTTAGAAATGGGGGACTTGGAGAAGGGGGTGTCAGGGAGTCCCCGCTTTGACTTTTATTGCGACAAAGAAGAAACAATGACTGGTGTTTACTGAAAATTAATTTTTTGGAAATTACTTTGTCATTTGTTTTACTCTTCTTAATTAAAATTTACTTGGTGAAGAGAACACCCCATAAATTAACTCAGATGCAACAGCAAATTAATTAGCATTTAGTGACTAGACATTACTCACAGACTGGACAAATTGCTTTCAGGCTTTTGCCTGCATTTGGTGAAGTGGGTGGGGGAAAGGGAGGGTCTGAGTGTCTAGTGAGGGTATTTGGGACTGGTGCTCTCCCAAGTAGTCCTGGCCCATGTCCCCTGTCACCTGCACTCTAGACAGTCCTGTTATCCTGAGCCAACCCTGGATATCTGTCTTCCTAGAGGTTTCCCTTTCCATGCCTGGAAACAATTAGGAAGACACCAGGGCAGCCTGACCATACTCTAGATATTCTCCCATGAAGGCCAGCAAAATGAGAAGATGCTTTCAGGAGGCTTCTTTCAACCAAATGGTTGTACAGACAAGGGCTTGGAGAAATCAGCGCCGAGTGTATTCTACTCTTAAGTCATGTGACAGCTTCTTCTCAGAGGAAAAGACTCACATGATGGTGAGGAGTTGATGCAAGGACCAAGCCGGCTGTACGGCGCCTACTGACACCATGTTTCTTACAAAAGAGGCTCAGGAGCACTGGAGACTGTGGTTAAGAACAAGAGTGGAAGCCAACATTTGAATCCTAGCACATCTTACTGATCCCTGGCTGGGAGCAAGCCACTTGCCCTTCCTTGGCTTTGGTTCCTTTGGACACCAATAGTTCAGACCACCTGGGATTGTGTTGAGGGCTAAATTAGACATAGGTTGGAAGTCCAGAGATCAGAGCCCAGCATGTGGTGAGGGCCCAGAGGACATGGAAGATGGCTGGTGTGCAGCTCCCGGGCCAGATGCCAGGCCTTACATCAGAAGGCCTCAGTTTACTCACTGAGTGGAGAGGTTCTTGCTTCTAGGGTAGATGGTTTAAGATATACAAAGTATTTAGGATGGTGCCAAGCGTGTAATGAATGATTGGTGGGTGATTTCTTATTGTTTCTCTCAGCAATATCCATTTGCTTCTTTCTGACAACGTGACTACGTCTGAGGGACAGAAACAAAGCTCCAAATGAAGCTAGTTCCTCATCACTATCTGAGAAGGGGGTCAAGCCATCTATCATCAGTGCCGGCTCTTACTGAAGACTCATCCCCACAATGTGGTAGCCCACAAATGAACAGGGGACTCCATCCATCCTGACAGACAGACAACAACAGCCATGCCATGGTGCCACCCGATTCCTCCTAGCTATGCAAAGCTCATCCCCAGAGATTCCCTCCTTTTCTGAGAAGCATGGGGGATGGCCTGAAATGGGCATTCCACGATATACACTGACCTATGGCAGGCTCTCTGGGAAACACTTGTGCTTCTCCAGGGCAAGCTCACTGCTAAGGAAACACGGGAAGTGACCCAAGCCTGTGATCAGAACAGGAGGAAACCCCAAGCTGACCTGTCCAGAAGTCCCCTTCCACCCACTCATGCACCAGGAGGTCTGTGAGTATCAGCTCTGAGACTGTCCTGATAGCCAGTGCCACTGGAGATGAGAGCAAGAGCAGAGCCCTCTTACCAAACAGGAGTCCCATCTTCAGCCGGGATTGGGCTTGTGAAGAAGTAGCTTTGCTGGGTACCGTGTCGGACAAGGTGCTCATATGGGGTCACACTCCTATAATCCCAGCACGTTAGAAGCTGACGCTGAAGGATCTCAAGTTGGAGGCCACCTTGGGCTCTCCTAAAATAGAATATTTACAGTGTCAAACTCCTCAGAGGATCATGGGAGTTACACCTAGACGGTGCTTATACAACCAAGCATCTTTAAGGGAAGAAGAAGGGTATAAGCATCTCTTGTCAGCAGTGAAAGTCCAATTCCTTCCACAAATATCAGTCATTCCCTTTCTTAGACCATTTTTATAGATCTCTTCCTGTGTGGGAGATACTATTCAGTGCCAAGAGCACCCAAACAAATGAAAAACAGCCGTAACATTTGAGAAGGGGTACCTATTATATAGTGGGTTATGCCTGGGAATATTTCTTTATCAGTGGTGTCCCCATCAAATTATTTTTGGAGAGGTGATATCACTATGCAGTTCTAGATGGCCTCACAGAGATCTACCTGCTTCTGCTTTAAATATTATGGAGTACCAGAATGAGTTAGGAGCTATGGGAGGCATGTGTAAGGAGTTCTACATGTAGAGTATGCAGTCTAAAGATAACAATACTTTTTATTAAAAAAATTATGAGTTAGTACTGTGATATCTTTAGTATCAGATTTATGTTCCCATGTGGCCCTTGATAACATTTGGAATTCCCCCCGCAAAGGCCCAGGAAACAAAGAATTAGCTGTCAGAAGGTGGTACTATAAAATATAGTAAAAGCTTTGATAGGCAGATTCTAGTTGAAGGAAGTGAGGTCATTAGGAACGCTCCCTAGTACAGTGCTTGGGAAAGCAGAGTGAAATAGATACTCAACCATTATCTTTCTCAACAGTGTGTGTGTGTGTGTGTGTGTGTGTGTGTGTGTGTGTGTGTGTGTGTGTTGTACATTCCATGTACGTGTGGGTACCACAGGGGTCTAGAAGAAGGTGTGGGATTCCCTGGACACTGGGAGCCATCCCACATCCATCTTCCTCCCAAGCTTCCTCGCTGGTTGTCATGAAGTGAGGATCCTCTTCTATATCAGCCCCTGCCATATCAACTCCAGCTCAGAAGGAACAGGACAAAGAACTGCGGCAGAAATAAGCACCACCGCTCCTTTTAAGTTAGATGTAGAATGTTTTTTTCATAGCAAGAGAAAGCTAACACATTCTGGTTCCAACCAAATGGTCTGATACCATGCTGCCTTCATACCTGCAGCTCTAACTAATCCAAACATGCTATAGTCATAGGTTGTTCTCGAAATAGGTATACAGACCAATTTTCATAGAATAGGCACGAGGAGAAGACTTCCGGGGGCTATGGAAAAGTTCCTCACTCCCAGGAGAAAGCTCTTTTGTTCCTTAGGGCTTGCTGTTATCTGCATGTTGCCCAGACCTGTTATCCTTTTCAGGCAAGACCAAAGGCGCAGCTTATACCCATGAGGGTGGAACACAGACACAGAAGAAACCTGGACTCCTAGCAGCACCCTTGAGGCCCTGAGCCTCCCACCCTTGCAGCCTGCTGTACCTTCAGATCTTTAGTTATGTGAGGGAATAAATCTCCCTATTTTCCAACCAGCTGGATTCTGGGTTTCTGTTCTTTGCTGCTACAGCATCCTGTGGAACCATGGGCTAATAATACTACACATCACTATTAATAGTTAACATTAAAACATGCTTGACATTTCACAATACGTTTCCCATTCATTACTTCATTTGATTTCCAAACCACCAGCACGAGAAAGGTCTCCTTTTCTACCCTTATGTCGCAGGTGGATGAGCAAAGACTGTGGAGCTGTGGGTGGCTTGCCAGTGTCGTCCAGCTGGAAAGTAGGAAGCCGGACTGTCCGAGTACACGTGGGTCAGCTGCTCCCATTGGTATTAGCTTCTTCCTATTCAGACAAGGCTGTGCTGCTTCAGCATATTTTTAAGCATCTCTTCTGATGATGAGCTGGAATGGATTTTGATCAAGGGCAAACAGGTCCAGGCTTCCTGTGGGGCTCCAGAGATATCCACTAGAACAGCTGTCATCAGAAACTGGAAAGCCTGGGAGCTGGGGGTGTAGCTCAGTAGACAGAGTACTTACCTCATGTACGTGGAGCACCAGTGCAGCCCAAAGGGGGCGTGTTGAAAAGTAAAAACACAAGGTCTGAAGTTCAGGGTTGTCCTTGCCTACATAGCAAGTTTGAGGTCAGGATGGGCTACACATGTTTAAAAAAGAAATGAAAAAAATAGAGGAGGCAAGATGAGACAAGGCTCTGGAGCTACGCGGAAGGCAGATGGAAACTGGAGCTTCAGATCTTGGGCAGTGACTGCTTCCTGTGGGGAACCAGAGGAGTCCGTGGGCGCTGATGCATTGTTAAGAAGCAGAAACAGGGGTTTCAACCTCAGCGTTGGATGAAGCCTGACTTCTCTCCCAAGGGAGTTCCAGAGGCGATAGGTTCCAAGTCTAGGAGGAGGAGGGCATAAGATGAGGAGGAAGGAGCCACTCGAAGACCTTTAAACAAGCTCCAGTTCCGAGAGAAGCTGGGGATACTGTAGGTCCAGAGCTGGGGGTGATCCCGGTGCCATTTCTGTCTAGGACATGACTGTGGGAGAGGGGAAACATGGTGGAAACCTGAACACCCATGGTGTCATGGAGGGTCACACTCAAAGAGTAATGATCAGGCTGAGGCCAGACGATGGCTCACAACTACTAATGGGTCCAGTATCAGGCTGTCTGCACGAAGGCATGTTCCAAGGCAACGCACAGCTCCAAAGAGGTGCTGAGGAATGAGAGGGCCAGATACTCAGCATCCCATTGAGACCCTTGATCCTTCTTTCCTCTGGCTCCTAAAGGGGCTGAGCACGCTTCTGAAAGCTTTAAAAATGAAAAGTATTAAAGCACTGAAGTAATTTGTCCTTGTACCATCACTCCAGAGAGGGACAGGTGACAGTCCATGGTTGGAAACAAGATCTGTCTAGGAATGGTAATAGTCTCCTGTTGGGGTGTTAGACAGCAGCAGACCCACAGGATAGGAGGAAAGAGGGCTACCTGATTGAGAGCCCTGGAGTGGCCACCGCAGATGCCCAGAGGCTAGGAACAGGAAGTTCAGCCCTACTGCTGTCAGCAGAAAATCCTGATGATTTAGAGAACCCAGCTCAGTCAATGTGAAGGGGAGGGAAGAAGCACCTGAGAGGGGAGGTCATCTTGTTTTAAAGTATCTACACCTTTCCCTTCTACACTGGTGTAGTCTGAGAAATTAAGGTTACAAATGTACCTATGTATAATTAGAGTTTGCAAGCTGAAATCTTTCAAAGACATTTACAGGGAACAGAGTAAATAACAAAAGTGAGAAATACCACATTTTGAGTAATAGCTGCTTTGGGAAAGAGGGTCTTGATAACCATTATCAAACAACAACAGTAAATGTGAGATGCCCCAAGGTCCAGGATCACAGGACAGATTGCTTCCTACACTTCCCTTGATAAGTTGTATTGTAAGGTAGAGCAGTAAGCTTGGGCTTTGGGGTGGAATATGGTCCTGAAACTTTCTATTTCTTTGAAAACAAACTAAAGATACAAATATACAATTAAATGGCATCTCATAACATTTGCTAAAGGTCCAGTAAGATGGAATATGCAAAGGGCTTGTTTCCAAAGAGACCACACTGAAAGCATTAGTGTGGTTAGTCCGTCAACAGAACTGTGCTGTATACACGGTGTATTTGTTAAGAAGATACATCTCACGTAAAGTATCCTCACTACAATCAGAAGCATTTTAAAATTCAAAGACCCAAGAGAAAGAACTCTTCCTCTTCTCCCCCTCCCCCCAAGAGCCATTCCAAAACAAGGGTCCCATTTGACTCTTTTTGTGTAATACAAATACTTTCAAATGCTTTAGAATACATACATTGTGATCTTGACATTCTGAAATAAATTCTGTGTGGATACCATTATTGGTGTCAATGAAATAAGTCGACATTGTCTCTACTTCTGGCCTTGACTCCTGCCTGCCACTGTCTAGGGAATATTGAAATTCTCTGTGGCACACTTGTGTGTTTAGCTTCCAGCTCACAGCAGACGTGCCGGCAACCCCGAACATTATCCACACACCAGTTACATGATAGAAGCAAAAGTATTATTTATATTGACTATTATGTAGCCATCACACCAGGCCTTTGCAGTAGAAATCATAAGGAAGAAATCCATGCTTTCCCAGGTAGAAAGCATGGGCTAGCTGTGGTGCAGATCAAAGTTAATCCTAGTTTTCTCAGACGCCAATGCCTATGTACTTCCTCAGGACCACACGTCATCTGACATTACATTTATATTTCAATATGTACTGTTTCATCTCCCAGCCTTAACAAGATCTGTCAGGACAATGCCAAGGCATCATGGACTCTCTCCACCTCTCCAAGTGCACAGCTAACTTTAACAAGAGCTTGCTTCCTGTTCCGTTTTCAGTCTAGAATGGATCTGCCCATTGATCTAATTTTAACTCTTTAGCAATCCTCCCACCAGAATCATGACCTCTCTCATCTTCAGTATTTGCATTGGGCCAAAGCATAAGCAGTCCATGCATCACTGTGGACAACCTGGCTTTGCTTTCAAAAGTGTGTGTGCCAGGGCTGGGAAGACAGCACAGTGGGTAAAGCATTGATGTGCCAGCATGAAGACTCAAGTTCAGATTCCCAGAAACCAGGTAGAAGCCAGGAATTGCAGCATACCTGTAAGCCTGGCACTGCAGTGAGAGGCAGGGACAGGCCAACCAGTCTAGCTAATCGGTGAGCGGTTGGTTCACTGAGAGTCCTTGTCTCAAACAATAAGATAGTGAACGACAGCGAGAAATATCCAGCCTCTGGCCTCCGCATACATGTGCACCCTCAAACACGCAGGCACATGCTTTTATGTAACAGACTCACACAGAAACAGACGGACAGACAGACACATGCATGCATGCGTTTATACACATGCACACACACACACACACAACACACACACACTCACATGCACACGATAGCCTTTCTTCTGTAATTCCTCCATCTATAAAAGATACTTTTGCCTAATAAGGGTCTCTGCTACAGATGTCTACAACTCCATCTAGGACGCCATGCTGATCTCCGCTCTCAACTTACTAACACAGGACAATACAATTCCTAAGTGCAGAAGTTTCATCATGTTTCAGTAACTACTAAGGATCATCAACTGCCACCAACCGTTCAACCAATCTGTCTCAACATTCTAGATTCATACCACGCCCGATCTCTTCATACAATAGTAAGACTCTACTCTTTGTCAAAATACAATCTAACAGTTACCCTTTGGTCCACTGGCACTACTTCTAATAATCTACACCAAGGAAATCATTGAAACAGACAAAGATGCACACGACACTCACTGCATATTATATATAATAACCTCAAATTGGAAAGCATCTCAGTATCAACAATGAAAGGATAGTTAAATAAATTACAGTGCATAACTACAATGGGATATTATGAAGCCTGTAAGGATCATGTTTTCAAAAGATGGTTAAAGACAGAATAAAAATGTTCATGATATTCTATAGAATTAGAACTAAAAGAAAGGAGAAAACACTTTCAGTTCTATGAAGAATGGCTGAGCAGGAGTTATGTTGGTTTGTGTGGTCATACTGGGAGAGACGTAGGTTGCATCAATAAGAGAAAGCTCCCTAGAAACACATTTTGGGTAAACGTAAGCTGAATCACCTAATGGTTAGCAATGCCCAAGCCATAATGATGATGGGTGATGTGCAGGGTGAGTTGGAACGGATGGAAAGGAAGTGGGTGATGGGCAGGGTGAGTTGGAACGGATGGAAAGGAAGAGGCTTATAAAAGAGAGGGGCGTGGCCAGACAGGCAGGATGTCAATCAACTCGTTAGACCAGGCATGTCTGGCCTGGGTGCTGCTCTGGACTACATCGTGTTAGCCTGTGGCTAGCCCTCTCCCAACCACATAGGCAGCATCTGTCTCACTCTTAAGGTTCAGTTAAAGGGTTCTTTTCTCTTCCTATGAGTCCTATCTGGTCTAGGTAAGTCTCATGGCCTGGCATTCCTACCTTATCCATGTGGAGGTTGGGTCTACTCTCAGAATAGGAGTCATGGTCTTTCTAAAGACACTGGGGAGAGGAGTAGGGAGAGAGCAGATGTGGGCACATGGTGTAGTACCATATTGCTTCATTAGCTGTCATCAGAACTGTCTTATGTTATTTTACTATATTTGGGGGGGGGCTTTGGAAAATGCTAGGTTGTAAGACACTTTCAATCAGTGATAATTCAGTGGGAAAGGGTAGGAATGTTATCTGGGAAACAGGTGAAGGGAGAAGAATTTTAAGACAAAAAAGAACCCAGAAAGGTGAGCTTTGAAGGGTCTCAGTTCTTCCTGTTCTGACATCATAGTTTTATGTGGGAGAAAAAAGAAAAGAAGGGGGGGGGGCAGAGGTGGCGCGTGGGTCTCGCTCAAGCAGCAGCACCGGCAGCAGATCCCACATAGGAGAGACACAGGCAGGCAGAGCCCGCGTGGGGATGGGGGACACCGGCAGGATTCCCACGCCTCACTGCGTGATAGCCAGTGTTGGTGCCGGAATATCTACGGAGCATGAGGCTGCCTGGCTAGCGGGCGGGCAGGGAGATCCCACTCAGAAGGCGGTGTCTTTCTGGAATGGACCTCCCAAATACCTGTTAAAGCTTAGTTGGCTGAGACAGGCTTGGCTATGAGGCGGCTTCTGAGATGGCTTGGATCCTTCCCTTGTGGCTGGAAAAGCTGAGGCTAGCTCCACGCGGTGAATTTAATAAGAGACTGTTCATAGCTTTAATGTTTTATTATTAAGAAAATAGAAGGAAAAAGGGAGATAGAGAAATAAAGAGAAAGACCACATGGAAAGGAGAAAGAGAGATGAGAGAGGAGAGCAGCGGAGAGATAAGAAGGATAAAGAGAACGAGGAGGGGCAGGAAGCCTCCTTAAATAATGGTCTGGGTTACCAGGTAACCGAGGGGCGGGGAAAGCCTGGCTGTAGCCAGGTGATTGCAGAGGTGGAGTCCAGCTAGAACGCTAGGGGCCTGGGGCATGGCCACACATGACTGATGGCCACAGGATTATGGAGTTGGCCTTGTCTCACACCACGGTCCCACAGTTTTAGACTCCTGTTCAGTCTCTGGGTTTCTTCTTCCTGGTTAGGTGCCTTGTTATCTACTCGGGAAGTCATTTATGTCTTTGGGCAATGATAACCATTAGAAAACTCATCTTACATCCACCCAAAATATGTTTTTAGGTAGGACAGACTTGGTTAGATATGATGAAAGTATCACCTTGCCCTGAGATTCCCCTTCCCAATCCACCACATACTATCCTCGCCATGGGAAACCATCATTGAGGCCCTTCTACAATTCACCTGGGCAGTTCTCAGAACCACTAGAGTCACCCAAAATAGAAAAGAGTAAGAAACTGTTACCAGCCAAGAGGAGACACGGTGGCTAAATGCCATGAGATATATCTGATGGGAGATATGTCTGGACTAGAAATAGAAAATGAATGTAAGGAACTCTGCAATCTTAGCACTTGGAAGGTAGAGACAGGAAGCTATTGAGTTCAAGGCCAGAAGGAGCTTCATAGAGTGAAACGTGATTTCAATACACACACACACACACACACACACAAAACACACACACACAACACACACACATAACACACACACACATATAACACACCACACACACACACACACACACACACACACACATAACACACCACACACACACACACACACACACACACACAAAGCAGGGAGAGAAACTCAGAACATAGGTGATTGCTAAGGAAATAACAACGAATAAGGTGTCAATTATGTTAGTAACAATGTACCAATGTTTCTAACAAAGGCCAGAGTAATATATTAAGCATAAGATAGCAACCTCAGTAGTGACTGGAATAGAGTACATGGGAAATTTCTTTTCGATCATCTAATTTTTCTATAAACATAAAAATATTTTACAATAAAAAGTTTATTTAAGAATATAATCAAAATATGTTGCATGAAATTTTTAAATAAATAATAATAATGATGATGATAATAACTTCAAAAAATCAGGATCATCAGTCATCCTTAAGATGTACTTCATAGTCTCAAAAACAGTACATGTGGTTACTATAAAGATACCTATGGTTACTTTAAAACACTCAGTTGTGGATCAAGAAGCCCTCACTCCCATGCTTGGTTACCTCTTTTTTTCCTTTCTTTTCTACTTTCCTCTTAAAAAATCAATGCCCAAAATGTCTTTTTAATAAATTCCAACTTTGCTTCCAAAAAGAAGTTCATTTAAAAACAAAACATGTCTAAGGAAGAAACTAGAGAGATTTGGCCTGCATGCGCCCTTTGTAGAAGTTGGCTAAAGGAGGCAGACTGGATGGATGGAGCGTTAGGAAACCAAGAACAAAGTGCTTGGCCCAGAGAACCCGGGAGCCAGTCCCATCCTGAGCCTGGGATTTAGGCCTGGTTTTCTTCAGGCCTCCGGGATCTACATGCACTTGTCTGCTCAGTTGGGAGCAGAGCAAGCGGGGCCAGAGATCAGAAGGCTTTGTGTTAAGCAAGACAAAGCCAACCTGGGCTGCTCACCCGCCACTCAAACACCTGTGTCACTTTCTATTCGCTCACCCAGAAGAAAGCCGTTCTTTCATCTTTTGACAAATAACTGCACAAGTCAATGGCTCATACACCTTCCGACAGAGACAACAGAATCCACTGGAGTTGGAGAGTCAGGTTGCCCAGCTGCGAGGCATCCGCTAGAGTTAATGGGTACTTCTTTTCTTGATCCCAAATTCCTGCTTCTAGGAAGCAGAAAGCCTGAAGCCAAACAAGATGGTTAGATGGTATTCTGTCACCAGAGGAAGAAGAAACCCAGTGATGAACAAAAGACTTGGGGCATGGGAGACACATACCCTTTCTCCTGTGATCAGGGAACAGAATTTGAGGAGCTCAGGAGAGACTGAAATCCACCACTTGGGAGGCTGAGGCAAGAGGATCATTTTTTGAGACCAGCCAGTGAGGCTGGAGAGAACACTTAGTTGGTAAAGTTCTTGTCTAACAAGCATGGGACCTGAGCCTGATCTCCAGAAGCTGTGCAAAAGATCTGGACAGGGCTTGTGCTCGTAATCCCAGTACTGGGAAGGCAGAGACAGGTGGATTCCTGGGGCTCCCTGCCAGCCAGCCTAGAAGGCTTGGTGAGTTCTGGGCAAGTAGGAAAACTTTGTCAAAAAAAAATTGAAAGTTTGTTTATATCCACTGTGTGTGGGGAAAGATGCCTAAGATTGTGCATGCCCACACATACACAAACATGTGTGTACATACATAAACCAGTAGGCTGGAGTACATAGTGAGACCCTGTCTCCAAGAAGGAGAAAAAAAAAGCCCAAATATGCAAAGCATTGTTTCTGTGGCTTGAAACACTAAGTCCCACTCTCCTGATTCCTGAGTGCTTGTGGTCGGTGGGTCTAGCCCTGTGCCCTGCCCTGCCCTGCAATCTGACTGACCCTGGGCTGACTTCTACCCAGAATGTATCCCTGGCTGAGGCTTTCTGGAAATGGCTGGCACTTAGAGACCAGAGCATGGCCCCCAACAGGGCCTACTTAACCCCCCCCCACTTGCTCACATTCCAAGGAAAAGAAGTAGGGAAAAGTTTGGGGGGTCTTATGATTAAAAAATTGTTGGGGCAATGTCTCATGCATGCATCTGTTATGCTAAAATAACCATCCTTTCTAACCAGGCCCACCTGCTGTCTTTTTCAATTTTAAGTATTTCTAAGTAGCAATCAAATCAGTATAATTTGTTCTTTATCTCGGCAAAACCATTGTGAAAGAAAAATGTGACCATTATGTTACATCAGGGAAAAATACAAGCCCTTTATCTGCAGCCTTCTCTATATTCTATCGGATCTCGCAGTTGTCATTATGCCAGTTGTATTTAATGTTGTTCAAATGAACAGAGCTTTCTTTAATCACTACAGCCTTCTTTCCCCTAAATGCTTTTTCCAAGGTTATGGTTTTCAGAGATAAATACATAAATACCAATGTTATGAATACGTTAAGGGTATCCAAGAGACAGCTTTCAGGATTTGTAGCAAGAACCCGCTGTCATTGGCGTTACACAATAGCTGGCTGATGTTTTGAGTATGAAGTTACTGGGTCTTAGGCAAAGGCCTGATACTCCACACGGTGGCATGAGGCTATTTTGAGCAGATCACAATAGACCACTCAGCAAATGCTGACTTTAGAAATCTGGCATCAGAATCCTCACAGCTAATAACGAAAACTAGTAAGTCCAGAACTGTGGACACCCTCCATTCACAGAAGGAGGGGTGTCTGGGGGCGGGGGAGGGCTGTCCTACAGGCTTCCAGATTCTACCTACATACAGCATCTGAAATGCCCACCTGACTCTCAGGACAAGTGTGAGGGTCAAGGCTATGCCTTTAAACCTAAGAGCAACCATCCACCTCTGTTTAGTCAATTTGGAAAATAAGAACCCAAGGCAGAGTAAGAGGTCAGATGACTTTCCCAACATGTATGCCCAGTTCCCACCAAAGCTGGGACCCAAGTCCACTACAAGAATAGCTTTGTTTTGCTGCCAATTGGAGTACCCCAGCTCTCTAACAAACATTACTCAGGGTGACTCTGAGGTTATGAGAATTCTACACTCAGTCGCTCAGACATCTATTCAGGAAACACTTATTCTTTGTGAGATGCTGAGAATAATAACAAGCACTATTAATAGCTAGTATTTTTGAGTGCCTGGCACCATTTTAAGCACTGGGTGAAAATTAATGTATTTTCCTTCCCAGGAACCCTAGGGTAGACGCTATGGTGACTGTCATTTTCTAGATGAGGGAAGCCAGGCACAGAGAGGTTGGGTATCCTGCCCAAGGACACACACTGATGATCCCCACCCACCAGCAGGAGTCCTGAGTCAGCACTCTAGATCCCTAGGAACCGACGGATTTCCCATACCACTGCAAGTGCTGAGGAGATTATGTGTTGAATAAAGCATTGTTATCCTGCCCCTGAGATGCTCACAACGCAGAGAGGAAACATTTGTGTAAACAAATAAAGAAAACTCAAGAGATGATATAATGTGTCTAGAGAGAAACAAGTACCAATCCGGGTGCTGGGGAGGGGGAGGCGGAGCTGGCTAAGCACTATGGTCAGGGTGAAGGGCTCTGGCTGGACAGGAGGTCTCTGCACAGTCAGCAGTCCAGGTGTGTGGGATTGCCCCAGGTTCTTATGTCTAGTAGGACCACTACATTACCCTCAAAGGGCCGCTAATGACCTCAAGGATATGCCAATCCAGCCTCTTAGCTCAGGAAACGCTCCAGAAGCCAAGCATGGACTCTGGACTTCCAGGAAGTCATTCCTCCAGTGGCCGACACTGTGGTCCTTTGATTCCCCTCCCACTTCCCTGGGCCCAATGTAGCTTAGGCTGCCCTCAAACACACAGTGGCGCTAAAGATGATCTTGAACTCCTGCTTCCACCTCCCCAGTTCTGGGATGTCAGGAGTATATCAAGAAGCCTGGTTTATGCTATGTTAGAGATCGAATTGGGGGTGCATGTAGGCAAGACATACTAACTACATGCTGGCTACATGCCAGCTCTTATTCCGCCAAAATACCCTTGGAATATTCTGGCGACATCTATGAAAATGTTGGCTTGCTTATGATTTCCAAGACTGAATAACTGGAAACAAGCTTGATCCTGGTTCCCTACATCACGAGATGATGTGTTTGTGTTTGCCTTGGTGCTGGAAATGAAACCCGGAGCCAGGCACCGGCTAGGTCAACCCTCCACCACTGAGCTGCATCCCCAGTCCTCCCACTCAGAGTCTAATCTTCCCTCTCACCAGCTTCTCTCCTCAAGAAGAAACGCAATGATACAGAGGGCAAAAGGTTTCAGCTAGCATTGCTTGTTTTCTAGTTCTGTGACTTTGGGGGAAATTGCTGACTCTCTGAGCCTCAGTTTTGCTGTCTGTAAAAGGGGGTGGTAATAGCTGACTACCATGTTACGGAAATGAAATGGGACAGCCCTGCCCAGGGGGTCCTCTCTTGTACTCCTCTTTCCTTGAACTAAGCCTAGCCCCTCCGGATCTCAAATCCCACTTGTCTGGTTGGTGTGACTTAGATATGACACGACACATTGTCCTGAGTTTTCCTCACTCATCTGTGGATGATGTGAACAGAGCATGATACACTCACCATGTGAAGAAGTCCAGCCTGCCAGACAAGTGCTCTGGGGTTAGTGGGTTAGTGTGCTTGGCTTCTGCTCCGTCACCTTAGACCAGGCATTTAATGTCTCTGACACCCATATTCTTATAATGCAGGCATTGTGCTGGGGTGGGGGGAGAATACATTGAAAAGCAATACATATAACATAGAGTCCAAGCTGGGGAAGGGGGTGGGGTGAGCCTGTGACCCCAGCACCAAGGAAGTTGAGGCAGAAAGATCTGAAGTGCCAGGCTAGCCTGGATTATATAGTGAGTTCCTGTCTTAAAACAGTGAGATGACTCAGCGGGTCGAGGCACCGTTTGGACTCAGGACTGATAGCCTGAATCAAATTAGGTGTTCTGAGGGAACCTTCTCACAGCCTGGAGCCCTTCTTTTTGGAACCCAGAAAAGTCAGAGAGCAGCCTGGCTTCAGGAACCCCTACCTGTCATCAGAGAAAGCTGTCTCAGACATATATCTACCATCCACTCTCCTACACTCAGGGTTGTGCAGTGTTTACACAGGGACACTGCTCATCAAAGAGGCTGAACGGTTGTCTTATTCTAGCTCTGCTTGCCAAACAGGAAAACAAATGACACTCTGTTACAAAGAAGTGTGGCGCCCAGGCGAAGACAAAGGAGCTCCCCGGGTATCCATTCATGTCCCCACCTCAGCTGGGACCACAAACACAGTGTGACTGAGATGCTGGTGACTAAACATCATGTAAGCTGAAAGCACAAGACACCTCTAATGAGATGGTTCTCAGGCCAGGGTCAAAGAGTGCAGTCTAGTTAAGAAAGAAAGCTGTCTTCCTGCTTCCAGTGTGGCCAGATGCCACACTGATTACAGCATGGACACAAGTCAATTTTATTTCATTCTGTTTTAAAGAAGGGATTTGAGAGATGGGGAGATGGTTCAGTTTGTAAAGTGCTTACTATGCAAGTAGGAGGACCTGAGTTTGGATCACCCAAAAAACAATGTGAATTATAGCCAGTCTACATACGTGCATGCACACACACATGCACACACACGCACACACACACACACACACACACACACACACAATTTCAGAGTTTGGTGTTTGTTTGTTTGTTTTTAAAGAAGCTGATTGAAGCCTGGTGTACTATGACTGGCTAACATCCCCAAAGTAGACACATTGTCTGACAGCAAATTCTCCCTTTTAAAAGTAGATATATTTATTTTTAATCTATGTATATCAGTGTCTGCCTACACATGTGTTTGTGCAACATGTGCGTCCTTACTGCCTGAGCAGGCCAGAAGAAGGCATTAGATCCCCTGGAACAGAAGCTGAACAGTTGTGAGCCATCATGTGTGTGCTGGGAATGAACTTGGGTTCCGTGCAAAGGGCAGCCGGTGCTCTTTACTGCCAAGCCATCTCTCCAGCCTGCAAATTCTGCTCTTTTACCCATAGTGGCAGTAACATTAACCAAAATATCAAAGTAAATCCATCAACTATGGAATACTGGCATTTCATAACGTCGAGAGGAAGGATTTCAATTCTTGGGTAATTTACAGTCCTTGGAGACTGGCTATCTGGAAAAGAGACCCCATTTCAGAGGCCAGTGCCCTATTTCCTAGCCACTAAGAAAATACACTTGGATCCAGTGGACTAATCAGATTGGAAGAAAGCTGAAGCTTAGCTCGGGAGGTTCCAGTGTGGGAGGGCAGAGTGCCTCCTTCCCCTCTTGTCCCCCCATCTCCGGCCACCCTGCTTCTGCTGGTAATGCTAAACAATGAGATCAAATATAAAAATAGGTTGCACTGGGAAGTCTCACCTGAACAAAGATTAATGGTCGAATGCTTTCAAAACAATACATGTTTTGTTCAATTAAAAATGGGAAGCCAGATGTGGTAGCTTACCTCTGTAATTCCAGAACTCCAGGGACTGAGGCAGGAGAATTACCATGAGTTTGAAGCCAACCTAGGCTGCATAGTGAGTTCTAGGTCAGCCTGCACTATCTAGTGATCTCCCCACCAGCTTAGACTACAGTGTGAAATTCTGTTACAAAACAAACAACCCATAAACGTGAATCACATATTCCCGTCCCTTGTCTGGGTATGCAAATAATTCAGAGCTCACACTTTACAACTTTGGAAATGATAGCATTGGGTATTTATTAGAATATAATAATAATTTACCTTAAATTTCTATTTATATGAACATACTAGCAAGTAATCATATAAGATTATATAAATTGTGGTAGTTAAATCCTATTATTTTACTATTACAAAAATAACAGTTATTTTGTACCAACAAAAAAATCAGGACTTTTGCATTTGAAATAGTATAGAGTCATAATGCAGGAATAGTCAAAACCAGCATTGTAATTGTATATCACATTCTCATTTTATGCTGTCTTCCACAATGTTAGCCTGTGTGTGTGTGTGTGTGTGTGTGTGTGTGTGTGTGTGTGTTGTGTATGGGTATGAATATGTGTTCATATGAGTCTGAGCATGTGTGGATCATGTGTGTGTAGGTACACATGTACAACTGTGTGTCTCCTTCTTCAATCACGTCTTGACCTTTTTTTTGAAGGGTGGTCTCTAACTGAACCCAGAACTCACTGACTGAATAGAGCCATCAAGTCCTAGGCATCCTCCTGCATCCACTTCTTCAGCACCAGCATTACAGGTGCACATCTGTTTCCTCAGGTTCTTATGCGGGGGCTGGGGATTCAAATTCAGGCTTTAATGTCTTGTCAAGCCATCTAACCAGCCCACGACTGACCTCAGCTTCCTAAAGAACATTTGTTTTTGTTATCTGCTCAGCATCTCAGTGGCATGAGGTGGGAATCATTTTATACTCATTTGACAGATAAAGAAAGTGAGTAATTGGTGTGGGGGTAGTCATCAGTAGAGCACATGCCCAGTATGCTTACAGCCCTGGGTTCCTTCCTAGCATCAAAAATAAAAGAAGGAATACAGTCTGTATGTGATCCTTTGGAAGTATCTGAGCAGGGACTTGAACCCAGAGCTGAGGACACCAAGCTGCAAGCAGTGTTCTGTTTCTTCTGCTGTCTTCTGTTGGGACTTTCCTCTGACATATACTGCAGCTCTCTAAGTTTACTGTGCACTCGCTCCCTCCTTCCCACAGTCAAGAACTCTTCCAAGGAGGGGGGAGTAGGAACAAATAGATATTATTATTATTATTATTATTATTATTATTATTATTATTATTATCATTTTCATTATGCCCTGGTTTTCAAATAAGAGTCTTTCTTGTATTTGCATTATGTACTCTTTCCTGGACAATATGCAGTTGTCTCTCCAAAAAGGGAAACTGAGGCCCAGAGAGATCTGACATCATCTGTACCTTGCTTCTTGCCACTGAGGTAAAACAGTGAGAATTGGTACATTCTAGGCACCCGGTTCCCTCCAGGTGACCAGTCAGTCAGCCCCAGATCCTTGCTATGTGTCTGCTTCTCCTCCAGCCCATCAAAGACCAATCTCGGCAGCTCTCACACTGAGAAGAGACGTGCTAGTCATATAAAAGTGCTGGGGATGATTTGCAGATCTCTGTCCCTCCAGAGAGAAATATAGCAGTGTGGAGTCAAGGACGTCTTACCCAAAAGCGTAAGGTCCTAAAGGAGATTCTCACCCGCACTGTGGGAAGCCTTGGGTTCCAACAAACACACATAGAATGAGAAATAGCCCTGATTCGTTGAGTGTCCACTTACAGCGCCGTACTTCAACTCCACAAAAAAGGTGTTTGACTCCCACCCCCCCCCCTTTTTTATAGCAGAAGACACTAAGGTTCCAAACATCTCAACCTCTTTGCACAGGAACGGCAGTATGTTCCAGTAGGAAGTGGCATTGCATGATTATATCACCACCCCCAACTCCTCGATTGAAAGCATCCCCTCTTGGAGGGAAGCAAGCAGGAAAGGCTCAGGAAATTCACAAGAGTTTTAACTCACAAACAACTTAGGAGCCTTCCAAGGCCCCTCTGGGCAGTCATATAAGCAGTCAATATGCATTGGCAGGTGGACTACCTCAAGTTGTGCAGGAGCTCCAGGGAGGTGGCTTCCTAGAGTTCTTGACCATCCTGGGGTCAGCTTTTTGCTGATGCAGCCAAGTTGTCTGTGTTTGTGTAAGAAACTGGTGTTCTGAATGAGAGATCTCCCCTAAAGTCTCAGATGTTTGAATACTTGGTTCCCAGTTGCTGGTGCTGTTTGGGGCTTGCAAGCCCGGGTGGCTACGGAGATAGGGAGAATGCTACTCTTATCCATTTAGCTGTTTCTGAAAGCAATGGTCATCTGGCATTGGGAATGCAAGGTGACACGTATTCACCAGGGGGAGTAAGACTGAAAACAAGCTGTCCTGCCTTCCATGCTGTGTCCATCTAACGTCATTGAAAACTCATTCACAATGTAATTTTCAAGTGTGCTTGAGGGCTAGGCTATAAAACACTGTCATGTGTCTGATAAAGGCAATAGAGCACTTGCTGCTCTTGCAGACGACTAGAGTTCAGTTCCCAAGTCCTGGGACAGGAGGCTCCCAACTTCTGCAACTCGACTCCCTCTAATCTAGCTTCAGTGGTCACTGTACACACATACACACACACACACACACACACACACACAAATAAAATAAAATAAATCCTTTAAAAGTACAGCTTACAAGTCAGCCTCAGCAACAGGACCAAACCAGGCATGCATAGCTGATACATATTACCAACTCTTGCTACATACACTATTCTGTTGTCCTGTTTGATTTCTTTCTAATGCACCGTGGAATTGACTCAGAGACTAAACGAGAGAGACAAGGGAGCCTTGTCATGGGAGGTGGAGTTGAGTAAATACCAACATGATGGGATGCAGTGGTTTGTGAAGGTGCATGAGATGAAGTGTCATTTTCCCAGACGCTGCAGTCAGGTTGGACTTCCTGGAAGAACTGGCTCCTCAGCTAAGATGTAAGTCTAAGAAAGGTAAGCAGGAACCAGACTTTGTGGACGTGTTTAAGTCTTTCAGAGTCACTTGTGTAATATCCCATGGACCGTGGCACACTGCTAGAGCAGCAGATCTCTCTACCTGTGGATCAGGTCACAACCACTTTGGGGTCCAATGACCTTTTCAAAGGGGTCACTTAAGACCAGAGAATACAGAGCCTTCCATTATAATTCACAATAGTAGAAAGATTACAGTTATGGAGTAGTAACAAAAGTACTTTTGTTATTGGGGGTCACCACGACATGAGGAATTGGGTGTAAAAGGCCACACAGCCTTAAGAAGGTTGAGAACCACTATTCTAGAGGAGTCTTTACAACTGAGGGTGCAGAGGCTAGTTCTCCTTCAAACGGGAACCAAGGTGCTTCCTTCTTCCTTTCAAGTTAGATGAAACCTTGAGACCAGTTTGGTCCGGTGAGATATGAATCAGACTGGTATGTTTTAGTTACTGTGAAGACTTAAGAGTCAGTAGATAATCCACCATGTTTATGTCCTCTTGGCATGGTGACTGTGAGGGTAGGGCTTAGCAGACCTGACCCATGGAACAGAAAGGGAAAAGCTACTGGTGGTGAGCACTCTAAAAGAAGCCAAAACAAGGAACGGGGCTATGGGTGTGTCTAGTGAAGACTTCATTTCTGAGTAAGGAATTGAAGATGAAAAAGGAGCTGGCCACATAGTTCTCTCTAAGTCCATCTTACCAACCAGAAGGCACAATAAGTACAAAGGTCCTGAGACACATGAGTGTCCAGTGGCAGTAGCTGGTGTGAGCAGCAAGTGTGTGCCGAACCCTCTTGGGCATGCTGCACTTTCTCAAGGGGCCATGCCTTCCAAGGGGCAGGAATCCCCAGAGCACGCTGGGAAACAAGGTTCTGCCTTTCACTATTTTTAAATGGAGAGGTTGAGAGACACCAGGGCAGAGCAGTCTGCATCTTTCAGAGCGTACCCCAAAATTTCTTTGCTGGGATCTGGACTCTCCGTGTATGACTTCTGTGAAAATGACCTTCCCTCCCATGGCCAGAGATGATGACCGGTTCTAACCGCCTTCCCAATGCTCTCTTGAGAAGAAGCAGCGAGCACACACAATTTGTTTAAGCAAACAAGTTGTACCGAGTTGTGGGATTTAAAATCTCTCCTTACTAAAAATAAACCGGTTGCGGAGAATCCCCAAAGATAAAGTACATCTCTCACCTTGGGGGCCCCAAGATGGGCTTGCAGCCCTTATCATTAGCTGTAATGTGAGGTCAGGAGGGGTGGCCCAGCTGCTCTCAGATGCGTGGGCGGCTGGCTGATTTCCTAGGGCCCTTGAGAGAAAAACACAAGCTCTGCATCAGAACAGTGCTGGGTTTGTTTATCAGTAATGATCCTTTCTTTAAGATTCTTCAATGCAAGCTTCTCCCCGACTGGCCTTACGGCCACCATCTTGTCTGACATCTTGCACAGTGTTAGTGGTCCAGAGAGCCCAGAAAACAAAACATATGCTTGCTTTCTGCTCTACTCAGATCAAAGAGTAGAGAGCTGGCGCCCGTGCCTTCAGGATGTTCAGATAAAAGATGGGAAGTTTCAGCTCCCTGAGTGGGTAAGCAGTGACAATTGGGCATAGGCCAGCACTGTCCACAACTGTCACTCCAGCTCTGTTCCTGCTGTCCTGTGATACAACTGATCTCTCTATACATGCCTGCACATAGTATGAAGAGCTACTTTGTGTCATCTCTATGCTCGACTTGTCTACCATTCACATCAGTGACCCAGAGCGACTCAATTCTGTCTCTGGGAAGTGAGCTTCAGGTAGATCCTGTGAAGTATTTGGCCACTTTACCCACTTGAGTGGCATCAACAGCTGGGGAGTGCTGAGACTAAAGGATCGTAGTCTCTGCCTGTGCATCAGGTGTATCTGCAGGTGTGTCTGTATGCACAGATATGTCACATGTATGAACTGTGTATCTGTGAGTGGATGATAGTGTATAAGCATTGTCGTGAGATGGATTCATGCAACTCGGAGGAGGGAATACATGGGGAAAGAGCATGCGCAGCTGACATTGAAAGTCAGAAAGAGCCAGGAAAGTAACGCTTGAGAAAACACAGAAAGTGGCTTAAAGATTGGTGTGGTGGTACACTCTTGTGACCCTAGTGCTGGGGAGGTAGAGACAGCCAGTTTAGCCTACTTAGAGATTTCCAGGTCATTGAGAGACCTTATTTAAAAACATAAGGTAGATGGTATCTGTAGTGGTTTGAATAGGAATGGCCCCAGAGACTCATGTGTTTGAATTCTTGGCCCATAGGGAGTAGCACTATTAGGAGGTGTGGCCTTGTTGGTGTAGGTGTGGCTCTTTTGGAGGAAGTGTGTCATTGTGGGGGCAGGCTTTGCGGTCTCATGTTCACGCTAGACCACAGTCTCCTTCTGCTGCCTGGGGATCAAGATGTAGAATTCTCAACTCCTCCAGCACCATGTCTGCTTGCATATCACCATTTTCTCACAATGACAATAATGGACTAAACCTCTGAATCTACAAGCCAGTCCTAGTCAAATGTTTTATTTTATGAGTTGCTGTGGTCATGGTGTCTCTTTGCAGCAATAAAACCCTAACTAAGACAGTGCCTGAGAAATGACACCAGAGGTTGATCTCTGGTTCTCACACACACATGCGAATAATACATGTGAACCTATACACACATGAACACAAGCACACCCACACACAAATTCTCACACACAGTGACATTGTTGTGTGGGGACATGGTGACAAGGTCTCACATTGCCCTAGTCTGGTCTTGAACTCGACATGTAGCTGAAGGTGACTTTCAACTCTACTTCCCTTGCTTTTACCTCCTAGGTGACTACAGGTGTGAACCACAATAGTCAACAACAACATCAAAGACATTTACTGGGCCTTATAGGGGGTGTAGTCAGAAGGAGTGGGCTATCCTAAGACCCAGGGTTGTACAGGTACTTGACCCATGTCACTGGGCAATATGAAGCACTTCAAGACCACTTTAAACTTATAAGAGATCATGTACTAGCTAGCCCATGTGTATGAATTCTAATGGCTTCAGAAAGGGCAGCTACACAGTCTGTCACAGCCACACAATCACATAAACACCTCATACCAACCAGCAACAGAGCTGTCTAGAACAGGGTCTACAAAAAGGAACCATGATAACAGTTGCATAGCAAAGAAACTCTTGAACACATTATCCATTGGACCAGACCCTTTCAGTGATTCTCCTATGCCTTATAGCATGGCTGCCTTTATCCCACTTGACAAGTGGAGGAAGTGGTGCTCACAGACTTTACTGTATGGGACTCACAAATGAACTCTGGGTCCCCCCCCCCGCTTGGATGGAGACAGTCTGTTGATTTGAATATCGTGTCCTCACCTCACATAGGATGCCAACTCACAATCAGAATAACAGCTTCAACCAGCATTTATTGAATTGGTCAAATAGTAAAATCATAAGGCAGGTTGAGAAGCTTAAGATAAGATAGCATCCCCCTAAGATGTACTGGTGTAGAGGATCCACCCAGTGAGTTGATAAATGGTCATGATACCCACGTCCACAGGGCCAGCTGGAATACTGTCAGTCCCCTCCTGTATGTGGCCATGCCTTGGTGCTTTGCTGTTTGTTATGCAAGATGGCTGAGCAGCGTCACTTCTGATTAACACATGCTTCCTGTAGGTGTGCTAATACATTCAATCAGGTTACTGTCAAGTCAAGCCACCCAGGGAGCTGTTCCACCTCCTGAAGGTGACTTTGCAGCTCTGCTCTGTACAAGTCTTAAAGTTTAATTGGTAACAGACAAACCTTAATTCTCTACAGGCTCTCAAGAGGTGCTTCACTTTAGTTCCACCATCAAGAAAAACATACCCAACAAACAAGAAGCAATGAATGTGACTGTTAACAACAACAACATGCCAAGGTGTTAAAATTGGAAGGGTAGGTTGGGCTATGGAGCACAAAATGCAGAAATCATCCATCTCAAAATGACCTCTTGGGCTGAGAATATGGCTCAGTTGGAAAAGTGTGTGTCATGCAAGCGTGAGAATCTGAACTTGTTCCCAGGACATGCCTCTGTTTAATAGGCCAGGAATGGTGATGTGCACCTACCATCCAAGCAGGGAAATGGAATCAGACTGATTCTTAGGGCTCACCGGTCAGCTGACAAATTCCAGGATAGTGAGAGACTCTGTCTCAAAAACACAAGGTAGAGGAAAAATGTTCAAAGCTATCTTCTCCACATGTACACTCACATCTATACAAATACACCCATACACATGCATGCTCTCACCAGCATAGAAACATATGAGCTTGTACACATATGCACATGAGTGCACACACACACACACACACACACACACACACACAGAGACACGAATCCTTACCCTTAACGAGCTTCCATTCCATAGCACACATTACCTCATTATCACTGGGAGCATAAATTCACAAATGCCTTTCATATTCATTAAGTCCCTCGTTCATTCCGTGCACGTCACTGGACATCTAAAGGTATCACACTTACAAAGACATCTTCTGTTCTAGCAGCAGCTGTGTCTCCATTTGGCTTCGCCACCAGATACAACAGATTCAGAAGGAGATCAGGAAAGAGGCAGTAACAGCCCCTAACCAGATCAAGACACACCACCACCATCACCACCTCCAATAAAAATAATGGCACTGAGTAGGATAGATACCACAGTTTATACATTGTTTCCACCAGAATCCAAAGCCTGGTTAGGGTTGAGAAGAGTAGAACAGATGAATTTTGAGTCTGGCTCAGCACAGACATTTTAAAATTCACTGAACTGTTTATTATTCAAATAAATAAGATTTTGACCAAGTTACCAAAAGGGAGAAAAAGAACATTATTAAGAGCAGACACAAGAAAAATCAGAATTCTAAAGCTAGTCTATAGATTATAGATTGTCATATGAGTTTTTTTTTTTTGCTTGTGTTTGTTGGTTTATTAGCCCCGTCTTTCTGACTCAGCCCCTGCTGTCTGTGGTTTGATTCTCTGTTCACAAGATTCCTGCAAAGCCTTCCTCCTGGGTCCACCATCAGTCACCCTTGTACTGACTCAGTTTGACTTCTATATACCACTCTGCATAACTCTGAAAACTGTCTGGTCCTAACTCCTTCCCAAAGTTCCCCATGGATCTGGATAAATCCAAACATTAGCACCTGTGCTTAGGGTTCAGAGGGCTCCACTATGTTCATAGCAGCCTTATTTATAATAGCCAGAAGCTGGAAAGAACCCAGATGTCCCTCAACAGAGGAATTCAGAAGATGTGGTATATTTACACAATGGAATACTACTCTGCAATTAAAAACAATGAATTCACGAAATTCCTAGGCAAATGGTCAGAACTTGAAAATATCATCCTTAGTGAGGTAACCCAATCACAAAAGAACACACATGGTATGCAGTCACTGATAAGGGGATATTAATCCAGAATCTCAGAATACCCTAGACACAATTCGCATATCAATAGATTTCCAAGAAGATGGAAGGAGAGACCCCTGGTCCTGGAAAGACTGGATGTAGGGGAATGCCAGGACAGAGAAGCGAGAGGGGGTTGAATGGGGAAAAGGGGGAGGGAAGGGGGCTTATGGGACTTTTGGGGAGGGAGAAAACGGGAAAGGGGAAATGATTTTGAATGTAAATAAAAAGAACTTAGAAAATACAATAAAATTTAAAAAAAAAAGAGAGAACCAATACCGCCAGCTTCAGTCCTCGCTCTGCCTTACTGGTTAGTTAACAAACTCTTGTATCGTTCTCTGTGCTTCTATGTCCTTTCGAAAATGGAGACTGCGGTGGAACTAGACCCTAAAGGGACAGTAAGCAGAACTGATCATTAGATGTTGTCTGCCCTTAAAAACTGGAGCTGGAGAGATGGTTCAGCCATTAAAAGCTGGTCTTGGAGGTGACTGGGGTTTGGTTCCCAGCACCCACAGTCAGGCAGCTCACAACCACTTGTAATTCCAGCTCCAGAGGATCTCACACTCTTTCTGTCCTCTGCAGGTACTTGCCTTCTGATGTGTGTGCACTTGAACACACACACGTGCACATATGCACATACCACATGCAACATGCATACACACATGCAGCACACACAGACACACATACACACGTGCAGCATGCATACACACATTCAACATGCACACACACACACACACACACAAATACAAATGCAATCTTTAAGCTCTTACAACAGTACCTGGCACACAGCAATCACTGCCCAGTGCCTACTGCTGTTCTTATCATAAAGAGCTGCATAGCTAGAGTTTAATTAACAAAGCTGAGAGTGGGCTGCTAGAGAGGTCTAGAGAAATGGGCTCACTCCTGTATTTTCACTACTGACATAGTGTGACAGTAAGGAACCTGGCAGTGGAAAGTGTGACACTGTTACTGGCTGACTGGACACCTGGACATACAGACAGATGGATAAGTGAATGATGTAACCCTCCTCTCAAACAACGATTCTTGGCCCAAGGCTCTGGGTAGTGTTTGTACAAGACCCTGATACCATCTGTGCATCCCTCCTCGCTGGGCTCTAAAGCTGCACGGAAGAGGCTGTGGTAACTTAGCAACGGAGGCAGCTTCCATAGAGACGAAGCTTCAGACAATGAGATCAGGTGCCAGGTCCCACCCTACATTTGAGTGCAAAGCTCATGCAAACAGCAGCCTGCGCCCCTGCCTTGGGATCCTGCTGGTCTTGACACCACGGGGAGGGCCAGACCTACCCAAATTTCTCTGCACTGAATGTAAGGGGTTTCTTGAGAAAGCAAGATCAATCTTTCTGGAAGTGTTGGAAAAGTACATGGTTTTCACAGAGATCAAAGGACAGGATACCCTTGGAAATGTTCTTCCAGACCAGGGAAAGTAAGAGAATGGGAGCCCCGGCTACAGTGATAAACAGCTAAAGGTCAGGGGAACACAGGGTTTCCTACAAAACGATGTTCCAACTGTGTGAGGTTTCAGGTTGGCGTTCACAAAGAAATGACTCCGATGACCTTTTTAGGATGAGGGGGTCATGTTAGGGTAGGCAAGGCAGGGACAAACAAATGAAGCCGTTTGACTGTGATATGCAGAATATGATGCCCACCCACAAATGCATGCTGGGTAAGGTACTCGTGATGAGTCTAAGTTCCTTGCGCCAAGCTTTGTTCTCATCTTTGTAAACTGAGTGGGTCTCAACATTTCAGCAAAGGCACCAATAGTGAATCGGTAGGAACCCACTCTGCTCCAAAGAAAGTGTTCTCTCTCGTTGGATTCAGTTGAAAAACAAGTTCCTTTTTCTAGCTCCATTCCCTTCTGATCCACCCAGTTTTGCCCATGACTCATTTGTAAGACATAGGGGCATAGACAGTAGCAGATCCAACTTCCTTCTTCCCATCCTCCACCTCCTTCCCTACAAGCTCAAAATGATGCTCACAGAAGCCTGGGATGTGTTCTGAGTTGCCATCCTGGTGCCCAGGCAGAGTGCACTAAGCTGCTAGAACTATCAATACCCTCCCCGCCACACACACACACACACACACCCAGTGTCTGGATTCTAAGGACACTAACTGAAGACTTTGCTCCAAGTCCCTGAAGTCACATGCATCTGGGAAATGTGGGGATCAGAGAAGGACCAAGGAGAAAGCCAAATGCCAGGCTGACATCTGATACTTCTTGGTCACAGTAAGGTAGAAGGGAAAAGGGAGAGGGCACCTACCTAGTGGGACCCGCTCAACCCAGTTAGTTAATGATAAACGTCAAGGTAGAATGTTGGGGGGAGGCCAAGGGCCAGGGAGAGTTGGTGAGGATGGGGATGGACCTAATTCCACTCCCACAGCAGTGGAGCCAGGAAGCCTGCCTGCCCCCTCCCCAGTGCTAAGAAGCCTGTGCTGGAGAAGAGACTATTCCTGGAGATGCTTGCCAAAAGGTGGTCCCCCTAATGAGGCAATAAACGGAGTAATTACTGACTAATTGCTGGCCCTCCGAGTGCCTGGGAAGCCTTGGGTGAGAGAATTTGGCCAGCACAAGGCCTCTCAGGCTCCCTGAGCTGGAAGCTTCATTGAGAGTGTGGACAGGCCAGGGAGGGGCTGCGCTGAGGCCTGCCTCTTAGCCTGGTGGTTCCTTCCTTTGCCATTCCCTCTCTGTCTGGCTGTTAAGAGGCTCCTGGGGCCTAGGTATTGCCTAGAACCTGGATGCTGCTACATGTCCAGGTGTCCTTGAAGACGAACCCTAGCCAAGCCCCATAGCCCCAGACCCCCTTGTCACCCTATCCTACTCCAACAGAGCCCTGCTCCCACCAGAGCAATCCCTGAGGCCAAGGGTCACTAGGGACAGGGTCAAAGTGCAGTCTCTTCTTAGCAGCTTCTCCTTCCTCCCTCTGGTGGGTTGAGCTCCCTGCAGGCACCTTCTGTCCTTCCAGTTACAGAAGTAGGGGAAGTTTACCTAGAAAACTAGACCTCATTTAAATTCACAGAATGGAATCTTGAAACCATCAAACAAAGGGGTCCATTTATTTCCACTGAGGGTGGGCTAAGAGTCTTTTGGGGGGGGTGAAATGTAGAATAATTGTCTTAGCGTCTTTTCTACGTCACGTATCACTTTGTTAGTCTGGAAACATTAAAAATACATCACACAGGGCTTGGTCCGCCTGGAAAGCGCTCCTCTTTGGCATATTAAAATTTAAAGTACAGTTTATTTCGGCAGTAATTACACTTTTACTAATTGAATTTACCCTTAAATATTTCAAAGTTTTGTAATAAATTGAGCTACGAGATACAGAGCCTCAAGATATTTACATTCAGTCGTGTTTGGAAAACAGGCAAAACTTTGAAAAAAACGGAAGTAATTGCAAGCATTAGAGAAGGAAAAGGTTTGTTTTCTGGGTTTTTTTTCCCCATTGCTCCTGAGGAGAACACACTACAGTACACTAAGACGATGAGACTCTGCCTATTTACATGTGTTCCTTGTTTTGCTCTTTGCAGGCAACGTCTAAGGACCAAGAAGAGAGGTGTGTGAAGTAAATGTGTTCAGAGAAGCTAAGTGACATGTCCAAGGTAGCACAGCAATACCAGCACTGAGGCTTGTCTGTCAACCTTACTCTCACTGTTAGGAAAAATTCTCTGGCCATCGTTCATCAATAGGTAAGTGGGTGCGTAGAGTGGCGTATGTGTCCCGCGAACATCGTTTGGACATAAAGGCGAAGTACTCAACCAACAGCACTGCCAAGTCGCACCCTGGAACGTTCAACACAACAGGACACTTCCATAGGAGTCCCCATTGAGTACACAAAGCTGTCACAAGGAAAGGCAGCCTCGTGGTTGCCAAGGGTCTGGGAGGCCTATTTATCTGGAGGGCTTGTGAATGATGATTACGTAACAAAGCAGTCCTGACAAGGGATGGCCGCAACTCTTGCCCAGAAATTATGAATATATTTTATGCAGCTGAGTTGTACACTTTGCAGTGGTAAATAATACTGAATGGCATTTTTTTGTGTAAGCATGCATATGTGTATGGGCATGGGTGTACCATGTCACTTTTGGAACTCACTGGACAATTTTAGGGACTTATCAGTTCCCTCCTTCCACCATGTGAGTCACCAGGACAGAACTCAGTCTTGCTGGCAGGTGTTGTACTTACAGAACCAACTTGCTGGCCCACAATGGTAATTTTCAAAAAGTGTCACACACACACACACACACACACACACACACACACACACACACACACACACACATAATTTGCCCCCAAGGCTTTCAACACTTTCCAGGGCATTTTCAAAATACCCATTTCTGTTTGTTCAGACAGGTTTGAGAACCAACATTTTGCAAGATTCTCTTCTGAGCCAAAGTGACCTGAACTGATTGGGGCTTTCTCTTTTGGGGTGTGAGGTAAGCTCCTAGTCCCAGGAGCTGGGTGTCTGTGAAAACAGATTTTCAGGTTGAGCTCTCCATGTGTACAAATATTTATTTGCAAGCTGACCTCAAACAAAGCACCCTCCAGTGAAGTCACTGTCACTGTGTCCTTTAAGAGTGACAGCCAGCTGCAAGAAGACACAACATTCCTTGGGCACGGAGTTAGGAGTGACTCTCTGATTAGTATCTGTGAATGGGGCTTGTTTGGAATGTTATGGTATCGTTTTGAGGAGTGTGCACGGTCATTGGATTTGCCAAGTTTGTAGACCTTTCTCTGGAGGGCAGTAAGAGGTCCCGCATTTGATTTCTGATAGATTGCACACATGTGGACCTCTCCTTGGTCCACCGAAGAAGACAATTTTGTAATTATGCTAATTAGCAAATTATCTGGTATTGACAGGAGATAAAAATAGCTGCTGGAGGTTTTACACTAACTGTCTAGGGATTGTCTTCTGTGTGGGGTCCCACGTGCTACCTACTTGAAGCACCCTTGAAGTATGAGTTCCTGGGATGCCCCACTCATTAACCCATCACCCTGTAGAATTTAGATCAAAAGGATATTGTGCAGTTAGGCTTGTCAGACAAAATACTTTGATGGTTTGAATGAGAAATGTTCCCTCATGTTCTCAGGAGAATCGAACACTTGGTCACCAGTTGGTGGTGCTGTTTAGGGAAGCTTAGATGAGGTAGCCTTGCTGGAGACTACATCACTGAGGAGTGGCACTGAGGTTGAAAACCTAACTCTACTTCCTGTTTGCTCTCTCTGCTTCCTGCAGCGATGGGCTCAGACACCTGAGCTCTCAGTTTCCCTCTTTGGCATGTTTACCTGCTCCCATGTCTCCCACCATGATGGACTCTTTTCCTCTGGAACCATAAGCCAGGACAAGCTCTCCTTCTTACAATGCCTTTAGCCATGACTGATTTTATCACATCAACAAAAAGAAGTAACTAATAAAAACACATATGTTCGTTGGGACATACTTACATTAAGAATTTTTTTATATTCATCAGCAGCTCACATTTTACTCTGTGTTCTGTATTTTCCTTTGCTAACTTGAGCAACTCTGCCCACCATCCTGCACTGACATCTTAAAATGCTACAGACAACGTATAAAGACAATACAATAGATACCCTTTTGTAGTTTAAAAAGAAAACATAAAAGTTCATGTTTTGTCCCTTCTATGTGACCACCTCCAAGCAAAAGTCTCCTACTATGTTACAGTAGGTGTTAAAACAAGCCCCCATCTTAAAACTCACAGAGAAACCAGTGGTTATTCCAGCTGCTGTCTACGGCTCTTTAACGACTGTGTTTGACGTCTTGTCACTGACAGAAGTCAGCAGGAGGGGCTGGGATTCAGCTCAGTCAGCCAAGTGCTTGATGCTCAAGTGTCAGGACCTGAGTTTAGACCCCTGGCATTCACATAAGAAGCTTGGCATGTACCTGTATCCTCAGCTCTCGGGGAACGGTAACCAATAAATCACGGGGGTCTGCTGGCCGGTCAGTCTAGCTGCACTGTAGAGCATCCTATTAAGTGAGTGAGTTTGTCTCATAAGGTGATAGGTGAGGAGATGGCTCCTTGGGTAAGAACCCTTGCTGTAAAAGGATGAGGACCTGAGTTCAAATTCTGAGCATCCACATGCAAAGGCAAGTGTGTGTGACCATGAGTAACTAATACCTCAGCGCTGTGGGGGAGGGGTAAAGACGGGAAACTTCCTACAGATTATTGGCCACTGGCCTAGCTAAACCTGTGAGCCCCCAAATTCAGTAAGGGATCTTGTTCCAAAGGAATAAGGTGGGGAATGATAGACACCTGACAGCATCCTTTGACCTTTGCACAAGTACAATGGTACAGAAAGAGAGAGAGAGACAGAGACAGAGACAGACAGAGAGAGAGAGAGAAAGACAGAGAGAGACAGAGACAGAGAGGGAGACAGGGACACAGACAGACAGACAAATAGACATACACACAGAGAAAGGGAGAGACAGATAAACAGACAGACACAAGCACATGTACACACACACACACACACACACACACACACACACACACACACACACACAAGAATTAAGGAAGGGCAGAGTCTCAATCAAAGATAAAAGTCCCTGTTCCTAGTTTCTGTGAAGTGTGTGAAGAGGGGGTTAGGGGATATGGTATTGTCCCTGTGTGCAGGCGTGCTCCTTCCTCCTGTATGTGCAAATGATGCAGACAGCACAAAGTCTTGCTCCTGGTGGACAAGAAAACCAGTGATCTGGTATTCTGGGCTGTGCAGAGAGGGATGCAGAACTCACTGAGAGAGGGCAGAGCAGAGCCTGCACCCTCAAGGCAGGACAGGTTACAGCACATTCTCTAAGTGATTTCTGTCATTGTTCTGATTTCCAGGTTTGTCCTTAGTTTATTTGTTACCGTGGTTCAGGGGGAAATGCTCAGGGCAAACATAAAACACCACCGTGTAGTCCCTGCATTTCAGTCTTCACTTCTCAGAAGTTTCAAGAAGAGGGAAGCCAGAAACAAATCCTCTCATCTCTAGTTAGGCATTAAGTAGTCCCTCCCCAAACCCACAGAACATAAAGTGTTTTGGTGTTGGGGTTTTTTTTTCTTTTTTAATCAGTGAAAAGGAGGTGTCCCCAGACCAGACCTGACAACAGCACCTACAGGTACCCCCCCTCCCCCGCCGCCACACACACACACACACAAAGGTCACTGAGCAGGTCAGACTTCAATGCAGCTGCCCAGTGTGCTAGGACCACCTCCTCCTCACTCCCTGTGCTGCAGCTTAATAAAGCTTAATAAAAGGTGTGATTGCCATGGCAACCTCAGAAACACTGTCAAATAGATGGCCAATTATTATTCACTCATTTACTGTTTATTGTAGCGATGCCAATCACAATGAACTCCAGGGGTGTATTAATGGAGATGTGATCCTGGGCTCTGGGCCCTGGGGGCGCAGCATTGAAATGCTTCATTCATTAGCATGTAGCCTTCCGAGGGGTGGGCACACAGCCTCTCTTAGGTACCTTAGCATCCAAGCACAGCCAGGGAGGACAGAGTACACACACACACACACACAACATATATGTGCATGTTTGTACATGCACACAACACATGCATATACCTAACACACACACAGACTGCCCCTGGAGCCAACCCAGATCTCCAGACAGACAGACAGCACTGGCAAGAATTTTGATATTCTTCACCCTCCCCTTTGTCTTGTTAAACCTTAACAAAGCTCTCAGGAAGAGAAGCCGAGGCCAGGTCCCCTTCTGGGCAGCCCTCTCCATTGGTGGCTCAGAGGCTGGAAGAGAAAGCAGCCCCCATGATGCTCCTCCCTGGGCAGACTAAGCAGTCCTTCCTCCAAATGCTTAAGCATTTTTCTAGATTTTGGAATAGTTTGTATGCATAAAGCGCTGTTTTAGAACCCAGGACTAACCATGAAGTCATCAGGGGCTTCCCATACACCCGACACACAGCAGGGCAGTGATTTTCTACATTTTCAGTGCACCCACCATTTGATCTTGACCCTTCACTTGGAGTCAGGTGTGGAATCCCACACTGTCATCATTCTAAAGTTTTTTGTTCAGATTTTTCTGTGTTTGAATCTTCAGAACTCACATAAAAGCCAGGCACAGAAGCACATGCGCCTGTATGCCCAGGGTTGTAGGAACAGAGGCAGGAGGATTGCTGTGGTTTGCTAATGACAGCTTAACCCTAGATTCAGCAAGAGACCCAAAAAGAAGCAAGGTATGGGATGGTAGAGCCCATGTCCTCCTCTGACCTTCACATAGGCAAGAGGTACACACACACACACACACACACCTCAGATCTGAGAGCCTTCATGTTAAAACTCTCGCCCTGACTCTGAGCACGGCTTCCCCCTTTCCCCCCTACACCCTCCCCCCGCCCTGAGGTCCTCCTTCTCTCTTGCAGGAGGAAGTGCAGGCTAGATGACTTGTGAGTTGCTAACTTGCACTTTATTCTTCCCGTCCTCTTTTCCAAGGACGTTGTGAGTTGCTTCTTGAGGCAGAAGTTGCAGGTAGGTCCTTACCCTCCTTGGTTTCTTGGCAGGATCATGCCAAGCCTCCGCAGAGAAGAGAGAGGGAGGGCGGTAGTACACAGGAAAGAAGAGAATGGAGCCTCTGGAGGCTGGATGGTGCCTTGGGTATGGAAGCAGCAAGCTTCAGAGAGTCTGCCATTGCATCTGAGAAGACTGAGGGCCCAGAACCAGGGGCTCACAGATGAGGGGAGTCTTGTGCTTTGGAGAAGCAAGGGAAACCACAAGGCCACCACCAGAGGAACGAAGTCAGAGCAGAAGGCCTTTGAAAGTTACCTAGGCAGATGGCACTGCAGGAAGGTGATTGGGCAGCCGTGCAGGGACGACCTGGGTTGGGGCAGTGTAAGGATGTCCCTGCAAAAGTCCCAGCTAGGGACAAAGCCAGAGTGTAATGGCTGAGCTAAATCCCAAACCCAGCACTCAGGGTTCAATTCTAGTTCCCCATTAACTCGGTGACATGGCAGGTGATTCGGACTCACTGACCCCTGGGACCTCAATCTGTTAAATAGGAACACTGGGTACCACCCTGTGTGTTTGTTCTCAGCAGCAGCTGAGATGGTCCCGCCTCTTGTCACCAGCATCCTATGAAACTCAGATTCGCCTTAGGCAAAGTGTTTGAAGGGATGCGTTTGAAGTGCAGACATACATAAAAAGTATCTGGCACATAGCTGGTGCTCAAAAATATCTGCTGAAAGAGTCACATGTCGAGCCTAGGAGGGATAAAGAATTAGAGATAATCATGGACATTCTAGAAGGATCTCTTGGAAGGCAGTCCAGAGGAGATGGGTGCTCATGGACGACCTTGAGACCCATCTTCCATTTCTCCCGGTCCTAAGGCACCTTGTCTGTGACACTGTGACCAGATTTCTTCCCAGAGGGCGCTGCTTCCCCTCTAGCTGATGCTCTGTCAAAATTGTACAGGGAAGAAAACTACCTATTCATCCAGGTGCATTTCTTCAGCTTTCCTGTGGGCGGGTGGCCATTTCCACAGATGGAAAGGGAGGTCGTGGTCATTAGGAGACAGTGACTCAGACTTGTCCCCTTTCTTCCATGGACAGGCTAGGGATATCACGCCGTGCAAACTTCACGTTCATAAACTTTCAAGTATGGCAATTACTGACGTTATCCTTTCGATGGAGGTGGAAAACGCAGCCCAGGGAGGCTCAGGAGTTAGTCTAAGGCCAAGCAGGTAGTATGTAAAGAAAACAGGGTTCAACCAGATCTACTGACTTTGAGGCGCAAGGACTAAGAAAACCTACCCAAGCATGAAGGATGGGAGAGCAAATCTGGGGCATGTCTGATGGGCTCCACCCTCCAGCCTTGATGGGCTACAACTCCTGCCTGATGCTCACACCATTCTGAGTGACGGCTGTAAGCCTGATCCCACACTTGCCCGGTCTATGTCAACACGCTTTTGCCTTCTCCAGAGCTCTTCCTCCTTGCCAGGTCTTACGTTTTTCTGCTGTGGTTTGACAGTGAAATGCCCCACCTCGGCTCAGGTGTTTGAACACTTACTCCTCGGCTGTCAGAGCTATCTGGGGAGGTTGTGGAGCCTTTGGTCCCTGGGGAGGGGACCCTGAAGGTTATGTACATTGCAGGTTGCTTCCTGCCTTTGCCGGCTTCTGACCAAGTGGGCCACAGCTCCTGTTATTGCCTCTGTGGTCACCTCTCAGCCATGAAGAGCCACACCTGCAACTGTGAGCCGAAATGAATCCCTCCCTCTTTATGGTGTGTTGGCAGGCATTTGGTTGCAGTCACATGAAAAGTAGCCAATCCAGGACGTTAGAGAGAATCTAGGTCCCAGAGACAAATAGGGAGAATCACTTAACCCAGACCCCTTTATGTCTCTCAACTCCAGCCCCTCATCTCAGAGCCCCTCCCTGGCTGCATCGTCCGAGATGATCATGGTTCCTGGCTGTTAAGGGCTGGCTATGCACCAGACTCTGTACAAAGCACCATACACCCGCTATCGTTTGATAGCCCAGCAGTCAAGGCCAGCAAAATCCATCTCTTTTTTTCAAATGATGTCACTAAAGAACCAAGAGGGCTGGTGATTGTCCAATAGTCCAAGACTAGGAAGAGAAACAGCAACAATGTTGGGACCCAAGTTCACTAGATTTCAAAGAGTGAGCTCTTGTCTATTAAGGTTCATTATCTCCTGCAAACGCCTTTATCCTCCACTGTGACTTCAGATCATCAGCTTGGGCTAGTGACTGCTGAGCTATCAGGACTCAAGGAAGGACCTGGGATAGCATCCTTCCCAGTGGGGCGGCTAGCTGATGCTACAAAGACCTACAATGCCTTCTCTCAGTCACCATGGGTGCCAAGAGGAATGTCAACACCAGGACACAGGGCCAGGGATACCTGTGCTCTCTTTATCCTATGAGCTTCCTCAAGGTGCCATCTGAAGCAAGTCACTTAAACTCTCTCTAAGGCTTATTTCGCCCATTACGAAAATGTAAATAACTATCACAGCATAAGTCACGGGGTTTTACGAGGACTTAATAGGATAATGGACGTGAAATGCTTTATAAACTGTAAAGCACCACACAAGCGTGAGGCTTTGTAATTAATTACCGACGAGGATGCACGTGCTCACACACCCACATCCATAGGTGCCCATTCATGCGTACAAACACACAGCCTTGCTCAGAAGAGAAATTAGCATAAGGGCTCAGCCTGCTTACAGCCTCATGCTGGGACCTCCCTGTATCATCCACCCTCCCCTCAGCATTACCCACTTAGACTGAGTGGGCTCAGGGAGGCTGAGCAGGTTGAAGAGCTTGGAGGAGAAGCAGGTGGGGCTGGAGCACACCCTGCTCCCACACCTGCCTATTCTCCCACCATCCAGGTTTATTTGCTGCTTCCTTGACAAACCAGCACCTGGGGAAGCCAGCCAGTCCTTGGCAAAGATGCTAGTGTGGGACAGGGCTACCTAAGTAGGAGGTTCCGTGTAGGTTTCCCCTGTTTACCAGCTGCTCATTCATTTGTCCTCTCTAGTCCCTAACATGTATTGAGCATCTACTATATATGCAATCCTGTTCCTAGTGATAAGAACACAAAGAGAAGCCTATTGCTAGGAAGGGGTGGGGCTTGATGGTAGAATGCTTACCTAGAATGTACAGGGCTATAACGCCTACCCCCAGCGAATCCAGAAGAAAAAGGCCTCTATATAGTCATTTAAGGCAGTCACATGAGCAAAGATGAGGATGTAGGTAACTGTGGCTTCCTGGGAAAGGACAGAGGGTTCTGTGCATCCTGGGCAGGTAGGTCTACTGCATACAGGTGACACAGGACCGAATAGCTCAGTGCTGGGAGACCTGATGCCATGCACACGACTCTGGACTTTGCTCTGTAAGTCATGGGGAGTCAGGAAAGGAAGCCAGGGAAAGATTGTGACATGAGCTAAGCAGAGTGCTCTTTTTTCTTTACTTCTTGATTTTAGTACTTCCTCTCCTCCTTTTAAAAAGCCAGGTCCCTCTTCAAGCTTGATAGCAGTGACAGAACCATGCTAAAACTAATGAAGGAATATGAAGTCCACAGTCACCCCCATGTCTATTGCTCCATCCCCGTTCCACACTGCACCAGGGTTCTCTAAGTGTATTCCCTAGGAGAGTGGCAGTAACGGCACTCAGAACATGTTTGTCAGACCTGTTGTTCATTCTAGACCTGCAAGGTCAGCCACAACAGGGTGGTCCGAGCATCCGGCAGAGTCTTGTCAGTATTAATGGTTGGATTATGGAGTTCTGCTCATCTCTGATCAAGGAGGGAGGAGTCCTTTCTACTCACAGTTACAGAGATTTTCGCTCACGATCCTTTGTTCCATTGATTCTGGGCCCATGATGAGGCAGAACGCCATGGTGGTAAAGACGTGTGGAAAAAGATGCTGTTCTTTCTCATGGAGGAGAGGAGAGAGAAAGAGACAGAGAGGGGGAGGCAGGGATCACCCATAACCTCCAAAGGTGGCCTGTTCCTTCTCGATAGGTTCTATTTAAGTATTTACCATCTCCTGAAAGTATTGTCAAGTAGACCACACAAACATGCAACGCTCCCTCCCAAACCATAACACTAGTAGTTTTCAAGCTTTTATGCTCTCTTTTATGCTGTGCAAGGTACCCAGTCATTTTCAACACCTCCTTCTGTGCTCATCATGTATACACATAGATGCCTTTGAAAAATGGATGATACTCCTAATTGAGCAACCTGTTTGTCTCATGTTGTAATATACCTACTAATCATCAGTTACAGAATCTACTCCATAAAAAGATACATATATTGTTTTCTGGGGTATGGGTTAATAAAATGGATTCAGATACTTACTGTTGGAGCTCCAGGTCACTTACAATTATGTCTTTACCTAAAGTAATGCTTTATAATAAGTAACCCAATCTGGCAGTCTTTTCCATACTTATGTTTTCATCGGGTGGATCTGTCAAAAGTGGTAATGCTGAGTCAAAAGTCATGGCCTTTTAGTCATAACACATATCACTTCCCCTAACATCACAAAAATACACAATCCCACCAGCAAAACACGAGGTGCACAGCTTTGTCACCAGTTAGGGGGACACTATATTGGCTCAGGTGAGAGAGGAGACATGCTTGAATCTAGAAAGTCTCCTGAGAGCAGGCAGCTCTCAGATCTGAGGACTGGCAGGTACCTTTAGTAACTCCCTCATTTTATCTTCAGAATCACCTACTTCCCAGGAGATGAACCGAGAGCACGTTGAGGAGGTGACTTGTGTACATGTCTCATGGTTTTCCTGGCTTACTAACCCATCCGAAGGCCATGCTGGGGGAACTGGTTTGTGTTGGTTAATTGTGAATGTCAGTCTTGACTAGATTAAGACACCCCTGGAACGTAATGAAGCACAGCTTTGAGATAGTCTTTTGAGTGCTTTTTCAGGGAGAAAGAAATATGGGTGGCTCCATCCCCCGGCTGGGATCCTGGACTAGATAAAGAGAAACAAAGGAGAAATCTGGTTGAGCTCTGGCTTCAGCCCTCCCTGTTCCTGAGAAGCCAATGCTTTCCCCACCAACCCTGTCTGCCTTCAAACCAGGCTCTAATGAGTTCCTCCCTCCCTCTGGCTGCTTGTTGCCAAACACTTGGTTACAATTCTGAGAAAAGTCATTAATACACTGTTCCACCCCCAAACTTTACCTAAGAACTCATAACCCTGTTCTCCAGCAACGGGTAAATGAGAGAGGGTGGGCCAGGTGGTTAAAGTGATCCATAAAGTGACCTGTGCCAAGGTCCTGCGGTCAGGAGGAAGAGTGAACTTCAGGTTCTTTCTGGAGTTTGGCAGAGACTTGGACAAGGAACTGCCATTGCTGGCAGCAGGTGGTACAAAGACAGCTGTAGGGAATCTGTGGGCACAGATAGCTTGTTTAAGGTGTGTGGAAATGAGAAGCACGTCAGGTAAGCTGACTGAGCGGAAAGAGGATGACAGGGCAGATGTACTGAGAAAGGCAAAAACAAACAAACAAATAAGCAGAACATGGAGGGAGGAAAGCAAAGCTCCTATAGAAAGGCAAAGATGCAGAGCTCAGCTACTGCTGGGCCAAACTTTCCATCTTCCCTTCCCACAATGCCTTGCAGCTCTGCAGTCCTGAGACCCTCATCCCTATCACCCTCCCTTCTTCTTTTTATGCACACTTCAGTGATGGCCCAAGAGGTCTCTACTCTGTGTGTCTGTGTGTGTGTGTGTGTGTGTGTGTGTGTGTGTGTGTGTAAAATATACATACTCATGTGGGAGTGTGCACCTGTGGGTGTACAACTGTGTACGTATGTATGATGTAGAAGCCAGAGGTTTACATCAGGAGTCTCCCTCTCCATCTTGATATCTGAAGCCTCTACTTCAGTTCCTGCCTCCAGGCTCCCACCTTGAGTTCCCAATCTGCTCTCTGCTTTCTGCCTCGCATCTGTTGCTTCTGTTTGCTTTCTCTTACACACTGGGACTACCTGCCCTGAGGTGGTCCCACCCACAGTGAGTCGGTCCTTCCCAACTCAAGCATTAATCAAGAGAATGCCCCCCAAAGGTCAATCTAGCAGAGGTATTTTCTCAGCTGAGGGTCCCTTTCCTAGATGATCAGAGTTTGGCTTGTGTTAAGTTGAGAAAAACAAAACACAACACATATAGCCAGTACAGGACAGTAGAATACAATGAGGGAGGGAGAGTTTGCATTCGTGTCTTCAGATTCCATCTGCATCCTCTGACTGCCCACTGAGGTGGTCCCCAGGCCACCAGCACCTGTAGCTCCTCCCACTTTGCTCTCTTCCACTCATGTCCCTTTAATCATATACCAATGGCTCCAGAACTTGCTGCATGTACACGCTGAAAGGTGTGAGGTCTGTCTCAGAGGAGAATGTTGACTGACAGTCCTAGATGCCCACATGGTTATCCATGCCTGAAGCCTGGGTCATACTCTGAGAGTTTAGGTGGAAGACCCCAGTTCTAAAGAGGGTCTTTTCCAAAGGTGTGACTCAGGGAATAAAAGTCTTTGTTCTTAATTATATTGCTGTAAAAACATATCTATTTTAACTTTGGAGTGATTCATTAGCCCCTACCAAGACAGGAGCATGAAGAGGTTTAAAAGCCAAAAATAACTAACATTTGTTGAATATTTATTATGCTTCAGGCATTGTGCTAAGTTCTTTACATAAATTCATTTGAAGTTCCCAATAACCCTATGAGGTGTTAGCATGCTTCTTTCTCAGATAAGGAAACTGAAGTTAAGAGAGGTTAATTAACTTGCCTGGAGATGGAAGGCTCATAGGGAGACCTGGATTCGAACCTTGGAAGCCTGCCTTTGTTCTGCCTGTCGGATTATCCGGATCTCCTTACAGAGTTCAGGCCCCTGAGCAAATGGACAATGACCCAGGGATGAGCTATGGGCAGGAAAGCAGAGAGGGTGTGCGTGATGCCTGCAGTATCTAACCTGCCTTTCAAAGGCATGGCTGGGTGGTAGCGAGTCCACAGCATCTAGAAACGGGCCAAAGGCACTGGGTACAGGATTGGAGAGTTAGTACCTGAATCGAAGAGGAGGAGGAGGAAGAGAAGGATAAGGAGGAGGAGGAGGGGGAGGAGGTGGAGGAGGAGGAGGAAAGGGAGACAGAAACACAGCTTCACACATTATTCTCTGCCAATCACCATCCCTTCCATCTTGCCCTTCAGGTGGTCTAAGGGATAAACAAGTAAGAAATCCCCAGACAAATCCCAGAAGAAAATATTCAGTCTGTATCTGACCCATGGCCATCTCAGCCCCTCTCCAGGGAAATTTCTCTGAGGGATTCCTGGTTTTCTCTGGGCTTTTGCCATGTAGGTAGCAGGAGATCCTGGCTGTTGGCCCTGTGAGTGGTTCACTCTGTGAGTGGCAGATGGCAGGCCCTTACTTGCCCTTCTGTGCAGTGGGATCCGCATGTCCCAGTGAGGTCACGCCTTTGAAAAGAACTTGAACTTGGTAAAGCCTCTAGCACACAAGTGTGAACTATCGATCTCTCTGACTTCTCTCTTCCTCAGCCTCCCCTGAAGCCAGACCTGCCAGGCTCTGATACCCCACCTCCCAAGAGAGCAGAACTCAGAAGGGTGTCATGGAGCTGATGTCACCCTGTCATATGTCCAACCTCTGCAGCTCTCCCTGCAAGACAGTGATCCTCTGGAGGCAAGAGGTACCTATTCCCTACCACAAGGCTGGTAGACTCTCCTTCCTCATCCCAGTGTTACCTCTGAAAGTCAAACCAGATCCCTGGGCTGTAGTCACCTCCAAACTGAACTAGAGGCCACAAGGGTTCGAGACAAGGATGTGGCCAGCCCTGTCTGCTCTGGAAGGCAGACAGAGCACACGCACGGCACAGCATCTCATAGTCCATTTTTCAAAGTTTGACGTCAATTTGCGGCCTTAGATTGGTTTTTGTTTCTCTGTGCTTTGCTTTCTTTTTGGTGATGAATGGTTATTGTCAGGCTGGCTTAGGGGAAGCGATAGGCAGCAGGTGGGGGCTGGGTGGAGAGAGCACGGTGGGGGTTTTCAGGCTGGAGTTATTGTTTACATTTCTTTTCTAGGGACGAAATGGAATGGGAGGTGCCTGAGGTCACCCGTGGGTCACACGAGATAGATACCAGGGTCATTTTGTGTCTGAGTTCCCCTCCATCCCAGCCAGGAGAAAGCCAGACCTCTGCCCCTTTCTTTTCCCCATAAGTACACGTCTGGTCTGGGGGGCAGGCAGTATGTCACGGCTGAGGTGGCTGATGCTGTCAACTGCAGATAAATACAACCAAAACAGACCCAGAAAATTATTTCCTCTTAATGGAAAAATTATCAGGCCCCGAGCAGCCTGATCTAAGGGCTTTTAGAAGTACAGAGAAATACACTCAAGCCTGCTCTCAGCCTCCTCCTCTCCCCAGCTCCCTCTCGGGACAGCTCTGCAAAAGTCACAGTTTTCCCAGACACACACAGTACATGGCCCTGGTTGGAAGAAAACAGCTTCAAAAAGACTGTAGTTTGGGGTTGCAGAGGTGATTTGCTTGGGGTCTTCAGGGTGGTGAGCTTGAAAAGATCTCGTGGAAATCACTCTGCCCTTCTTGCTCACATCCTAGATAATTAAAGCACAGCTCAGAGAGGAGTGACTTTGCAAAGGTCCTCAGCCACTCAGCGGCAGGACAAGAGGCTGGAGCTTTTGTCTCCAAGGCCCGTTTCCGTTACCCACAATCCCTGGTACATCTGCATAAGTATAAAACACCTCCTTCTCAAACACTGGGCCCACAGGCTCAGGGATGTTGACTTCTAGGCAGGAATTGTCTTATTAAAGGCTTTTTGTGTGTGTGTGTGTATCTTTTTGGCAGTACTAGAATTCAAACCCAGAGTCTGTGCGCATGCTAGAAAGCATTCTGCCACTGAACTATAGCCTGCAATTCTCCTTCCCTCTCCACAGAGCAAACATCCTCACCGTGTTGGCTCTGGGCTCATTGCTTGCTTTGATTAATGTAACGTTAGCGATGTGTCAGGGAGCAGAACTTAGGTGTACTTGCATGACTTAGCTGAGTGGTTAGCATTTCTGCAATCAGCCGTGATCTGGAAGTAGCCACGCGGAGCAGATCCGAGCACACCCCTCAGCTTGAAGCTGATTCCCCCAATCGGCACACCCAATTGGGAGAGAGACACACAGCTGTTTTTGTTATAAGCCTGTGGCCTTGCAGCTGAGTCTCAGAAGAATCTAGCTGCTACTGCACTCTGATTCTCCATTTTGAGGTAGAACCTGGTCTAGATTTCCTCTTCTCCTGGTCATTGAAGCTGCTCAGAGTTATAGGAGAATGCTGACATGGATTGGTGTGGGTGACAAGACAAGACTGTCATAGGCTTTTGCTGAAGGAACCTAATGTGCTGTAGATCCACCTTCTTTTTCTCCCAACAGATTCCTCATGGCAAATGCTTACTGTGTTAATTATGAGAGAGTGGCTAGTGTTTCAGTCCCCATATCTCAGTGGCTTGATGTCTTCTGCTTCCTGTTGCTATAGCAAAACACTAAGACTATATATATATATATATATGTATATATATGTATAGATTCAAATATATGTATATACACATATGTAATTGAATATATATAGATTATATATGTAATTATATATACATAATAGATTACATACATATGAACGAAAAGAAGTTTGAAGTTTGTTTTGGTTTGGGGTCTAGAGCATCTTAAGAGTATAGTACCAGCATCTTCTTGGCTTCTGGTGACAGCCTAATGGAAGAAAAGCAGAGAGGGATGAGCAGACAAAAAAGGAGACCCAAGGCCTAAAACATCTAACTTATTCCTATAAGGTAGGGATTAATCTATTAGTGATTCATCTCCCACAACCCTAACCCAACTAGACTCCAGCTCCCAACACTACTGCACTGAGGAACTGAGGTTCCCACCTGTGACTCTCAAGGGACCTGCTCAAATCTTGACACAGCATGCTTTTTCCTTAGTCATAACACCATCTCATACACAGAAGTTCCTTCGAGACTCAGTCTATTATCTTCGTCATCCTCTAGAGCCATCCTTGGGCCTACTTCCAGCTGAGTGTGGAGCAGAAGGGACCGCGTGGAAGATCTCTGAGGAACTGAGCACCCTGAAACTCCACCCATATTTCATTGGTCAAAGCTCAGTTACATGGCCCCACCAACCTGAAAGGAAGTAGACGGCATTCACACACCAGGAAGAACAATGCCACTGTGAGCAACCATTCTTTGCAGTGACCCCACCAGACCCATCTTTAACACTTTCTCCTGTGCACAAGGCTGCAGGTTACCTAACAGAAGCTTCCTTCAGTTGATCTCTAGGGATCATGAATTCATGGAGATGTCACCCTTTCATTGAGGATGTCATCTCGCCTCCCGTCTCTTCAATCTCTATGGACTCAAATCTAAATTCCCCCCTTTTTATAGATCAGTCAGATTGATGTGTACAGTCTACCTGACTCTGGTCCCAGGAGTCTTTATCCCAGGATACTTCTTGTCGGCTCAGCCCTTTCTCCAGGCACAGTTTCACCCAAGGGATACCATAGATTGGCCATACCAAGAGAAAAAGTTCACACTTAATAAGAACATTAGAAAACTGTTTGAATTATCGAACATTTGCTATTTCAATGAATGTAGGGTTTGAAGGGGAACCGGCTAACTGGCTAAATTAGGATGGACTAGAGGGGACACAGAATGGGAGTGGTGAGTCTACCGCTACAATCCAGGAGAGACGGTCAACCAGCCTGAACTAGAACTGAAGATGAAGTACACAAAGAGAAGGAGGTGCTGAAGAGATGATGATGACTGGAGCCCATGCCAGGAGACACTTGTTGCTTGAGATGGAGGCAGAAAGAAGGCAGAGGGAGGGGCATCCCCTGTTTCCAGCCCTGGGGTAGCCGTGTGCTTCCAGTGTGTCTGATTACCTCAGCCCACCTGCTAGCCCCTGTGCTCAACTCCACCAAGTCTGGCCCTTCCAATCTACTTGCAAGGAACGTGGAGTTACATTTAATTAAAAGTATCTACACAGAAACGAGATTAATTAAGTCTCTTTTACCCAGGAGCCCTCTCTTTGTGTTCACTTAAATGAGGTTTTAAATGTTGTCTCAATGTTATATCTGGGCAAGATTTCTCCAGACAACACTTCGCGTGGTTCCGAGGCTCTGCCGTAGCCGGCTGGAAATTATTTCACGATGAGAACAATCCAAGGACAGTCTCCCCTCCCTCAGTCAGCGGAGCGCCAGGCAGGTGGGGGACCTTGGGCCACAGAAAGTAGACTTTTAAAATGAAACGGGGGATGAGTTCTCTCAGGCAAGAGCTGCCTCCCAAGACTTCCTCTCGATGCAGAACAGGTGGTCTGAGACGCTCTCTGTTTGTGGATCTCATCTGATCAAAGTCAATCTGAATACAAACATGGCCGTCCAGAGGCAAGCGGCTGCGCCTGCGCCACCTACAGGCAGTGTTCACAGGTCCGGATAAGGAACTTAGGGAGGAGTCTGAGAAAGAGCGAAGAGCCCGCGCCAGCTCTTGGCACACTATCTCAGGCTGCTTGCCTGAACCTACTTTTAACTTTTTAATGAACAAATAATAATTGAACATCTTTCCTACAGTGCTGTGTCATGTTTTCACTAGGGTGTACGAGCTACAGAGAATAATAGGTTTCGTTGTGACATTTTCATATATGTTCATACTTTGATTTTATTTACACCCATTACTCACCCTCCATCTCTTCCCCTTCCTTTTCCCCAACAACAATCTCCCTTCGACTAACAAACAAAAGCGTGCACTCCGTATCTTCCTAGCCTGACTTATCTTGCTTAACGTGGTGCCTTCCAGTTCTATCCATTTTCCTACTGTTAAGTTTCAAACCCAGGAGAAGATGCTTAGGTGCCTATTTAACATGTCACAGCCGACCTGGCTTCCAGGTTCTCCCAGCATCCCTCAGTCCCTACCTGTTACAGGGTGTGCCTGACATACTCTACCCTCTACTCTGGACTCTCCAGGCTGCCCTTCCCCCAGAGGCTCTTCCCTGTAGAATCCAGACATTTTGGTTATCTGCCCCCTCTTTTGTACCTTTGACCTGGCTGCTGTATTTAGTTTCCCGCTGTCCCTTTCCCACCCCCTCTCCCTACATGGCCCAGGGTCACAACCACTCTGGACTCTCCCAGATGTGCCCACCTTTGGCTCTGTTCTCCCATGTATCTACAGTGAACTTTCCCCTCCACCATACCTAGGAGCAGTCGTTTCCTTTCCTCTCCTTTTTATTTCTTTTTTATTTACATGCTAATAATATAATAGTTTTGTTTTCTATACCTAAATTTGAAAATCTATGTATAAAATTATACTTCCTCTATCCACTTATCCATTTGCTGCTATCTATGGTGACATAGAATATTTTCTTAAAATTAATTCTCCAGAGTTCAAGAGATGACTCAGGCAATAAAGTGATTGCTATGCAAACATGAGGACGTGAGTTCAAGTTCCCAGGACCCAAGTGATACTGGGTATAGCAGGCGTAGGTCTATAATTGTAATGCTGTGGAAATGAACACAGGAATTCCCTGGGGCTTGCTGATGGGTCAGCTGCTAATTGGTAAGCTCCAGGTTCAATGAAAGACCCTGTCTCAAAAAATAAGATGGAATATAATTGAGGGAGAAACTCATCATTGACCACAGACCTCCACAAGCATGGACATACATAGGCACATGCATGTATCCACACAAACATATACAAATGCATATATATATATATTCTCCAACTGGGTGTGGCAGATGCTTATAACTCCAGCACTCAGGAGACCATGCAGGGAGAATTGCTGCATGTTCAAACCCATCCCGGCTTTTTAGCCCAGGCTAGCTTAAAACTCATTAGTTTTAAGCTAGCCTGGGCTAAAAAGTAAGACCATGACTCAAGAAAACAATGGACAAAGCAAACAAGACAAAACTTAAATTTCCAGATAAGTTCATAAAACTTGTACATTTTTAGAGGATTACAGGAAAAAACTAGAGATCCAAACCGTATAGCAGGGATATCAGGAAGTCAGAGAGAGTTCATTGTAAGGTCTAAGACTGACCAGGAGCGGTAGGGAAAGGTGAGCTTAGCCATTCTCAAGACCTATTTTTCATTTGGGTCTTAGATAAGAATCATCCCAAAGCCACGGAAAGTTTGTGTTAGATTCCAAACTTCATCCTTGAACCTTGTCATGACTGAGGCTCAAATGTAAGCCTATATTTCTTGCCTATTACTAATTTTGTATATCAACTTGACTGAGCTACAAAGTACCCAAATTGTATCTGGTTATGTTTGTGAGAGAATTTCCCGAGGCAATTAGCAGTGGATTTGTAGACAGAAAATAAATAAAACACACCATGGGTAATGCTTTCCGTCATAGGTGGACTTCATCTGACCTCTGGAATGCCTTGAGAGATCAAAAGAGCTGTCAATGGGCAAATTCATTCTCTTCTCTGAGCTAAGACATGCGGCTACCACTCACAGTCACTAGTGCCCCTGATCTTAGGACTCTGGACATGACCTAAATATATAATTAGCTTTGCTGCTTTTCCAACTTGCACACAACTTACTATAAGACATCTTGGTCTTCCACAAACCAATTTCCATAATAGCTCTCATAAATATATGTAAATAAATACACAAATGCCGTATTGATTCTCTTTCCTGGAGAAACCAGGAAATATCAGGAGACTGATATACTAATTTTAAGTGTATTATGAAAACACAAAGGTGGTGCTGGCCTGCAGTGGTACACACCTTTAGTCTCAGTACTCAGGAGGCAGAAGTAGACAGATTTCTGTGAGTTCAAGGCCATCCTGGTCTATACAGATAATTCCAGGACATTCAGGGCTACACAAAGAAACCTTATCTTGAAAAGCAAACTAAATGTGCAAGAAATAAAACCAATTAGAAATGCATGGAAGTGGGGGGGGTGGCAGGAGAGAGAGCACAGGCAGGAAGAGCACTTGGGGCTTCTTCAGAGGACCAGACCTCTGTTCCCAGCACCGTCATCAGGCAGCTCATACCTACCTGTAACTCCAATTCCAGTTTCTGACCTCTGCAGGCACCAATGTGCATGCATACATATATACTCAGAAACTATTAAAATAAGAATAATTCTTTTTCTTTAAAAAACCCACAAAGATGGCTGGGTGGTAGTGGCTCATGCCTTTAATCCTAGCACGTGGGTGGCAGAAGCAGAGGCAGGTAGGTGGATCTCTGAGTTCGAGACCAGCCTTGTTTGCAGAGCGAGTTCCAGGCCAGCCAAGGCTACATAGAGAACTCCTGTCTAGAAAAACAAAACAAAACCCTCAAAGATGATCTTCCTCTCCTGAAGTAGGTGGTCCCGTTGGTACCTTAAAGTTTCCATTTTCTGTTTCTTAGGCATGGCTCATTGTTCATTTGTGAAGCATTTATAGAGCACAGACAAACAGGAAGGGCCACACCCTATGCTGAAACTGTAATGACCAATGGGATGGAGACCTCGAGATTTGACCCTCAAGGAGCTTGCTATCTCTAGAAAAGGATGTGAGTTCCCAGGATGGAGGCAGGACAGGGTCATCTTTAGGAAAAGCTTCCACCCGGCATACTGTGTCATAGAGGAAAGAGGCATAAACTGTGGCCTCGGGCTACAGGGTCCTGAAGAACTTTCCAGAAAATGTCCTTTAAGCCTCCACAGTTGAGTGAGGATCCAGAGCTGTATGGAGCTGGGACATGAAACCTGTCCACTTAGCCAGAAGTTCGGGGGCAGCCAGTCCCTGCATGGCGGCCCAGGGATGGAGGGAGCATGGGGACCTGGCTTCACAGCCAGACCTGCCCCCGACTGGTGGACAGAAGAACCAACTCTGAGCCCACAACTTCTTCAACTGTGGGGTGATGGAAATAATTCATGAGATGTTTCAAAGTGTTTTGTGAGGATCTCAGGGGACAGTCCCTGAGAATAACTCATGCTAGGCTCTCCAGAAATAACACACTCCTCTACTCCTTATCCTGACTGGTAGAATGCATTGTTTTTTATGGGATGTATTATAGGTTCCTGGCAGTAGAACAAGAATTCATTTAAAAGGTATCCACAGCTGGGGATGTGGCTACAGAATGAACTTGTGAGGCATGAATGAGGCCCTAGGTTCGGCCTCTGTTTAGAAATACCATGTGGCTTCTTAGCCTTTGGGTTGATATTAAGTGTCTAAGGGAGCAGGTGGGATTTTACAAGGGATAGAATTTTAAAAACTGATTCCACGCAAAGTTTTATGCAGGGCAAAACCTGACTTTCAGTATTTTTGATGCTCTGGCAGCGATCCAATACCTGTATGTTAGGAACAAAGAAGTAATCACTACCTATCCCCCAGCATCCTTCTCCCCGTGTTAACTGTACCCAAATGGAAGTCCAGCTCTAGTCAACACGAATCTCTCAGATGAGGAGCCATGGTAACAAGCATCCTTCAGTCTGATGATACAGTTTCCTTTATTCCTGATTTAAAAGCCTAGCCACTGCTTGCTTCCTTCCTTCCTTCCTTCCTTCCTTCCTTCCTTCCTTTCCTCTTTCCTGCCCTCCCTCCCTCTCTTTCTTCCTTCTTTCCTTTTTCTGTGTTTTGTTCTGTTGTGTTCGTTTTGTTTTGTTTTGTTTTGTTTTGAGATGGACTCTCACTATGAAACCTCACTGACCTGGAGCTTGCTGTATAAGCCAGGCTGGCTTTGAACTCACAGAGAGCTGCCTGCCTCTGCCTCCTAAGTCCTGGGATTGGAGGTGTGCACTGACTTCCCCAGCCTTCCCAGCTTCTTTTCTTTTGTTTACTTCCTCATGAACTCTCGAGATGGTCAGATCAATGGGCCTTTGGTTTGGGAGAAGGACAAGGGCACTAGGAGAAAAAAAAGAGAGAAGGAAAGAGATGAAATAGAACACAGGAAAAGCCGGCATTCTCTCATCAACTTTCCTTTGGAGACCCTGGAAAACCCAGGGAAGGAACAGAAGCCATCAAAGTCACCAACACAAATACATACTAAGTAAGACCTGAAGATCTTTCTCCCTGGGCCCACAGCTGTGTGGCCTTCTTAACCAGAATTCAAATTCCACCTGCCTCTGCATTTAGACAGTAAGACTCACAGATGTGGAACAATGTATAAGGGGAAGGATTTTCCTATTCTTCCATGGATACTCCTTGAGTATGCACTCTACACTCCTTTACTTCTTTAGAGGAAGTTTGTTCTGCCTCCCACCAAGGGCAGAGGATCCCACATTCCCAGGAGATCTCAAAGCTGTAGTGCTGCATAGCTACCACGCAAGCCCCCACAGTGACAGATATCTGTCCCAGAGGACAGATGTCTATCCCAGAGGACAGATGTCCATCCCAGAGGACAGATGTCCGTCCCAGAGGACAGATGTCCATCCCAGAGGACAGATGTCTGTCCCAGGTGACAGATGTCCGTCCCAGATGACTGATGTCCATCCCAGATGACTGATGTCCACCCCAGTCCTTTACTGCTACTTTTCCATAGCTGTGTCCCTTGTGAAGCCATTTGGATGTCTCATCAGCAAGTTCTCTTTCCTCTCCCAGAGCCTGTGCCTGGTAGTCACTCTCAGAAATCTGACTAAAGCAAGTACCCATGAGATAGGCCAACCCAGGGATCCTGGCACATGTGACTGTCACCATTTCCTGCCTCCAGTACACACTGGAAGCTGCTGGCCCCATTGATGGAGTGAGCGGGGACTGGCCATAGCCAAAGATTAATTGGTAAGGGCTTGGGAAGTTTCGGTTCCATAACAAAGGGCTCACTGCTTGCACTAATGAGACGCCAATTAGGATATTTACATTCTAGGTTCAACTCAAAGGTAAGCCTGCTTTCTATGAGGTGGGCCAGAGGGTTGAGGCCCTCCTAGATGAATTGTGTGCCAATATGGAGTAGAGGGGAGAGCAGGTGGGAGAAGAGCCCCTCCCCGGCACTGTGGAGGCTACAGGTCTAGCGTAATTTAAATGAAGCTGAGCTCTGTACCCCATTCCTGCAGCTAGGTTCCAACTCTTTGGAGTGACTTAAGTCAGCTCGCTATTACATATGCCAAATATTGCTTCAGGGGGAAAAGGACAGAAAGGAAAACTCTATTAAACACAAGAAATCAATTTGGTTTTAATTTATTTTCACTCACCTTTTTATTCTCAGCCTTGTCTGGTCCTTTAGATTACATCTACTGTCGCTTTTCTTCTTTCACCCCGGTAATCCTGGCCCAGGGGTCCTGGACATTGTGCTTCTTGGTCAGGAGTCCTGCTGAACAGGGCAGCTTTCGTTCTCAGGATAGGAGGTTAGGGTACCTTCACGCCTACTGTGTGCCTCCATGTCCATTGAAGGCCCACCTTCCCTGAGTTAGGTCGTCTTCCAGGGACAAGTGGAAAGGAGACAGAGCTATGATGCAAAGATCTACAGCCTTGTGAAGGAGCGGACAGAGCACACAGGCAGGCACGCCATCCTCTCCCACCTGTTCCATCCCCTCACGTGGGCTCCACATCCCCAGCCAGGCTGTGAGTATCTGAGGGCACAGGCCTGGCTCTTGTTCTCCCCAGGCCCATGTCTCTAAGAAATATAGTGAAGCCCAGTGAGGAGAAACTGGTTTTCCAGTTACCTTTGGCAAATAGCAGGGGTAGCAGGCTGGGGTCCAGATAGGAAGCCTGAGGTCTCTTCCCACACATGGCTGACCTCCTAGCTCCTGTTTCACTACAACATTGGTTCCTTGTGAACAACAATTAGTCTTTTCCAGTGCTGGAAAACAATGACCACTCAGGCCAAAATGAAGGTGTCCGTAGGGACACACTGCATCTGAGGCTCCGGGACAGAATCTTCTCTCCTCCAGATCCTTTTGGCGGCTGGTCGTCTTTGGCTCGTGGCCACGTCATTCCCATCTTCAGTGCCAACAGTCTCTCTTCTGTTTTCGACTTCCGTATATGCATGCTTGGACATAAGCGTGTGTGAGTACATATATGATCATGTGTATGTGCACACTGAAATGAGCACATGTGCATGAACAGGTATTTGTGAGTGTGCAAACATTTGTGTTCACATGTGTGGGTACACATGTGTGAGTCATGTGTACATGTGTGCATGTGTATGAGCATACACATACATATATGCATGTGTATGGCATGTGCATGAGCAGGTATGTATATGTTTCTGACTCTCGGTTCTAAAGACCCCTATAGCATTCAGGGTCCATATGGAAAGTCAAGGCTAATCCTTCCTCCGAGGATCTTTTCCTGAGTCACATGTCCAAAGACCCCTTCTCAACTGTCACGTTCCCAGGTTCCACAAATGAGGACCTGAATCCATCAGAGACTTCTATATAGTTGCCGGAACTGTCCCTCCCTGCCTCTTCTGCCCCTGAATCTTTCTATGCCTCAGTTTCCCCTTCTATGGTACATGTAGACTTCTAATGGACTGGTTGCCTCCTTGTGACAGTGGGGACTGTCAAACAGAGAGGGGAAGTGTTTCCCAAGTTGTAAAGCTCCACACAGATGCAAGACTATTATTGCCTCAGGAGTGGTGAGTTTAGCACTTGAGAAAACTATCAGATTTTAAAGCATGTAAGGGAAAGGAAAACCAATGTTATTCAAAAACCTCATTTACACCCCACGGCAAGCCTCCCCTTCTCCCTGTCTTCATGTTCCCCTGTGGCTATGGGGGTGTGGCAGAAGCCTGTTTTGGGGGTAGCTTGGTGGCCCGAAAACAAATCATTCTTCACAGCTTGCTCCGAAGTCCAATAAGCCAGAAGGAATTGGGAGAGAGATTTAACGATATGTATTTCAAGCAAAAGATGAAGATGTGTCTGCTTTTAGGAGATGCTGTAAAAAATGCATCATCCCTTAGTAAACCTGCAGTCAGATGCCGAGAGGGAAGATTCCTCTTACAAAGCCAGGGATGGAATGTCTAGGAATGTCTTCTTCAGAGGGAAATTGTAGGTCCCTTACAGTCTGCCCCCTACCAAAGCCCAGCACAGCCTCTGCATGTCTTATCACCTTCCAATCCTCATACCCTGTGGCTAGTTGGCTCAAAGCCATCCTGCCGGTGACCTGTCTTTGGAGTGTTTCTGAAGGACATGGCCTGACATAGTTTTACAGATCTATTTCACCAGCAGTCAGAAGAGAAAGTCTTGAAGACCAAATCCAAATCATAGAGTCTCACTATGTAGCCAAAGCTGGCAAGGGACTAACTAAATAGAACAGTCTGGCCTTGTTCTTCCTGCCTCTGCCTCCTGAGTGCTAACTTACAGGTATGAGACAGCTTTTCTCCTTGTTCTTATAAAGTTTTATTTGAATAAAGTCTTGCTTTTTCAATCTGTTGCCACTTTGACACTACAACAGAGCTCAGTCATTGAGATTCACACTGTTCAGCCTTCAAAGTTTAAAATGTCCTTTACAGAAAAGTTTAACCAATAGCCAAATTAGAGTATCCGGTGGTAGATGGTCTTCGGTTGTGTGCCCAGCAACTAAGAATAGGAGACAGAGGCATGGCTCAGCGCAAGAGTGTCTACTAAACTCTAGCACACGAAAGACCCTGGTTTCCAGCCACAGCACCAAGATGGAAAAACAAAAGCAACATCGGGGACTGTAACTCATGTGTTTTAGAAAATACTAAGGGTTTTAGCCTTCCTCTGTCCCACCTCATGCCACCCAGAGCAGAGACTTGATAAACTTGAGGCCCAGGAAGGCAGGCAGGGAACTGTCTGACGATCTCAACAGCTAGAAGCAACAGAATTGGAGATGCTGGCCCATTTCTGCCCCACTCTGCCACCCTACTCTGACCTCAGCTCTACATCCTCACTTCTTTCCCCTAAGGAGCCCAGCGGGTGACTCTCACCTCCTCTCCTGTCTCTAGCAGCTTCCCAACTTCCAGATGTTGGAGGTCTTATTTCTTCTATCCCTTTTAATTTTTATTTGGAAAAGAACATGAGTCAAAGACAATTTGTCTCTATTATTTGTCACTATGCTGCTTATGTCAAATAGCTGGGATAGTCTGCCTCCAGAGCCTCTCCTGTCTCCACTGCCCACTACGGTTACAGACACACATGGCTGGCTTAGCTTTGCGTGGGGTGTGGCAATTCATACTAAGATCCTCACACTTTCAAGGCAAGCACTTTGCCACCTAAGCTGTCTCCCCTGGCTTCCTCTAGACAGTGTCAACACCCTTGGTGTACCACATCCATTCAGTCCAGGAGCCCAGAAGGTATGACTTCCCAGGCTGCTGTCCCATTCTTCTGGATCCTTTATTTCCACATCTCCACATCCCTCTCCCTCCACTGCCCTGGTCCTCCTGTCTATAACGGTGATTCTGCAGGATGGCATCCCACAGTCCTTTGCCTGCCCCACCCCCGTGTGTTTCCCCCTCTGTCCTGCACCTTTCCGTGGGTGCAGAGGCCCCATGAAGCTGACAGGGAGCGAGGCATTTGCATTCCACTTCCCGGGGCTGTTCAGATCTCACCTGCAATTCTTCTGACAAATTCTTATCAGCGATGCCCATGGCGGACTCTGTGGCGACTTTGTTCGCTCTTATTAGCTCTGAACAGATTAGCTCTTCACAGCGCTTGGCTGGTTCATACCGATTCCTGATAAATGTTGTGACTGATTTTTCCCGACTGGGACTGGGTTGGGGACTAGGGCTTGGGTGGAAATGGAGGACTGGGAGGAGAGAGGCTGGCCAGAGGCAGAGGAGGAAAATGCAGGCAGGATTACATCTGGACTATGAAATATTCATCACATGCCTGCTGGAGTGGGGTCAGCACAGGAGCCCAGCAACAGCTTCTCCACCAGACAGTGCTTTGAAATGCATGGGCCCAGGCGGGAGGGGCCACCACAGCGACCCCCATCTGCTCCAGAGGCTTCTGAGAGAAGGGGCAGAGGAAGTTAAAAGGAAGGAAGAAGAAACTCGCTCACCTGGCCTTCGCTGTCCTCCTCCATCCTTTCTTATCTGCTCTTCATGATCAGCTTTTGATGGTGGAATACTAATAGTCTAGGTAGACACCACTGTTCAGTGGGTGGCTCCTCATCTCCCTCTCTGCTCCAGGAACTCCAGTCCTGCCTTCTTCTCTTTTGTGAGCACTCTACCAGCTTCCCATTTTTGAGGATTTCAAACAGGTGCAGTCACTAACCAGTTCCCTACACACCCTCAGCTAGATCGGATTCTGCCCAATGGCTTCCATTTACCACTGTCGTCATCCCCACCATATGCCCAGCACAGGACTGGTGGAGATGTTCAAAATACTTTTGCTGAATTAAATATGCTTCGTTCTGTTGGTTGGGAGCAGGGAGTGGGTACTGTTTCTCATGCTGGACCAATGCAGGCATCAATAAATAAGTTTCCACTTTCTTCCTAAGACCAAATGCCCTTTCCCAGGTGTTCTGACCATGAGCCTGCAATCCTAAATAATGGGCTTGACAGGCATAAAAACCCATGGGCCATCCTGCTCCTAGGTTGTCTTCATAATCTCTCTGTGAACATAGGTCACCTTTATACTTAAAGACTGGTTGGTATACTTCAGTACAGACAGATGCTCTGAGTATGTTTTGTAGATGAAGACAGCTCTTTATAGACACAGTGTGCATTTTAAACCACTCTTAAACCTGTAAAGGAGTTGGGAGTTGTGGCATATGGGGTTAATCTCAGCACTCAGGAGGCAGAGGCAAGTAGATCTCTGTGAGTTCTACATCAGTCTGGTCTACACAGGGAGTTCCAGGATATCCAGGGCTACATAGTTAGGCCCAGTCTCCAAACAAACAAACAAACAAAACAAACCTACAAAGGAAAATTATTTCTTAACTTGTTATAGTTATTAGTCAAGGCTATCTAAAAATTCTTTCATCTGCTTACCCCAAACCCTTCATGAGGCAGTGTGAATGTGGTGACCAGGATTTTTAGCCATGGCGAACCAATGCCACCCTGTTTGACACAGCCCAGGGTTTTCTATTTGTTTCTCATTTGAGACTGATTCTCATGTAGCTGAGGCTAGCCTCAAATACACTACATAGCTGAGGACAACCTTCATCTCTGACTTTCCTGCCTGCACCTACCAAGTGCTAGGAATACAGGCAGCTACTGGCTATGTCTGGCAGTACAAAGCTTTCAACACTCATGTCATATGCCTCAACACTTGCTGGCCACATCCCCTTTTACTCCAGAGCTCAGAAGATGACCCCCACGTTGCCTCTAGAAGGCCTAAAGACTCTTGGCAGCCATCTCAGGCTGCAGGAACAGTCCACTCATTAGCCTTTCGCCAGATTTATCTTCTCCCCGGTAGCCTGCAGCACTTTGATTTGTCCTGCTGTCACCAGGACTAACATTGATGGCAGTACCCTCCCCCTCCCCCCGGGGGGGGGATTGTCAGGCTCTCCAGCCTCCTGCCAGAGGCCTCAAGGAAAATGGATGAGCAACTGACCTGCAAAATAAATACCAGGCTTCCAGGTTCTGATAAAGATTAAATATTGGAGGAGTCATTTCAAATGAATATATAAAAGCAAATGGAAGAAACCTTTCAGGCAGTGACAGAGTAAAATACAGGCAAACAAAGAGAGATGTCTTTGGGTGGTTCAATGGCAGGGAAGTCAGAGGCTTACAGTTCAGCCTCCCCAGAAATATTCCAGCTTCGGGAAAGAGTCTAAAAGCGGTCATCCCTGCCCCCCTTGCTATGCCCACCCAGACATGAGCGAGAAAGCTTAGCTCCAAAGGTTCTGCCAAAAGGATGCTGAAGTCAGTTCTGCTGCATTGGCCAAGGGAAAGGAGAAGTATCCTGACTCCACACCATCTGCCTTCCATGTAGGGCAGCCAAGAGCCTGGATCCTCGGTAGAATGCACTCTAAGGTCCCAGCTGAAAGACATACTGGGGGACGAAAAAACCAAACATCTCAGAGAATGATATAGGCACAGAGACAGGAGAAGCCATGGTCAACATATGAAGCCAGTATTTCTTGGGCCCAAGGCAGAATTGGGTTCAGTTTTAGATGCTTGCCCACTTGATTTCTCATAGAGAAACTCCAAGTAACCAGAATGTTGCCTAGGCATCAGCCTAGAGATGCTTGAGCTTACAGGAAACAGCAAGCCAGGCTGAAGAGTGGCTACAGCAAGTCTAATATGGCCAACACTTTACTGGGCAATGATCATCTAGGATCTCATTCACTTTGCAAAATAATCTTGAGAGATAGATATTGTCACCTACTATGAAGAGAGGCTGAGGCCAAGGACACGCATGAGATTAGATCAGGGGTGAGAAAGACTGTGCTGTATTTATTACTTCCAGTTCTGCCTGGTGGTAGGTTCTAGGGATCCCATGTTTACATTAGACAGAGTCTCTGAACTGAGTCTATACTCTGTGAGATGACTATGTACATTTATTTTTTTTATTTTATTTTTTTAGATTTACTTACTTTATTTTATGCATATGAGAGTTTTGTTTGCATATATGCCTGTGTACCATGTGCATGCCTGGTGTTCACAGGGGTCAGAAGAGGGCATTGGATTTCCTGTGGCTGAAGTTATGGATGGTTGCGAGCTGCCATATGGGTGCTAAGAACTGAAACTGAGTCCTTTGCAAGAGCATCAAGTGCTTGTCACTGCTGAGCCATTGCTCCAGCTCTGAGTGTATATGTTCAATATGTTTGAAGCATTGGTCCTGTTTGTGTCTGGATTTTAATGCCATTCTTCTTCCAATAGGAACGACTTGTAGAGAGCCTTAAGGAAAAAAGGCAGATTCATGGTATGCCTCTGAGTGTTATGTGGCCTTTGCGACTTAGTTGGTGTCACAGAGACTGAGCCTTAAGTGGGCTTGAGAATAAAATTATAGCTAGTCCCCTAGGGACTGAGTGGACACAAGGTGGCCATACAAGAAGTCCAAGGATTTGAGAAGGAGAAATATTGTACCACAGTTTCCAACCTTCCTGGGTTGTGATGGCATCTAGGCTGCCAGACATCCTGGTGTCATAGCTCTGCTCACGCAGTGGGTGGGGTTGAAGGGACAGTGGCATGGCTCTCGTGGAACACTCTCTGCAGCCATTGCTATACTTTCTCCAAGGGCAGCTTATGAAGGGACGGGGTATGCAGTGGCTGGAGAAGAGGGAATCTTTAAGGCCATTCCTGCTTAGGAGTTTCAGAGCGAGCCTGTGAACAGGCTGGCAGGAATACAGTGACCTCAAGACATTTAAACGGACAGACACTGAATTTGGCTTCTGCCCATTGGTACCTTCTGTGCTAGCCAATAAGTACACAGAAATGAACAGGACCATCCTGACGTGGATCTCATGTTTCCTTCTCACTGTCCTACAAGGAAACAGTATGGACTTACAGTGATTGACATGGGTTATAACAAAAAAACCTCCTTGTTTCTAAGCCAAACTGTCCCCACAAAAGCATCCTTATCGTGTGTGTGTGTGTGTGTGTGTGTGTGTGTGTGTGTGTGCAAAAGTACACATGCACATGTAGACACTTGCATATGGGGGCCAGAGAAAAATTTCTGGTGATGTAGTTCCTTAGCTATTGTCTACCCTTTTTCTTGAGAAAGGGTTTCTTGCTGCTCTCTTGAGCTCATAAGTTGGATAGGTTTCCAGGCCAGGAAAGCCCAGGACTCTGCTTGTCTTTGCCTCCCTGGTGCGTGGATTGTGAGTTTATACCGTCCATCTGACTTTTTTTTTATGAGGGTTCTGGGCATTAAACTCATGTCCTGACACTTGCAAAACAAGCACTTTATAAACCAAGCTATCTCCCTAGGCCCTCAGCTTTTATTTTTTAATCCCGTTCTTCCAGAGACAGTGCTGTTTCTCCATATCTAGTCATAAAAAATAATAATAATTAAAAAAAAAAGTCAGCTACTGAGGCTAGAGGACCTGCTCATCGCTGCTTCACAGCCAGGAGCAGCTGGGACACCCTGCGACAGAGTTCTCTCCACTCTGCAGCTCTAAACCATTGCTCTAGCCTTGATTTTGCCTGGATCTCCAGAGGGAAAGCCAAGGGCTTGCTGTAGGCCCTCTGAGGGTACTGTGGGAAGCCAGAGGGCCAGGTCACTGGACAGCAATCACCGCAAACTGGTTCTATTGAGACAGGAAGAATGAAGTGTCCACCCCAATTCCCGTCTCCAGGCCTTCCCTTCCCTTCATATTATCGTGCAGCTGTTTCCTTGGGTACCAGGGCTATTTAGCGAGCGTGTTTTGCATCCATACAGCAGTTTCTGATATTAGCTCTCCCTGGACTTTCTCAGGGCTGCCTTGCTGGCTCTATCCCTGACCTCTTCTGACTACAGGAGGCAGCAGTGGGCCACCCTGTTAGCCCGAGGACTTGACCTCCTCCAGGGGGTGCAGCTCTGTGTGTCTGTGGTTGGCCAGGGCCTTTCATGATACACTTCATGGCTTTTACAACACATATATCCAGGTCTACTTTACCGTGTCAGAGATTAAATGGTACAGACAGTACGGGAGCTACCGTGTTGGGGTGCAGAGCTACCGTGTTGGGGTTCAGCCCTCTTATGTCCACATCCAGAAACTCTGCTCTCCCTACTCTGCTGTCCTTCTCCCCCTAGAAGGAAAACAATCCTGACTCCATTTTTCTTCTTGCTTCGGCCCAAGGTGATATTCAAAAGAGTTAATATGATCTAAGACCAGAGTACCAACCATGCACAGCAAATAGCTTAGGCCCAGCACGGTACTGGACAAGCCCCTTTCCCCTACCCCCAACCTTGGTCACATGTAATCCCTTAGCGTGTATATTTTGGAAGTAAATGGGGTCCTGGAGAAGAGGAAATGGGGGATGGGGAAGGCATTGGGAAGGCTCCAAAGGACTTCAGGGTCCATTCCTAGTTTTTCTCATCAACTTGTCAACCTCACTGATTTCCGTAGCACCCGCCCCCGCCCCCCCCCCCCCCCCCCGCCACTTGAGGATGCTAATCGTCTGGCCATCACTTCCAACTACCCACCTCCCTTCTCTCTTTCTCTTTCTCCCCAGCTCTTTCTCTTTCCTTCCATTTAATGTTAAGATGAAAGAAAGGGGGCAGGACCACTCTTTCTAATAATTTAAGATCCCATGCACATGAGAACGTGCGGATGAACAAAAGGGAAGGGTTAGTGCACGCTGGGAATGATCTCCTGCCTATTAAAAATTAGGCAGGCTGAAGTGGGCCTGACTAACAGACAGGGCCAGCAGCTCCAGGGAAGTGGTACTTAAGGGAATTTGCAATTAAGAGGAGCTTGGAGCTCTGCCACACACCGCTTCCCTTGCCTTCTTTTATTTAGAAAAGCATCACAAAGCAGGAACCTAAATGGAAGATGACAATAATGTAAGGTGACAGATGCCCGTTTGGCAGGGAATACCAGGAAACCAAGTTACATACCTGTGGCATCAGTGCCACTGCCGCATGCACGGCACTCCATCTCCGTCTGGAAGGCAGAGCCTTGGTGGCTATCCAGGGCTAGCTATCCAAATTCCTGGGCAGACTGCTCAGCATTCAGTCCATCCAGCCCGTCCTGGGTGGACATGGGCATCTGGAGGCAGGATCCTGGCCCCAGTAGGCATGCCCGCTCTGGGAATCCTGCCTACTACAGCTGTCTGTGGGACGGGGGAGACCACCACCACCCATGCCAGCCTTTCCACAGGCTTGGCAGCCCTGTTTGTGAAGAGTCACACACATCTTTGAAGAAGGCTCATTTCTGATCTCAGCAGCAATTGACAGCAGTCCTGGTAGAGACTGTTCACAGTTAAGGGCTGGGGTGCTCAGGGGAGTGGGCTGCTCCTGAAAGCCCCTACAATGGGGAATCTTGTGTCTGCTTGGAGAAATGGACAACAATATGACTCACGGCACACACACACACACACACACACACACACACACACCTTCAAATTCTCATATGAGTCTGTGTTCTTAAACTTTTCCACTGCAGTGATGGGTAGCCAGTAATAACCAGTGGTCCACACAGCAGGAATGTAGGCTTTTTTTCCCTAGTAGCTGCCTCATTCATGTTGTGCTATCTGGCACTCCCTTTTTCTGCCATCCATGACGAAAAGGACATACTGTACCATCTTTATCTGATCCCAACTCTTCTGCATCATAGCATCTAGCTGAAGCTGGTATTGCTGGGGAAAGGGTGTATGATCATAGGTGTGTGTGATATATATTTGACCTGTGTGAATGTCTGATTGTTTGTATATGTTATATGCAAAGTGTACATATGTATGGGGTATATATGTGGGGTGTGGATGCATGCTTGTGGTATGAGCATCTGTATGTGGGTATATATATGTGTGTGTGTGTGTGATGTATGTGGCATACATATGTGGCATGAATGTGCTATGTAACTATGTTTGTATATGGCATGTATGAATGTAGTATGTAGAGTGTGCTTGTGTATATGTGGTATGTGACACCTGAGTTCATGTGTATAGTATATGTGTGGCATGTTTATATATGTATGTGGTACATTATAATCTGTGTAGCATGCATATAGAATGTGTATCTATGTATGTATATATGTATGTCAGTATGTGGTGTGTGATTTATGCTTGGGAGCATAATATATATGTGATAGGTATATTGTATGCGTGTATGTTATATCTATATCTATATGTAATATCTATGTTTCTATATAGAGTATTATGTAGTATATGTATCCATGTGCATAGTGAATCTATATGTCATATGCACATGTGTATGTGCTGTGTGACCATCTGTAAATTTATGTGTGGATGTATATGAAGAATATATATGTGTGGTATGTTTGTGTACAATGTGAGCATTTGCAGCTATGTGTGTAGAATGCATGAAGTGCATCTATGCAAGTGTGTGTGTGTGTGTGTGTGTGTGTGTGTGTGTGTGTGTGTGTATCAGGGAAAGAAATTCCCCACAGGACGGAGCACGGCACTGACACAGCTTATCTCTAACCTCTAAGTGGCACACTGTTTTCCCAGATATATTTGTCACCTGAAGCAGCTTCACTTCACAGGCCATGCGGTTCCCTCTGAAGCAGGACCTCTCTGCTATCACCTTTATTATCTAATCCTGGCTACCACATAGCTCTTCGTGTTTATCGTCAGACAGATGATTTCATTTCATCTTTTCAGCAACTCTGGGATGCAGCTTGTGTTTCTCCATCTCAAAAGCAAAGAACTAAAGTTCAGAAAAGACAAAAGAGCTGGGCATAAGGATTTATGCCCATAATCTCAGCACTTAGGAGAGGAAGGTAGGAGGATCAGGGTTCAAGGCTATGGTTTCATGAGACCCTACAGAGAGAGGGGAGGGAAAGAGGAGGAGCAGGAGGAGGAGGAGGAAGGGAAAGAAGGAAGAAGGGAAGAGGGAAGTGAAGGGAGGGAAGGAGGGAGGAGGGGGAAGAGAGGGAGGGAGGGAGATGGAAGGAAGGAGAGAAGGAGGAAGAAAAGTAAAGGAATAAAGCCTGGGTAAGGGACGAGCCCCAGGGCACAGGACTGCTTAAGGGCAGGCGTGTAGGTCCACGGAGTTCAGGGCACACTCTGCAGGATAGGGACCTTCTTCCCATCTGGTAGAGGGTTGGCATCTATCCCTATGGAAGCAGAGAAAATGGTACGTCCTCTTTTAGGAGGCATAAGGATTATAGAACCATTTGGCTCTTGCTTTGTTTAGGTGTCAACAGCCTCTTCGGTGCTGTAACTCTTCACAGTATTGTTTACTTGGGATCTGATGGCATGAGGATACATATACATATAAGCACATGCTTACACACACAAGCACACACTTATACATACACATACAAGCACACGCTTACACACACACACACACACACACTGTGGCCAGACCTGTAGATTATGGATACCAGGGCTCTGCCCTCACCACGTGAGCATCTTTGCAGAGGCAAGGACATGTTTCCTGAAAGACAGATGCTCAGAGGCTTGTGTAGGAGATCAGCTCCATTAGGAGTCCGTGGTCTTGGTCCTACTACCTCTCTCAGTTGTGACTGTTGGCTCTCTCTCTCTCTCTCTCTCAGCTTCAGGTTTTGCCTGGAATCTGTTGTGGACATGCTAAGCACACTTTCAGATGCAGCTGCATGAGTCTATTTCTCGGCCACCTCCCTCAAAACAAAAACAAAACCCATCGTCAAACGCACGTGCTAAGTGCCTTGTGCAAATCATCTCACCGAATGAGAAGCTCTTACTAATCAGGCTGTGGAGCAGAGAACAAGCTGGGAGAAGCTAAGCAGATGGCACCAAGTGACAGAATGGCCTTCCAGGACGCCAGGCCTCACCAAAGCACCTTGCCGTCTGTTCCATAATTGCTTAATAGAAGTATTTCTTTCTTTTAGAAGCAAACTTTCACTTTGCAGAAATAAAGTTATTTTGAATAAGAAGCAGAACTCTCATAAGACAAACTTAGTGCCACCTTTAGCCAGGATTGTTGTGGAAATACACAACTATGAGTGTGTCATCATTCTCTTCCTGGGCTGTGGTGATGACATCATTTGCTTTCATTAAACAGCTTCCAAGAAGCCTTCTTAGGGGAGAGAAGAGCTGCAGCTTCTCTCTGATGGGGTCACTCATTCTTGCTTTGGGAGTAATCTGAGAGAGAGAGAGAGAGAGAGAGAGAGAGAGAGAGAGAGAGAGAGCATTTAGGACTGATCTAGCATTTCTCTGGACTCAGTGATTGTCTCACAGATATTTCTGTGTCCTACATAGATCAGATAAAGAGACAAAGATAGTTAAACAATATGAGTTGAAAACTCTGTGGCATTGGACATGGCCCTGCTCGAATGTGGGCCTTCGGCTAAGATTAGCCACATTGACAGCATCGAGGACTTGCAAAGATAAGCATAAGGGTGGCGGATCTTTCATATATGTCTCATGTATTCAGCTATTCCAGAACATCAGCGTGTGTGCTCACGATGTTCAGTGACAGGTGTTTGAGGAACACTATAGTGCGCCATGCCCACTTGAATCTTGGGATCTGACTCTTACATCCAGAACATCCTAGCTGTGAGAGGGGAGATCAGATTGATGGAAATCAGAAGCCATCTGGCTCCCTGGAGGAGGGGGACCTGCTTCCAGAGTGAAATTGAAGCACGATAGGAAGACTGGGAAATTACAGGGATGTGGGAAGAGGAAGGAGTCGGCTGGAGTCTGCTCATCAGCTGAGAAGCCAGAATGCCAGCACAATTAACAACCTAAGACCTTTTCAGGGCTCAGCTGCAAACCTGCAATTTTCTAGGAATCTCCACAGAAAACCCCATACATATCTACTTATTCCCAGTTTCACCTTATCAGACTATGATTCCAACCAAGGCACCTCTGCCGTCACCCCCATAATCTCACTTACAAAACAGAGAAAGAGAAGGTGGGGAGAGGTTTTGTGGTAGCCCTTTGAGATAGAACAGGAGAGCCACCTGACTGGAATACATGACTAATGCGGAGACATCTTTTCTCTCATCAGGACCTTATGTAGTCCAGGCTGTCCTTGAACTCCACACGTAGCCTCTCTGAGGGTGACCCTGACGTCCTGACCCTCCTCCACTCCCCTTCCCAAGCAATGTGAGCCATGAAGTGCTAGGGACTGAACCCAGAAACTTACACTTCCTAGATAAGCACCTACCAACTTACTGAACCCCAGTCTTATTTATTTATTTATTTATTTATTTATTTATTTATTTATTTACTTTCAGGATCTCATCATGTAGCTCAGGCTGGCCTCAAAAAGAAATACAGCCCAGACTAGCCTCAAACACAGTTATCCTCCTGTTTCAGCCTTCTGTATCTATAGGAGTAAACCAGTAGGCTCCAATTCCATATATATTCTTGCACAGAAACCTCCCTTGCTTCTCTATTATCACACAATTCCTGGCACCTAGGTCCTGGCACCAGGGCCCTGCTCTTCTCTTGACCTCCCTGATCTCCAGTACTGCCCCACAGTCAGCCCCCTACTCCTCCCTATAGTGCTCCCAGCTCCCAGCCCTGGCTACCACACCTGTGAACATGAGCTTGTCCAGCACACTTGTGTAACTTGCACCTCCATGAAGCTTATGTCAGCTTTGTGATAGGGAGGTCCCCTCCTCAGCATCCTCTGCGACATCCTCCACACCTTCGTTAAAAACAGTTATTCCACCGTGTGATCATCACTGACATGGGGCTGGTCTTCCTGAATTGCAGGAGGAGGGGTGGGGTATTCCACTAGAAGGAACTTGTTCTTTCTATTCATGACTGTAGGATGGACCAGGAGTGGGCAGAACTTAGTGGGACAGAGTTGGGGTGGGGCAAGAGGGTGGGGGAGGGGAGGGGTGGAGGAGGTGTGAAAGATGGAGAATGGAAAAAGAGGTGGAGGAGGACGGAGGTGGAAGATGGGGGAGTTGGGGTGCAGGACAGGTATGTGAGGTGTGAGGGTGGATGATAAGGCTAGAGAGGTGGCAGATAGATGGAGTAGGGGTAGGAGGGATGAGGGACGGGGAATAGGAATGGAAGAAGTAGGAGGTGGGAGTTGGGAGTGGGGACGGTGTAATATTGAGGATGGGGTGTAAAACATGTAGGATGCAGGATATTGATGAGGGAGGTTGGCGATGCCTGAGGTTTGTGGGCTGCCTCTGGCATCTTCTAGGGGATCAAGGGGGAAATCCGGCTATTTGTCCAAACAGCGACTTTCAGTTAACTCTCCTCAGTGGCTGGAGCTCTCCGCCACAAATTAGACATTTGAAGCCAAGCACAGTGGCTGGAGATTAAATACATTATAGATTTGCTAAACTATAGGCGAGACAAAGAAAAGGTAGGCAGACAACTGTTACCCTTCAGACCGAGGCGGCAGCGAGTGGGACGGACAGGGGCTCAGGAACAATCACAAGGCACCAACCAGAGACTTTGGGGCTTAATTTTTCATTTGCATTCAAAGCCACGTGCCCCCAACCCCATTCACATTGTCCCAGAAATGCAAGTCCTTCCTCGAAAGCTTTTCACAGGCTTCATTGCCGAGAGAAGGAAAAATTATCCAGAAATAAGGTTGCTGATTATGGAACAGCAAGTGGTGGGGAAATGCGGAAGTGAGGGTCAGGGCCTCCAGGAGAGGGTGATGGGATGTGTAACCCTTCTGCTTGTCTCAGTATTCCACACTCCTCTTCCCCTGGAATTGTGACCAAAGGAATCGTGTCTTGGCACTAACTGGGAGACGACATGCGCAGACTTTATTTGATGGTTTTTTACTTGTTTCATGCCCACAATTCGTGTAATCCAAGAAAAAAAGAACAAAGACTTTTAGAACGGAGACCGGGAGGGACTGGAGTTGTCGGGGCAGGTTAGGGACCCGAGGATGGGCTCTGGCTGTGGGTTCGCCTTCAGTCAGGCTGGGCGAATCCATGCCCCTTGGCAACCCATTCCTGCTTGGCATAGGTGGGATCACAACCAAACAGCTTTACAGCCTGGAAGGGGCGAGATGAGAGACTGGATTCTCCAGAAGAGGCAGCCCAGGGCCTAGGCGATCCTCAGGCCCTTCTGAAAACCAGACAAAATAGAATTAACCTGGCAGGGCTTGGTGATGCAGGCCTTTAACCCCAGCATGAGGGAGGCAGAGACAGGCAGATCTCTGAGCTGATGGCCAGCCTGCTCTACAGAGAGAGTTCTAGGACAACCATGACTACACGGAGAAACTCTGTCTCAAAAAGACTAAATAAATAAATATAAAAATTAACTCCAGTGAAATCTTGTAGGACTCAGATTGGACCTGAAGAAGTTATCACAGATGGGAGTTATTAAAACATGAAGTTAGATGCAAGAGGAAGCTTCAAAAACCTTTTTTTTCTAGAGAACTTTTAAACTCACAGCAAAGATGCCCCCTTTGTGGTACCCTCTGAGGCACTACCCTCTGAGGGCAGACAGGTCTCACTGTGCCCTCAGCTTTCTGACCTGAGGTAATTGTATTTATTGCTCATCCACCTCTTCTGTGAGCCTGACACAAATTCAGGCACTCTGGAGGAAGTATTCTTGTAATCCTACATTCAGATTTCGCATGTTTTAAAATAAGGACACGGAAGTGTGGTGGCCGTTACCAATGTCCTACAGGGCTATGCTTGGGAGATGAATCTGAACCGAAACTGGATTGGTTTCCAAAGACACGTCCTCCAGGTGTCGTGGTGCATGCTTGTAATCCTGGCACTGGGGTAGGCTGAGGCAGGAGGATTAGGGAGAGTTCAAGGCCTGCCTGGTCTACAGAGAGAGAGAGACCCAATTTCAAAAACAAATATAAAAATTTTAAGAAGCCAGACTCTGCTCCAGATGGGGAGAAAGGCAGGGGGAGGGAAGTCCAACATCCTTGACAGCATCTCCACCCAGGATCACCGGTGGACTATGAGGAGGTGTGCCCCATATATGTTCTTCGCATAGGTAGCTTGTAGAGCCCTGGACTGGGCTTGTACACATGAAGAAGGGCTTCTCTGGCTCCAGGAAGACAGGAAGCTCCCGGCCTGAAGACTTCAGAGACAGCCACGCTGTCAGCAGCCACCTGTGATCAACTATTCTCTTTGCTTCTTTCACGGGCTCAGAGAGTCGCTGCCACAAGGCTACCTGCTTCCTGACAGTGTGGCAGGGTTGGTCATTAAATCCTTGGAGAGAGGAAAGGCCATTAACCCTGGAAAGACAGGGAGTGGGCCAGAAGTTCAACCAAAGCCCACACATAACCACGGGAGTTGAGGTAATGGCCACGAGGACCCAGGCTTGTGCCCCCATCCGTCTACCTCAGTCACAAGAGACATGCTAACTATTGGTTTCCAGAAAGCAGTCCCCTGCCTCTGTCTCTTCCAGCCCACCAGTTCCCATAGAAACAAGAGGCTTAGCTACCCCATGCTAAGTGGAAAGCCCAGGCCAGAGGTAAGGCTGTAGGTGAGTCCCCTACCAGCCAACTACCCAACTACCTTGGGGCACAAATCACCTCTCCTGTTCTCAGTTTCATAGGGTGGAAATGGCAGCATCTGTTCCAAAGGTCATTAGGAAGGTAGATGAGTTGATTCATCTGCAGGATTTAGGGCCGTGCTCGCCATGCGTGAATGGCACCCTGTGAGTGTCAGCTGTCACTGTGACTGCCCTGCCTTTGCACGAGACAGTAGAAGCCGGAAGGAGCTGGGGCACAGAGAAGAGGTCTTTTTTCTTTTCTAACCTATTTCCTAACTTGAAGTTCCATCTCCCCAGAATCCTGCTCAGGAGAGCTATAAACACAAACTGCAGGAGAGTGGACTGCGCCCCCCCACGGGTCCTGGTTCAATCCTACTAGCTCTCTATTCTGAACCAACCTTGTTCCTGGGCAAGCTGAGAGGGCTCTAAGTCTGGAGCAGCCCCGGTTCAATGGCTCTGAGTCCAGGACATTGGCATTCACAACCATTTTCCATACACACATATGTACACTTCCCTTCTTCCTTCTTACTGTTTGTTTGGTGGAGGTCCCTCTCTCTCCCTTCAAGTGTGTGCATAGCTCACACACACTTATAAAGGTAGAAAACAGGCCCATCTAGGAAGAATAGTGTAGGAGAGGGACCTGTCAGATCACTAGGCAGGGCTGGTGTCTGGAAGGATCTCTTCTCACCCATTATGTTACTTATTGAAATACCACAACCTGGTTAGTCTAAGCCACACGCAGTATTTGTTATGATTCTGGGGGGTTGGAACATCCAAGTCCAAACTGTCAGGTTCCAAATGGTTTGGTTCTTGGTGTGCAAAGAAAACAGACTGTAGTGCTGTCTGCCCCGTAGAGCTGCTGTTCCACCCTGCGGTGCTGCGCTCACAAGTTTTCCCAAGCCCAGCTAAAACCCTCACTTCCAGATGCCATCCTGGCAAGGAGTAAACGTTTAATACGTGCTTTGTGGGGAGGTCCATTGCTTTTTTTGTTTGTTTGTTTGTCTTTCGAGACAGGATCTCATGTAGCCCAGGCTAGCCTCAAATTTGCTGAATTGCCAGGGATGATCTGATCCTCCAAGTGCTGGGATTACAGCACACAGCTATGTGCCACCAAGCATGACTTTACAGGATGCTAAGGATCAAACCTGGGACTCACTACATGTTAGTAAACGCTCTACAAGTGAGCTGGATTCCTAGCTCTGAGTCCCCTTGTCCTCATTAATACAGAAGACTTTTAAGAGTTTGGTGGGAGAACTTCAGTTATGCCTGGCCTGGGGCAAGCAGCAACCGGATCTTCCTGGGCTTGCTAGGGATACTGAGAGAATAGAAGAAGGAGTCTGAGGAGAACTTGGGGCTCCAAGCCTGTAGTCTGGGCTCTCTTCTTCCCTCATGGACCTGAATGACTGTTTCATTGCCCACCCACTGGCCTTAGACAGCCACACCCTGTTTCTCAGGTGACTCTATACATTTAAGAGAGAGCGTATGGAGGCAGGAGGAGGACGGGTCCATAGAGTGTGCACGGGTGTCCAAAGGTAGCTCTGATAGGCAAGTTCCAGGAATAGAGCCCTGCTTCACTTAGGCTTCCTTAAGTAAAGGAAGACCACAGGAAAATCCATCAAGGGCAGAGGGAATCTTGGAAGATGCCAGAGGAAGGTTAGAGAGACCTGGATAAATTGGGCTGTATTATGCCACTCCTACCATTTGTGGGAAGAGTTAGTAGAAGAAAGGCTATCACAGTTCATTTTAGGGCTCTATCTGGTTCTCAAGATGGTTCTGACCCAGATTGCAGAGGGGCAGGGCAGCCAGAATAGCCATCATAGGGCATGTTCTCTGCTGGCCCACTAGTGCCAGAAGATGACAAAGGTCTGATCCTGATCAAAAGTCTCATTGTTCTTGTGTATCTTCTCAGCCCCCTGCCTCACATCTTGGTGAGCTTGGGCTAGTAAGCAGAGAGGGTCTTCTCTTCTGAAGCTTTGCTCTTCATGATAGAAGGGTCTCTGAGAGGATTCCAGAACATGGTATACGGAATGCCAAGCACTGCCTTCCATGGCTGTGTAAGTGAAGCTGTCCTACCTTCCTTGTCTCATCAGTGGAGCTATAACCAAAGGGTCCTCTCTGGACAGTGGCACTCTGGGAAGGAAGTCACTGCTGTCTGTCTCTTTTTATGCAGACTCCATTTTACAAAGGGAACTAACTGGTGGGGAGTCGGAGTGTGGGAGCCCGGCTGGATCACCTCCCAAGCAGGAAGGGAATCTCTGGGGTGTCCTCAAAGCTTCATGCCTTCCTCAGCACTATATGAATACAATTCTGTTATGCATTCTCTAAATGTAGGCATCCCATCACCTAGTCTACTGATTTTTTTTAAATAATACAAGCTCACTAGGAATGAACTTTATCTGTCTGTCTGTCTGTCTATCTATCTATCTATCTATCTATCTATCTATCTATCTATCTATCTATCTATCTATCTATTTAACTTGACTTTGGTTTCCCCAGCACTTAGAAGAGTGCTGAACACACTTAGCAAGTCTTGAAACTATTGAATGAATGAATTAATGAATGAAGAGGGAGGCAGAACTTCTGTTTCATCTCATGCCCATTCAGCAGATGATAGCATGAGGTAGGGCTAAGTTCATTAACTTATTCCCACCAAACCTTAAGCTTTAGGGAAGGGACACTTAACAACCACTGTGACTCCATAGTTCTTCTACCAGTTTCCCTTGCTTCTTTCTTCATACAGCAATGGCCCATCTCCTCCAGTGAAGAACAACCGAGAGATATGATCTCAAGGAGTCCCCTCTAGATGACGTGGGCAGGTCCAAGTGAAGCTTGGAGAGGTACACCTGAACCCCTATGGAGACATGGGTGGTAAGAGCACCTTACAGTGCACCTATCCTTTTACTGTGTGGAAGGGGAGGGAGCTTCAGATAGCTTTAGCTGTAGATCTTACACTCTCCTTCTCTCTAATTTGGATGTTGATGTATTAGCTACAGCTTCGGCTTCTAAGGCTACAAATTGTCGTGCGTAGCCACCCCCCCCCTCGAAAATTATACATCCAGATAGCATAGTGTTCATTAAAGTAAGATTAGGAGAGGATAAAATGTGAGAGGTATGTAATCTTTTGCAAATGGTAAGTAAATTGGAACTACCCCAATTACAATCTTGTTCATCACACAGGGCCGAATCACTCTGCCTGGTATGGGAGTCTCAGCCACAGCTCTGCTCAGCTCCCATTTCACAGACACTGGATACAAGTGACATTCTCCACCATCTGCTTCACTGGTCACTGCTCATGCTTTTTGACTTTCTGCTTGACTGCAGAGATGGACAGGAGCAGGGAGGCCTCCTGCCTATTTGCCTCCTGATCCAGCTAGGACTACACCTTCTTCCTTCTCTGACATCAAGGGCTCTGCTGGTACCGATGCTCCAGACTCCATTCCCCCTTGGTATTCCCACCGTGGCTCCATTGCTGTCACTGACCCCTGGGAAGGAGGAGCTTCTCCAGGAAGGGTTCCCTGGAGGCTGATGAAGGTGACCGGCTGCAGATGCATGACTCCCAGGGATATCGAGGTGAGGTGATGCCCTGGGTAGGCTGAGAGTCTGTTCTCACAGGCACTCTGTGCTTCTATTTTTCACTTAGCTCTTTGGGTATGACCCAAGATCCCCCTGACTCCCATTACTTTGATTTCCTAAAACTCATAAATTCCAAAGAGTTAATGAATCTGAGTGAATAACAGAGAGGACCCCCAGGATCGGGGCCTAAATCTATAGTTCAGTTTTGATATGTCTAGCTATTTAAAATCTTATATGACCATGACAAAGAGTTTAATGTATTTTGTGTGTGTGTGTGTGTGTGTGTGTGTGTGTGTGTGAGAGAGAGAGAGAGAGAGAGAGAGAGAGAGAGAGAGAGAGAGAGAGAGAGAGAGTCTCATCCTAAACAAAAGTTATGATGATCAGGCTTGGCCCATGGAGTCATGGGGTAAGCAGCTAGGATCTTACTAGTATGGCGTTCCAGCTCCTTCCTGAGGATGTAGGCATCTCTCACAAAGGAACTCAAGAGTGTACTTGGACTGGACCTACCTGCTGAGCAGAGACAAAACAGAGAGACCAGCTGGATCTTCTAAGTGTTAACCACGGGCTTGGTGCTAGTGTCTTACCCAGGCTGGCAACCTGCCCCCACCAGACTTCAAAGCAGCCATGCAGCCCTGATGCTCACTGAGGAGTTGAAGAGAGTGAAGCTCTCTTGTCACATTAGGAAAGCCAAATTTCCTGTCACTGTCACTTAAGAGTTCTTCTTTGTCACTGGTATAAAGACCAAATCCAAAATCATGAACCTGAGCTATTCCATCTAATCCTCCAGTTCTGCCCCTCAGCCCACCTCCACGTGTTCCTCCCTGTTGGACTGCTCTCTGTCCATATTCCCTCTCCCCTCCTTCTGAGCTCTCCCTTGTCTTCCTAATCAACACTCATCTCTTGGGTCTCAGCTTACTTTTCTCCAGAGAAGCTTTTCATGCACTTTATATAAAAGCTTGGTTCTTAGCTTCGTGCTGTTGGGAAGGGATGGATGCTTTCAGAGCTGAGACTCAATAAGTGATCTTTAGTTAATTATGGGCATGTCCTTGGAAAGACTAGTGGCACCTTAAACATTTCCTCTTCCTCTGTTTTACTTCCCAGATGTGAGTTCTTTTACCATGAGATACTGCTTTGTCACAGGCCTAAAAGCCAGGGGACCAACCAATCACAGACACATGGAAACTTCCAGGACTGGAGAGATGGCTCAGTGGTTAAGAGCACCGACTGCTCTTCCAGAGACCCTGAGTTCAATTCCTAGCAACCACCAGGATGGTTCACAACTGTCTGCAATGGGATCTGATGCCCTCTTTTGGTGTGTCTGAAGAGAACAATGGTGTACTCATATACATAAAATAAATACATCTTTAAAAAAAAAAACAAAAACAGAAAAGAAACTTCCAAAAGGGTGTCTTAAACCTTTTCCCTTTCTAAACAGATTATTTCTAGTGTCTGTGATGTTAATGGAAAGCAGGTCACATCTTCTTTAAGGCAACTCCCATCTCCAAGGGAAGGCATGGCCCATCCTCCTACATGCTCTCCCAGTAGCCCACTGCCTCCTTCACAGCACTTCTCGGCACTAGTTGGGTATTTCAGGGAATGTGTATTTGCATTCTGGGTGCATGTAACAGTACAGTCTTCACTTGTCAGGAAAGGCTGAGCTGAGCAATACGGTCATAAATTCCCAATCCTGTTTCTGTCTTATGTCCTGGGTCCCATGGCAATGAGCAATGGTGTCTGCTCCACTTTGTCACTCAGAGACCCAGAGCGATGGCAGCTTCAGCCCTTTGTGGATGCCCCAAGTAGAACACCTGGCCTCCTCTGAGACTGTAACAGAGAGAAGAGAGAGGCAGGATACTGTTGCATGAGCAGGGACCATGCAGTCTCTGTGCTGAGAGGTAGCATTGCATCCTGTCCTACCAGAAAGGGGCTGGGACACAGGGGGCTGGTGTATTCATTCATCTACAACAAGGTGCTAGGGAACTTGTTTCTCTGTGTGCTTTCTATGCCTAGCACATTGCTTGGCATGGAGTAGAGGCCCTGAAGTATCTGGAGAGCAGATGAGAGTCACTGTAAGTCTGTGAGGTCCTGAAGCCAGCTCGCTGGATTGGGACTGACCCCCAGAACATGATCCTTTTATTTTCAGAACCTTTGGCCTTTGTGCTGTATCTTGTCGTCTACCCCAATTCGTGGAAAGCTTTCCCCCCTCTGCATGTCGCTCACAGAATGTCATGCATTTAGCCACTTAATAGATTTGTCTTTCCTGATGAAACTGATGAAACTTGCATGTCCTCTAATCAGCCTCGTAATCAGACATCCAGCCACTCACCCCAGACAAGTGGCAGCTCAAATACTGCTCACATTTCCTAAGTGCCTACTATGTGCCAGGTGTGTCCTTTAGCAGGGAATATACAAAAGCTGAGTGAGGTGAGCTTTCTAATGGAGACACTGACATCAGAGAGCAAAACTCGTAGCTGTACACACGGGGCTTTTGGATTTCAAGCCAGAACCTTTCTAATAGGACAGACGGTAAAGAATGTCCCAGTAGAATGGACATTTAGTACCTACTCTGCGACTTCTAGGAAAGCTGATTACTGAGTCCCACCCCCAGAGCTTTCAGTCAGTGGCAATGGGTGGGGCTGAGGATCTGCTTGTTAAAGAGTTCTCTGTTCTGGCTGTTTGACCCACTGCCCTCCTTAACTAGGCTGTTGTCTTGCTTGGAGGAGGGCAGAGGTCAGTAGCACATCTCCAAAGCTGGTACCTGGTATCTCTCAGCGAGTCAGCCTATAGTGTAAGTCTGTAAATTGAGGGGGTTGGACTGGATGGGTTCTGGGGCACTGACGTACAGATCTGACATTCTGTATCGTATGAATGGATGAACTCAACCAAAGGTACAGATTCCATTTAAGTCCCTTCATAGGTGGGAAGAGCTTCACACTAAAAAATTCATGATGGTAAATACCCAGGGAAATCAAGGAGTTATCATGTAGCCATGGTAGGCTCAGTCCATTGGCTGGCTGTAGGAATACAGGCACTGGAAACACGCACTTGAAACAGTGAGGGGGCAGAGAGGGATGTGTCAGGACACAGCCATGTGCTAATTGACCTGAGTGGGTTAGGGGGTACCCGTGGGGAATGGCGAGTGGTGGTGGTGGTGGGGAGGCCCTGAGAGGAGGCTCCAGAGCTCTGAGTTAGACAGTACCCTATAGCTGATACTTGTAGAACAATAGAGCATTCTTACCTGTACCATCCCCATCAGCTGGTGTGAGGTGAATAGTTTTGGGATGAAGAAACAGGCTCAGACTTGTCTCAAGTTGATGTTCATGAGAAGAAGTTGGGCTTCTACCAATATCAGTCAAAGCCTGTGTCGGTCAAAAGGTTGGGTAAGGAGAGTGAAAGAGATAGCATGAGCAGACATGCTCCAGGTAGCCTGCCTGAGCCTTGTGGACCCTCTTGAATTGGACTAATTGGTAGGTGAGGTGAATGCTAACTAAGTAGATGTAAGAGGTTCCAACTAATACTAATGCCAATGACCACAGAATGGCTGTGAGAAGGTCCAAGATGGTCGCTGCATCTGAGGACGCTCCTGGAGGTGGGCAAGAGTCCAGATTCAGCAGAAATGGGTGGCAGAGTAACTCATATTGTATACATTAGAAATCAACACCACACCAGATTCCTTCCTTTGGAGATATACTTGGTTCAGGTGTGATGGTAGACACTTGTCACCCTAGGAAATAGGAATAGAAGGTGGAGAGGACCTAAAATGGTTTACATAGTGAGTTGGTTGGGTGTAGTGATAAACTCTTGTAGTCTTAGCACTCAGGAAAATAGGACAGGGGACTAATAAAGTTGCAGGCTAGCCTGTTCTATAGAGTGAGTTAGCCAGCGTGGGCTATTCAGCAAGAAGCTGTCTTGAAAAGCAAACAAGCAAGCAAACAAAAAGATGATGTTACTGTGTCAGAGCATGGAGCATGGCTAACAGGAGTCTCATCTCTGTCTCCATGGACTTTTGTGATCTGACACTCTTGTCAAGTAGAGTCTGTATAACTGTACCTGGTAGCCTTGTGTCCCTCTCACCATCCATAGCCACACACACACACACACACACACACACACACACACACACCCCTGAGCATGGGTTAAGGCTATTCTCATGTTGTGTTTTAGAGTTATTTATTCTCTTGGTGGTGATGGGAAATCTCTGTGATTTCCCGCTCTTTTGTTCCCTCCTTCCCAGTAGGCTTTCTGACTGAATTTTTTAAGAGAGCTGCTGGCTAGGCAGGAAGCAGCTATGAGAACACAGTCCACAAGGTCAGGGAGAAGCGGACCAGAAACAGCCGTGATGTGGCTGTCTTTAAGGGTGGACCAACAAAAGAGATAGCTCGTGGAGGTCCCAGTCAAGGGCAGAAGGAGGTGTCCGAGGCTCCCCCTCCCTCATCCCACTGTTAACACGGGCTACAAAGCTCAAGTCTTTATTACCAGAGAGAGAGAGAGAGAGAGAGAGAGAGAGAGAGAGAGAGAAAAGGTAGCCTCAGCAGAAGCGGGAGTCCGTAAGAGGGTCTGCGGAGAGAGCCACACGCTGAAATCAATACCGCACAGGACAAGCATTATCCCATGTGGAACACCTCGAGCCTCTGCCTAGAAAATTTGATTGGATCTTCAGAAAAACCTATTAGTGTGTTGTCAGGACCTTCTGGTGATAACTGACCAGCTCTTGCCAATCGATGCTCCTCACTTGTGGAGCTCCTGATTTCTTAACAGTATAATTGTTTTTTTTTTTTAATAACGGGCCGACTCACCCACTCCAGCAAGCCGGAGTCAAAGTCAGACTCCCAACATACAATGTGGAGAAACGAGGGGCCCTGGTCTCTCCGTCCTAATTGCACAATTACTTTACAGAGCATCGATGACGATGGAGGGGGGCTGCAGCAGGGGCTGTGGGGAGAAGGGGCTTTTTCACCTGGGTGAAGTTGTGGAGAGAGGTCACAGAAGTAATTACACAAGTCAAAATTATGTGCAAATGAAACCATTTTTCACAAAAAGAGTTTATTTGTAAAGAAAAGGGGCCCAAATTGGATGACCCCCAAGATGGCAAGGACACTGTGAAACAGTAATGGGGATTAGCTTTTAAATTTCCAGCTCAAGAGCAGGCAGTGCATTTTATCAGGGTTCTAAGTGCCCTGGGACAACAACATCATTTTTGCTCACTGGTGGTGCCTTGGAACTGAGTCGTCAAAGCCCTGGAAACAATTACAAAGGACTGGGAACCATTGAGATTGGGGCTCCTTATAGGAGAGCATGGCTCAGGGAGGCAGCGATTTCCCAAAGTCACAGGTTGAATCTGAGGTCCAGCTGGAAACACTACTCAGACCTCCGGCTTTGCAGCTCATCATCATCACCCTACCCCTCTACCCAGGCACAAAAACAAAACAAAACAAAACCCGAACTGGACCACAGCTGTGGGGCCCAGAAGACAGTCGTCAGCCTCTAAAGCCCGGAGCATCACTGCAGAACTTGCCCTGCAGCCTTGAAGCTGGGGTGTGCAGGCCACACATTCGTACTGACCGTAACCACTCTTTCCGTACAAGGGAAGATCAATGGCTGAAGACGGTGTTTAATTGAACACTTAATATAGCTCAAGCGTTCTGTGCATATCTGGAATAGAATAGCTTGCCTCGCACTGGGCCCTCTGATGCATGGGGGTGGAGCCTTGGGAAGTGTCAGCTCTACTCCTTCCCTAGGCTGGCATCCTCCAGAGCCTGTTTCATAGATTTTGGGTGAGGGAGACTCCGGGGGTGGGGGTGGGGGGGAATGAAGGGTGAGGTGGAGAGAAAAAGATGGAAAGAGACAAGGGATGGGGATGAGAAGGAAGAGGTGGGGATAGGAAAGGACAGGAGTCGGGATGGCTTGGAAATCTTTACAGGGCCTAGAACCTCTGTGAGAGACTGCAGCCCACACTGCCGGCACTTAAGGCCTGAGGTTTTGTTTTGCTTTGTTTTTTAAATTAGTTTCGCTGTGGCTTGCTGTTTGGTTGGCAATGGTCTTTTTGTAGGTGTTTAATTGAATGCTTAACACATTTTGAGAGGCAGTTTTCTTGTCTCTCCTTTGGATTTTGAAACTCCTATTTATTTCCTTTCCAGGTATCAAATGCGGTTGCAGGGCTAGGAGGCATTAGTTACTATGATATGGGCATTGTACCTATGGACCTCGGGGCATTGAATTTATGGATGATTCAGCCTAGAGAGAGATAACCGGCAGGAGGGGAAAGACAAAACAAACAAACAAAACCAGCCCACAACTTTGACCACGATAGGAAGAAACAAAATTCCAATTCATCAAAGTACACAGGAGGAGTTGCAAATGTTTTAGAATTGCGGGCTAAAAAGGAGGGAACAGGCCATACCTACCTATTTCCAGAAAAAAAAAAAAAAGAAAAAAAAAAGCAGACAGAAGACCCATCCAATCACAGATGGTCTCTCATTATCCAATCACAGATAGTCTCTCATCATCCAATGATTTTCAAGCACAGAGCCAGGCCTGGCGCTCGGCTTTGGAAATAGGAGCTGGATCTGTGTCTACTTTCAGGGAGTTTACTTTTTTACTTGGGGAGACAAAAAAGTGAATAGTCCAGATATGCGATAAGGACAGAACTTGAGGTAAGAATGAGGGACTGAAAAGGCGAAGGGACAAATCCTGCATCAGCCCCCAGGAGGGACTCGATTTCTCCGCCGCCGCCCACAGCCCCCATTTTCCAAGGCACAGAGGTGGGAAGGCTGCTGAAGTCGTCTGGGTTCATAGAACAGCCCTGGACATGTAGCTGCGGGTCATGGAGTAGGACTGAGGGCCAGGGCGAGGGGAAGGCATGTGGTGAGCAATTGAGTTGATGGTAGGTCCAAAGTCAAGCAGGAGCTTTGCCTGAGCAGGGGAGGGACAGAGGGGTCATCGGGTCTAGTGATGGGGGTGGTGGGCAGAGAGGAAGCCAGGGGAGAGGTTGGCTGTTCTTTGGGTTGCAGAGGCACAGGCAGGCAGGCAGGGTTGGTGACATGCAAATAACATGCAAAATAACAAGGTTAGGTGGTGTTTGAGAAGCATTTAAGGACAATGGGCAAGAACTGTTAAGTCCTGAAGGGACAGAGAGAATGGAGATCGTGGTCTCTGGTTTGGGGGAGTGGCTGATGCAGTGAACAGAGGTGGGGAATACTATCGAAGAAGACTTACTCTCCAGGAAATGCCTGTTTCCCCAAAGGCTCAGAATCCCTGGTAGGATACCTACAGCAGGAGTGTGTCCACTGAAAACTTTCCAGGAACCCCTACAAAAACTCTTACAAGGCGTTGGAATGTCTCTGGCAGATTTTGATACCTTTTAGAGTAGTACTAGCTAAACCGGAAACATGGCCCCAGAGACCATCCACTATCCATTCCCTCTGTCTCAGAGGAAAGCATCTAGAAGAGTAAAGAGTAGGCCCATGCTGGGAGAGGGACTGGGACCCTGTTGCTATTCATGATTGAAGGAGGTCTTGGAAATCAGCTCATGAACACCCCTAGCCAGCTCTGTTGGGAGTCTACTCACTGGCGACACACCCCGGGGGCGGGGTTAAGCTGAGACACACTTATCTACCAATCACACCTAACTCACTGGCTTAAAGTGCATCACCCAGAGCTGACACTTTACTGGAGAGAGTCATGAACTGCTGAAACCAAGTACTGTGGAAGTCTGAGAACTAGGTAGACCTGAGATCACGCTGCCGTTTGCCATGGCTTCATTTGGTCCAGGCTTCAAAAAGGGTGAACACTCTCACATGAAATTGCCAAGATTAAAAAGAGAGTGCTCATTTTGCACACTGTGGCCGGGCAGACGCTGGTTCCCCCAACTCCTAACCAGAGACCCATTCAGCATTCATGGGAAGCCAACAGCCTCCAAAGCAGGAGGGATGGTGCTTCTCTCTCGGTCTTCAAGGTTGGCAGAAGGAAGACAAACGAGGGCGCTTTGGTTTGGGGACAGCATGAATGAACCACACGTGTCCATAAATAAACCAGAAGCCCTCCAACACGCTGCCCGTTTGTTCGTACAAAAGCCAGGCTGGCGTCCTTCTCACCCAGCCATGTTCACAGTTGGATTCTTAACTCATTGTGAGTGTTCAATCAAACTTTTAGCAGTGAAACTCTAGGAGCAGAAAGCCAGCTAAGCCCAAGTGGTCCCTTTGCTTTTCCATCTTTTTGTGGCTGCCTGACTGTGCTCTTCTGGGTTTTGTTGTCAACAAACTCCTGGCTCGCCTTTGAGCGCTCCAAATTATTGAAAATGACTACAGCTTAAGACTGGCAGGATGATTGTTAAAAACAGCCCTGGCATTAATCATAGCTTAAGAGCTTTTGGAAAATGATTCTAATTCAGAAGGGGTGGCTTACAAAGAGGCTTGTCGAAAGCGAAGCAGACATCAAATTCTGAAAAGGAAAAAAAGCCTCCTTGGTACCCACACCTGGCCTCTCCTGCAATCCAGCTGGCAGAAGGGACGGTATGGGGGGAGGGTGGACAGACAGACAGCTTACCTTGCCAGCTGACCCCCGAGGGAAACCACCTTTGGGATTTTCTCACTTAAGCTCTTCCCCAATCTGAGGACCTTGAGATGGGAAAGACCTTGGGTGAGGGCACCCACAGATTTAAGTATTCCTGGCAGTCCTTGGGATGAGGGGGAGGAGGCTTAGGAGCCTTGTTTTCTGTCAACAGTTGGGGTGCCTTAGCCCGATGCTAAAATAAACTGTGCATATAGAGGCAGCTGCCTGGGCAAACACATGGTCAGCACTTGCAAGGAGCCAGGCTCTCGCAAAAAGACAAACGAATACTTCTGCCTTTTGCCTGCCTGGCACAACAAAGGAGAATGATTTTTGCCATCAGCATTCTCCCTATCGTGGAATCATTGCACAATTTAGTATGATTAATGGTTTCCATTTAGGAGGAGCTGAGAATAAAACAGTGGGGAGTGGAGGCACCGAGCTGGGAATGCTTGCTACTGCAATGGGAGAGAGGGAAAGGGAGAGAGATGGGCTGGTGCCCGCCGGCCACACCCCTCTACCTTCACTTCCAGGCACAGTAAGGGAGCCATGGCTTTTGACCTGAATTTGCATCAACAGTCCGGAAGCTGCAAGCCTGGGGTCTTGTCATTCTTGCAGCTTTCCCAGGTTTGTTTGTTTGTTTGTTTTTAAAGCAAGTATTTTCCCAGTATTTGAAGCCTCTCCCTTCTGGGCTGCCCAAGGGAATGTCCTTCCCAGAGACTTCTAACTAAGGGCTGGCTGAGAGTTGGCAAGGTGATGGGGCTGCATAGCTGAAGGGAGCAGAGCTAACTGCGCCACTTCTTGGCATTCCTGATTGGTCACATGGGTAAGGAAGGATCCCACCCTTGTGCTGGGAGGGTAGTGGTAGCCTCCAATATAGCCTTCTGTCTCTGGGGCACCCAGGCTGGCTTTCCTGGGACTTCTTTTCCACATCGTAGCATCTTTTCTGTCCACATGTGGAGATACTGTTTCTTCTCTCACGCGGCTGCAGGCGAGTGCTGAGACAAAGGGCTCCAGAGCCAGAGACTTGCGGGTGCGGATAGAAACCAACCAGGAAAACAGAATTCAAGAGGGCCTGCGCATTTTTTTGAGTAAGAGGCTTTGTAACTGAGGCCAGAAAGGGGGAGAACTGGTGATCTTGGCTGGGTCTAATGTGAATCCAGACCCTTCTCGAGGCTTTGGTGTCTCTGCAAGGAAATCTATTATTTTCCATAAAGTGTCTTAAGCGTCTCCCGGCTGCATTTCTGGCTGTGTTAAGGATCAAGCCATCAAGGACAGCTGTGAGCAGCAGCAATGGGCTTTGGCAGAGAAGCAGGAGCAAAAACCCAAGTAGGACATTTCAGTTGACAGTAATGGCATTTCCCCTTCCTTGTCCAAACGATAAAAGATTCATGCTCCTAACTGCGACACTATAGCTGCCCCCATCACTTTATTCTGGGAGAGGAGGTTAGAGAAAACAGGCCTAGAGAGAGGGAGAGAAAGAGAGAGAGAGAGAGAGATGGATAGTATTTCGTCACTAGCTAACAGAGACTGATTAGTGTAGAAGACCCCCATCCATAGCAATACTTTTTAATCAGGACTGCTGTGTCTGGGCAAACAGCTTTTGTGGATTAGCTAGACTGGAGCCTGCCAGCATCCGTTGCAAGTTTAAGGGATGAAATACACAACTACAGAGAAAACAAACCGAAAAGAGTAATAAAGTCACACATTTCAATATCCAGCAACCATTAAGGGATTTAAATATTTGCTTGCTATTAAAGGCTTGCATTAGGCTCTTCCAACACCAGCTCTGGAAGACTGAAATATCAATTACGGATCAATTTTCCCCCTAAGTAAACACTAATGCAGGATAAACAGTATTAGAAGATGCAATCGTAACATTGCTGACTTCAGGATGGACTTCCTGCTGGTAACAGCAAGTTTAAGCCTGGTGATTAATTAACCTGAGAAGATAGCACTTAAGGAAGATTTAAGGCAGGCATGTCTGAAATATGAGCGTGAGCCAGCATATGTATGGAGGACAGCTGGGAAGGTCTTGGCCCTGGGTGTGGGCTGCTTTGCTCCTCAGTAGTGGTCTCAACTCCCCAGGCCAATACTTTAAAGGATTAGGAGGGAGCAAAGGCAAGAGTGAGGGTGTGTGTGTGTGCGCGTGTGCGCGCGCGCGCTCACTAGTGTGCCAAAGAAAAGGCAGTAGTAGTCTTGAAATTAATTCTATCTGAATTTAGATAACCAAGACTTGTAGTTCCTACACTGGCCAACACGGGATTTACATTAGAGTCTCTTGGGAATGAAAAGCAAAAACAACTCCTAAGCAAACATAACATCACCCTTAAACCAAAGCATGCAGTTTCCTATTATTCAAGAGCCTGGGTGCTGCTGTCAGTAAGACATTAGCTGTTCAGGTCTGGACTTTGGGGTGTTCAGGTCTGGACTTTGGGGTGCTCTTATCCTGGTGCCCACACTCTCCTTCACACCAGGTAAAGAGCAAACTTTGAATTTTTCTAACCTGTGGAACTTCACTCTGGAGGGCCCTTGTGATGCGATGCATGTCAACATTACCTTACAGCCATTACCAAAAAGATCCTCCTCCCCCAAAGAAGTGCTAGCCGGTCTCAGAGACAGATGGACCACGGATGCTAAACTTGGGGTACACAGGCACACATCTTCAAGGACTCACAAGGAGCTACCTGGTTGGGGATGGACCTACAAAGTCAAACCTTGAAATAGAGACTAAACCTACAAAGTTGAGTCAGGCAACCAGCCTGCTGGCCCTTTAAGCCCTGATAGAGTGGCTGTGAGCCTGTCTGGACAGCAGTGAAGACCCTCTTCTCCCATAAGCTTTGCGCTGGGGTCAGGTCATTTCAGTTTCTTCTTGCAGTTTTTTTTTTTCTGAACTATCTGTGAGAATATGGAAGTCACTGAAGGAATCTGACTGCCGGTTCTTTATAAGTAAATATTTGTGGCATGTTGGCAAAAAGGTACATTAGGAATCGGAGGCTACATTTTATAATGCAACAGAAATGTCTTACTTAAGAAGGGTCTTTCTGCTTATTATGCAGTAACTGTACGGTTGCTTTAAGGGTCTGGATGACAGACTTAGAGGAACAGCTCTCTATAGAGCAAGTCCATGGTATTAGAGTTATGTTTCAACTAGACAGGGGACAGTGAAAGATTGTACCCCTTAACACCTGGATATCACCTTGGGGTTCCAGTTGATGTATTTGGAGAACATACCCAGGCCAAACATTTTTGAGAATCCTCTAGAGCAAGCAAGGACCATATTCCTGTGCTATACTGAGAGGCAAACACAGGAAGTGCACCAACTTAGCTACTTCTGGCATCTTCTCATTTGCATGCCCTACTGTGCTTCAAGAGTCAACCTACCACCTTGTATTTGCCTCAGTTCACTGACCAGCAGGGTCCCTGTTCTGTGTGTTGACGTTGTTGAATCTGGAGTCTCATATTATAGGCAAGGAGAGGAGTAGGGACACTGTACAGTCAGCATGCCACGTGGCTCAGAACAACAGATAAGTTCACTGATGAACCACGATGGGGAAGTCCTTACATATTCTATGCAAAAAGTCACAAAGACATGGAGTACACACAGATAGTTTTCTCCAAAGAGTGGCCAGTTCTTATAGCCACAGGCAACCTTGCCTTCTAAATCAACCTTACAGTAGAATGGACATGTAATGGCTGCTTACTTCCTGTCTGCATCTATACTGCCTAAGCACCGATTTCTTATCCTTTTTGGTGTGCTGAAGATGGAACTTAAGACCTCATGCTTGCTAAGGATGGGCTGTGTCACTGAGCTATACTCCCAGCCCAGGACTGTGTATCTGTCCCCTAATGATCTCCAAGGTTATAACAAATCCTACCTTACCCAAGAAAAGACAAAGATCAGGTGCCTTGGGTAACATGCCTGAGGCTTCACAGATAGTAAAGGTGGGGCAGTTATTTAAAACCAAGATTGGTGCTATCCTAAATTGCTCTTGTCCTGTCGAGATGCGGTAGATCATTTTCCCTGTTGATCTTTGCCTTTTGGCAAAAGCTGGGAGAAGCTAATGGACCGCCAACGTTCTGCCTAGCCTATGGGGACAGGCACAGGATAGGTGCCATTCCTGAGCACTTCACTCCTCACATGTCCATCTGCTGCCTGGGTTCACTTCCCTCTGTACTTAACTCACTTTTCTTTTCTAATGTCCTTGGAAACCTGGCCAGGTTCCTGGCTCCTCTGCTAAGCGGACTTACCAGCTTCTGCTCATTCCCCTTCCCCAAGAAATCCCTACTGGTCTGTATTATTGCACAGGGTGTGACAATTACAAACGAGGTCACTTCACTGAGGTAACCGGTACCTTAGCCAGTCTCTTGTGACCACTTACACATGTCGGTGTCCCCAACAACCCCACAGTGTCGATGTGCCAAACATTCAGTGACTGCATAACTGTTTCTGTTGATGATGTTTTGCTCAAGAGACAGACCGAGACCAGACAATGATGTGAGAACCCTAAATGATATGCCCAGCCTTTGTCTTTTCTGGAGCTTACCTTGTCTCTCCCTGCCAAACCTTGCTGGTTACCTGACAGACAGAGGGGGAACTCAGCGAGAGCTGAGTGAATGGTGAGAAAGGGCACTTTGGGGTGGTCAGATCTGTGCTCGTGGCTTACGAGTGTGGTCATCGCTAACGTCGCCTGTAAGGCAAGGATGATGAATCTCATCATGCTGCTGGATCTCAAAGTCCACCTGGGCCTGAAGTCTCCAAAACCTAAATGGTAAGCGAGAACGATCCGCAGGCAGGCAGGCAGGCAGGCAGGCAGGCGAAACAGCGCACCTCCTCATTTAGTGAAAGGAGAGAATTTCAAAAGGAAGAAGGCAGTGTGAATTGTTAAGACATGGAATTCCAAAGAAAAAGACGGGTGGAGCAGGCAACACAGGGAAGTTGGTGGGTGGTGGGTGAAGGTGGGAGGGTGGTGGAGGACATATCCACAGAGGGCGCCATTCCGGGCAACTGTGCTCCGCACACCTGCACAAATCACTGCTGCGCCCACTGGAGGCGGAGGCGACTCTGTTCAGCCGAATACTGGACTCTGCTGTCTACTGTGAGGGTAGAAGAGGATAGGACAAGAATAAACAGGAGAGAGAGAGAGAGAGAGAGAGACAGAGAGAGAGAGAGAGAGACCCAGCTTGCAGCCACTTCCCAGCCACCATTGCCAGTGCTCTGGGCCCCCACACAAGGTCCTAGGAGAGGAAGCTGGGACCAGAGGCCGGGTGTTTTAAGAATCCAGAAAGAGATTTAAAGGATCACTTGTAACATTAACTTTTTTTTATTAAGAAGACAGATATTTTATAGTACTTTTTTTTTCTTTTTTCTTTTTGTAAAAATGGTATACATGAACCGATACAAAATGCGAATGGGAACACACGGATGTGGAGTTTCTTACACTGTAACATGGCCCTTGTACACCTTAGAAACAGAACTGGCCTAGAGGGAAAAACAAGACGTCATCGTGACTAAAGAACAAGCTTATTTGGCATCAATTATACATCCTTCATTATTTTATACTCCTTTAAAAAAAACACAAAAAAAACCCAAGTTTGTTCTTTCTTCACTCTAAAAAAAGTGATCAACCTGTACAAAGTAATACTCAACAATACATTTCAAACAGTGCACTGTATACTTAAGAAAAATACATAAACCAATATACAACTAAAGTCCGTAATTTCCTGTTTTTGCTTTGTATTATTATTATTATTATTATTATTATTATTATTCCAATGTGTGGGGCCTACACTTTGCAATCTACCTGAGACGGAAAAACACCAATCGAAACACAGGAACCTGAGACATGTCAACATTGTAAGCCATAAAGTTACATCAGAACACTGCACTATTGTACACTTGTCAAACAGAAAGATGGGCGGTCCCGAAAAGGAGATGCCAATTCCGTGAACAATGGTAGTTTTTTTTTTGTGTTTGTTTGTTTTTTTGTTTTTTTAAATATTTTTTATATTTTTTTTTCTAAAAAGAACAGCTGAAAAACCCTTTCAACGACATGCTAACTGGTTGTCACCCTTTGATATGATCACTATGGTCAGGATGGGTGCTAAGGGCTCGGAATAGATGCACATTATAAAATTCTTGAAAAAGGGATGTTCCTTGTGGCTTTTTGTCTTGGTTAAGTGCCTAGGGGCAGGAGAGGGGTTAACAAAACACTGCTCTGTAATGAACTTTCCTTTACACACCAGTCCGTTCCCAAAAGGCCCCCAATATTGCAGTGGTTCTATCAGAAGATAAAATAAAAACAAGAAAAAGAAATACGCTTTCAAATAACAGTCGACACTTTTTTCCCTTAAATAAATCAGCGTAAGTTTTCCACATAATGTAACAAGAGTAAAAATGCACCTTGCAAAATCCAAAAGTACTGACTGAAAATGTTATATAATATATATTTATATATTTATATATATAGATAGATCTATCTTTTCTGATGCCATCTTTCCAGAGGGACTAATTTGGAGTCTGGAGCTTACCGACACGTGCGGTAAGAGTTTAGGTTCTGTCCTTCAGAACTACTGCTAGATGTCCTCAGTACTTCTGCAGCCCTCCACTTAGCTTTGGAGAATGCAAATGGTTCCTCTACCTTCCCCCAGGCTCCGGTATGTAAGGTATGTTCACAGAAACTTATTTTAGTAGCTATGCTCTGGCTGCCATCATGCGAAATGAGGAAGTTTTGGCAGATGGTTCTTAAGGCTGAGGAAAGAGGCCAGGGCTAGTGCATGAAAGACAGAAACACTCACATTTTGAGTTTTGATTAAGTAACTGAAAATCCCTACATGCTGCCTTCCCACCTCGGCTCTGACCTTTCCAGAACAATACTGGCCCTTCTTTTGTACCTCCTGCCTTTGTCAAGCCAAATCTGAAGGAATGAGAGTGGAGCAGGGGTGGGAGCTGGCAACCCCAGCAGGACAAGTGTCCCAGCAGGACGGTGTCTGTAATATACAGTCCATACAGGACACAACCCACTGTACAAAAGGGGAAAAATCCCAAAACCAAAACAAAAGTGGGGGTAAAAAAACCCAAAAACTAAACAAAGCCTGTCCCTTCCAGTCACTCACACAGCACACGGACTTGCTCTCGCCTGTATTAGTGAGCAGTAAGGCCAATCAGGAAAGGTGGATGGAATTGTTGAGAGTAGAAATAACCAGAGCAGAACTGTCGTACCCCTCCCTGCTTCCCCTCCTGTGGCATCTCAAATTTGTCCACTTACATAAAACGGACAGACCTCACCTGTCGGGTCTGTTTAGGGCAACAAGGAAGGAGGAGACCTTTCCACTCCAAAAACTTTCTGCACAGCGTGGGGTAATCTATACTGAGCCGCCTACAGATAAAGAATTAACGACAGATTCAATCTCATTGCGACACACCTCACTTGCAGAGAACCCTGTACAGTAATGAAGATCCACAGCAGACGACAGCTTCTGGGTCACAGTCTACATTTCTAGTCTTCGCTGCTCTAAGTATTTAAGACATGGGCAGCAGCAAAGAGTTTTCATTTTTTCTTTTTTTTTTCTTTTTTTCTGTTTTTTTTTTTTCACCCAAATCTTTACGACAACAGAGAAGGATGCATCATGGAGACACTAAATTCTGAACTATGAAATCTAAACTGTGCTGGTTTTCCTTTTATGAAACTGAATTTGGAACAGAAAGCAGTCACCATTTACACAAATTAAAAACAAAAAACAAACAAACAAACAAAAAACCCAAACAAACTGGCAACGGGGGAAAGTCTCAGGAAACCCAGCAGGTCAATTCCAAAAATTAGGAGGTTTGGGAGGGGGAAAAACAAATTTGACTTTGGGAAAAATAAATGCATAAAAAGGGCAAGGGAAAAGAAACACAACAAACGAATGAAAAACAAGGCACAGAATTTTCTGCAATCTACCGAAACCAAATCCAAGTACCCAAGTTTGACTTGGTAGGAAGAAATAGAAATGAAAAAATCAAAACCCAAACCAAATTAAAACCAGATTAAAAAGAGGTGTCAAACAGCAGAGCGTACTTTCAAAGAACATTCTTTGTTTTTTTGTTTGTACATTGCAAATCCCAAGCCTTCCCAGTCTCGCATCTCTCCACCCACTCATAAAAAAAACCAAACCAAAACAAAAAAAAAACCACACGAGCTTCTCGCAAGTTCCAGTATCACTGTCTCTTTATCATCTAAACAGGCCAGTTGGACACCTCATTGGAACAAAAAGGCTGATCTAGATGAAGTACTCTTTCTTTTCTTCGGAGTTGTTCTGTCCTCCTTCTGCATTGATTATAGCTGTGTCTGCGTCTGCTGCGTCATCAGCTCCTTTGGCTTCATGAGTGAAGTATGTACCTGAAAGATGAAGGGGTAAAGCACTGTGACTCTCTGGTGGCCTCTGGGTGAAGTGGTACAGAGATGGCAAGTTGCTTTATGGCCATCATCAGCCGAAGTGGTGTGCAGGCAGCAGAGGGGGGAAAAAACAATAGGAAGAAGAGAGCAGGGTGGGTGAGACAGATGGGAATCCCGGGCTGCAAAGGTAACCACTCCAACTGAGCCGCTGCGATGTAATTCAGCAAACGAGACATTAGAGCAGTGATTATGACCAGAGAAGATGCGAGTGGGGCTAAAATGCAGGAAGCTGGAGAGCTGCTGACTACTGCATTGACAGTAAACACCAAAGACCGATGACAAGAGATGTTCGCACATGGTTAAAGACCAAAGCAAGGAAGAGCAATTAGCCAATAAATGAATTAGGGCCCCGAGGATGCCTCTATTGCCATCTCGAGCCAGTTACTCCAGCCACAGTCTCCTGGCTTCATGGATCACCACTGGCTACCCAAAGGGGGACTGTGCTTGAACTTGTACAAGGGTCATTTTCCCTGTGCCTTCCATTTCAGAGAGGGGCACCAGACAGAGGACGTAATTTGACATTTTAAGGGCTGCAATGGAGGCTTAGGGTTTGTCTTCATGAACAAGGGATTCTTCCTCACCACGTGACTGGAGCCTGGACCCGGATTCATGGATTTGCTAATTGCCACAGCCACGTTATAATGACAGAACATTAACCAAGTTGGTGACATTTCTATCACCAAATCCCAGGCGTTTACATGGAAAGAGACAAGACTTCACCTTGGAGTAGCAGGCAGGTAGAACTCAAGCTGCCTGGTGTAATCTGATAGCCCTCTTAGCACTAGGCTCTGACTCTAAAGATTCTTATGCTTAAAAAAAGCCTGAGACATTTTGCTGAATTCTCAGATCGTAAAGTGATAAACTGAGCAATCAGGTGGTCAAGTGCTCCCTTCCTGCCTTCTCTCTCCTGCAGAGAGAGCTCGCACGTGCGTCCCCTTCCCCTGATCCTCCACAGATGCTGTGTACTCTCTGCTCCACGCTCTGGTTTGACCAAGCTAGGCGCTGCAAGGCAGAGGCTCTGACCCACACAGCTCCAGAGCTGCCCCACTGTTCCGTACTCTGGACAGACACCTCTGGACCCTACAAGCTTTGGTTAAGTACCCTGGACCTCCACTGCGGGGCTCCAGGGACCTTCCCAAAACCCAAGTAACAATCAAGCCATATACAAGCATCTACACACCCCCCTCCCCTTCCGCCCCAAAGCTCGGTGCACAGTGCTTGAGAAAAACAACTGAGAAAGACAAGGGGCCGACAAAGAAAAGGAAGACTAAATTACCAGGAGGGGAGAAGAGGCCCAGGGCAGCATGAGGCAGAAAGGAAGAGCACTGGCAAAGATGATTGCCCATCCAGTCTGCACAGTTGGTAAGTGTGATGATTAATGGCAATTTAAATCAATTGCCCCGATAATTTAAAAAATACATATTTATGTGGCTTTTAAGGCAAAGGATTAAAAAAAAAAAGGAAAAAAGAAACCAACAAAGCCCAGGCATATCACATCAAGAAGGAAATGTTTTGGCTGTGGGGACCGGCTTACTGAGCTCAGGGGTAGCAAGCCGGTCCTCCTGTCTCCTGGGAAGCAAGCAGGCTGTAGACATGCTTGCCACGCATACAGTCTCCCAGGGCTCAGGCCTGTCACACCAGTCCCGGCCTTACCATTTTGACTCTATCCTCAAATGTAGATCGGAGTACGGCAGACTTATACAGCTTTGTGTTTGGAGGGAATCCAAAGCCTCCCGAAGCGTCCTCAGCGGCAGTGGGCTAAGGTTTCTCCACCCGCCCAAGCCCCCTTCTCCCCGTTTTAGGAACCACATGGGCTGCGCCATCCTTTACACCGAACTGACTCCTAATGGCAACAGTGAGCCCCCCGTGCCAGCGCTGGGGTGGCGTGTTGCTCCAGCCTGCCAGAGCACCTTGCTTACCTTTATGTCTGGCAAAATAGCGGCCCAGAATGATGAGCAAGCAAAGCATGGCAAACACCACCACGGCTACGACGCCGCCAATCACCGCATGGTCCACTGCCCCAATGGTCCCCTCTTCACCTGCTCGAGAATCTGTTGGAATCAGAAGAGGAACAGGGATGTAGAACGGATGACAAGACACCAAGAGCCCCAGGGACACTGCCTCCAGGGTCAGAAGGTCACCTTCTTTTTTAATGGAGGAGTCAGAGAGAACAAACCAGATGCATCAAGTTACACGGAGGGAACAGACTGACCTGTCCAGTACTGAATTGATCTGTTCTCCCCACAAGGCAATTTCATTAGAGGCAGCACAGGAGGGCCACTGCATGGGAAGGGAACTTAGGGAGCTGTGGGGGAGGGAAGGTGTCGGATTCTGCCTGTTCGCACCTGTTCTTAGTGCCCACTGTACATGTCCTGGAGCTTATGACTCCTAATAATGAAGGAGGGTGACCTAACTATTTATGACACCATGGAGGGTACCTTCAGGCTATCTCCAGAACTGAGGGCAGGGGAGTGACAGTGGCCTCACAGCTCACTTCCTTAGAAGAATAAGCATAGGGAAGCAAGGCTGTGCAGAGATAACAGGTTTGTGAAGACTAAAGGCTTGTGAAGACTAAAGATCTGCTGGCCACACTTACACGGTGTAAGGAGGGAGAAAGCCTCAATCTAAAACCTAATTCAAAAACAAAACAAAAACAAAAAGAAAAAAGAAAAAAAAAAGAAAAGAAAGAAAAAAGAAAAGGAAAAGAGAGAGAAATATATGGTGGAAAGGAATACTTGTCCATCCCCACAGACGGTTTTGATGTTATTTAACCCCTTAAAATGTAATTAGTTTTCTCTTATAAGCCTCACTCCCTCAGGGTGTCCCCTTTGACTTTTTGGCTGGGGAACAACTTCAGATTGAAAGCAGAATGAGCTATGGCGATGCAGAATGGAGGCATGGCAGGGTAAACAATTGTAATTTAGGAGTGTGGCTATATCACCCTTTGCTGAAATCCTAATGGCACCTGAGATTTATAACATAGTAAAAAACAATTATTCTCCCGTTGATTAATACATTAACATTTTGGAGTGGAAGCTGTACCATTGTCTTTTTTTTTTTTTATTGAGTCAAGTACGACACCTCCATTAAAATGATTTACTGGCTGTACCTTACAATTTAAGCACAGCAGCAACAGAAACGGTAAAAATCTTTTAACTTTACATGATTTGTGAAGTCACATGTGAAGGATTTACCATTTAAATCTTTCAGTACATGAAGCACATGGCCTATAAATCTGCCCCCCTTGTAGTTGCTGGATGCCTAAGAGAAATGCGTTTCACCGGGAAGACCGAGAGTGCAAATTCAAGTCAATTTCTAAGAAAGATTTATCTCTGACTCTCTCCAAAGAACAGAGCAAATCTCTGAAGCCTCCACCTCTAATAATATTTGAAGTTTATCGATCAAGTGTGCAGATCCGTGACAGCTAAAGGTAATGGTACTCTTCTGAGCCGAAACCTGATACAACGCTTTCAGCGGGAGGGCAGGGCTTACACTTTCTATCAATATTTCCAATTCTGCCTGGAGACTAAACACGGAAGGATGTGGAGAAATAACTTGTGACTGTGGCTCCTATGGAAAGTGCTTTAATTAAAAGAGTTTCAATTAAAACGTGGAGTATTTAAAGTGTTCCATGGAGTTAGCTTTCGAAGGGCTACGGAATAACTCAAACCTCAAACCCCAACAGAAATGCCAAGTCAGAGGCAGCAGCAGGTCGCCTGGACAACAGGATGATGGGAGTTTAATTGGAGGATGGAGATGGGTTGGAGGCAGCGTGCTGCAACCAATTAGTCTACTCCGTGATGTGCAAGTCTCTTCAGCAATGTGTCTAATAAGCTCCGCTTGAGATGTGGTGGCAAGGAATCTCCTTCCTGCCTCAGCCCAAGTGTTGCTGACTGCAGACGATGCAGCCTCTACTGTCCTGAAACTCCTTTCCATGGGGCAGAAGGTGATCACGGAAACATTTTGCCTTTTAAGAAACAGCCTGTTGATGGAAATTACTGTGTGTGTGGGGGTGTGCATTAATTACTGTTCTTGTTCAGGGACAAAACACCAGCCTCAAATAACATAATGGAGAGCTTGCTTTGGTTTCCATTTTGAAGACATAGTCCATCATGGCAGGGAAAGAAGGTGGTGGGACTGAGTGGGGCGGCTGGTCACACAGAATTCCCAGGCAGGAAGTAGCAAGAGGCGGACGCTGGTACTTGGCTTGCTCTTGCTATTGGTCTGGAGTCTGTTCCAAGGGATGGTGCCACCCACATTTAGGATTGAGCCTCTCTCTTCAGTTAAACCTTTCTGGAGTCATCATCAGATACATCCATGAGTGTGTTTCCATGGTGATGCTAAAGCCAGTCAAGCTGATGATGAAGAGAGGCATCACATGGTGGTACTGGATCCTGGTGCCCACTGGAGGATCACTCTCTACATCGAGGAGACACAGCCCACCACAAAAACACTTAAATGGTCTCACAGGGACCAAGTAATAGCAAAACTCGCCAGCTATGTTTCCCTTGTGGGAATGAATCAACTAATCTTCAGTTGCTTCAAACTGATTGAAGTTTGACTTCACTTTAACAAACTCTGTGGGACTTGGGACGAAGTGATGGAGAAGAGGGAAAACAACTACATGAGGCAAGGAAGAGGGAGGAGCCACTGTAAAAGGACGTGAGAGTACACGGACATTTCTAGAAGCTGTTTAGGACAGTCCCCAGTCATTGGAGGCAGGCAATTCTTGTCCAGTATTAAAAGACAAATTCCTCCATCTCCAGAGAGATGTGATGGTATGTTTGAGCTTTGGGGAGGGGTAGGTAGGGGAAGGGGAGAAATACAGAAAGAAGGAATGTAAACCTCAAAACAAGGGTAAAAACCATCTTCTGTGGGATTCCTTACCTGAGCCCAAAGCTCATTTGACCTTTGCTCCCCAAATGTACTCAGTCTAGCTATATCCCCCTCTACATAGTCCATACTGAATACCTGTTTGAGTTTTCTTCCCCATCCTCAAGGACACACAACACTTTTCAGATACTTATTTATAAGCGTAATCTCTCTATATTCACTTTGATCAGAAAGTTTACTACCGCTAGTTAATCATCAAGACACTTTTCCTACCTTCAATTACAACAGATGGACACAGAGGGTAACTGATGTTTAATTTACAGGGAACACTGCTGGTTGTGAGCTCCTCGCCGCCTCTTCCCACCTCTCCTCCACCCAATTCCCACCCGTGGCTGACCATGGGAGGTAGTAATAGAGCCGTGACTGTTCCTAAGTGCCGGTCATGGTCTGGCTTCCCTGTGGAGAGCAGTTGTTTCTCATTGTCTCTTCTGTTTCCTCTTGTGGGATGGGAGACGAGTCCAACAATGCTGTGGATTGGCTCGAGGTGGTAATGCTGGTTGTCTGCCACGGGGTGAGCACCACCTGTACCCGCAGCTGGCACGGGTACGGTGCTGGTTATGGAGAGCAGCAGCAGGCGATGCTACAGGGATGCACTTGGCTGACAGGCGTTGAATTGAAACAGGAGACTGTGGGAGGGTCCCTGGTAAAGTCTGCCAGCCTCCATCTCTCCTGTCCTGCTCACGAGGTGAGAATTAAGACTGGGTCTTGAGAATTCCTAGGTGGAAAGGCCATGGGCAGCCGTCTTGAGGCGGACTGTCTTGCTCCTCTGAGGGAGTGCGTGCATCCACGTGGGTCCTATCCCCTTAGCTGTCTGCGTTGCTGTGGCTTCTCGGGTGAATTAAATGTGGGGGTGTAAAGCTCTTATAAAGGAGCCTAATTCCAGGCATAGAGAAGCCTCTGGGGCTTGCACAACCTTGCTTTCTTGCTTCCTAAGAAGCTACAATTCTTCCTCTTGTATAGTCACCAGTGTTAGTGTGCTTCTATTTTGGGATAAAGGTGTGTCCTTGTTCTGGGGACGAATGCCAAATATATGCGTGGTACATGCATATACAAAAACAGTCAAATTCTAGTTTCAGGTAAGCACGGTCCGTGTGTAGTTAACATCCATACATAAATTCGGATAAATGAGTGAGCTGGATGTAAGTCTAAACTAGACAACACTGAACGCTGGGCGAGACAACACTTTGTTGCCGTACAACTGCTGGTTTGCCTGTTCTGTCCTGTCCCATCCTGCACCACTTCTATAGTTCTAAGGGTGACAGATACATCATGAGCTGGTTACAACTGTGAGTTAGCTTTTCTTCTGGCAAACAGCTGAAACAACTTGGTTCCAGGTGAGGTTTCTAAGTTGCTTGCAGAATGTCAAGTTGGCGACAAGATGAAGCAAAAGCAAACAAACAAAAACAAAACAAAACGCTCTGCCATAGCTTCAACCACCCTGGCCTTGATTTTTAGTATCTTAGAAATCTCAGAATAACAATAAAAGAATGAAAAACAAACAAAAATACTTTCATCAAAGTCCCAGGAATGTTCCAAACTGCTCAGCTTTCTGCAGCTCAGGGTGGTTGACCTGACCCAAGGGCAGTGTGGATTGGCATAATTCTGAAGGCCAAACTGGACTTTCAGTTCCTTTCCCCCCCTCCATCTTTCTCTTTCTACTTGCACGCACTCCTTAAACACTTAAAGTGGAGCACTTCCTTCAAGCAGCACTCCCCAGCCTCAGCTGCCTGTGTGGATCAGGGGTCTTCGAGGGGCAGGTTTCTATGGCTACCTTACCACCTGGCAGATGTGCCACACGAACTGCCAGGAGAATGCCATGGTTGTGGATCTGTCATAAGCCTTGCTGGCTGTGCTGCTAAAGCAGGGATCGATGGGTAACCAGGGAATAGCTAGGATGTCCTTGGTAAGCTCCTGGCAAGGAAGGACTAGCAGAGGGATTCACTGAGCAGAGCCCTCACGACAACCTCAGGCCGCCCACCCGGAAACCCAGGGTGCAGAATCTAAAGGATACCAAGCCCTCTGCTTTGGAGCAGGTGGAACGTAAGCTTGGAGTGTCCGGCATGATGGCCGTACCTGCACTGCTATACCCTCACATCTCGGACTTTCTTGGTGCAGGCTAGACACTGCTCCAGCACCCACTAATCTGTTCTCTTGGGTCTCAAAGTGGGGGCAATTCTAGGCCTCCCACTCCCCCAGGGGCCTCTCCAGCCCAGGGATGACTGGAGCCTGAGCTGAGACTGACATTTTGCACTGTTGTTTGGTGCGGCGGAGGTCTCTCTGGACAAGTCAGTTTAATTAAAAACTCTTAGAATTGGTGTTTATGATGGAAATGCTGCCTCTGGCTTCCTAGAGCTGGACGGATTAGTCTATCTCAGAAAAGGCTTAATGACTGTGATGTCACTTGCTGCTTCTTGCTAAGGATGAGGGAGGGGAAGGCTGGTGGTACCTATTCCAAAGCCGAAGCAAAAATGAAAAATGAAACCTCAAATGAATCACACAGGCATGCGCGCGCGCGCGCGCGCACACACACACACACACACACACACTATGCTATCTGAAAGGTGACACTACCTGTTCTCATCACCTACGGTAGCTCTCACCTAAGGCAACCGAGCAGAGCCTGTGCTTTAAAAGCACAGCTTTATTACCGGAGGGGAACACACTGAATGGCAAGCGCTGACAAAACGCCACGTTGTTTGCTAATCCTAATATGTTATTCTTCTTTTAAGATTTGCTTTTCTCAGCACCAATTCAATTATAGATGCTACAAATCCTTCTGACATTTAATTCCCTCTTGTCAGAGAGTAGTAAATGTATACAGTACATGCACAGCTTTCCCATTAAAATGTTAATATATATTGGAGCACACTAGCCTTTATGCAGCATAACCTTCTTTCCATCTTCTCAGAGAAGGGAAGGGAAGGCATCAGCGTAGGCAAGAAAATCATGAAGATTCCCATAGAGCATGCCGGCGGCCAGCATCAGCCATGAGCTGCATTCGATTCTAGCAATGTCATGCTGCTATTCTGACATTTAGAGGGGCTGTGAGAGGCCACTGCAAAGAAAACCCGAGGTCGTCCTCAGTGTGTACCCTGGATCTCAGTATATGCTCATTTAAATGACAACTGTGCACAGACAGTGGCTGTACACTCTCAGTGACCAGGACCCAGGCTCTCCCTGCCTGCCAGTGCCTAGGCACAAGAGATGGGATAGGAGCTCACTTGCCATCAGACCTGGGCCGAAAGCTGAACTTCATTCTATCCTGCGTGACTTCAGCAGGTCAAACACCTACCCTAAGACACTGGTGCCAATGAGACTCTGTCAGGGCTGCTGCCAGGCTAGAGCAGGCTGTTGAGACTTGATGTCTGCTGAGTGTCAGTCCGTTCTATAAAAACCTGAGGAGGATCTTTTTGGTTCTTATCACTGACCCTAGGTCAATGTTTGTCAGCTCTTTAGGAACGAGGGTCACCAAGCTGTCATTTCACTTATACAGACTTGACATGTGCTGTAGCCGATGGCTTTGCTGTTCTCCTTGGTGATTAAGGAAGCACCAGGCCACTGGATGCATGTTATGGTTCAGGTATACCATCAGAGGACGGGAATGTTAAGTCCTCCACAGCTAAGTCAGGACCAGTCTTTGAAAATGTTGGTTCCTCTCCCTTCTCCAGCCACTTGGTTTAGTTAACGTTAACCATCAGCAGAAACGGCTCCATGACGCAGAGCCAGTTCCAGGGTGTTTAGCATCTTCAGAGGGACCCTGTACCACTCACTCATCTTGTAACAGGACACTGACAGTGGGATCGTAACAGTGGGGAGGCACCGAGGATGACACTGGGGTTTTCCTTATAGGGACCTGGTAAAGAGGACAGAGTGTAACCAGCATTCCCACTAGAATCTGTCTCTATAGATGCTTTGGTGGGCCTCAGGCATTTAGGGGTGTGAGGAGGATGGAATCATGAATGTGGTGAAGTCACCCCAAAGCAGTGTCCAACCTGTGGAACTGGAAGTCACACTTCGCACTGTGCCTAGTCTGAAGGAAAAGTTTGGTCTGTTTGGCCATGACCACCTTGCTCCCCATGGTTAAAACAGTAGCATGTTGGATTATGGGCAAGTCACTGACCATGGGATTCATGCGATCTCTCAAAAGATCTCATTTACACTAAACTTAAGATCCTTCTATTTCAGCCCCCCGAGCACTGATGTTAAGGTATGCATGCACCAGGGAGCACAACTTCAAATTTAAAGACTGAAACTTCCATGTCTTAACTCTTCTCAAGCATTAGTTCATAGTGGTATGTAGGGCCACCTCAGGGGGAAATGAATCTCATCATTTAGGGACGTCTATGGAGCAGCTGCACTGAAAACTCCAGAGCAGGGCAGGATGGATCTTCTCAGAAGGGGAAGGCACTTAATGATTAAGATAAAGTTCCCAGGTCAGTTAGCACATGTGGCTGCTCAGAGCCCAGCTTTCCCCTGCATTCCCTGATGCCTGCCCTAAAATGAATGAAAAGGGGCCAGGAGGAATTGTATTCACAAGAGACTGCTGAGTAAAGGAAGTTGTGGTGTTCTCAGAGGCTGGGAACCCTAAACCAGAGGACCCACGTTTAAATTCTGTCCGTGTAAATTGCTTGGGCCCCTAGAGCTGCCTGGTTTCTTCACTTATGGATGATCACCCTCCCTTCACTAACCTGCAGGAGTTTCTCGAGGATACCCTGCAGCTGCAGCTCATCTCATCCATCAGGCCTTCCTGTCCCAGCTCTCTGGGGTGCTTTCCTAAACTGGCCTCCACCTTCTCCTGTCTTAGCTCTTCATCTATAACTACTCGGTATTACTTTTCCATAGTTACCATCAACTTGGGTAAGCAGTCTGTGTTCCCCAGTGGAAAGTTATCATGGCATGGCAGGACGAGCCTGTGAGATCCAAGGCTGGTCCAACTGCTACTGTGTCCTATTTACCACCCGTGTAGTAGGGGCTGGCCCAGAGCCAAGCGCATGGTGCTCAAATGCTTTTGGGGAATAAAAATGAGGTAATATATAGGAAGGCCAGGGGTACTGCCTAATGGTAGTGTCTTTCTTTGCTTCTCCTCCTGACATACTGTCTGTCAAGGAAATTAAACAACATGTTTTCCAAACCAGGGTCACACGTCATGTGGTGCTCACTAACTGAAGAGTTCCTCCAAAATGCAGTGGCTTCTGAGTGTCTCTGTGTGCACTTGTATGCACAAATGTGTGGGGATGCACGCATGCAGGAGTCCATATACTGCACCCTGCCCGAGAATCCCTGGATACAAAGGCTAGGATGTAAAACTCAGGCTTCCTTTGCAATTCACCTGGAGAATGGAGGGCTGGTTCACTGGGATTACTCCCAACAACTACGCAGGGGTTGTGGAAATCAGGCAGAGAAGCCGGCCACTCCCCTGTATGTTTCTGCGGCCTGTGAAGGGCATGGAGCTTTTCCCAGATCACTTCCTCATTGAGGGGTAACAAGAAAGCAGCACTGGAATGCCTTGTTGGTGCTCTGCCTCCAAAGCTGAAGACGGATGGTCTGCCCCGCCTGCTGGTGCTGAGGGCCATTCTCTGGCACACAATTTACCACCTCACTCCACTGAACAGTTCCCAGAGGCCCCTCCACTGCTGAAGGGAGGGAGGCAGTTGGAGACATTTTTGTTAAAGTTTTAAAATAAAGTAGAAGGATAAATATGCTTAAAGCTATTCTATTCCACATGGGTGGCAATAACCACCAGCTGTCACTGGGAAACAGCAGATGTAATTGATAAAACAATTCAAAACTAGCGTGGATCTATCGTCAATAAAATTAACACCCAAAAAGTAAATAAAAGGGTTCAAGAAAGAATCGGATAAGCCCCCCAAGTTGGCTAATAATTAAATCAGTGAACTAGGCACCGAATCTTTTTTAAAAATGCAGATTACAAAGGAGGATCAGCCAGGCATCCCGCTCTGCTGGTTGAGGGCGGCATACCATATGCTGCCTATGAAACTGTCATTAACTGAGGCAGGCACCAGGGAATGGAGGTGGGGGCAGGGCAGGGGAAGATCCGAAAAGTGTGAAACATTAATCCCTAATGTGGAAAGGATGGACTTTCTACCCAGTACAGCAGGGAGTGGGTAACATTATTCATTATCACAGTTTAGCGTTAAATGGGCAACACCTACTCTAATTTATCGATGGGCTGTTTAAGGCGGGTGTTAACCTGTTTGTCTTGTATTATAATTGAATTCAGTCTGCAGGCTACAGAAATTTGAGAAGTTCATCCTTTCTCAATCAATATGCTCCCCTTCAGTGACCCATTTCAAGACAGCTTCATAAAAAATAACGTATTTTGTTTTAATAAATTTAAGCACTATGACAGCTGCTCAATTTTTATTGGTTGTTTTTTTTCTCCCTTTAGATGTCTCTTCCCTGCCTAGAGAAGCCAAGCTCACAATCAATAGTAATTGATTAATCAGCATCCCCTTTGAACAAAGGTGCTAATCAGTTTTTGATTAGTTCATCAAACCAGATGCAAAGGTGGCCCTGCCCAAGCCTGCCAGTTCATCAGCCTTCTACATGACTTATGACTCCCAGCAACAGGGGTGCCTCGGTCTGGGAGGGAATGGGGGGCAGTGTAATTATTAATTTAACCAAATTATTATGAACACAAATGGTTGTTGGTTTATTGCTCCTGACTCGGGTGATTGATAGAACGGCAGTGGGGGCCCATCTACCACGGTGCAGGCTGAGGCCTGCCGTGCTCCTAATTGATGGTGCAGGGAGAAGAGGGACCTGGCTGATTCATGCTTTTCCTAAAGAAGATGAGATTCCTTCTGCCTGTTTGAGTGATCCTGGTCTGGAAAATGTGCCAAGAGAGATCAACCCAGGAGAACATTCTCAGGATTCTTGAAAGATCCAGTTGTTCAGGGTCACTGGAACTGACGGCTACTCTGTTTAAGGGGGTGGGGGTGGGGCCAGTGCCAGAACAGTGCCTACTGTCACTGGGGAGGCAAGCAGTTGTTTTCTTCTGGAATTGTATTACTGGCAGGTAGGATATACCTACTCTTGTTTTAAAAGAAAATAAAGTTAATGTGTTTTTTGTTTTGTTTTTTGCATGCTTTTACAGCTTCTTTAAATATATCTATTACAAGTAAGAGTGGCTAGTGGGCAGCTTCCTTTCTAATCAATTTATTTACTGAAATTCGCTAATATTTAGAATTTGTCCATTTATTCAGAAATTATTAGCTGGCTGCTTGTTGCCAGAGAGGTGCACAGCAGGGACCAGACCCAGCCTGTAGCCTCCTAGAAGCTCCTACTCTGGGAATTTCCAACAGCTCAGCCCACCCTCACACATGGGACAGAGGAGAAAAGTGAGGGCACCCCTGAGGTCTGAAAGAAGCACACAGCTGGAAATAAACCCCATGTGTTCTGAGACACCGGGAGGGAGTACTAGCTGTGTTAAAGATGGCACCTCAAACACCAGCCATTCAAACCGACTCTAGTGAACACTATTTGGGAAGGGCTAATATGGAATCCTTCTTTCCTGTGGGCTCCAGGAAGCAACTATATGTGTGCTTTGGAGTCTCCAATGCAATGTCAAGGGGCTTGCCTACTGATTCAGTGACCACTCAGAGAGCTTCAGAAGCTGTAGGTAGTTGACACTGAAGTGTCATGACATCATGGGAGCTCATATAATTGTTTAGCCCTGACCACTTTAAGTCTCCTTCCTCCGGCCTTTCTAGGATATGCTTCTTACTCTGGATTAGCAACACCTAAATCCTGGAATCAGGCATGAAACCTACGTTTTGCAAGAGCTCAGTGTGCTGTGAAAAAGGTCTGAGGTGGATAAATAGTTTACAGGCGGGTGTGTAACGACACCCCCACCCCGACCTGCTTCTACCACCTACTTCAAAGTGCTCTAGCATGGCCTTCTAGTCTATTCAGTCAGTATGACTTTAAGATTGTGCCACATAATCCAACATCAACTGCTCTAGGATACAACCAAATTTGTCCTGAGCCATTGGACATGAGAATTGAACACATTACTTCCAGTCATGGAGCAGAGTGGCTTCGGGGAGTTCTGCTCTCTACTGTATTCATGGCACCGGCCTTGGTCCGAAATAAGACACACTGTTACCGTAGGAAGGAAAGGTGGGTGAGTGAATGGAGAATTAGCTACACGAATTCATTCCTTTCCTAGTCTCAGAATCCACACTGATTGCTCAGCAAACCAAGTGGGCATTCAGTCACAGTGGACAACGTCACCCACAGGTTGGACACTGCAGTGCCTTACCTAGTGACTAACCCTTACCTGAGAGATCCTCACTGTCCAGTTCTTCTGCGGAATTGGGCAACTGAGTAAGGCCTTACAAGTAAAAACAAATCGTTTTTCTTTTTCATTCCTCGAGGGACATAAACAAAACACTTAAGAACTGAGGAGGGATTTTGTCTTTTTTTTTTTAAACAAAAACATGAGCCAAATCTCTTGCTATCTCTCACTTTTTTGGAGAGCTAGAATATAAAATAATCCATATGTTCATTTCTTTAATTATGTAATTTTGTTACTGATATATAATTGAGGCAGAAGGAGTCCTCAGCCTCCACTGTGGAAAGCACATGAAACATGAGGGTGAATGTTTAAAAATCACTCACTCAAAACAGCATGCAGAAAGAAAAAAGCAAAGCTGGAGTTAGCTGTGGACACTCTGATATAGATCTCTTAAATATGAATGTATTTAGATGCTACATACTGATGTATGTAAGTTTTATCTTGCATTTCCCTGAAAATTGAAATCCTTTGCCAATACTGACAAACACAGTACATTATCAATTTAGCACAATCTTAGATCACATTATTTTAAAATGGTCCATCACCTGCTAAGTGAATATTGCAGGTCATGCCATCATCAGAAAAATGTGATTTACAACCCATTTTTTTAAAAAAAGAAATTTATAAATCAATGGCATTCTGGAAAAATAAAACCCTCAAAGCTGAAAAAGCAGTTAGGTCAGGAGATTATCAAGTGGGGCTTGAGGTGCCTATATTCCAGTCACCCCCAGTGTTGGTCAGCTGGGATGGTTCTCCACCAGCTCCGATTTGAATTAAGAGAGGAGAAGAGGAGCGTAGCTAATCGGAGGGAGGCTCAGCCAGAGATGGCTTCCATTTCCTCATGCTTCTTCCTCAGCTGATCTTTTAAGGAAGTTTATTAAACAACATGAAATGTTAAGATGATTACAGGGCCCTTTGCTTATTGGTTGCTGTTCTCCTTGAATCTGACTTACTGCCCCAGGAACTCAAATCTCCACAATTACTGTTCTATAGTCTTTATCCGTCATTTTGAAGATGGTGTGGATCTAATTTAGCTGCAAGGTCTTTGGAGAGAGACACAAATTTTGCTTATTTTTGTATCTTTCCCCTCCCTGGAGCTTGGCACAAAGTATACTCTCAGTATTTGCTGAATGAATGTTTTGAGAGTCATCCTTGGTGAATTACTTACCAGAGCTTTAAGGCAACCAAAACAAATGCTCTGTTAATACGTAATGGCTGACAGGTTGCCATATATACATACATACATATATACATATATCAAACGAACTACAACAAGTTTGTATGAGTGGCCATTAAAGCTTGAAACTTCCGAGGTGATTGACACAGAAGCCACGTGAACTTGGAGAGCTGGCCGAGTAGTGAGGAGGTTGTTCCACCTCCACTCCTAGGAGAGGAATGCTTCTCACATGAACCCCGGAAGTCAAATGCCCCAGAGTAGAAGCTGAACTCAAACCAACGTCTTCGGAGTTCACAGGTGTCCCCAAGCTACGGAACCAGGTTGCTAAAGGGAACATGGCAATGCGATAAATTACACAGGCAGCTGAGGAGAACGGCTAGCCTTTTGTCCTGAGATCTGATTGGCTGAAAGTGTTTCTATTTCTAATTGGCTTTATCCATTGAATAAAGACTGATGAATACAATTATTTGAATAACTGTTATAAATGGGTAACATAAAGTAGTTCTCTGTAGTTAATTATAAATTTGCAGTTCTCAGAAGGCTAATCCCTCACTTCTACGTGGCCCGATGAATATCAAAGTGTTCTGCATACGTGCTTGGTGCCCACTGAACCACATTAAACAAGGATGTTTCAAGTCGGCAGCTTTGCTGCTGAAGGCTTGTTTCCTTGGGGAGGGCACTAGAAAGCTAATTTTAAAAAATAAAGACAAATATGTTTATGAAGTATCATTGAAATGCAAAGTTTTCTATTAAGAAGAGACAGATAGTTGATATACACCTCATTAAAGCTGAAACTGTCATTTTTAATGGCATAAACTTTAAAATATACCAAATCATCTGGAATCTCCTGCTTAGATTATGTTCCAAACTTAGAAGCCATTTAGTCCAGTGGCATTAAATTTGTCTTTCCAGTTTGAATATTTTTAAATGAATCTACAGCACACTGTCATAGCTGGATAATTCCTGAATAAATATAATTAGGAGAGTTTGCCATAGCACTAGAGGTATAGTGGGGGGAAAACAAAATTTACCCCTAGAATTGCTTTGGCTTAGGTATTTTTCTTTCATGTTAAAAATTAGACTCCTCTCATTTTCTCAAAGAAAATGACAGAGATGCATTTTATGAAGCAGAGAATATTTCTCAAAAGGAAACATTGTGATTGAATAATAAGTGGGAAATTACTTCTTGGTTCTTCTATTCAAAATTTCCTCTCATCTATTCAGGCTCTTTCTAGTCTCTTCTAATTAAAATGCATGCAATGTATTTCTTTAAACTCTGTTAAACAAATGGAAGTTTACTTTTGTTGCATATGGGATTTTTTTGAGCAATTAAAGAAGTCCTAAGGTGCAGATGTGATTATTTAACTTATGCACGATGGCGATCTCTTCTGCAGAGAGACTCGTGTTTGGTCTGTTCTGGTGTTACAGGTGCTGTGGTGCAGCACTGTGTGCTTCAGAAGCTGTGATTTCTTCTTCTTGACATGGCAAATTTTAAACCAGAAGAAAAAGACCCCAAAGAATCAGAAGCAGTCAGAAATCCTAGCCATTTCGAAAAGTGCAAAAATCAAGTATAGCTAAAAAGGTTCCTGGGTTCGATTTATCAGGTTATCATGTAAATATTTCACAGAAAATTAAAAAAAAAAAACCAACCAAAAAAACAATGAAATAAAATCTCTAGGAAGCAAAACCTCGGCCCAGTGGCCTAGCACCATTCCCATTAGGAAAAACAAAGGCGACGGTCTCTCTCTTACCTACGCAGCACGCATCTGATCACTTGGCCATGTCGTGGAAACTGATACTTCCACCACCAGCCATAAGCGTTCAGACGCCCCCGGTAGTTTTAATCTAAAAGCTCAGTCATCCTGTTCTTCCTGCTTTGTCAGCTTTTGTGGAGAGTTTTTCCCTTCTTCCCATTAGCAGAAATTTGGTTCACGCCGTTAAACAGTTTCCAAACTGCATATCAAGGCTGCAACGCAATCTTCAGGTCCTGCAGCCATTCGTAAACCTCTTTAGCTTTGTTCTTGGGTAGAGCATACAAGGTCTGCAGAGTCCCTTGACTGAATGACAGCCTTTGAATGCCACCGTTATGTACTCATACAGAGAGATGTACACAGAGGCACATACACAGACGGTGGACATAGCGGTTGTAACTGTGTGCACTGCTGGCTGGTCTTCTTTCAAATGGGCTTAAGAACTTCCCCACGACTGAATACCAGGTAAGGTAAGAACATAACATAGTGCTTCTAGCATTCTATCATGGTCTGCACTAGTCATAAGTCAGGGAAAGGGAGACTCATGGGGCAGTTACCTAAGGATGGGCAGTGGTCTGGGGGTGTGAAACCAAAATAGAAAATGAAAAGTGATTCAGAGGGTGTTCTCTATTTTGGAATGAATTAAAATCCATCTAAAAAAAGTCATCTGGGATAAGAAAATCCCTGAGATTGTCAGCTTCTACTGTCTCAACAGGTAGAAAAGGCAGGCAGAGTTAAGAGAGTGAGGAGAAGAGGAATGGGAAGAGGTAGACAAATAGGTAGGTAGGTAGATAGTTAGACAGACAGACAGACAGAGGAGAGACCTCCAACCCAGAAGCCAGCTGTCTGCAGTGTAACAGAGGCACAAGCGCTATTCCAGACCGTGGGCATGCTGTCATCCCGCCCCTCATGGGGGTTGGGGGGAGGGGAGGGAAAGGGAGAGGGGACACAGAACAGAAAAGAACAAGGCACAAGACATTGACAGAGAAGCGTCCACAGTGAAACAGAAAGACAAACTCACACACCCACACACCAAATAACTAGAGTGACGACGAATGACACTGCCGTGCGTTAACCACCCATGCATGTCTGCCTGCAACTTCTGGCCAGGAGCTATCAGGATTTGGCAGTGGTTTTTTTTTTTTTCTCCTTTTTTTTTTCTTTCTTTTTGTATCATTCAACATGCACACAACAACACAGGGTTTTGTTTTGTTTTGGTTTTTTTTTCCTGTGCAGGCCACAAAACCACAGTGCTCAAGATCCTTATTCAAAGAGACCCCCCTGTGTCAGCCTTGCGTGAAGTGAACATCTCGTTCTTACACTCACAGGTATCTTTACTCTCAGTGAGATCCTTAAAAACATATGGTGGTGAACTGTTGCTTGGTTTTCTTTTGGAGAAAATCCATTTGGTTTTGGATCATGCCCATGCATTTCCAACCTTCCGGTACATGCTTATTCCAATCAGTTATTGGTAATAACAAACAGTCAACATACATAAACAACTAGAATAAACTTCATACATACTCTAGCAACACAAGCTTGAATAAAATATTTCAATGAGTCTTCAAAGGGAAATCTTGAAAGTGTCTTTTTTTTTTTTTTAATCAAAGAAAACAGACATCTGGAAAATCCAGTGAAACACTTTTGAGACCACTACTAAGATGGTCATAGCTGGCTGACTTAGGATGTCTTGTCATTTAAGTTGCCGAGTTATCAAGCTATGTAACATTTTTTTTCTGGGACAAATCACATTAAGGAACATCACAAGGTCATCAAGTGACTCGTGTCATATGGTTGCTGTCCTGAAGAAGCCGGGCCTCTCGCACTAGGTTTAAATCGACGTTATGGTCGGATGGCCTTGCTCCTCTGTTCCTCCCACCACATTGTTACCTTTTACAACTGACTTGAGAAATGTCTTCCCTTCTCATCAAGTAAAATTCCAGACATTATTTTAGTTTTTATTAGAGTTTTTGGCTGTGGGCTTGAGAGTCAGTTGGTCAAAACAGTGGGAGATCCTTTGAGAAGAAGCTATGAGGATCATAGACAAGTTGAGGAATGCATTTATGAATACATTATACAGGGATCAGCTGGGATTACCTACCACTTCTCTGCTGCTAAGGAGTCTGAGTGAAGGCATGAGGGATACAAGGCATAGGGAGGCTACTTTCTCTCACAAACATCTCACACCAGTTGGTCTCACCCTTTATACCCAGGTTGATGCTGTTTCCAGATAAAAAGACAGTGGCTGCTTCTCATGGCACAGCCAACCCTATGTCCTGCCGTCAGTATGCTATAGAATAATCCCAACCCTCATGTCCAGAGACTCCACTCTCCTTTGCTCTCTTTCTAAAGAGACAGATATAATTAAAATCAGTAGCCCCAAATCAGAATCGGCTTTTAGACCTAAGGACAAGTTCTCTAGTTTGCACCTCCTGTCCGGTGCTTAAGGAGGAGCCCACAGTGCAAGTGCTCGACTTTTCTCGAGGGACTAAAACATAGATAACTTTGGGGCTTTAGGGGATAAATGGTCACAGAGCCCAGAGAATTTGGGAATCTTAGATTGCACTTGACCCTGGAGTTAATTATAGAAAGCCCGAAACTTAAAAGTACTTTAAAAAGTATAAAACAAAATCTCTTGAACTACATTGAAGCCAACTTAAAGCTCTGAGGTTAATTGATAAAAGTCAGGAGGTACTCAACTATAGATAAAACATACAAACAACTAAAGTACTACCCCGCCCCCCACCCCGCCCCATCTGAGACAGGGTTCCAGTGCATAGCTCTGTAGACCACATCTGACTCTGTCTCCCGGGATAACAACTAAGTTTAACGGAGCTGCTGCCTAAGCTGTAGCTAGCTCTGTGGACACTACTTTAGAAATGCACATTTTATACCTAATTGATTTCTCATGGCTGTCCAGTGTACCAGGGGTAGGTTAGGTTTCCTACTTATGCTTCTGTTACTTTACAAGAGGGGGAGGAGGGGAGGGAGCAGAGGAACGGGAGGAGGGCTCCCTGCTGATCTTGACCAAGCACAGCCCAACAGGTTTTACTCAGATTTCCAACTTATAAGTTCTCAGACATGGTTGTCTAAGGAAGTCAGTGTGGGATAGATGTTATTCTGGCAACTGAGTTGACCCTACAGGGCTAGCTTATCACTGAAGTGATAGACTTTTCACTCTGCACAGCATATAAAGCAATTGAAGCAGTCCCTTTACCAAATGATTCCCTTGGATTCAGTTATTACAATTCAGTCCCCTTTTAAACTAAGATATCTGCTTTAGGTATTGTCTTGCCAAGGTTAGATTTGAGCTGAGGAATAGAATAGTATACAGATGAAACAGGACTCTCGTTTTCTGATTGAATAAAAAACAACAACAAAAAACATTAACAGACCTGTCTCCATTTTGTAGTCTACTGGTGACAGGGGAAAGGAGGCAGAGTGTCCTGATGTCCCTGTCTGAGGTTTATGTACTTGGTTTTTTAATCACCTTTTGGCTTAAAAAGAAACTTAATACACTTTTTATTATTTGACCTGCAAAGTGCCACACACCAAAGACTTCCTTAAAACCACACTTGATGCTGCTCAAATGGCCATGGGGAACATTCCTGGGAAGCTGTTTCCCCTCTGAAGAGGCTGAGGCTTCAATGAACAGAGGAACTAGAGAGGTGGGATGGATAAGTTCCCAGAAGGATATAAGGGAAGTCATGACTTCTGTAGAGAAGACTAGAGATCTTCTTCCAGGATCCTTGGTCTCAAACACTGAGGGACAAGGAACTCCCTTTCAAAATTCCCTGAGGTAAAAGCTGGTGAGTGATTCTAGCTCTGTAGACAAATACTCTTTAAATTTTTAATTAAAAAATTGTTTGAAGGCTCATTTATTCCAAGGTGTGGTGGAGTTTTATACGTAAAGAGGAACGTGTGATGGACACCTTGCCTCATTTGCCACCAGAGAGAAGGCCTCATCTCAGACTGCAACCATGGCCACTGAACTCACAACAGAAATGACAAGACTCAGCGTGATGTCAAGCATTAAAACAATTACAGTGCATTTATGAGATCAGTCTTTTTGGAGCATGAGTTCCCTTGAAGACTGCATTTCTTTTTCCCAGGCTTGCCTTGCTTCTCAGCAGCGCTGAGAAAGTAGATAAACAGTAATGTGGTACCAACCGTGAACTGCTGGTTCTGTCGTCGCCGTGGTGTCTACAGACAGGAACAGAGGATTGGAGGAAGGGAAGAAACAGGAGGAACGGCATGCAAAAAAAGGGAGAATGGAAAAAAATGGAACAGATAATATATGAGCAAGCTTTCGAAGAACACCGCGTGACAAGCAATAATAAATGAAAAGCAAAAAGCATTTGAAGTGAGTTGCACTGTTTTAAGACATGCCTTGAGCTCAAAGCTGCGAGCCAGGGAGGAAAACAGTAAATTCTTTGGTTCTGGGGGTCTTGCCAGGACACACGTGTTTGCGAGTCAATAGTCAGGGGCACATGCAAAGTGATGAGAAACACCAGTGCAAACTCAGTGACTGCTAGATGGTTCTTAAGGCATCGAAGCTCAGGACTGCGACAGAAAAGCTCAGTCGGAAGGCTAGTTAAACAATGGAGTCAGGCATTCAAACATTGCCTTTGTGTTAACCCAACACACCGGGGGCACCGGGCAAGTGCGATCACAGGAATCAGCCCCACACTTAGGAGGATGCTTTTCCAGCTGAAGCTCAGATGCTACAGGTGAATGTGTATCACCCAGATTCAGAGTCCCCATCCATTGTGTAATTTCATCAGAAGATAGCTGGCAAGTTCAATTCACAGAGAGGTCGTGGGAGTGAACATGTTCAAGATACATACATACATATACACATACATACATACATACACACATGTATCACACACATCACACACACACACACACACACACACACACACACACACACACACACACACTCACTCACTCACTCACTCACTCCGATTCTTCCATTTTACCAGATGTTATAATCTATAAGGCCTGTCACAGTAACACACATGTTCACACAACTGCCAAACACTACTTGTGAATCTCAAAGCCTCAAGTACTCAGTCATCCCTGTGTTCAGCAGCACAGCCCAGGTTTGGTTGTCAGGATTCTGCTGTCCTGGCTAGGTCAGGAGACGGAGCTGCCATCATCTTTACTGCTGCTCTCCTGCTGTGGCCTGTCTCTTTCTTCAGGTTGTGGCAATGGCTTTTCCTCACAAGAAAATCCATGCAAGGCACTGGAGGCATGGGTTTCTCTTTACTTTGGCTATAGAAGTAGGGCGCATAAGTAGCAACATACACTGTGACGTTCATGTCGTCACACCAGGACCTACTTTCTTCTTCAGTTCTGCAGTTTTCAAGTGTGTTTCTCCTACCAGGCCCTCTTTAGTCAGAAGCTGCTGCTGGTGAGGGTTAAAAATCACAAGTAATCCCTGCCATTTTTATGATGCAGTTCTCTGGTTGGCAATTTTTCCACCGACTCTCGGGAGCTTGACACAGGCAATGTTTAAATGCACTGGAACACCAAACAGAATTTTTTTTTGTGGGGGGTCCAATAAGTCTGGAGCTTCTGATGTATAAATAGGACACATGAATTCACACTGGTGTTCCCCTTCAGTTGGCATGTTTTCTGGGTCAAGAGGGACCCGGTTTACCATAAAGAACTCAGAGCCCTTCTAAGGAGCCAGATTAACCAGAGCTCTGAGAGGCCAATGCAGCTTGGTATATTCAAGCACTCAATTTCTCAAGAGTGGAGGAAGGAGAGAAAAATCATAAAGCACACTGTGGAAGAGTACAATACTTACAAGTCAAGTCTGTGTGCCTAGCATAGCAGTGAAAACAACACAAAAAACTGGACAGTTGAACCAAACCCTATACTAGATCCTTAAAGGGACAGTCACTTCTCCATGGTTGAGACATCTGAGTCCAACACTGGTTTGAGAAACTTTAAATTTGAAGGGAAGGATCAAAAGAACATTTGTATAAACACTTATATGCATGTAATACATTTTACGGCAGGCACTGGCTCCTTTCCAAAATGGAAGAGGAAAAGCAATGAATGCCTTCGCTCATTATTTCTGTGGTAGAACTTCTAATATGCATTTGGGTTTTGTTTTTGTTTTTGTTTTGAACCAGGTAAATCATTAGTGTAAAAGGAAAGAAAAGAGTTAAAAGTTTCAAAAGTCAGATCCAAACATTGACCAATTTACTGTCTTCCTGCATTCGGGCATTATGTCAGCTTCATGACAAAATTAAACCAGGTAAAGCCAGGCGTCAGCTCTTACATGGGCACCGACAATAAATGCAGCCACAGCCATTGTGCATTTTGCGCCCCAACTCCAGGGATGCGAAATCCATCAATTGCACCCAACAGAAGAGAAAAAGGGACACTGCAGGAAAACACTCTAAAGCAGTTAAGCAAACACATACTCAAGTCAAACAGCATGATTATTGCAGCTGGAAATGGCAAACCCTTCGGCAGCACTGGGAGGGAGGCTGCAGCTATAGGGTTGGCTACAGGGTTTAAATCAGGATTAGGAGTGTGTCCAGGGAGCTCTTGACTCTGTTTCTCAGAGAGCATCTGGTATGCGCCCTGAGCAGAGGCTATTTCACATGGAGAGAGAAGGGAAAATGCTTTACAAGTGACTGTGTGCTCCCCCAGAGACACTAGGACAGGATCTAATTCTTTGTAATTGCATTGTAACACCATGCAGACACCACAGACAACTTGGCTCTGGGTGAGTCCAAAGCTGTGAAGCACAATTTATTAGGGTGTCTTCATCAGGAAGTAGAGAAAAACACAAGCCCACCCCTCAAGAATCAGCTTCTGGGGGCGGTCAATGGAGTATTTCATAACATTTTAATTGTATGGGCGAATGCAAACATTTCCAAATGAAGTTATAAATGCAATAATTGGCTTGAAAAATAGTGTCTGGTTGCCCTCAGAAAGGCTTTTAAAAGCTAATTTTGTTGTCTTAAAAGAAAAAATTCTTTGAGCTAAGCCTATGAGAAAAATAGGTCACAAAAAGTTGATTGGGAAGCACTGGGTTATAATATACAAAACGGCCAAGTTAAGCCATTCTCTCTAGTTTTAATTATGGTGAGGGCAAATGTATATTATTTTATAACAATATACAATGCCATTTAAAAAATATATGAAACAAACAAAACCAAGTCAATCCTGTTATTGAGTGTACATAGTCTTCCTAGGCATTTCTTAGCCGTTTTATGAGTTTATAATCAAAAGAAGGTGTCTGAGACGGGCCTTGTACTGACTTGAAAGACAGTCTTTCACTCCACACTGACTTCTTGGAGCCCTGCAAGTAGTTAATGTGACCCTGCCTCAAACAAATGAAACAACTGCAGATATTTCATGCTGAGGTCTAAGATATTTACGAAATGAGAAGGCTTTGACAATGTGTGAGATGGGAGACAGTAGCCATTTAACCAAGTAGCCAAGTAGAGGGGGAAAACCTCAGCCCGCCTGAGTGGCAGCTGGGCACTGTTTAGTTGAAACAGTCATGTGTAAGCCCCACTGCGGCTCGTTCTAATCCTTTCAGATGGATTCTCTCCAACTTAGAATTGTTCATTGAGTGTGACAGACTGGGGGCTTAAAACTAATCCATAAATTAGTCCTTGGTCTCAAACACAACGGGTGCCATAAACGAAATCCAAGAACAAAATTAAATTCCCAACCTTAAATACGTTTCTTACCAATTGACCTGTGCTGTTCTTGTGTTAGGATACAGAGTCACTGTAGAGAAGCGTGTGGCTAAGTGAGATCAGGGTGGACACTGGAAAATGCTGTGGGTACAACCTGGAGAAAACAGCCTGCCCTAGAGCCAGGCTTAGCTGTGGGGAATTCAAACGTCCCTCCCTGTCTTGCCAGCCATAAGCTCAGCTGGAAGTGGGACAAGCAGACTAGTAACATTTTAATATACTTTCCCTACTTTATTTTCTTAACTAAAGTCAATACAGAACCAACGGGCTTTCTTAATTGAATTCCTCTTCAGTCTCTGCAATGGAGAGGCTTTAAATCTCAGCAGCAGGGTAGGCATAGAATTCCCCTGACAATTTTACTTCATAGCCATGCTGTGCTTGCCAATATATATTAAATATGGGTGTTTTCTTCTCCCCCTCCCCCCTTTCAATTTATTAGAAAACTGTTGAAAGAGAAAAAAATAAATGCTGGAAAATTCAAGTTTGAAATGTATTTTCTACTGGTTTTCCAATTAATTGCCTTGCCACCTATGTTCTGCCTAATTAACCTATCTTAATGATGGAGAAAGTGGCCACGAACAGAGTTTAGCTAAAAAGGCCTAAACTCGATGCCCTAAGAAAGCAGTGTGTGTGTGTGTGTATGTGAGAAAGAGAGAGAAAGAGAGAGAGAGAGAGAGAGAGAGAGAGAGAGAGAGAGAGAGAGAGAGAGAGAGACACTAGTGTGAGGTGTGTGTGTGCGAGAGATATACCAATATGGGTACTACCCTGCATGGGTGCATGTGAAGACAAGCAGTTGACACTAGGATGCCCTCAACTATTTCTCCACCTTATTTTTTTTGAGACAGAGTCTCTCACTGAACCTGGAGCTCACATTTCATCTACACAGGATGGCTGTGAGCTCCCCGGACCCTGAGTCTCTGCCCCCAAGTGCAGAGCACACACCACCACGCCACCCCCTGCTCTCCAGTGAGTGCTGGGAATCCTATCTGAGGCTTTCCTGCTTGAGGAGCCAGCTCTTTAGCCTTGGAGCCCCCTCACCAGCCCTAGATTATCTTTTAAATGTCATTTTCCCCTGAGAGTGGGAGTCCCAGAACAGCAGGAAGGGGAGCTGGTTTCCTGGTTGTTGTTAAGCAATTTCAAGTTTTGTTAAAAGCTTCTTCGAAATTGTTCACTCTGTGCAGCCCAAGTCCCAGAGAAATCTTCTCATTTGCAAACCAGATATTCTGTAAAATAATCTGAATCTATAGAGTGGTTTCTTTTAACAAGGAAAACAATCCCTATGGCATTGTCTCTGAATCCTGTTGGGAATGGGACGGAGGGGTCAGGACACGAGCCAGGGGAGGACGAGCAGACCAGGGATGGGAGTAGGGGTGACACTGGGAGGATGGTGGCCAGTGCAGAAGAGGAGGAGGGGCTCTGCAGGGCTAAGACTCATCTTTCGAGGTCCTGGAAGGCTGGGCCTTCACTCCCATGTTCCTACCATTGGGAGAACTCCAGATTTCACTTCTGAAATCCCAAGAAATCCGAACTCCTGCTACTCCCATTTATGTGCTTCGCTGATAGATGCTAAGTACGGACACTGCTTGGAACTCTATCTCCGGGATTAATTTTTCAAAAAAAAAAAAACCATACACTTAGGAAAACTATGATAGAAGTAGAAGAAAGATGTCTCACCTCACTTTTCACCCTTCACTGTTTTTAAAAAAAAAGGTGGAGTCTGATGACCTTTAATATTTGTAATATTCTTACTTTCTTCTGTTCCTTGCTAAACCAGCATGGGCCGAAAATGGTTGGCTATGAGGCAACAGGTAGTGAGTGGGTTGACAATTACTGGCAAAATAAAAATGCAGACAGGACACTATGAAAAGAGATGGACATGCAAAGGTGGTACACTAGGTAAAAAGAGGCTCACTGATATTAACTAGTGCCCAAATAACACCCCTGTCCTCGGGCATCCTGGGAGCTCAGCTACATGCTCTGTAGGTGTTCAGTGTATGGGGAAGATGGTCTTAAAGGAGTAGATGGTAATCCTAGGAAGAAGGCAACTTAGAACTAGGATGAAGGATGCGTGTTTCCTAGGGAAAGGGGGGCTCACTCTAGGCAACATAAATACACACACCTTGAAGAGAGATGCTAGAAGCACTATTAGTTCTTCATGCCTGTTTTTGTATCTACATTCTATCCATTCTTTGATGGCATTGAGCGAAGACCACTTGTGTGATGCTGCCCTGTCGCCCCTGTTGCCTTTGGTATGAACACTCCAGTTGCATGGCCTCTCCTCCATCACACAGGATGGGATTTAAAAAGTCCCTTTCTACACATACTATGGGTGCTCAGTCTTTGTTGAATGCATACCAAAACACAGATCAGCTCACAGCCTTTGCACCCTGTCAGTACCAGCACCTCAGAGTTGGAATCATCCAGGAACTGAGATCTTTGTGTGGAGTAAAGCTGTTACTATCTACATGGCCACACACCATAGACTTAGTGTCAAGCACATGTCCCTTCTCTACACCTAAGACACATGCATGCTTGGTGCACGTTCATCTACTGGCATGTTCTTCAAATACCACTGAAGGAAAAGGCTGTGTATGACTTCTGTACACTAACTCACATTAACATGGAAAAAATGCTTATGGCATCAAGCTGTGAAAGCCCCAATGACACAAGGGCCTGAGGCTAGGAGTCACTTCCTCCCAAGTTTATTGGCTTGAGTACTTTGACACCAATAAGAGAAACCTTGCTATTTTTTCTTTTCTAAGAAATACAAAATATTTAATTGAATACATGCTTTTTTAAAAAAAAGAGAAAAACTCATTTAGAAATGACCTACTTCATTCTTATGAAAGGATTTTTAAATGTGTTTCACAATCTGGCCCTATAGCTATTCATTCTTATTCTAAAGCTGTTTTATTTTAATTTTTTTATTTTTAAGATTTATGGCAGCTGTGTGTATAGTGTGACCTACAGGTTGAGCATCTCCTGGCCTGCATGTTGTATCTAAACTGTTAAATGTGTGTATGACAGAAGCTAAATGCCGAAGACTTTTCATGGTGCCCTCCACCAGGCAGGAACAATACAACATCCAGGTTAATTAAAGGGAGAGACATAGAACATCTTCCCAAGAAAATTTCAGGAAGGACACCTGACCCAATTAATAGGAGGAGGCTAACACTATTTCCAAGCACAGAGGAACAGAGACAGGAGCTGCAACTATCCCTGAAACATGAAGTTGACTAGGAAGAAAGTTCAAATGGTTCATCTGGTTTGCTCTCCTATGCTGTGGCATAAACTCTCACAAATGAAGAAACCCCATGGAAAACCTGACATGACAAAAAAAATAAACTACTAAAGGTGGAGATGAGGGGGCCTCCTAAGGCCAAGAACTGAACAGAACCAATCATAGCATCAACCAGCAGGAAAGATGAGAGACCTTTGAACTTTAGGGCAACAGCCAATGAGGCTCTAAAGGGCTTCTCACCCAATTCCATCCTCAAGTTGTTTAAGTGGAGAGGCCTTAGAATAATGTCAATGACCTATCAGCTGTAAAGCTACATGTCTGCTGATATAGCAGACAGACACTGAATATTCTCTCTCTGTTTCTGTCTCTCTCTGTCTTTTTTCCTTGTCTTTGAGACAAGGCCTCTCTATGTAGACCTGGCTGTCCTCCAATTCATAGAGACCCACCTGCCTCTGCTTCCCAAGCACTGGGGTTAAAGGTGTGAACCCTATGCTCAGCCTGAATACTTTTTTCACACTGCAGAAAAATTTCCCTAGACAGGGCTACCCTTCTGGTGTGTCTGACATGTAACTAGATCTGCTTCAAGTGGAGAGGACAGCAGACAGAGGCCAATGCTCTTCTAGGAGGGTAGGGAATCTAAGTTTTTTTTGGGGGTGGGAGTATAGGGGGAGAGGGGACAAAGAAGAGTTGGAGGGGTATCTGATTCCTTCAAGTGCCTCCAGGATGGAGCTGCAGTATGTTTGAGAGCCAGGTGATTGGGGACAGAATGCCTTCCTAACAAAGGGAACAATTCCATTACCCTGGGTAGGGAAGATAAAAGATAGGTCTGCAATGCTTCTTTAGGAGAAATCAGAAATCAACTAGGACCTTTTGAGCTTAAAAAATATTTTTCTATTGCATTTGTACATTTTTCTAGTAATGAAACTCTGACCTGGGGAATGGCTTTCAGTTATTGCGTTTGACTAGGAGGAAAGATAGAGCTGGCTACGGGTGCTGCTTTTTCTTTTTAGAGACCCAGCTTTATGTTATTGTCACTAGATTCGGCTATTGAAGCTTTTAAGGCTAATGGTGGCTGTAAACGGACCAAACAGTGCAGGAGGGGAGGAGTGGAAATTAATTTAGCTATCCATTTGTTAGGATTCCGTCTGGAAGATTCTTTAGGAACCAATCTAAATCTAGAGGATAGCCTGGACCTTTAAAATGGGACAGAGAACCATTCAAGTCCATAACCTCTAATCTGTTTGGAGAAAGGAGCAAATGTTAAATTCTACAAGTTGCTTTCTGGGCAAGATAAATATATAGAAGGCGGCTTGTTAAGGCACAGTAAGCCTGAAAGATCACATCCATTAAGGGGACAGATTCCACAGTGTTGTTTTAGTAGCAATTTTAGTTTAATGACTCTTGGGTGTGCTAGTGAAGATCTGGGCATTCGTTACCACAGATGCATTTGGTGTTGTAGAAAGCATTGAAGCGCTAACACCCACAGACCAAAGTGCACCTGTGAGATCACCCTGAGTTATTTTGATCTGAGAGGCCAGTGGTGGAGACAGAAGTAGACATATTCCAATTAAAGTCTTCTCTGATGTGGCCAGAAATATGGTGTCATTTGTTCTAAGAATTTCTTTCCAGACAGTGTCTCTGCAGTCAGAACTGTGATCACAGTGAGTTGTACATGTTTGAGGACCTCACAAGAGGAGGAGGAGGAGGAGGAGGAGGAGGAGGAGGAGGAGGAGGAGGAGGAGGAGGAGGAGGAGGAGGAGGTCCTTGGGAGCAAAGAATTAAGAGTCAGTGACTTAGAGCAACTCAGGTGACTTGTGACATGGATTGTGATGGTGGGGAAGAGTCAGGGAATGCTGAAGCGATGAAGCCAGTCACACAGGAAAAGTGTTGTGCCACATTCAAGAGAAATGAGGAGTTTATTCACAGAATGAGAGAGGGCTTTATTGCCTTCAGATATAAACCCTTACAGATGCCTAAACGGAACCTTCTACCCCACGAGATATAAAGGCTGCGAGATTCTTCTGCAAAGACGAACACGCTGCTAATGATATCTGCAGTTTGATTATTTATTCTGACATCCAAAGGGTCTTTCTTTCAGGAAACTATGAAACATGGTAAGATAAGCACATGCCTAAAGGATGGAGGATATAGCTCGGCTATACAGAGCTTGCCTGGCATAACATTCAAGAGGCCCTGGATTCCACACCCGCAAGGCCAGGCAAACAAACAGAATAAAAAAGTACACACCCAGTCCAGTTTTACTAACTCGATAAAAGACAAGGAGCTGAATTTTTAGGATGAAGCATTGGCCGTATAGCTGTTGTGGACATCTGACCAGAGGAAGAACATCTTCCATATGCTAATGAATGATACAGAAGATGCCAGGCATTGGTCCACTATGCTCCAAGCTGAGTTCACTAAGAAGCAAAGGGAACTGACAGAGAGCTCAAGCAGAAACACAGACAAGATTTAGGAAGCAGATTCTCTAGAGGGAGCCAGGTTTGGGGGGAAACACCACATCAATTGATGGATTTTCAGAAGGGTTAATGTTTAGTATAGGCACACATGTGTTTGTAACCAGTGTTTAGGAGGTCCCTCAATGGTGGCTTATGGCAGAGTTCTTTGTAATAGCTAAAAGGTGAAGAAAACCTGCATTATCCAGTCCATTCCAGTATCTATGATGAGGCCTCCCTTTCTCCCGGAGCACTTTGCTTCTCATCAACTTGGGGAAATGTAAAATAAAATGTCTTCAGAAAATTAACATGATCCTAGGAGGTGGCTGCTAGATCTAGAGTGCTAAAGATGTGAACATGGAAGAGCACCAAGTGAGATATTCAGTGTGTATCAAGGGGTCCAGGGATACAAGGACCATACTCACGGTTCAAAGGAACCTCAGACACTTTCCAGGTAACATTCCTAAGGGGACAAAGTCACTCTTGCAAGAGAGTCTTTCCTTCCTTAGAGTGAACACCTGGAAATGGTTATCAGGGAAGGCTTGGTCTAAGGCAGCCTGTTACACTGAGTTGGTATGGCACAGGCATGCACGGTCCTATCTTGCTAGACCAGAAGAAACTCCAAGGCTTCCAGTTATGAAACATCAAACCGTTGAGATCCACTGGGCACCAGGATGAGGAGGGAGGATATATATAAATAAAAAGGTGGTTCATTCAAGTGCTCAGCTTAGAAAAGACAATGAGTCTGTCTGATTCCTACAATCTCTCAGGCAGCAAGAGGCCTCTGCAGCTACCATGCCAGCAGGCACGCGTCAGAAGAGGGAGGAAGACACATATGCGGCCCACATAGACCAGGGTGTTATGTGACCCAGGCCGTGGTACTTACCATTTCACCAGATGTGGCCAAGCTAGAAGCCAGGCTGCCATTTTCCTAGTGTTTTTTGCTTTGAGTAGTGATCGCTTCGTGAAGAATTTCCTCACCCTAAGGTGTGCGGCATCTGATCTGCTAACAGCTCAGATGTTAAAGTTCTTCCTAGGTCCTTAAGACTCAATTCAAGAACATAGTAATTGGGTGTCTCTGGAGTTCCAAAGTAGAGGAACAGTTAAGCTCAGAGGCCTTCCAGGGAACAGCTAGTCTTCTTTTTGATTATACCGAAAAGACAATATACATTCAGGACATTTCCAATGGCAATGAACGTACCGTACCTGTGATGACGGTAAGGATGGTGGTGGTGGAGGTGGTGGTGGTGGTGGTTGTTGTGGGAGGAGGGATAGTTGTGGGGGGATCTGGATAAAAAAAAAAAGGAAAATCAAACCCACAATGCTGAACACAACAATGACCAGTAATGACAAACAAAGACATGGAGACATTGAGATGTTTGTTGGATGGCTTCCCTCTTTACACCACCAAGTTCCTTCCCCTCGGAAGATGTAGGTCTGAAACTATACTGAAAGCCTTAATTGGAAGAGCTAAGAAAAGAAGAACAGCTTTCTTATTTACAAAGTGAATCAGAAATGAAATGAGAAGTAGGAAGGTGAGAAACAAAACTCTAAAACATTGGATACCCCCAGCCTCACCAGACCTTAAAGGCAAGACTAAGTCATCTCGGTGCCAAGAAAGCACAATGGTTGTCTCTTCCTTTCTATTGCACAGATGGGAGGAAAGAGAAGGAGCTACTGCATTTAAAGGGCTTGTATCAGCCAAGGATGAATGTGGCACTGCACACAAGCTCCCTGCAAATGCTAAGTTCATTATTCCTCATCAATACATCCCAGCAGGAAGAAAAAACACTTCTGTATCCACAGTAAGTACAAAGAAGAGAGAATGTCACCACGGACTGAGTACCAGGTTCCAGGCAAGTGAGATTTTACTGAGATTTTTTTTTTAAAGTCAATAAATTTTGACACCTTATAAATATTAATAAGTTGCCTTTGCTCATGTTAAAAGCTTGACCTAAGTGGACCACAGTGATAAAAATGAAAGGACATTTTCCATCTTGTAAACAAGTGGGCTAAATATAAATGAGGTTTGGCCCTCAAAACCAGGAGCCCACTAGGAAGCCACTGTCTGGTACCTGACGCTCTGCATCTTCCATCGTCTCAAAAATTATTTGGGGATAAGGAAAGGGCAAAAAAAGAAAAAAAAATCTAAGCCCAGATGATCAAACTGAATATGTTAAATTGTCAGGGAGACTTTGAACTAAGCAATCATTCTGCTAAAATACAGCATAAGACGATTTGAAGGCTTTTGATTTTAAATTTTATCTAAAGCACGTCAACTTTTTCTCCCTGACACATCTGGTGTCCTTTTATCTTCAAGTGAGCTCTCGGATTGTCTAATTAATACATCAAAACTTTAATTATATATTGCACCTTTACTGGGTTTGGGACAACTTCCTGGAAGTTGATGGATGACTCTTTTGGTGCTTGGCTGCAAAATCTGCATAAAATGATGACTATCATTGATCAATAATCAAAGGTTTTCATTTTCTTCACATACAATCATACTTGTAAGAAAGAACCAACAGCGAATGGTTCTGCTTTCTGATAGACTTCTCCTTGAAGATGTGGAAACAAGCAAATTAAACTGTTGTTTAATTGCAGTCTCAAAAAAAAAAGATTCCATGTAAAAATCTCATTCTAGGAAGTTTAAATAATGAAATTTAAATTTTAAATTATCTTCTTGAAAGAACAGGATAAGAAATGTCTGAGCATCGTTGCCGTTTTGCCCTTGTGTGTGTTGTTTATGGAAGCCACAGGTAAGGAAGTGTTTTTTTGTTGTTGTTGTTGGTTTGTTTGTTTGTCTTTTTTTTTTGTGACTAGGCAACTTATTTGAACAGTTATACCAATGACAGGTGCCAACTCAGAGACAGATGAACCGTGTGCCTTAAGACCCTAGCTGGCACTGAGATACTGCCTCCTTCTTCAACAAGTAAACTGTCCAGAAACACCTCCTGTCCTTCCAGGAAGGAAACAATGTGGTTTTCAATTATAGTGTTGCCACTGAAAGGCAGTACTGCCACTCGAGGCCTGGCCCTGCTACACTCTAATGCTATTTTTAAACCCATTTCTAAATGCAATGGCACAGAGCTCAGGATGGTGCGACACAGTAAGAATGAGTGTGAATGTGATTGGAAGTCATGATTATGAACCGAAAGGCAGACAAGATGAACGAGGGGACAGACATCAGAGAGAGGGCACAGTCCCTCTCCTTATGGAAAAATGGCACATGTTCAGTGATCTCCTTCGCTACTAGACAATTCTTGTCCTTCACACCTGGTTCAGGAAATCTTGAATGAGTCACATTCCATTATTGGGTGACGCATCCTTGCTGAGGTCCTTTTCAGTAAGAAGGGCAGCATAAAGCCACTATTTAAGAAGCCAGAGGGCCTGGGATGTAGCTCATCAGAGTGCTTACCCAGTATGCAGAGGCCCTGAAATCAACATGCAGCATTACAACAAACAGGTAGAAACACAGAGAGCTGAAGGTAAACAAGCTGTGCTGGAAATACCGATGCTAGAAGAGCAAACCCAACTGGGGCTCGGGCAGGAGCCACTGAGAAGCTTCAAGCAGAGAAATTACTTCCAGAGAATTAAATGCTTTAGAAGTGTGTCAACTTTTAGTTCACAGAGTACTTCAAAAATTGCTGCAGTATCACAGTATCTTACTTTGAAAAGACAATCTGCCCATCCCTGCCCTAATTGTCAGACTGTTTTGTTACTAGACTAGCAAGACTTTAATTTAGCATGCTAGCCTGCCATTCCAATGGTGCTCTGAGCAGGGACCAAAAGATAGAGAACCCCTAGGAGGCTGGATGGATCATCCTGGATCAGGGATACACTTGGATACAGGTGTGTTTATGTAAGTAGGTGGGCTCCTACAACACTTGGTTTTCAAATAATGTAATGGTATCTAGGACGCTAATCTAAAAAGATTGATCTCATTTTAAAGAGACTTGGTTTCTTGAAAAGCTGTGAGAATAAGGGAATTGCAAAGACCAACCTTGCAGTGGGTTTTGGGGACATTGTGAAGTAGAACACAGTGTATGATCTTTTGAAGCTTCATTGTATCATATGTCAAATGGGATGGAAAGGAAGTACATATCATGGTGGTGTTGTGGACATCAGATGAGATCATGTAAAATTGTCAATGCCGGAAACAGCATGAAGGGCATGCTCAACACATGCTGGCTATAAGCTAATTTTCCAAATTATGCAAATATGTTTGCCCAACAAAGCCTCAAAATGCCTCTCCTCTTGAGCTGTAGGAATAGTAGGTACCATAAGCCGAACTGTTTTTCCAGATAATCTAGTCTTGGAGTGCATCAAAGACTGGGAGAACATGAATGAAATCTGTAAAAAACTATACTGATGTCTATAGACTCGGGTACTAATGTCAGAGGTCCTCCCATGAGGGTGAAATCTCAGAGTGGAAGGGGTATATACAAAGCAGAGAGAGGACTGTTATCTACCATCCCAGTCAGCCAGTGCAACAGGGCAGTTCTGCATACTGTCAGCTAAAACTGGGTGCCTTGTGCTCTTTCTCATCTACACAGTGGAGAAGTAAATGTGTGCATTTCCTTAACTACCCAGGGGAACATAGCTGTGTATGGATCACTAATGAGATTGGACAAAGACTTGACGTTTACCAATAGAGGGATTTGATAGGATCTTTTAATTTTGTATTATGTTAAGGCAGTGGTTCTCAGCCTGCGGGTCACAACCTCTTTGGGGTTGCATATCCTGTCTATCCTTACAATTTATAATATGAAGTAGCAACAAAATAACTTTATGGTTGGGGGTCACCACAGCATGAGGAACTGTAGAACAGGGTCATGGGAAGGTTGAGAAGCACTGTGCTAAGGGAAAAAAAATCCTCAAGTATAGGCTAAGAATTATAATTTCACATCCATATATGTATGGTATAAAGGATGCTTCTCTGTTCAAACATACTTCTCTCCTTTCTTCCTTCATATGGAGAATCCCCAGGTTTGAGACAGTGCAGTGTAAATATTATTCCATATGTATAATGTATGTGTCTATGCCTATATTCGTACACATGTAGCTTATCTTGAATTGTTTACAAAGCTAATATGAAGACAGACGTGTGGTCCCCATATTCAAATATTTATAACATTAGGATTTTGCTTTTGCCCCTGGGTACTCATTTTGTGTTGGGCCAGTGCATGACTATTTCTTGGTATAGAATGAAGAGAGTTCAATTGGACAGAAGAGACTCAATTTGATAGCATAAGACTATAAAGAGAGTGTACTTCTCAACTAAATAGAGCATATTCACAGTATATAAAATCAACAGCAAGACATAAATGGGAAATGCCTAGTACCATAGGTGTTCCATATATATCTGTTGATTCCAAAATGAAATTAACAATAATATGCTTTAATAACCCTGTAGAAAGATGTTAAGAAAACATGACATTTTAAAAAGTTGGCATTTGTGTCCAAAACAGAAGGTGTAGGTAGTCTCCGCAACTACCAAGAACCTTATAATTTTTTGGAGTGTTTACTGGCTTGCAGAGTCTTCTGTATTTAATGGCTTCATGTTGAAAAGAAGATAGCTCTGCTCATCAAAGCAAGAGGAAGGCTAGCCCAGGCATCATAGGAAAAAAACCACTGGGAATAAACTTTCTGAGCTGAACGCCACTAATTGGTAAGGTTGAATTTTTCAGACACTACTTCTAACATAATCTCCATGGCCTGTGCCTGAGGACAGCCTTCCTACTCAACACGACCAGAGACTATGATCTTGTGGGACACCCCAATGATCAGAAGGAGAGAAGAACAGGCACTGTCGACCCGGGCGGAGACCACTGGGGTCCACCTCAGGCCAGGCTTCTTTAAGTTCCTGAAGGATACCCACTGATCTTTTTGGTTTTCAACTTGACCAAAGGCTTTGGGGTGAGGCCCAGGCAGCAGCTACATGCAGAGGAGAGAGTGAGTGGGCGAGCACTGTATCTTCTCACGTACCGTATACATACAGCATATAGTCCGAATGAGCCTTTCCCACTATGTTGGAAGCCTCACAGCGGTAAGTACCGTTATCTGTTTTGTTTAGGTTATTGATGAACAGGTTTGGCCCAGACAGTACGGCATGTTGAGGCATTTCATCATCGACTCTCACCCAATTTACCATCACAGGCCTGCAGGAAGGCAAGAAAGACAGGTCAGAGGGCCATTTCCCACTAAGGTATCTGAATCCAGTTTCTTAACCCATGCAGCAAACGGATCCCATGCAGGGTGAGGCAAGTAAGTGGACTCACAAGAGAGATGTTAAATTCATAAAACTAAGACTGTGCAACTGCCAAACATGTCTGCAATATAATTCTTAAAAAACAAAATAAATTCTTAAAAAATTGATACAAGCAGGAGTCTTATGATTTTTAAGTCTTCTTCAGTAAGTCAGCAAATAAGTCAACATGCCCAACTCACATGCCCAGCTGTGTGGTTTCACACTAAATGCAAGACAAAGCTTACCCATTGTCAATCATCTCAATAATTAGAGAGGAGAAAAAAAAAAGCAAGATCTTGGCTAGTGGTGCATGCCTCAACCCGGTGGTTACTAATACCAAATGTTTGCTTGCTCAGAAGGCATGTGTGAGTTTTAAATGGACTTCGACACCAGAACAGTCCTCCTTGTGTCCCTCCCTTTCTCTGGTGGATATTGGCACATGCTAATTACCACTAGGTTATATCCTTGACTTTCTTTTATTACTATTTCCTCTCAAGGTTGCCCTAGCCAGTCTGTAACTTGGTATGGAGACCAAGCTGCCCTTGAAACTGCAATGAGTTTCCTGACTGCTTCCAGAGCAGCTGGGATTACAGCCCTGGCTTGAACAGAGCATTGCTTTGATATGTGTTTGAAAAATCACCTTTGATTTTGGAAAGATCCAATCACTTCCTCTCCCCTTAGCCTGACTCTCCCCACCTGAGATGCCACAGCACTGGTTCTGTCTACCTTTTCTACCTGCCCCTGGCCAGGAACTGGCCCTCTCTATTAGCTCCTCTCAGCCCAGCTATAGCTGGACCTTCCCTGTGAGTGCATTTGGCTCTTGGATTAATGATGAATGAGCACATCTAAAAATAGACTCTTTAGGTCCAACAAGGGAACTTGCTTATCAAAAACAAGTTTTAGTGACTTAAAATACCACACATATCTTACGATAGCCATTAGGGAAAAGCAAATTTGACAAGATGCTCTAGAGAGAAGAGAGCGCACACACCAAACACCTTTCACTCACTGAACTTGAAACCTGTGTTCTTCAAGGTGCCTCTTTCATCCTCCTACAAAACCAAGGGTATACCTAGAGTGCCTGAAAATCATCTTTTGTGTGGTGTGTGATTCTAGAGACAGAACCCAGTGCCTGATGAATGCTAGGCAAGCCCTTACCCCTAAGTCATAGCCTCAGTCTTGATTTTTATCTGACAGGAAGGATGCTACTGGCCTGAACACATAAGCAGTCCTCTCTTGGTTCCTACTGCCTCTTGGAGCAGTGATATGGGCAGAGGCCTAGGCACAAATGACACACTGATACTCAAGTGAGGCCTAGGCATAAACGACACACTGATACTCAAGTGAGGCCTGTTGAGTAGCATTCCACTGTTCCAATGAGATGTGAATTACAATTCTCTTTAATTGCCTATGGGTTTGTCATCAGAATGTGGTGAATTATTGAAGTTAGTACTGAACATGTCCTCCTTGTAGGCAGTGGAAAATGGAGCTGCCTGGCAATCAGGCCTCATGTCCTGCTGCTTGACAGCTGACACAATCAGTGGGAGTAAGCACTGAGAATATTCACAACACTTAATGGCAAGTTAAATTACCATTTTTATTGTATACAATTTCTTGAGAAAATAAATAGGTAATATTCGAGGAGGGATAGTTGCAGAGTAAAGCCTGCTTGCTCACACAGCCACGTGCCCTTTCCAATTTGAGAGGAACGAACAAATACCCTCTCTGGCAAAATGTCCTGAAGGAAACATGCAATTTACCGTCCCTGTGGCATAGGCAAACGAACATAGATCTTCTACATGAGAAAAAAATTTACAGACGCAAAATATAGGTTAGCAAGCCAAACAGCATAAATGTGACTTAAGTGGTTGAATATCGTTGCTGTAAACAGTCAGAGGCCCTGAGAAGGGTTCCCCTCTATCCATGGGATTTTTGGGAGACAAGGAAACTTTTAATTAGGGCATAAATCAGTTTATTAAAAAGAATGATCTGAATCTTTTTGAAGGGCTTAAAAGAGAAAAAGACTGCTCTGTCAAAGCTGGGATCAAATAAGCCACCAGCACCAGAGAAGAAGCAAAACAGAGCCAGATCCACCGCCCTCCAAAGGTTATTTTTATAGCTCTCCCTCCTCCGGAAGAGGGAAGGCTCTAGCCCATGGACAAAGGAGAGTGGAAGCAGGCAAAGGGACTCATAGCCAGGCCCCCCTCTAACACAGTGCACTTTTGGCTCTGTAACCATCACAGGGTGAGTTCTCTCTAAGGACTGGAAGGGAAGTTCTGTTAAGATGCTCCAAGATCTGTTTATGAAAATCACGAAGACGCTGCTTACCTGAACTGTGAGGGAAAAAAGAAATCATGCCACAGGGACAGCAGAGGGAACTCACTGCTGTGTTTCTGGTTAGGTACCACTAAAAGTTTGAGTGACCTTAATCCCAACTTGACCTGTCCTCCACTTCATGAGTCTGTGAACTGGGCTTTTTCCCTCCCTTAAAAACAGTTAAAGACAATTTGTTTTACTCTTCTTGTCTTAAGTGGACTATGAGGTATTTGCAGTAGCTCGGCCTCAAAGCTTGCTGGCCGTGTTAGTGGTGGTCCACGTTGCTCTTCTGACTCACGTTGGATTACTGTGCGGGGTAAGCAGAGCATCACCATCACACTCCTCAGGGACACCAGACTGTCAGCCTTCCTTTCCTCCTAGGCAGAACAGTCACATTCCTCTAGAGGAACATTCCTACATCTCTCAGTTGAGTACCGTGCTTATCTTGGAAGCAAATTCTTTTGTCTACATCTGGCCCTAACCTCTACACATCAGAGTCTAGAAAACCTTACCTTCCAGTTGTAGCAAGAGCACTGCTGTTAGCAGACATTCTATTGCACTGAGGCTATACTGATATTTTAGACAATTTTTATGTGTGTGTGTGCATGCATAGGTGGGCATCTGTGGGGGCCAGAAGAGGACGTTGGGCCCCTGGAGCTGGAGACATATGTCTGTTGTGAGCTGCCTGACTTGGGTGCTGGGATGCAAACTTAGATCTTCTACACTAGCAGGAAGGACCCTTAACTGCTGAGCTATCTTTCCAGGCCCAGTATGTTGAAATTTTATGTGAGAAAATAGCCCTGACCGGCCTGCTAATGACAATAAAGCAGACGGAATTCACTAGGCTTTTACATTAGAAAGGCACTCCCTCTTTTTTCTAACCATTAAGAATCATCGATATTTATTCCCCTGTCACTGAATATTCTTCATTTTCTGAAAATCACCCATCCTTTGTACAGCAGGAGATAGGTGACAGGCCAATGAGTTGTGAATGCACATCTTCATGTTGTGACATTTACTGCTCACAACCCTCTGCCAACCTTGGTCTTCAGAACTTACTGGGGCTTCCCGGTGACTTCACACGTTAACTCAAGTGAATCCCCTTCCCGGGTTAGGCCTTGTAGAGGGTACGTCATCTGAATGTGCACTTGCGGTTTATCTGTGTGACAACACAAAGCATGATGTTTAGTAAACGACAGCATCAGGCAGATCAGACCTGCATCCTGTCACAAACCCCACACTGCCAGCTCTAACTCTGTCCCCATCCACGTGCCGTCAGCAACATCCTTCTAATTAGTTAGTAATCCTGGCATTTGTTCACATTAAATTGACTAATAACTCTAAGGAGCGAACCTTGCATAGATAAGAGATTCCTAAGCCAACTGTGGCACATCAGACAATTCCTGTGAAATACATTTTGTTACACTGAAGTTTATCTCTAAACTCAGTCAAAGCTAAGGGAAACTCATTTGCCTTCATGCTGAGGTGAAGCTGCAGATTTTTATGGTATTCAAAATTGATACATTTTATCATATATCACATATTACCATGTGACAATGTGTTTTGACACTGCATATTAATAAGCTGTCTCTTCCATGCTCTTTCTATCAAACTGTTTCCCGAATTCCACTCAAACAGTCTTATGAAGAAAAGATCCAGGAGAGATGGGTGGTCCCAAATAAAACCATCCTGGCATAAACATAGAGGAAAGGGAATTGACATTTATCCAGAGCCCATTGTCTGAGGATCCATGCAACCACAGTGGAATCAGCAAGAGTTTTAATGATGACAACTTTGGTACTCATAGAATGATGTAGTTAGTTGAAGGTCTCAGAGATAACACACTACCAGACAGCCCCATGGAACAGAGTAGGGGAGAGTTCTGATTCTGAAGTGAATTTCTCAATGGCAGTCCACAATTAAAGCTGAGTATATCTTTCTAACACAATTGTGCATTCAAGAAAGCAACACAGGTTATTTTTATTTTCCTCCGTGGTTTAAAGCTGTGATTGCTGGTGAGGGGACATGTAGGTATCAGAGATGAATGATGGAGGGGTTCAGGGAGTAGGGAGGGAAGCAGAAGTACTTAGAATCAACATGGATAGATACACAAAGGCATTTATAAACAGAACCTGAGTGGAATCAGATATTTTCCTATGCTCCTCATTTAATTCTGTGGCTCTGTAAATGTGTATTTTTGGAAAGGGATCCAGGAGTACCAAGTGTGAGAGGGCAGGGCATCAGTTGGCTGAGAGGTGAAAACAATTACCATAGTTTTACTTTCCCACACAATCACACCACCTAAGCAACAGCCCCTCGGCCTTTCACAAGTAGTGGTAGACTCATTAGTATTCCTCCTATGGAATATAAGAGAAGATAAAAATACGGCCAGACTCTGCCAACCTCACCCCTCACGCAGCTATGGATGCTGCTCAGGGAAGTCATCATGTGGGACAGCTTGCCTAGGACAGCTGTTGCTGGATGAAATTCTAGTCTTGATTCCACCACATGCCTTCTGCTATGTCACCCAGGATATTACGGTCCTTTTAAGAGAGCCCTCTTGAACACCCACTGGTGTGCACTGTCCACTGGAACTGGTGCTGCTTTCTGAGGAACAATATCACTTGTCAGAGGACATAAAGATGATAAAGTCCCAGATGGCCTCTGCACGTGACACAGTCCTTTTCTTGGACTTACTAGCAAAGCAAAATCCTGATCCTGAGGATCCTGATAAATGCTATCAGAGAAAGGAGGAAATGTTCGCATAGAATAAACAGGGTGACCTTGAGCTATCACTGGCTCCTGGGCTGAAGCAAGGGCTTCTGGACACCCATATCTCATATCTCAGACTAAGCAAAACCCCGAAGTGTGCTGCATGACTATTATTTTTAGTGATACAAATTCTTCTGCCTAGCACATAGCTATTTGATGAAATATGTGTTTTAAAAGGAGAAAGATAAATGAATGTGAGGTTATGACACATAGATAACAAAGATCTGTTTAATAATTTACACTCAGAAACCAAACAGCATCCAAGAACTCTTGCTTAGGGGACTTCTAACACAAACATAGAGCTCCCAAGTCTGGGCATCAACTTACTATTTGTTTATAGGTTAATTTTCATGCACTGCTGACTTCAGCCCATTTGTTGAGGAGAAGAGAACAGCAGCTGATCTGCACTTGCTACCTGTGCTTGCCAAAGCATACTTCTTGCTCTCTCGGTCTGCACTGGCTGGTTTATGCCTACTGGTGTGTTCTTGCGGCTCTTTCTTTCTGGTCTGTAGTTGCTGGTCTATGCTTTGTGGTCTGCATGCAAAATTTCTATTGTTTCTCTCCTCCATGGAATTTACAAGCAAACTGGAAGAGTGGCTTTTCAGAGAATGCACCCGGGTCTTCCTATGTTCAACTTCCATCAGTAATAAGAGAGCACGAAAAGTTCTAATCTATCCTGCCTCTTTGGCACCAGTGAGTTTGTTTTCATATATATATATGAATGTATGAGTATGTGTGTGTGTATATATATATATATATATATTTAAAAAAAACACGTGTACCAGTTGTCAATCACACACCAATCAGGAAGAATAAGTGAAGGGCTTGTCATAAACTACACCTTCAGTTTTGATACCTTTTTTTGTTTGTTTGTTTCTCTAATTATGGTCCAGGGCCCTGGGGAAGCTTCTGCTATGTTATGTGTGGATGCAGCTGCCACAGTTACCTTAATGGCTGACAGGGCAAGTGCACATCAATATTGCTTGTATTATATAGAAAAGGTCCCTTTCCATCGACACATGTGGTATTTATGGGCATATTATCTGGCCCCAGGCAGCTGAGTTATCTTCATTCCCTATAAACCAAACAGAAGGTCTAAGATCTGTCCCTGAGGCGATAGGAAACTTAAAGGCAAATCTCTTCTCCTTGCTCTGCCCTAACTGGGTAACTTAAGGATCTTCAACAGATGGGACAGAAACTTGGGGATTCTAGTGATGCCTCAGGAGCATTAAGTGCTCCCAGAAAAGACCCTGGCTACAACAGGAGGATGTCAAAATGTCAAACCATCCAGATGGTTGACTGAAGACCCAGAGCTCATCATTTATATTTTAATTATGTTCATAAATCAAATGTTATAACTTACCAACCAAATCTTCTCTGAAAGGGAACAAGACTCCAAGATTTATCTTTAAGTAATGAGGTAAAGCCTAGTACATTTTCTGGGGAATCACCTCGGTTGGTGTCGTCAGGCACAAGGCTAAAAGCCAGATGACACTTTCTATCCAAGTGAGATAACTGTCCAGTGACATTTTGCTCAGAATGGCTTCATGTCATTATAAAATGGAACTGCTATATAAAAATAAGAAAACAGGCTGTGCACTTAAGGAGCATTACACTTGTAGTGCTGGCATCAGCAACAGCCAATCAATTAGGTGGAAAGATCTGAGGTTTTCATAATACACTGTAATTTCTTTTAAACCCTCTATAATACACTTAGCAAGACCGCTACAGCTGACAAAATTTGTTCATTAGTCAAAGTTACACAGAGGGTTAAATACCAAAAGGCCATAGGGCACACTATAGTAGCAACCAATTAAAAAAATAATTTTAGGAAGACACTCTGATTTGATGAGACATTCCTTAAATGTACGTTTCCCCTGTCTATAAAGTGGGAAATAGGAAACTCTTAAAGAGGTCTGAATGGCTTGCTGGCAGATTACAATTGATTTCATGCCAGTCTGACCTTGCACTCTGTTCTGTGATCTTCTAAGAAGATGAAACTCAAGATTCTGTAACCTGTATGTCAATTTCCTATGCAAATGACGAGGCACAGGCTCCTCTCAGAAGCCAGACCTTAGCCTATCAGGTCTGTGATACCCACCCCTTTGACTAGGATGCCATCTTTCACATGTGGCAGAGAGCAGAAGAACTGAGGCCAGGGGGAGTGTCCTGATACCTCAGCAGGAGATCTATTATCTCAGGGGCACCTGCAACCTTCCCTCCTTTCCCCAGAAGTTCTAAATCAGGGCATGCTGACATCAAATGTTCTTTGACATGGCTACTACAACCAGGCCCAAGGGCTTTGCATGAAAATCTCTACCTGTAACTACAAGGGTTAGAGCACAAATCTCCAAGTTCCATGCTTCATTTTCATCTAATGTTCAGAAACATACTGGGTGTGGGGTTTGATGCCTGGAGATCAAGGGCTCACATTTCCAGCCCCCCCCCCCGCCCCCGGCAGCACCAGTAAGGCTGCTACCAGTCTGGCTAGGAGAGGGTCCGGGTCAGTCCCTGTGCACTGGAGCTTGCAGGAAGCCCCAGCTGAGGAGTCTGTCAATCATGGAGGATTACTGCAGTTTGGAGTAGAACAACAATGCAAAGATTAACCTGAGATTTGGTTCGTATTAGAAGCTGTTTGAGCGCAAAGTCAAAATCAGCCCCTACAATTCGGTTGTCTAAAGTGCCGAGGGAAGACAGCTTTGTAATGAGAAGAGGGCAATGGAGGGCGCCCAAGGAGACTGCACACACCTGGCTGGGAGCAGGTCTACAGCGCTCCCAAAGAAGGGGAAGAGGGCAGACCATGAAGTGCTTGCCTTTCTATTGTCCTGAGACATTAGGGACAACTTCCCCAGCTGGTTGTTTGCTCTCTAGGTGTTTGGTATGGTTTGCAGCACTTAAAATCATACTCCATACCTGTAACCCCAGCTGGGAGGCTGAGGCAGGAGGAATTCCATGAGTTGGACATCAGCCTGGGTTACAGAGTGAGTTCTGGGAAGCCTGGTTTACTGAGTGAGACATCTGCTTCAAAACAAACAAACAAGCAAACAAAGGAAAGAAAAGAAAGGACAGATAAAAACAACCAATTACACTTTGTGAAGAGGGATGGGCTATCATAAGAGATTAAGACGGGCATGAAACAACCCTGCTTGGAGCATCAGCAGCACCAGACAATGCCATTTCCCCCTGAAGAATCCACTAGGTATTTAGTGGATGTTAAAATTACTGATCAGTACAACAGAATCAAGCTGTATTCCATGCCCTGGAGAAACATAGCTCTGTTGACAATAGGGTTCATAGTCACAGAATGCTTCCGCATAGCTTTGAAGAAATCTTCAGGATCAGAAGTAAGTATTACTGAACAATGATGATCTGTGATCAGAGAGGGCTTTGTTTGGCTTGGCTTTTAATACAGCACACACGGGTTTTTGCCTGCGTAGATGTCTGTGCACTGTATATGTTCCTAGTGTCCACAAAAGGGTGTTGGATCTCCTGTAGCTAGAGTTACAGATGGTTCTGGGCTGTCATGTTGATACAGGGAACCAAACACAGGACCTCTGGAAGAGCAATCACAGCTTTAACCACTGAGCCACCTCTCCAGCCATCTTGTCTTCTTTTTAAACCCCAGGCAACTACAAGGGTGCCAGGGCCTGGTACACAGGAGACATTTAACAATGTATCTGTAAAAGGAGTGACTAAATCCGGAGGACAATCAGAAAAGCAGGAAGCATTAGGTCACAGCTTCAGTGCTACCACAGAGGAGTAGTAACAAGTGCATGAGTCATCTGTGGGTCTGTCTGTTTTGAAGGTCAAGCCAGCTCCCCAAATTTGAGGATCAGCCCAGGTAATCTGACTGTTGAACCTGGATTTTTGGCACAGTTACCTGCCATTTCTGGCATCTCTAAGGATACTATCAAGAATTTTGCTTGACTATTCTTTTTGCATATAAATCATTTAACCTTCCGCAGAATTAGAATCCTATGGTGAGCTAAAAACCATCAGGCAGAGTGTACATTAGGAGACTGGCTTCACTATGTAAGAACTGCATCTGTACACCAAACTAGAGCCATCTTTTATCCACTCAGCTCAGTCACAGCAACACTGGGTTGTCTGTGGGGCAAAGCTACAGGGGGCAAAGGCCTTTCTCCCAGGGATCATTCTCACTGTGCCCAACCCTGCCTGCTTTGGTCCTGTGGGCTCTATTACTCACAGTCCACAGGAAACTTCAGGAACTCCGAGATGTCCCTGGGCTGGACTTGTGCAAAGAATGCTAGGTTACAAACTGGGCTTCAATCAAGGGTCTCTCTGCCTTGATTGTTTCTCATAAGGAATATTAATCACTGAAATAACCTGAAACCCAGATCATTGATCACTGCAGCCTGTTGGACACAGAACCCAGAGACCAGACAGCAACAGGCCCAATCTGAGAACACAGCAGTTTTCACTTTAAGAACACAACCTGGGAACAGAATTAACCTGGGAGAGCAGTGAGGAGCACAGCAGCTGCTACTGGAAGCTTTATCCTCCAGTCCAAACAGGAGAGATTTCCCAATTTCCAGGTTTTTCATCCTCCATCACCACAGGGCGCTATCAATATCACAGAAACATTCATTTTGTCACAGATAAAGAACAAATTTTGATCATCTCTCCAATGCCCAATTTTCCTCTAGTTGAGGGAATGGGAGGCAGGCATGCGGGGAGAACCACCTACCCTTCTCTAGACCTTGGATGGATGGGGATATGGATTTATAAAATACCTGGCTACATCCAGTCAATAAAACTCATTTTGAGAGCCATGCTCACGTATGCGATTAGCTGTCAGGTGGTAATCTGGGCAGGGGAGGTGCTCCAATACTGTAGCTTTGCTTTACTTTTCCCTTCTAGACGCAGCCCTTCATTTGTTTCTCTCCTTTTATAAATGGGCAAAACCCAAACAAAATGAGGGTGTCTTGCAAAACATTCTAAAGAGCAAGCCTGTGGCGTGGAAGATGGAAGGCACACAGCAGAACTTCCAGCTCGGCACTCAGAATTCCATACTGGAGGTCACAGCTTCCCTTTGAATTCCCAGCTTATGTTGCCATGTGTTGCCACCTTGATGCTATTTAGACACTTCTTTTAGCATGCAGACAGTGAACTGGTCTCATTTAAACAGGCTGTTATTTGACAGGAGCGTATTCCCTCAGATCTGAAGCTGTACTAACCGTGCTACAACTGTATCACACTCTGCTCTAATCAACCATGGTGTAAATCTGGGTAACACATCTATAAGGTGTTTGCAAGATGGGGAAGTAAAAAAAAAAAGCACAGAAGGACTTTAGGGGTCATACAGCTCAGCATATTCAAAAGGCACAAGCGTTCTCTGCGTAGCTTCTCGGAAAGCAGAGCTCTGAATTCTACCTTGCTAACATAATTATTTTCTGTTTTAAACATTTAGCTGCACGCTGCTTGTACCCTTGCTGGGCTGCAGAATGAAAGCTAGCAAACTAAGAGCCCTACTGTATGTTCTTCTTTCCCAGCAATGTGCCTATGAGAAAACCTTATTAATGAGCTTGCAAACGAGCACCCAACAGGGGAATGTCACAAACAAGAGCGGCTAATGCCCCAGAAAATCAAATAACTGAACACTTGGCTGATTGTGGTGCCTTTCATATTTATAATAAAAAAGAAGAGGGGGGGGCTTTAATTCACTGATTCTGGAGGGGTCAACACCTTGCTGAACAAAACAACTCATTTATTTATGTTCAGAAATCTCCAGATGATAAATTACATTGATGTTAATCACTTCAATGCATACTACACAATTAATATCTGTACTCACCAAAATTTAAGGGTTATTAAAAGTATGACAGCACACACATCTGGCTGATTTTTCACATAATTGGGCACAACAATTTCTCCTGGTACCACAAATAGAGGTGCTAACAAACAAACACTACAAATACTGGTTCAATTAATTAGGACTTGAATCCACAAGACAAAACAAGGAAGGCCCAGTTACAGCTCAAACCTTGTCTACTATGCAACATGGAGGACTCCATCTTTTTTTTTTTTCGAGACAGGGTTTCTCTGTGTAGCCCTGGCTGTCCTGGAACTCACTTTGTAGACCAGGCTGGCCTCGAACTCAGAAATCCTCCTGCCTCTACCTCCCAAGTGCTGGGATTAAAGGCGTGCGCCACCTACCGCCCGGCAAGGACTCCATCTTAAGGTGAAATACACTCCTCCCTTTCTTTTACCACTCCTCCCTCTGTCTCCTTTCAAGCAGAATAGTCAACAGCACAGTGACAGAAATTTCATTTCCCTGTGAATGTCATTTGTAAAGCAGGACCTAACTTGTATAGGATTCTACCAGCAGTCACTTCGCCCTGCTCATGGCCTGGTTGACGTTCATCATCTTAGATGGGGCAGAGAACTCATTCCATAAGACTTCCTTGTCCAAAATTGGCCAGGATGAAAACAACTGATGCTAATAAGAGTACTCAGACCAATGTGCCCTCCAGGCCATCTAACTCGAGATAATATGGGGGTCTGTGAAGGAGTTCACTATTTCCTAGTAACTACATGTTGATCCCTGATGATAGTCTGAAGAAATCTTCTTAGCTTACAAAGGAGAAGACATTAAAAAGAACAATGGTATATTTAAAAATTTTTAGATTAAATCACATAATGAATAAAATTCATAATTTTATGGCTTTTAACATACAGATCATAGTTTGGTTAAAACAATAAAGTGGCTTAAGGAAACTGGGTTTTATCCGTGATGGAAGAAATTAGAAAAACTCTATTGGGTAGAGGAACTCCTTATATTGCAAATGAAATGTGGTGACTGATTTAATTCACCTCCCACCACAGTTTTTAAAGGGAATTTTTAAGGGTTATAACTTCAGGGACTTGAGTCAACTTAAAAGTGGGGAGGGAAGAAGCACACTGTTATTCCTCATGGGTATCTCTAGTAATTCAGTGTCTACACAGATTAAGAATCCTATCCCTTCCCTTAGACAGTGATGCCTGTCTGCAGAGAAAGAACTGCTGTGAGGGACTGGAGCTGAGCTCCCACCACTGGCTAACAGCTGACTTAGGGCCTAATGCACCTGGCTTTCAGTCCTGGGGGCAGGAGGCTTTTGATAGGGAAGAGCTACTGGTGTTGAAGGAGACTCAAGTTGGTTAGAAATGAAGACTTGCTGGCTGATTTCACAAGGGTCAGCGCAGCTCTGGGAATGCAATGGTATTCATAGACTGAAGGGCCAGGTGACTTTCTTAAGTTCCAAGAGTCTTAATTAAGATTACAAACCAGACACCCCCCCCCAATTCCCTTTCTGAATTATATAAAGTGCTGCAATCTATAACCTTCCTTTATACAAGATGTTTGTCATCTATCTATCTATCTATCTATCTATCTATCTATCTATTAAAAACATCAAGAATATAATGTTTATATAATTTTAGTTGAGGGAAGAATGGAATCAGCTACAAAAGGCTGCCATGGTGAAGTGATTAGTAGCTGCAGACTCATTTTTTGAAGGTGTTACAGTGACTCTCCTGAAGGGAGGAGCCCACAGTATTTTGTTAGATTGGAGCCAAATGGATTCAGATACAGAGCTGCATTCATTTTCTTGGAAGGACAAATCCCTCTTGAGTCTACAGAAAATGAAAACAAGGCTAGGAATCACTATCACATTTTCCAGGGGTAGGAGGTATACTGCTTGAGATATTCTGCATTTGGCAGTGAATGCAATTTTGTAGGTGGGAGGGGCTATACTATACTCCATTTAAAAGATACTCCGGGAAACTACTTAAAGGGTTTAGGGGTGGAAACTGGGTGGATATCCACTCAGGACTCACAAAGGAGCTAATGTATTATTAAAGCTAATGGGCCCCTACAAGGAACGTTAATGGATATTAAGTTTGCTTAAATGAATTACATATTAACAAAGTCACAAGAAATCTAGTATCTGCCAATTTAGATAATATCTGATCATTTCTGTTTTCCCATTATAGGGACATTACACCACAATAGTTTTAGTGATATGAAAATTATAAGCATGATGCTCATAATGAAGCTATATAATGAAGTAGAGGAAATGAATTAACAAGAAAAACCTGCACTCTGTAATGTAAATTGAGCCATGCTCGCAGGGCAAGAAGAGGTTGGGACAAGATGGTCTCTTAGAAGCAAGTTTATAACTTGCTCTACTTGGACAATTTAAATACACAATAAAAAGGGTATCAGCTGAAAAATGGCTTCCAAAGGCAAATTCAAGCCCCAAGAACCCATGAATATGGCCCAGTTTGGAAAAGAATCTTTGCATGTGCAATCTTAAAGATCTCCAGATGAGAAAACTCTGGATCATCTGGTTGGGTCCTAAACTCGGTGACAGTGTGTCTCTATATGATATACAAGCTTGCTGAGTGATGGGAATGGGCTATGAAGTGTCATCCAAGACCATCAGAAAATACAGATATTTATATTACAATTTATAACAGTAGCAAAAATTAACAGTTATAAAGTAGCAACGAGAATAATTTTATGGTTGGTGGGTCACCATAACATGAGGAGCATAAAGAGTCACAAAACTAGGAAGGGTGAGAACTGCTGCCCTAATCCCTTGGGGGAACTCACAGATCACTTGCCCTGTAAGAAGCAAAAAGGACCCCCTCTAAGGTCTTGGAGGGAAGGTGATCCAAAGAAGCCCTTGATTTGCTCCTTTGGCATTTAGAATTGTGAGTGGATCTCTGTGGTTTTGGGACAGGTCTGTGGCATTGCCAACTGTTATGGTGGCCCTAAGGCACTAACATAAGAATTCCCAGTTGGCAATGTCTTTCCCTCATCAGATCCCTAATCACTGCTCATCCGCCCAAACCCTCACAACACCGTCCACTAGACATATTCCACTGCATCCTGGGACTTCCACAGGCCAGACTACAGAAGAAATCTTTTGATGAAAAGTGAGAGAAGATGGCCACTTGGTCACAGTCTTGGATGGAGCATGGTTTTGGACAGAAAGATCACTCCATCCTCTGCATCTGAAGCAGAAGGAGAAGATGAGGAGACCTCTTCTTTAGATGGTTAGAGATAGTCTCACTACCAGTAGTATAGCATTATGGATGCAGTTTAACTTTCAACTCTTTTTTCTAACTAAAGTTAAATAGAACATGCACTTTAGAACAAAATGTTGGTATGAAATGGGAACAAAAAGTAAACCAGTGTTTATGATGAATTAAAGAGAGAAGGGGAATCACCGAAGACTTGGTCAGCCTGGAAATGATGACAGTCAACACTGAAAGACGCTGATTTTAAGTCACATTAAAGCAGCAGACTGGCACTCTTTTAGTTTCACGTTTGAGTTAGACGCAGTATCTTTACATTCTCATTGGCACTTGGTAATACAGCAGCATTTCAGCAGACTGATCTTTCAATTACTTTTCTACCAAACAACAGAGGAAAAACCCATCTCTATACCATACAAAATGTCTACAGACTTCTAATGAATGACTGCCAAGGAGCTTCTAAGCACTGGCCTCAAAACAAGATGCTTGGTTACTCACACTGCACTTCCAGATACCGCTGGGTCTGCAGGTTTCCAGTGACTGCAGGGTGCTCCACCTGACAGATCACTGGGACCCCATCATCCTCCTTGTGCACCTTCAGCATCAGCTGACTGGTCACCGTGTACATGTCCGACCACTCTTCCACCTCTGATTTGCCTGTGGGAGGCAAAATAGGTCATGATCCTCTTCTTTTCTCCCCTCCCCCCAAAAGTGTTATTTTTAGGTAACATGATGGCAATGTCACAGGTGAGGGCAATCTGGGACTGGAGACCTCATAAAATGGTTATTTCCCTTAGTTTCTTTCTTTTCAGCCTTGTATGACAGCGGTTCAGATATATTCCAAACCTAAGCAATACACATTATTTTAATTCAAATATATTATGTATATTTCTTCTATCTTGGAACCTCCTGCCAAGTCAGTTACAGGTTCAACCATTTTGACACTTGGCTGCCTGTGGCATTAGGAGGAGGAAGAAAAAAAGCTTTTTACTCCTACAGCCACGAGAACTTCGAATATCTACAAGGCTGTCATGCCACTGAAAACCCAGGGTGAAGTCCAAATCCCCTAAGTAATTCCGTCAGCAGTGGAGACAAAAACAAGCCCTACTGCCTACCCCCATCACCCACAATTAAGAGGAAAAGTAACTAAATGGATTTATATAATTGAAATTGTAATTGAAATGTTTAAACTCTGAGACTTCTGGAAGACCACAAGAAATGCAGTGGCAGTGGGCTAGAAAAATATAGGGCTTTGGGCCAGATGGGAGACAAGTCCAAGAACACCCAGAAAAGGAGGGAGAAGGCTTCCGGAGGGAGTGAATAGGTCTAGGCAGTCCCTTCCTGAACCCAGCACTCCTGAAGCACTGCACACCATTAACTTTCTTTGAATGTTTTGTACGTATCAGTCTACATTTAATGGCTCAATTCACTTAGACAGAAGCAGAGGGGAAATAAAAAACTCCTTCCTTCTAAAAGCATACCTAGGATGTAGGAGTTTAAGACAGAATGAGCTTTTGGAAGTTTGCTGGTCTCCTTTTCTGGATATAAACTTCCACACCACCTTTCTAAAAGGGTCATTTTCTTCCTCACACTATTTATTTATTTAATGAGCGCACATATAGCACTTCTTCTGCTTCCAGCACTTCCTCAATGCTTTGTAAATATTCACTCATTTCATCTTCATAATAACACCCTAGTATCATTGTTCCCTTTTTGGAGGAAACTGAGGCACATGGCTAAGTATTTCTGTTAAATAGAGGCGAGTTCCAGAGTCCTTTGTTCAGGCATTACTTTCAGGGCAACCTAGAAAAGAAATGGAGCCAAAGGCCCCAGCTGTGAGAGACAGGGATAAGCAATATAAAATGCCCAAACAGGGGCAGGGCTATAAAAGCTGCCTGGAGGGCCACCGAAAAGTCAGAGACTTTGCAGAAGAATAGGATGGCAAACTGGGCACCAGAATAATATGTTCATCAGCAAAGTCATCTCTGTAAACTCATAATTAACATAAGCTCTTAGTCTGCAATGCAACCAGTCTTGCAGGAGAGCATATACCCACAGCTGATGGACAGTGCGAGGCATGTTAGAATGAATGCACAGCATGAAAATGTGGGGTTCTGAGCCATCAATTCACCACAAAACAGGATAAAAGCAGTGAAATTTGAGACACAGACAGAGACAGCCTCAGACTTTGGGATATCCCTGACACAGGCTCTGCCTGGTCTGAAGCGTTCACGTTTAGTTTGGTTCACCACCAACTCTCAAACCACCGAGGGTTGGATATGAGCGAAGGCAATGGAACTCATTCCGTTCTGGCCTCAGATGTTTTTGCTAATTGATCAGAAGCCGTATCTGAATGGATAGTTTTGGTTCGGGAGCAATTGTTTGTCATTTCCACAAAGGCCCCCTTGCTTGAGTCAAGGACCAGCTAACTGCTCCATGCCTGGGCGGTCTCCATCATACCTTTGAGTTCCTTGTTCCCTTTGAACCACCTGATGGTCGTGGCCGGCTTGCTGGCCATGGCGGTGCAGTTGACTTCAATCTCCTCCCCTTCAACCGCTGTGTCTTTCTGGATATCGATCATCAAGTTACGTGGAGGGACTACAAATTAAACACATATGCTTTATAAACACGGGGGACCGCTTACGGACAGAATCTCCTCTTCCTTAGGGATAAGTGTTACTGTCACCAACAAAGAGGCAGACAAGGGACACTGCTCATGGGATCACTTCCAGATGACAAACTAAACTGCCAGAGGAGGGGAGGAACTGGATAGACAATGTCAAGTAAGGTGGATCAGGCATAATCAGTTAACTCAGAATGTCTTCCCTAAATGTCTCCTAGTTAGTGACCAGTGACCACTCTCCAATTCCTGAATTATCACTGACTGAGGATTAACAGTCCAGACATTAGTCATAAGAAAACGGATAAGGAAACAGGTATAATATCAAGAGGAGCAGACACTATTGAAATCAATGTCCTTACCTGGAAGCCCCTGAAAGCAATAATTCTCCTTGAACTCAACCCTTGGATTTCAATCTTCATAGGAAAGACTTCAAAGTCTACTAACAAAGATAAAAAGTGTGGATCCCTTAGAAGAACCACTCAACACAAACACCAATGGAAAAAGTATGCCTTAGAGCCAGCTCTACTGAACCAGGACTGAAAGAAGTTGGGACACATTCCTGTCTTCCAGTGGGCAGAGAGCCACTGGAAAGAAGAATCAGCAATACAGGAAATGCCAGGCGTGTGCAGGCATTTACCATACTCCGAATTCCAAGGCTAGGATCTTGGAAACCAAAGGAGAGAGAGATTCCCAAGTGCTTGAAAGGCACTCAGATATCAGAATTAAAACACTTTTCTATAAGCGTATTAAATATCTCTGTAATAAAATAGTCAAAACAAAAGGCTTGAGGGCCGACACACTGATCAGCAATCAAGGGTCTGTGCGTGACGGTAGAAGATGTATGACGGGAGCTATCTTTTTCTTAAAAAATGAAACTGAGTTGAAGGTGAAACTTCATACAATGTGTCGTCCTACCTCAAGACTGAGCCTCCTGAAATAAAAATCAGTAAGAATACAGAATTCAGTAGTGTGAGTCTAAGAATATGAGCCCTGGCCACCATGAATAAGCAAAGACAGGGCTGGGACTTATGATTAATAAGTTTCTCAACTCAGAAGAGAAACAAGAAATTAAATATGTATAAACATGCCATCCTGACCATCAAGTTGAATAATACATCTCTGATACTGTTTCAATAAATTATGGGATTAAACCATGTTATTTGGGATTTCCAACTGTTCCAGTCCAATGTAAAAATTCTGTCCACAGGAAGACTTTCATACTGAATTAGAGCGATTGAAAAGTCTTAGAGGGGCTGATGAAAAGGGGGAAAACAAAATGATTTGTTGCATATGATTCTCAGCAAGATGGCACACTGTGGCGGCAGAGAGGGGGCAGCTGCCGGAGCAGACGCTCTGCTCTCTGCCCCCCTTTGCACGAGGAAAAAAACACGTTTGCTCAATCAGGCGACTAGTTAATGTGGTCTGGCCCAAATGAGTCCTTACTTACTTGTGTCAAAGAACTACCCTGGCTTTTATTTTAAAACTAAGCAGAAGACAATTTAACATCCAGTTTAGATGGGTACATCTGATGCGATTTTTAGAGTCCCAAAAAGAAATTGGGCTGATTTGGCTGACTGTGTCCTTTACACAGTTTATCTGTGTAAATGACAGACAGTGCATACTGGGAATAGCCAGGCACTGCACTCTGGGTGCAGGGTGGTAGCAATGGTGAAGGCAGACAGGCTCCTGGGGGATCAGATGCTCTTGGAGACCATCGCTGCCCAGACAACATGACGATGAAACAGTGGAGGACGAGGCTGTTCATGTCCTGGCAGAAAGGAGCAAGGAGATGGACCTAGAAGGGGCCAGGGCAGGAAGACACAGCTCCAAGGACATGTGTCCCATGGCATGTTTCTTGCAGGGAGGCCCTGTCCCCTCTCTCACAGATGCTATCATATTACAAATCAATCCCAGGATAAATTCATTGATTAGGTGGGAGACCTCAGGATCTAACCACTTTCTCAAAGCATGGCAGCTGGTGAAAAAGCCCAGAACACATAAAGCCTTAACAGATAATTCACATTCAAATGTAACAATCTCCGATGGCAGCTCATGGGGGAAAACTTTTACTGCCTCCATTTGGTCCTAAAGATGGTATCTGTTCCTTCCACATCACCAAAAATGTCTGCTAATTTAAAGTAAGGAAATAGTTGAGCAAGTGTCTTTGTGGGATGGTGGAACATCTTTTGGGTATGTTCAGAAGTGGTATAGCTGGGTCTTGAAGTAGAACTATTCCCAGTTTTCTGAGGAACCGCCAAATTAATTTCCAAAGTGGTTGTCCAAGTTTGTACTCCCAATGGAGCAGTGGGGGAGTGTTCCCCTTGCTCAACATCCTCTACAGCATGTGCTATCGCTTTAGTTTTTGATCTTAGCCATTCTGACCAGTGTAAGATGGAATTATACCCAAAAGATGCTCCACTATCTTACAAAGACACTTGCTCTATTATGTTCATCACAGTTTTACTCATCATAGCCAGAAACTGGAAACAACCTGGATATCCCTCAACTGAAGAATGGATAAAGAAAATGTGGTATATCTATACAATGGGATGCTATTCAGCTATTAAAAACAAAGACATCATGAATTTTGCAGGCAAATGGATGCATCTCCAGAATATCATCCTGAATGAGGTAACCCAGTCCCAAAAGGACATACATGGTATGTACTCACTTATAAGAAGATATTAGCCATAAAATATAGGATACCCACACTCCACTCTACAGATCCAAAGAAGCTGAACAAGAAGGAAGGCACAAGCAAGGATGCTTGAATCTCACTTAGAAGGGAGAATAAAATAGTCATAGAAGGCAGATGGAGGGAGAGAACTGGTGAGAGAGAAGATGGGGAGGGGAATGGAAGAGTTCAGGACCAAAGTAAGGCAATAAAGATAGACAAGTGTGTAGGACAAGAAAAGGTGACTAGCACCTTTCGACTTTTGTTTGGGGGCTTGACAGGTGGGTTAGGCTCCTCTCTCACTTTTTCCTCTGCTGGTCTTAGCTGTGTGCCCTTTACCTCTGTTGTAAATGGTACACTGTATGTTCCTGTGACTTTCAGAGTAACCGGGTAATTCTGGTTCCCAGGGTTATCCTCCTGTGCAGCTGGTACCTTCTTTACCTTAAGCCAAAGGAATCGTGTGGAAAACTCCAAAAGCCAGAAAACAGACCCCGTGTAGAAACACAATGGGCTTGTGTGCCGTTGAGGTCATCATTTTGAGAAGTAGTAGCTCAGTGATTTCCCCCAGCCCATAAGTAGTTTTCTCAGGGTTGTGAGCAGTGTTGCTCCTCTTGGTTGAGATCAGAGGAGGAAAGTGGCAAGGGGATGTCTAGTTATAAGGTTTGATAATTTGTATTATTTGTATTATTTTGGTGCTAAAAAGACACTTCTCTCAGACTCCCCCCCCATGTATGAACTAGATACACTCACAGAAGTCTACATTTCTTGGATTTTTAAAGAGCAATGAAGAATTGGACACTACAAATCAGGTGATTTAAATTTGCCTTTATGAAAGCAGAAGATTGGAGAAGAAAAATGTATTTTGGCCTATTAATCCTATCCCACTCTTCTCCTTAACTCCACCCTGACTTCACCATGTCTATTCTAATACAAGAGGTAAAGCATAAAATCCATTCTAGAAAAATGAATTCAAACTGTTGCGAGCCAGAGGACACACATACACGATCCGATCCACTAAACAGATACAGCCAGTAAGAACTGCCTGCAGCCATCAGTGGAAACAAGCACAGACCTGTCTGAGAAGAAGCATGCAGAGGAAAACCTGAATGAAATCACACATGGGAATACAGCCCCAAATGTCAAGGTTCCTGTTAGCTAACCTCAAACCTATAAGAGTGCTAATTATAAACATTACGCCTACAACATTGAAAAAATATCAGCAATATCAAGATGAGTCACATTAATTACCACAAAAGAGGAGTCTTAAAGCTGATCAGTATGTGAAATCTCACTCTAAGACCCTTTCAAATAATTAGGTTCTCCTGTTCCTGGAGTCTTAAGAGTGAGCACTAATCTTAGGAGGATGGGGCCATAGTAAAATCAGCCACGATAACAGTAAGTGCATTCATCTTGCACACTGTCTTCTCTCTCCTGCTCATCTCCTCTTAAGAAGAGAATATAAAGAGTTCTATATTGTGTGTGTGGATAAGGACAGGAACTGGTCACAAGTGGAAGAACTAAATGAACGGCCCACAAGGCACATATAAACCATCACAGGAGGGTTTTTGGTTTACACATGGATGAGATCTAAACATAATGCAATAGCTTTGCACCTTATAATTATGCTAAAGTTTTTGCTGAATGAGTTAAATAGCTAAGAGCCATATGTACTAAAATGCGAAGCTTCAACCTATGGAGGAGTTTGACAGCTGTGTGAGTACATATGGAATCCTATTCAGAGCACCACGGATAGCAACAGAGATGCTAATCCATCATTCTCCATTCATTATAATATCTAAAACTCTAAACCTTAGGAGGAAGGCTTGAATGTGTATCAGTGGAAATTGTCAGATTTTGGAATATGAACAACTCTCACACTGATGACAACGATTTTACTCTGTCAAGGAATCCTAGAGTAACTTCAGTGGGAAGAATATTAAATGAATGCATAATATCTGCAAAAAGAACACTGACTAGCATTACTTTCAAGTACACTTAAGTTAATGCGTCGATGAAATACAAGCAGGAACCTATTACTTCTAGAATAATGAGACCTCCAAATGGATTACAGGCACAATCTCAGAAGCCTACATGTTGATAGTTGACTTTAAGCACAAGGTACGTGCACAGTTGAACTGGTCCAGGACAGTGACTGAGACACTAAAAACTGACAGGTAGCCATGTCTTGACAATGGCCCCAAAGTTGTGCTCCTGAAAACTAAATGCTAAGCTCCAGAAATGTCCTGAAACATGGAACTGCTGTATGTGTGTGTTCCTGTGTCCATGTATAATATATACATGTGCACATGTATCTCTGTGGATCCTAAACCTCAGACATTGTTCCTCTGGTACTATCTACCTTGTTTACACAGACAAGTCCCTCACTGCCTTGGGATTCTCCAAATAGACTAAGGTGGCTGGCCAGCCCCAGGGGACTATCTCTCTGTTTATTTAATGTGTGAATTATAAAAGCATGCTATCATGTCTAGATCCTAACTACTGAACTCAGGTCCTTTCACCAACTGAGCTATCTCCCCAGGTCTTCAGATTTTTAATTCTTACTGTATGCGTTGTAACCTTGGCAGAGTCTCTATGAAATTAAAAGGTCGAAACCTAAAGGCCCATATAGTAAAAATCATTCTGAAAATTCAAAATGTCACAGGTACGTTCTGTTTCCCTGTCATCACTCTTTCGGAGATGCTGCAAGTGATGGCAGCCCAAATTTAGACGGTCACTGCACACACTTGAATTCACAAAGGTGTATTCACACATATGTAGACAAGCAGAGGTGAAAAACCTCAGGGGCCCCCTGGCAATTTTGGTTTATCTGCACAATATCAAAATACTCTTCCCAGCAGAACTTTCCATGCAGATCTCATACAGATTAAATCAGGAAGTGACATACACATGAAAGCTATACACAGACCATGCTAGGAATTGAGTGGCTGGACATTATGTCCGACTTTCTAAAAGCATAATTGGATGTATCAAGAATATACACAGGCTTTGGGCACATACTTTGGCTTAGTGAGTTAAAATTATTTTTTCCCTTTACATCTGTGTTTAAATGAAGTAATGAGGAAGCAGCTCAATATACATGTTCATAAATACATATGTGTGCACACACTCAGTGAAAGTGACCTTTATATTTATCTTTCTTCTTTAATCTTCACATCATTGCACCAAAAAGTTGTAGCCTGCCACCTCAAATAGACTGATTCATCATCTTCCTGAAGGTGTAAATCAGAGATCTGGCCTCACTCTGCAGTGCTATGTCCTTGAAAATTCAGTTCCAAAACCCTGGGATCAGCTGCCGTTATGAACCAGAGTCTATGTCTGTGTAAACTGTGACAGACTCAGACCCTTCAGTGGAGAAATGCCTGCTGACTGTATCAAAGCACAACCCTATCATGCTGGCCACTGGGATTTCAGTGAAAAGCACAATCTGGGGACCACAGATGACAATGGTCAACCAGTGGCAGTGACCTGCCAGTCTGAGAACTGTTAATTCACTCTCAGCCGTCTCATGTTGACGCCTGCACCTGGTGTCAAGGAATGTGTTCCTGGGTGACTTTCTACTATGCAGCATGATCTGGGCTATTAGTAATAAATAGGGCAACAAAATAATAAAGCCAAAGAAAATAAGATAGACCATATTCAAATGAGGATGCCAGTTAGACGTAAAATCATCACAAGATACCTCAGCTTTGCCATGGCTGTAGATTTGGGAGCCCATCTTCCCCTCTCGTGCTCAGAAGGAAAAAAACTCTGGGTAGTTAGAACTGATACCATTTCATGTGGTGAGTGACTCTTTTGAGGGCTCTAACTTTCTTGATCTTTGCTTCTGAAGCTTGAGGGCTGAAACCCAAGAGCAGGTGAAATCTATACAGACAGCTGATTGCTATTCCTGAGAGCATTTGGTAAAATAGGCTATTTTTAAAATTCAGTGAGATGGGCGGTGATTCTCCCTAGAACAAGTTGCAGCAGTGAGACCCACTCTTAACCCTTTCCTTCCTACTGGAAGCTATCTGGTAGCCTGAGACACCCCACTGGCTCTGGGACTAGCAACCATTTCTTACCCAGGACTGTGATGGTGGTGTAGCTCTCCTGTGGGGGGTCCGTGTAGAGCTGACAGAAGTATCTCCCTTCATCCGAAATTGAGACATTTGTCAGTGACACTTTGAGTTCACTGCTAGAAAAATTCAGCAGCTGAAACCTGCTGTCCTTCAAAGCTGTGAAACAAAACACAGTCAGTGATTGTGCAAAAGATGAGTGACAATCTATTTTCCTTAACTAGCCAAAGGAAAAAGTCAGATGCTAGAAAGACAGCCACAGAATGGAAACAATTTTTGACTTTCTGTATCTGTATGGTACGATTTTAGGCTTTTGCAGTAGCCGCATGCAGACAAACAACCCTGGTGACCTATCCTAAGGAAACTCAGGTGCGCACACACGCACACACACACACACACACACACACACACACACACACACTCACACACACACACCAGCAGTAGCAGCAGCAGCAGCAGCAGCAGCAGCATCACCACCCTACTTAGGACAATTCCAGGTTAGAGACAGGCAACATGAAGTGAGCAGGCTGCGGGGAGATGTCAGGTAGACAGCAGAGGTTCAGAAACAAAAGTACTTTTAGAACAAAAATGCAAAGCCAAAAAAAAAAAAAAAAAAAACCAAAACCAAAAACAACAAAGAAACAAACAACAAAAACAAGCTGGTCAAAATTCTGAAAGAGAACTAAAAAAAAAGTAATTTCAAAGCAAAATGTAAAATATCAATTTTTAAACATGTTTTAGAAGACCATCTAACTTGGCTGCATCTGAATTTAGGGGACATGAACTGGGTGGGAAAGCCTGACTCAGGCAGAACCTTTAGAGGCTGGAGATGGTTATATAGATTTCTAGGTAAGTCTATCTCACAGTGGAAAACTGAATAGACCCCAAAAAAGGAAATTAAAACCATTACAAAGTACTGTAATGTGGGCTTCTTATTTAATATGAGAAGTCTTTTTCAAAAGCCTTCTTCATTTAGCAAAATCTGGGACCACCCTGTAGAGTGGGACTCTTCTTCCACCATGTGGGTTTTGGAATGGAACTCAGGAGGTCAGCCTTGGGATAAGCACCTTTAGCCTCAGACATTTCATGGACCCTTCTTTAGTCCCTTTAAATGTTCCTTGTTTATTAACTTTTCCCACTGAATGACCCAAAATACTAGGAGGGGACAGGAGGCCAAGTAGCCCAAAACAGGCATAATGGATACTCGCTTCAGTGAGGTGTCTTGTCAAGCCAGGGCAACCGTAGGAGCCCTTGGTGTCATATACAATTCAGTTTTGAAGGCTGGCTTTTGTTAAATTGCATTTAAATGGAATTCAGCATATGGCTATCTCTGTACAGCAGAGGTTATGGTGAAGGCTCTGGTCCTGTCATTACAGGTATAGATTGCCTTGGAAACACCACTCTTTAAACCAAACAGATTCCCTATCAGAATGTTATATTTTCCTTGCCTTACCCTATTTGAGTTGTTTGTGTCAGCTAAGTATTTGGGACTCGATTGCAATTCACCTTGAATTACTACAATCAATTCCTATTGCAAAGTAAGACTTTTAAAGGGGACCATTCAAGGTTTCTATTAAGTAGAAAGATTATGATTGCCTGTCTCTTCTTCTCTCTAAAGAATTGACTAAACTTTAAGCATCTAACATTAAATTAGAAAGAGGTGGCCTTGGCAATCTCTCTATCAAGACAACACATAGGTAAACAAAAGTTGCTGTCTAATACAGTGGGCAGAGACTTACGCCTGAAGTCTCTGAAGTAAATGGTCTGCCTGTTGGGGTTCAGGAGCTGAATCACGGAGTCGTCACTCTTATTGACTTGGCAGCTGATGGTTGCAACTTCTCCTTCAATCACTGTCACGTCTTTAGTAAACAGATTCTGTCCATCACCTTTGAGAAAAGAGAGACAAAGTTCAGATGGAAGGAAGCCCCACCATTTAAATTTTGGTCCATGAGTTCCATTAAAGCAAAAACGAAGTGAGAAACACATTACAAAACTAACATCTGATATGGCCCTAAATACTTTCTCCCTGGTTCACAAAATGAGTCATCAAACTAAAGGAGATCTAGGCTAAGATACAACTAAGCTTGGAATTGACATGGTTCTAAGAAAATAAGTGTGCTGGTGTCCCAACCTCCGGTAGTTTGAACTGTCAAGCAGTGTGCTGACGTGGACCCAGAAAGATCAGAGCACTAGCCACTATGAACATGGAAGCTCTCCCATCTAAAAGAGGGAAGGTATGACCAAGCTTAGGCCACACGTCCTTGATCCAAGCTAAACTCATGGGTCACTTACTGAAGTAGAAACGGGAAGGTTCATTAAATGACATTGTCTAATTAGTAGATGCTGACATTCCCAATGGACAGGCAGTGCATTTTGTCATGTATGAGATCAAGGACCAAACTACCTATAACTCTTTGGGACTTCAATAAGATCCAGAAGGCCTACAGTCTTATTCAGCTCTCAAAAATACACCTTCATAACTCACCCAAAGCTCAAGACAGCCCTGAGCTCACCACCCTCCCTGCAGATCACCCCTTCAGCCTCGAAAAAATTCCAGAACGTGTCAAAATGTGAGAGCTTTCAGCTCCACCGACACAAAACTTATCTCTGTATCTGCTCTAGTTTGCGGCACCAAGATTTGTTCCAGCAGCCGGAACAGTTCCTTAATGTGTGAAAAGATCCACAGCACAAGGCAGAAGTTCAATTTAGAAGCAGAAGATAAGGAATTGTGATGTGTCTGATTCTGTGGTTGGCATAACCGGGGACAGGGAAGTCTGGGACACTCTCATAGCCTTTAAGAAGCTGAGATGCAGGTGAAACAGACACCAAATCTCTACTTCCCAAGCAAAAGGTATATTTACAGGCAGCAGATGTAACAGTCAGTCAGGAAGGGGGAAAAACAGACTGCTCTTATATCAGGAAATTTATGTAAAGTCCCCGAGACAGTTTCCCATCTACAAAATGGGGGCAGTAATTAACAGCTACCCAACAGAGTTGTCATAACCAACAAGCAGTTAGCACTGTGTCTAGCTTCTTGTCAAACCAAACAGATGGTAACTGCTAGTACTATCAACACTATCACTATCACCATGACATCATCATCATGGTCATCATCATCTCCACCAACACATCACCCTCCTCATTTCTCTAGACCCCCAAGTCCCCACATGTATTAAGCGATTATCACGTGTGGGGAGTAGCAAATACAAGAATGCGGCCAAGGATTCCTGCTCTGTAGGTGCTCTCTATGTAGCTGGAATGTAGCAGCTTGGGGTGGCTTCTTCACCCCTTGAAGAAATGTTGTCACATCAACAAGTAAAGGTCAAAGATAAATGCTACTTTAAAAAAATATCGAGGCAGCATAAATAGAGGTACAATTAGAATAAATGGAGGATTTCCACCTGTGATCACATTTCTTCTGAAGGATCCTTTCTTGGCGGGACACAGTGGGGAAGTGTGATGGGGTGTCTAAGATGGCTCAAAGCCAAATCCACCTAGAAATAGACCAGCCCCTGGCAGAAGTTTAGAAGAAGGGAAACTAGAAGAATAAGAGGAGAAATGATTAGGGAAGCAAATAAAAGACTGCCTGGTGCTTGCAGAGCAAACCCCAATGAACCTTGACCTTGAGCTCTATGACCCCAGGGAATGACCCCTGTTGGGAGGACACTGGCCTGTGTAGCAGAAAGGAGGGAAACTGTCCTGGGGAAGCTTAGAGGAGCTGGATGCTGTTACAGACTAACAGCAAAGTGAAAGAATGTGATGAGAAAAGGCAATGTGGGTGTTTATTGTTTTTCCTCTGTAATTACTGTGACACAGAATTCAGAATCCGACATGAAGGGATGGGTTATTCCAAGGTACAAGCTAAGAACGAGGTGACCAAAATTCCTGCCAACCAAGAGAGCTCTTCCAGGTGGATCTGATGGCCCTGCACACAAGTGACTAGAAAGCAGGACACCAGACATGGGATGTTTGCCGGGTGACCTATCCAGTAAGGAAATGAGGGGAAATGGCAGTGTATAGAGAGGATGCAGCAGGGTCAGACCATGGGCTTGCCTTTAGGAGACGAGGATATCAAACAAGACCTTTTGGGGGCAGGCAGGAATTTCTTCTATCTCCGGGGAGTTTATTAGCAACACAAACAAGACTCTTCAACCCACGGAAGGTACACGTGCAGAGGCTGACAGGCATCAACCCCTTTGGATACCAACTATTACTTTGAAGCTCTGGAGACTTAAAGCTGCTTCTGATTTAATCCTGTTCTAATAAGACAGTTTCTGTGGAAATAACGTGGCTTTAATTTTAGTCCTTCATGGAAGTCCTAAGGCCATTATATTCTAAGAGGAGGCTCCTTTATTATATTCATAGTAGCCTTTATGCACAGGGAATGGAAGCCAAGGAGTGGAGCATGGTTTTGCGTTTTAAGAACAAAAGTAGTGACAACATTAAGCCAAAGTTGTTTATAACACACACCACATATGCCTAATTATTACTGAAAATGGGGTATTACATGACCAGCCTGTCTACCTTATCACTACAGAGCAAGTCACTCTGGTAAACTTTGGCCATTTGTAAACTTCTGTCTTTGCTGTGTTGCTCTGAAGACTTATGGAGATGTTGTTATGTGATGTTAACATCATAGAGTTATTATTTTTTAATTAAGACCAAATCCAGTGTCTCAGAGAAATGTCAACTTCTAGCTATGCTAATATGGTTGTACTATCAATGCAAAAAAAATTACGTGATAATGAAATATTTGGCGGAAAGACATCAAAGTGTTTTGGCTGATGGTGGTGGCTCAAGGAAGCCATTCTTTAAAAATCACCAATAAATTATACAGGTCAGCTGGATGACAGTTATATTAAACAGAGCCCTATACTTTGAGGCATCATAGATGGATGCAATGGGATAATAATGACCTATTTATTTGAGGCAAAGGACTTGAGTGACAGCAAGGAAAATACAGTATATATGTCAGTACTCCACTGCCTGAAGCCTTTATGTAAAAATAATTTCTGCTCACATCCTCAAATATGTCTTCCAAACGGAAGGGTACATACTAGGACTTGATAAATTTCCCCCTTGAAATGGATGTTGAGACAATTAGGTTGTCACAAAATGCAATCTCATGTGTAGCAGAAGAGAAACATGCACCTTTGGTATCTTTTTTAAAGACTGCATTAAAAAATCCTTCAGAGTTTTCTAAAACTCAATTAGCTGACATACTGTCAAAGAAGGAACAGTGCATGTTCTGGGGAACAGAAATCAAACAGGTAGAATATCTAGCGATTAAATGAGGCTGTTAACAGCAAGGTAATTTACTTTAAGGGTGGAGCAGTGGCTGGTGTGTGTAGACATTTCGACCACTAATTGGTATATTTGGATGAAGTTTGGGAGACAGAATCAAGTTGAATTTTAACTTATACAAGAAGTTATTGTGATGTAGGGTGGATTCCTATAAGTTTCAGATTTTTTTGTTTTCTATTTTCCTTAACATAGTTCTATGTATCTATTCATGTGTGCATGTGTGCAAGTGGAGGTCAGGGGATGACTCTCCGGAGTCAGTCATTTCCTTCTGCCATGTGGGTTCCAGCCTTTGCTCACTGTTTCATCATGATAGCCCTGTAGTTTGTTTTCCCAGTCAGTCTGACTCTGTGCTCCTGGCTGGTCTGCTACTAGCTATGTAGCACAGGCTAGTCTCAAACTTACGGCAATCTTCTTTCCTCACTCTTAAGGGTGCTGGGATTACAGACATGCCCCACCACATTGGGTAACTTTCAGAGTTGCTCCATAATTCCTAAAAACAAATCCCCGAGTCAAAGAAAGCCCTTCATCCATGAGCAAACACCTTCCATTAAACCAGACATTTCTTGGACAGACAATGACAAGAAAGCTTATTGTCTACAAAAGGTGAAACTTACTCTGATGACTACCAGTCTACCAGCAGCCATTATAGCCACGTGTTAGGAGTGGTATAGGGACATAAATTCCTTATTATCTCTTTTCAGTTAATATAATTGCTCGAGATGCAAACCCATATTTTTACACACTCCCTTTAGAAGGCACTGTATAAAATGCTGAACTCCATCGAGTCTATTCAATCAATAAAATGTCCTTACTGAACTAAGGTGTTCCCAATGCTGGGTGGGGTGCTGGCTGCTTCCCCATCTCCAGACTTCTGTTTCAATGCCTCTGCCATAAAGATTGAACGGCAGAGACTGACTTGGGGAAGGAAGTTGTCTGGTCTGGTTCCACTAAGTGGGTGAGCTGAGCTGGTGTTAGAACCTGGTTCTGGAACCCCCCCCCCCAATTCCCACACACCCTGCTTACCAGCCAACATCTCAGGACTGGTTGCTAAGGCCCCTTGGGCTCTATCTTAAAAAATTTACTTGTTTTTAAAGAGGGTTATTTCCTTATGAGCAACTTGTGAATTTTTTTATTTCCATAATTTATCCTGAACACAATTACACACTTCAAGATGAGAGAGAGGCCGTCCTGAATGTGAAATACCTGTTTAGTGCTGTCTCCTCCTCCTTTCTGCACTCAGCACTCTCTGCCCCCAGAGAAAGCCTTTATTACTAGGGCACGGTGGGCATCTGCCAGTGCTCAGAGCTCTCGTCCTTGCTGCCTGGCTGTTAACAAATAAAACTCCTCATTTATACTGGGGGAGGCTCCCCAGTCCAGCCCATAATAGAAGGACAAGTCAGAGTTAAAACTGGCTTCAGCTTACATCGTGGCAGCTATGGCAACTCCCACCTACCCACGTACACGGCGGGGAGGGGGGGGACCAGGCACCATGACATTTAACTGGGCAGGCGGTCTGCCCAATGGAGCAACACACAAAGTCCCTGGCCTGCTCCCCCAGCAGCTAGATCATATTAGAGAAACTCTGTCCATATCCCTGCTCTAGGAAAAGCTGAACCCTCAACACCAACTTGGCAGAGTTACTGCCCAAACAGGAGGCACTGGAGCCCCAAATGCAGAGGGCCAACAGAAAACCCATGCTAATGATGACAAACTCGGCGAACATGTAAAAACCTGTATGATAGTCCTTGAAAGTGTACTTCTGAAATCCTGTGTGCATGTAAGCATGTACCTGTGTGCGGGAACAGGAGCCAACGCAAGCAGGTATAGAGGCCAAGGCAGGATGGCAAGTGCCCTGCTCTGCTCCTCAGCCCCATTTCCTGGGTACTGGGGTTCCAACTGGATTTGGAGCTCACAGTGTTTTTGCTAGCCTGATGGTCAGTGAGCCCACAGGACTGCCTATTTCTCCCTAGCACTCCCCTCCCCCCAACTAGGTTATAGACAGGAGTCACCCAGCTTTGATGTGGGCTATGAAGGTTCAGACTCAGGTCATCAGGCTCGACCAGCAAGCACTCTATCCCACCATCTCCTCAGGCCCAATTCTGGAAACTTTAGAGTAATCAAAGACTCAGGGTTATACATTCTTATTGTCCAAGAGGAATCAAAGTTTGAAACTATCAAAGAAACAATACACCTGCATGTCTTTGGAAACCTTATTTTTGACTGCTATGGGTGCCCCATGTGACCCAAAGCTTGCCCTGGTTTGTCACCCATGTTCCCTTCTATTGGATCCTATTTTTACTATCCTGTTACAGATGTGCCTAACTCAGAAGAAAGTCCATTCTGACCAAGTGAAACTATTATTAAAGGCAAAGGCACTGCAGTTCCAGCTAAAGTTTTCAGGAGCCAGAACAGAGAAGAGTATGTTCCAGGAAAAGAAACGAAAGGGAAAAAAATTAAGATTCTGTTGAAACCCAGAGGGAGAAATCTCTAACTATATATGCTCCCTCAAGTCAACGTAAACACAGTGTGCGCTACAAATCATTAACAAAGCCATTAAGATTTGATTTCTATCTAAGCAATTATTGTCAGCATATTTTGTACATTTCCTTTAAAAGACTCAATCCTATCTTTCAATTCATTAAACTGTTCCCCACATTTACAGAGTTTTATATCAAATCAGAAACCTATTTGAATTAATAAGAATTACAGTAAAAGTAATTTGAAAATAAATTATTTGAAGTTCAAGCCACGAAAGCTTTTGATGAAAGAATTCAGTCCCATTTAAACACGACAGTAACATTTTGAGTTGGCCACATACTGATGAGAGACAGCAAAAGCCACATCCCAAAAGCGAGTTCCCTCACCTGGGAATTAAAGGTTAAGGAGATGACCTCTTCAAAACAAATACAATTTTTTAATTTTAAGGAAGGTACTATTCCAACCTTCTTGAATACTTGAATATTTATTTAAAATCAAAAGCAATCAACCCATGTATGGCTTACAAAGCTTCTGTTAACCTTTTTTGATCCTTACCCATGTTTTTCTGTCCCCCAAAATGAACTGGTGTTGAGACTATCTGCTCTAAGGACCAGTTCTGGCTTCTTAACAGTCAGAACAACTGTGGCCATGAGCTTACAGAGCAACAGTAACTAAAATGGCAAAGACCTCTGACCCTGACCCAGACGCTCAGTGCCACCTTCCTTATTCAAAGATGCTAAAGAGACTTCCAAGAGCAACTCTTCCTGACAGAGCTAGACCCTGGGCAGAGACCCCAGAGTTGTCTCCAAGAGGACAGGTCAGTTAATCTGCGACAGAGTCCTTGAGGAGTGACTCCGCTCACCTGTTTCTAAATAACATGCATTGATGTGTTTCGAATTATAAACGCAATATAGGCTCACGGTTTGCTGCTGTTCTGAAGGCTTTGCTATGTTTTGAGCTAGTATTTCTAAGGTTGTGTCCTATGCATAGAGGTGCCCAGACCTCCTAAGCATCTACTGTTCTATAATTACTGTTGTGTCATTTGAGCTTATAGAAGGAAAAAATATCGAGTTTACGCTAATCTCCTTTTACAATCAGTAAAAGGTGAGGCAGATTTCTGAACAGTGCTGGTTTTTCTTCAATTAAAATTGTTGATTTCCCCTGCATACAAAACAAAAAGTATCTGACACAACATTAAGCTATTCATGAGTATTCTGTATACACATTCTTGTTTAGTTGACTAATGGCAAATTAACGCTCTCTATTTTAGCTTAAACACATAGTATAGGTATGTTTGATTAGCATTGAATTCCAAAAGCTGATTACTATGCATGCTTTGATTATGTAATTACATAATAGAGTATAATGGCTCCTTTGGAGTCATTATGATCTATATGGCAAATATGTTTCAGTTTTGCTATAGTTTAAATACATGCTGAGATGACAGCTCATAACCAGGTCCCACTTTTCAGTCTTTATCAGCTAAATGGGCATTTCCTCGTTCATCCTAACATCTCCTTGACACCAATTAAGGCCTATTGTGGCAAGCTGCATACACTTTTGAGAAATCCCCTTTGTTTTCTTGGCATTCGAAAACGGATATTAATTTTAAAAGCTGTATTAAGCAAAAGGCCTGGTTTTCATTTGTTTTTGTTTTTTTTGTTTTTGTTTTTTTTTTTTAAGGCTGAAATTTTATCTTTCACCCACCCTCTGAAAGCTCTGCTGGGAATCACATCTAGTTCATTAATCACAGCTCTGACAACCACAAGGGGGTTAAAGATGGAATTTCACCTTTAACTCCGAAATGCAAGGGAAGGCAGCCCAGTGGAGAATACAGATGCCCAGGGAGGTGGCTCTCCACAATGCATGCAGCGCAGGTTCCCCAGAGCACCAGCCACACCGAGGGACACAAAGGCCTGATTCTGTAAATGTCGCTTCTCCTGTCTCCCTTGTATTTTGAAGTTCCTTGGGGTGCAGGGAGCTATGAAACAGCACAGCAAGACCTCTCCTTCACAGCCCTTGCACACCGGGTTTTGATAGATCTAAGGCCAACACATCTTCCAGAGTGAAGAGATTTTTGATAATTCTACCCTGACCTTACAAACTGCAAAGTAGTCTGTGTTTTAAAATAGGAGAAAAGTTACTGTAAGGAATTATGTAAAGTTCTTCTTGTACCCATGAAACTCTTTAATCTCAGCTACAAGAAGAGTTTATTTCTGCCTTTCCCTCCTAGGGGAATGATCCTTATACCATACCAAACTAAAGGTGAACGGAGCCTCAACATTAAAAATGAACACACACCTCGCTATTTTTATCGTTTACTCTATTGGTTTTCAGCATGGAGGCTGAAGAACTGGGGTCAAGTACAGTACAAGCTGAATTTACATGGAATGGGCACCTCTTTTGTGCAAGGAAACACTGATTAGACATACGAAAACTCTTTTCAAGGAAGCCAGTGACAAAGGAAGTAGTTACAGCGCATGCGTGTCTCCACTGTTTCAATTTCAACCATCGCATTAGCTGTCTTCCCTTTGAAAGACTCCAGCTTCAATAACTTTTTAATCAAGGCCAGCACCACTAAAAAGGCCAAGCCAATTATGACGCCTAAGGTCTAAGCTTGTCTGATCCCCAAAAGGAGGAGGTGTGAGCTGCCACACTGAACATATCTATGGAGTTGTACCAGCCATGAAAACCAAAGGTCTGAATTAGCTTTTCAATTAAAATGCAAGAATCAAAGAAACTGACAGCAACCAACAAAACGAGACTATAAAAATAAACCATAAAGATTACTAGCGATTGCTGAATCCCACTGTTGTTCACGCTGAAAGGAGAAGAGGACAGGCTTCCCTGTCTCCCTCCATTCCGGTTCCTGCTGGACAGCTTGTGTGGCTTCATCTTTCAGCAACAAGATAATGTATTTTGTTGTTGTTGTTTGGAGAGAATACTGCCTAACCCTGAAGAAAAACTCCCCCCACTGGGTAGGCTTTATGGAAAAATTTTAAGAGATGGAGAAAAACAGAGCCCTCAAATGGAGTTTTATTTGCTTGGGAGATGGCATTGAAGTTACCTTGTGAAAGAGTCCCTTTAAGCCTGATAAATCTGCTTAGAGGCTCTTGGGAGAAGGAGGGTGACTCTTAAAAATATTAATTAAAAAATAACCACCGTCATCCAACTTGGACTTTGGAGAAGAACAATCTGAAGACAGAGGCTTTTTATAAAACTAATTGTGTTGGCAAAGCAAATGATTTCTCCTCAATGGGCTTGATTCTGCGATGCATGTCTATGGCTAAAGAAGAGAGAGGACAGTGTTAGATGGCGCTGCCTCAGTCCAACTCTAGGCTGGCTGCTATGCCAGCATTTCGAAATGCATTATGCTTCTCCTAGACAAAGTGGAGCTGTGCTGAAAGCCAACTGTTGATCGCCTGTGTCAGCCACTTTGCTAATGAACTGATAATAAGATCTATTCTGTTCCCTGGGACTGTTAAGTGACGGTTCTGCAGAGTGACAGTGGGCCATGCAAGCTCTGTTGTCCTAAAGCATGGGTCCACAAGAGGGTTGGGGGTAGAAAGTTCACACGAAAGGGATGGTAGCGTTTCAAGCAGCTGAGCGTGGCTGGAGCGCATCCTATGGGATTGTGACTTGGGTCCCCAGATTAGCTGAAGTCTGAGATGACAGGAAACGACTGTTTTAATTGAGGTAACAGAACTATTTCCACTTCTGAAGCTATAGCTATCCTCAATGGAAACAAAGGGTTTGTATGACTGCGATCCAGATTACTTGTTAAAGCACTTGACAATCATCCCGAGGCATAAGCACTGGGTTTTGTTGCTGCTGTACAGATTTCCCTCTTACCCAGAAAAGAACTCTGTGGCCAACTATTTAGTATATGCATAACAATAGCCATGGCTGGGCTACAACAGAGATTCTATGTGCAAATTTCCTAACCAAATAAAAAGGACAGACTTTAAGAGCGTGGACACGGCTGCCTGCTGTAGTCAGTGGTACTGAAACTCGTCTTTCCAGTCCCCCTAAGCAGCAAGCATAGCAGAGATAGACACCGCTCAGCACTTGCCCTTACCAGTTACGCCTCAACAAAATTCTCTAAATTGAATTTCTGTAGAACTCCAGCCTCCAGTCTCAATGGAGACAGCACATGCATACATCCCCTGCTTTCCAACACCCGACTCAATATCATTCCCCCTTTGATAAAAGGTACCATGATTGAACTTTTGTTGCTTTTTGCTTCAACTCACTAAAAGCTGAGGGTTTTTTTTCCTCTTTATGTTTGCCTCTAGGGGGTTAAAAGATTAACAATTAGTGTAAGATATTTAAAACCACAAGGTTATTGCAAGGAACTGTAATTCTACAAAAATACAGAAGAAAAGGGAAGTAGTGGCTATTCTTTATGTCTAGAGGCAAAAATGCCAAATGATTTTCTAAAGTGCTTGTTACTATTAATTTTTTAGCATCAGGACAACTCCCACTATTATCTAGAGGGGCCATTATTCAAGTCATCTGCATGAAAACCAAAACTAATTTATTTTTAAGGTTCTTCTTTTTCAATGTACTAGGTATGATGTTTTTTAAATTCTCTGTGATCTCATTTAAACCCCACTATACTCCCATGTGGTTTGCTGTCTTCTGACTGTACCCCAAATGCACACAAGGAAACTAAGAAGTGGTTGGACCTGATCTAGTCTGTTTAATCCTAGATCTGCTTCTACTAACAATCCCAGTGTATCAGGAAGTAGCTAAAAGGACATTGCATTTTATGATGCTAGAAGAAAGGCGGGAACTAGTAGAACACTCTACTACATCTCATTTAGGACTCAGGAATAAAATCAAACAACATGCCCAGCACAGACAGGAATGTGGAGCCTTGCCGTCCATCTATCGGCAATTGAGCTCCAACATGGGATGCTGATAAAACCAGCCCCACAGACAGCGGCCACTGATCAGGTCTTAGTATTTAAGGAGGAGACAGATGTTCCACAGACTGATCCAGGCTCAGCATCTCGGTCCCAGCTTCAGGCATTTACGGTACCTGCTTCAAGGGCATTCATTAGTATCGACAGGCTATGTGACCAAAATATCACTTTAACAGCCAGTCTCTCCTCATATCTCTCCACTCATTTTTTTCCCCTGCCAACAAGAGCTACTGAAAACCTTCCAGATTTAAAGCTTAGAGAAGACAGGACAAGCAAGTATGTCTATCAGATTTGGACTCTGAGTGAGTGTCGGCTTCAAATGACATTACTCCAGACACAGAAAATGGGGAGTGAGAGGCGAGAGATGTTTTACATTCTTATTTTAGAGTATCCCAAGTGTGTGTAATGTGGCTTGTTTGAGAAACAGCTGTAAATCCACTATACTCATCATGCTGAATAATGCTCAACATTCAACTTACACCTCCTACCAGGAATCCAAGCAGCTTTGGACTATTACATGAAACAACAATTTTTCTCTGGAAAATTGGCCCTTATTGTTGAGTTCCTCACTATGTCATCTGCCAGTCAGCAAGTGCATGGTGGGGGGCTTAGGATTTAAACCTCTGGGTGCTTGAGCTACCATTCTCAGCTAGGTCTGAAGGAAATAAGCTGGACTCAGGAAGCTGTGCTCAGCCAGAGTTTGAGGATAGGATCTCTTAAGGAGAGAAGTAGCAGCCCAAGGAACTTCCTTCCAGATTCCATGCTCACACTTGCTTGATTGCCCGGTGCCAAGCCCATGTCAGGCAGAGATGCACAGTAACGATCCAAATTGGTGCCATTATACAAATAACTTGATTAGTATCATCCAAGTGTGGGCTGCTGATTAATCATCACTGAAATTAGAGATAAGTGATAAGGGCATTCATTACTCATGACTTGTTTTTCAGGAGTAAGGGGGCAGCAGAGGAGAAAGAAGAACATTAGACTTGGAAAACAGGGATCCTTGCTATGGTTCAAAGCCTCCTGGTGATGCAAACCTATAGTTCTGAATTTTCCTACATATTTAAATTGGGTAAAGGGTATCTAACAGGGTTATAAGGAGACTTTAGTGAAGAAATTCTCTCTCTCTTTCTCTCTCTCTCTGTGTGTCTGTGTGTGTGTGTATGTGTGTGTGTGTGTGTGCTGTAGAAAAGACAACTCTGAAAAGTCTAAATAAAGGATTATATTATCCTTCAAATCTCTCCACAATCATCACCCCCCACCCAAGACCTCCATCTATATTACCAAGAGCTTTTTAACATCTTCAAAACGTGTTGGAAATTTTAAGCTTTATAATTTTAGATGTTATTCACCTCTCTTAATTTCTTTTCCTGTTATGATGCTAGAACTCTGACTGAACAACTTAAAGGAGAAAGAGCCCACTGTGTCTCATGGTCCAAGGCCCAGTCTGCCACAGCAAGGAAGTCAAGGCACTGGGGCTTGAAGCATCCCGTCACATTGCATCTGGTCAGGAATCCAAGACAGATGAGCACAAATCAGAGTCTGCGTTTTTAATTTATACAGTTCAGGAAACAGTTCTGCCTATAGTTAACATGAGTCTTCCCACATCAATGAACATAACCAAGAAAATCCCCCATAGGCATTCCCAGAAATGATTCTAGGTCCTGTTAACCTTACAATATTATAAAATTAACTGAAAAGCAGAGAGAAAATGTAAACATCTTTGTTGAGAAACATTTATGCCAAACTATATATTAACTGCTGTATATATGACAAGTATAAGGCACATAGCAGATGTGGGCAGAGGGCTTACTCTGGAATTAGACACAATGTACAGCATTCTAAAAGGGTGTACTTTTACTCCATGGGCTCTCTCCATTTCAGTATAAGCCCATAGTAAGTCCAGAGAGCAACTTCCATCTTCCCAGGAGCGAAGGGGTAGACAGCATCAAGTTGGCAATACAACACAGCATCTTCCTTGGCAAACTTCACAATCAACATCTCAGATACCTGGCAGACTAATTGGGCATGATGTACAAACCTTAGAGCGGGCATAACTGATTCTTCCTAAATGCCAAAACTAAGGCTAAATGGAATGAAACAAAAAAGTCTCAACACTTGCAAACTGGTCACTCCCTTTGTCCTATCTTTCAACACAGGATGGGCCCATGAAATATTGACATAAGCGGGAATGGCTAACCCCTCTCTAGCTCACCTCAGCCTATTAGGCTCCTCTGTCCCTTGCTCTTTCTGGTCACTGTAAGCCGCCACTCCTCACACATAATTTCCTCCTTTCTTACTAAGTGCAAGAGCTTGGGATAAAGCTACCAAGAATTGAGACCTTTCCTGCTTACTAATGAGTTAGTGGGTGTGTCTGCGATGTCTGAGGTCTCTAGAAATGCAACCTTCACTAAGTGCTGCTCTCCTGTGGCATGTGGGGATGTAATCACCCCCCCCATATGCCACTGGAGGAAAGAAAAGATCACAGAGAAAATTTAATAATAATATATGATTTAGCTTGACAGTTATACCCTGACACTAATAGATATTCTTAGGTAAAAATACACCCATCGAATGAAGGAGCAAATCAATACATAACTGATGTCTGACAATAGTTGGCATTAAATTCTTATTTTATCACTGGATCAACCCATCCTCCCCCACACCCCATCACTAGTCTATTCATAAAAGCAGAAAAGCTGACCTGGAGGAATGCCCCACCCATCCTGTTTGAGTGTGACTACTAGCCTTTGTTTTGTGAGGTTGCGAGGCTACTGGTGCAGGTGTTTGTGTGTTTGTGCAGAGCACATTCATGGAGTGTGCATGCCGTCCAGAGGTGTTACTCCTTGGGTTTTGAGACTGCCACTCACTGGTGTGGAGTTCCCTAAGTTGGCTAGGCTCACTCGCCAGTTAGCACCAGAAAGCTGCATGTCTCAGCCTCTGTAGTGCCGGTGGTACAAAAATATTGACACCAAGACCAGTTTTTTCATACAGGTTCTGTAGGTTCCTGGACTGACTTGTGCTCCGTGACTTGCAGCACACCCTGAGTGTGCACTCGGTCTTGTTCTTCATTATGCGTACATATCGTTCCATTTGTTTACACGATGCTGCCCCACATTTGTCTTCCGAGGGGGTCAATCCTACCTCTGCCCTTAGCAGCTTGGCCTTGGGCCAATTGCTTCAGTCTCTAAGTCTCACAATTCCCCTCATGCAGACAGGATATGAAAACGTCTCCTGTACCAGGTTATGTCAAGAACCAGTGGATTCTTGTTTGAAGATCTGAGCCAAATTGATAGATTGATAGAACAGCGAGCTTAACGTGAGTTGTAAACACCCAAAATTACTTAATATTATTTTAATTATGTTAAGCTCTTTATTCCTGTGTTTCTTCAAATAAAAACGTTAACAATTTACCTGTGTCGTTACTCTATTTTTACTGTCATCTTATTTTTCCTTGAATTCCTAAAATCCAGCACAGTGTCACCATATACGGCAGGGGCTTAGTAACTGGCCAACCCTGACTGAGGTTATTGAATAAGAGTCACATACTCTGGACACTCTCAATTTTAGAAATCAGCCGATATAATGTCCAAACATCTTCAGATATATTTATGTGCCACATAGGTTTTGAATTAAAACTGTGAAAAGGATTTCTATGATTTGCTTTTGAAATGATTTACAATAGAATATTCTAAAATAAAAATAAATCAAGGATTTTTATAAGGTTAGAAAGCAAGCAGGACTTTTTGATATAGTTATACTGCATAGCTCTGCTTCGAGGAAGACAGACTGACAAACAATCCTCTCCCACATATACCCCAAAGTGCTAATATTTGTCTGCCCCACCCCCATACAAGTGTGTCACCATTGTGATCAGAGAGCTGTAGACCCAGCTCACCTGAGTGGAGAGGGAATGTTCGAGAAGACCCTGGCTTGTTTAAAACACTGTGAAGGCTCTGGGGTCCAGAAGAGAGAGCAAAAGGGATTGCTTTCCATAGAGGTCCTAGGCCGGCTATGGAAGGACATCATCTGGTAGGCTGGGCAGTTTATACTTTATCTTGTAATCAATACAGAGTCAGGGAGTGATTTGGATCCAGGGAGTGATATGACCACACCTGGACTTTGGAAGATGTTTTATAAGGAGAGGGAGGGGGACTGCAAGAAGGCGAAGTTGTATGAGAGCTACAGAGGCTGGAAAGACCTAGGACAGGAATGGGGAGCAGTAAGCAGAGATGGGACCTGAGAAACAGGGCAGACTGATGGGTCTATAGAGGACAGGCATGAGGGCAGCTCAGTGGCCCTGTGCTCCGTTCTCATTAGTCACACAGCTCAATGCCAGTTACTGTCCTAAGGAAAGACCAGCAAAGAGCTAACTTTACAGTGGTCTGTGAGCTCGGTGTGGTGGTACGCCCCTTTACTCCCAGTGCTTGGGGGCAGATGGGGGTTGGATCTCTGAGTTTGTGTCTAGCCTCTTCTACAAGGGAGTTCTAGGCCAGCTAGGCTACACTGATAGAAGTCAGAAGACAATAGACACATACTTCTCGCCACTTCCAGTGATGACTCAGATGTCTTAAAATATAATACTTTTTATTAATTGAGAATTTCATACATGTATATAGTGTATTTTGACTATATTCACCTTCTTCCACTTGACTCTTCCTAAAACCACCCTGTCAATTTCATGTTCCTCTTTTTTGAAACAACCCACTAAGCCTGGTTTGTACTGCCCTTATAGATGCTCATGGATATGGGTGAGGAGCCACGAGATGCAATTTGCTTTTTTTTTGGTTTTTGGTTTTTCGAGACAGGGTTTCTCTGTGTAGCCCTGGCTGTCCTGGAACTCACTTTGTAGACCAGGCTGGCCTCGAACTCAGAAATCCTCCTGCCTCTGCCTCCCAAGTACTGGGATTAAAGGCATGCGCCACCACCGCCCGGCTGCAATTTGCTTTTTGCAGCATCCATTTATACCTAAATGTAGCGAGACAGTTCAGCTTCCTTCCCTTCCTGTGCCTTACGTCTTCTGTGTGACTGACCAGCAGTATTAATAATGTCTTGGTGACTGTAAAACATACATAAATCCAAACTCATACCAGAACTATCAGTCAGGACCTGCATTTTAACAAGAGACTAGGGCCAGGTGGGTTTGAGAATCCCCCGCTAGAGTGCTGTAGCTGTCACTGTCATTCCTTCCTTAAACAGATGTCACAGGCAACACGAAACCACTGGCTTAAGGCAAAGCAGACCCCAGGAGGAGGCACACAGACAACCTGTTTCAAGAACCCAACATATCTCACTAGGTAGCTAGATAGAGTCAGGGATTCCCAGCACTAAGTGAGGTCAGTTTCCAGGAAGACATGTTTAAAAGCAAAGCAGATGTGAAAGAAGATAAACTGGTATGGACCATTCACCAAGCAGGAAGTGCCAGAAATCCAGCATCCTACACAGAACCTGCACATAACCAACACTGCACAAATACAAACTCCTCTCCCCCAGTAACTGCCTGTGACCAGAGCAAATAGATTATTGTGCACTTAGCTGCAAAAACACCCACTTCTAGTCAGTGCTGTCAGACATAGTGGGGTTTGTCAGTTCACAGGCTGCAGTACCCTAGTTAAATTTTTGCTTATTTGGTTTGCCTGTCTGTTCTGTGCTTGTGAGCATTAAGCCAGGGAAGACAAAAACCAGTAAATCCGGAAACAAAGCAAGCAGCCAAAACAAAACCTGAAGAGGCTGCCGAGGTTTGTTACAACTGATGAAATCCAACTCTATGATTTGGAGGGAGGAAAAATAAAAGGGACAGTACCCATTACAGCAGGCCTTTTCACTCTGCCAGCAGGTAAAATTTGCTGCAAAAATACAGAAGTTTAAGGAAAATAATAAGAGTGTTCGGCTGGAGGCAGAGAAGAATCTGGTCCGCAGAGAGCCTAGTGGAAGAATGCTCAGGGGAAGAAAAGATAAACAATGGTTTCACTTTTTCCACCACCTCTTAATGAACATCCACAGACCATCCTGGACCTCTGGCTTGTTCTCAACTGCTGGAGTAACTGTGCCTTGCGTGCAGGCTAATCACATCCTTATGTTTCTGGAGAAAATGTTATTTCCTCTGAAAGCAAAGATGTCACCCAAAGTAAGAACCACAGGTTGGGAATATCTGTCCTGTCACTCTGAAACCTCACGTACCCAGAGCCTCAGCTCCATGTAAATTTACTAATGTGTTTAACTCGGGGCTGAGGGAACAGCACCTCCTCACCACCATGCCCTAGGTTCTGGCTTCCCTTCCCTTTCATGTGGCAATCGCAATCGGCTCACACATCATTCCTCTAACAAATCAGTTCTTATACAAGAGATTTCAGCATTTTCTTTTTAAGCCATTGGCATGCCCAGATGCCTTTACTACAGCAGGAGCAGATCTCTGAGCAGTCTTCTGCTGGGTTACCAAAGTGCAGTTTCAGAGAGAATAATGTTCTGAATTCCAGTCTCTTAAGAAAGTCATTAGGTTTCTGGGCAGTCAGGCTCGGCACATTTAGAGACTGAATTACGAGCTTCACAGAAACAGTTAAACCCTCACACTTGTGCACAGCCATAATTTTTGCAGAGAAGGCACCAACAATTGGGGACATTTATTACAACTACTTTTCATGAATAAGATGCCAAATTCAACCCTTCCAATGTTATAACGTAGTTTTTCATTTTTAAAAAGTTTTTTTTAAAATAAAAAGAAAAGGAAAAAAGAAAAAGAAAAAGGAAATCCCTAATGGGTTACTTGCTGTTTCTGCTCACTTTTTAGATTTGTCAATTTTTTTTTTGAGTGACTGCCAGCACCAGGGTCTCTTTGTAGCACCTTGTACTCACGTTATAATAAAAACATGAAATGATTAAAAATACCATGAGTGTAACTGCAGAAGGGACTATATATTCTGGGCCCCAAGGAAGGCTGTTTCTTTGCAGAATCAGACAGACTCCATTTACGTTATTAAATTGTAGCACTATTCACTGTCCAGGCTGGAAGCTTCCTGACATGTCAAAAGCACTAAATATGTCCCAATCACACTGAGAACGTAACTTCCAGTCACACCACCCGGAAGCATGCAGACGAGTGCAAGAGTCGGCAGGTACGTTATTGTTACATTTTCCTTAATTAATGTGTATATATATATACATACATACATATACATGTAGTATCTATACATAGAATACATACATGTGTAGATGTGGGAGTGTGTGCAAGCATGCCATGGCATGCAAGTAGTGGTCAGGAGACATCTAGTGGGAATCTCTCCTCCCCTTCCCCATGGAGGTGCTATGGATTGGGCACAGATCACTAGACACGGCAGCAAGCACCTCTGCCTGCTGAGCCATCCTTCTAGCCCAGGAACCAGTTTACTTAATTTTATGACATTATTTACATGTCAAAAATGTTTGCTTTCACCACTAATTTCTCCATTCCTTTTATGATTCCTTGTGAATACAAATGCTTGAGGAATGAGGGGCTTGTCCACTGAATAGATTATTGGCATTAATGGTGGAATAAAATACAGAAATAAAAAAGCATCAACTCTATGCTACCTTTTTGAAGCTTACCGCTGTGCCACAGACCGACTGGATACCTGAGCTTGTGTTTGTCTCAGGGTTACCTTGTAATTGTCTTCTGGGTCTCAGCCCAGTAAGAGGGTTGAAATGCAAGAGAAAAGAGTTTCCAAGTGAGGGGGACTATGCTTTGAGAGCAAACAATCTTCCCCTAAACCTTCACAATACCATACAGCATGGTTAAGACAATTTTATGGATGAGAAGACTAAGGCTGGAAGGAGGACTTACCACTCGCTGACTGAGCATCGTGGGCCTTGTGCAATGACCATCACCATTTAGTACTTCTCCTGCAGCCAAGTCTTGTCCTTTCCATCCAAATGCCCTAGTGTGTCCCCCGACTTTATCCGGATGTTAATCCATGTCCCCCTTTTCCCTATTGCCTAGTACTAGTCCCGTATCAGCTCAGATTTATGATTTGCCCATGCCATTGCGATGAGATGCCATTCCTGTCTTTCTATGACTCCGATATTGATAGGTAAAATTCGGTGGTGATGCATTGCCTGCCCTTTCAAAGGTTACTGCCAGCAGATGCTGGGAATCAATACGGTTCTTATCTGTCACAAACCACAAGAAAAGCATGGTAAACAAGGCTCAATGAGAGGCTGTGAGCAGGTCAGACAGAACTCCACGGTGCTTGGTGGTACCTGCTCTGCTTCCTGATGACCTACTCCAGAACCCAGGCTTGCTGATTCTCAGTGGTCTCAGTTTGAGGTCATTTGATATAGAGATGCTGAGAAGGCCTGGGGAGCAACATTACTTCTGGTGACCCTTACTGAGGGCCCTAGGAGGTAATGCCATGTGGGCAAAGCTCTATCTATATTATATAATTTCTAAGGATCAAGTTCATATTTGAGATTTTTGGAGGCAAGTATCAAAAATCTAAGGAGAACAGGTAACTTCATTTATACTATTCATTTATTTCAGCCAGATTTCAATTAGGAAGAGTCCTAATTTGGGGTGTGTGTGATGGTTTGTATATGCTTGGTGCAGGGCAAGGCACTATTAGAAGGTGTGGCCTTATTGAAAGAAGTGTGCCCTTATTGGATTAGGTGTGTCACTGTGTGTGGGGGGGCCTTAGCTTCCTGAAAGCCAGTCTTCTCTTAGCAGCCTTCAGATGAAGATGTAGAATTCTCACCTCTGCCTGAACCATGCCTGTCTGGAAGCTGCCATGCTCCTACCTTGATGATGATGGACTGAACCTATATGCCAGCCCAATTAAATATTCCTTTAAAAGGTGCCTTGGTCATGGTGTCTGTTCACAGCAGTAAAACCCCAAGTTGGGGATGGGGTTGGGGAAGGTAAATAAGATGCACAAATTTTGTTTGTTTGGTGTGTGGGTGTAGGTGTGTTCCTGTACATGTGTGTAGAGGCTAGAGAACATTCCCCGGGCCCTTTCCAACCTGTAGTTTTTCTTGCAACAGGGTTTCTCTCTGACCTAGATCTCACAAAGTAGGCTTGAGGTCTGGCTGTCCCTGCCTCTCTGACACTGGATTACAAGCACACAGCACCAGGCCTATCATTTTTATGTGGGTTCTAGGGGTCAAAATCACATTCTCATGTTATTGACTAAACTATCTTTCAGTCCTATTTTTTGCTTTCAAAAGGTTATAACCCAAGGCATTAAGAAAGATACGCTGAGTTATTATTTTTAAAAGACCATGCAAGTCAACCTTCTGATTTTTTTTTTAAGAAAACAGAACACATCAGGATTGAGGGTTAGGAGCACACCTTCCTACAGCTAAATACAACCTAAAGGAAGTGAAAAAGGAGGGGTGTCTTCAAAGAGTATAGAATCATGCCCCCCAAGACCAGCCCTAGAAGTCCTTTGTGCATGCCAACTCCCTCTCGCCATTCTGGCCCTAGGTCTCCCCACCTTATTTTATCATGGGCCTAGGCTCACACCAGGCTCCAGTTTCACTGTGCCTGACGTTTTCTCCAGCATCTCTCCTCTGATGACCATCTCCACCCTCTTGCTTTCGTGCCACGTTCTGACCTCTTTGTCCCTGTCTCAGGTTAACTAACCTCAAGAGTTCCACGTACAACCAAAACGTCTGGCAGGCAGCGCCTGGAACACTGAGAATTGTCGTTCCCATTCTGGTCTGTTTCTGACTTGTCTCTTAAGCACTTGGTATCAGGTGGCCCCCCGTGTGCCTGATGGCTTAGGCCAGGTCAAGTGTTCAGAATCATCATGGGTACAGTTGCTCACATTAGGTCAGATGGTTACATGAGAATGGACAACAGAGTTTTAGTGTTTACCAATTTGTAATCAATTTCAAGAAAAGGATTTCCAGGTATTTTTAATGAAACTATCAGTACCTTTGAGAACCCTGTACTTACTTGCTACATAGGCCAAGTACTTTGCAATGTGTGCAACTTGCAAGCAATGAGAGAGGAACCATTTGGTGGAAATCTGAGACTTCTCCACTGCTGCTTTTAAGGACATCTTTCAGCTAGGGTTTGCGACAAAGATGTTTAGTCCAGCTACTTAGAAGAGTGAGGTAGGAGAATACTAAGTTCTAGGCCTGCATGGGCTACACATACAGATGCTGCAAGGCCAACTTTGCCTTTTTTTAAAAAAAAATATTATTTCTTTTTTGTATATGAGTGCATTGAAACTGTCTTCAGACACATCAGAAGAGAGCATCAGATGGTTGTGAGCCACCATGTGGTTGCTGGGAATTGAACTCAGGACCTCTGGAAGAGCTGTCAGTGTTCTTAACCGCTTAGCCCTCTCTCCTGTCCCAAAGGCCAACTTTGCAAAACCCTGTCCAACAAGACAAAGGGTTTTAGATGGTCTAGCAATGTTGCTCAGGGGCAGGAATCTCTCCTAGCATGCATGAGGTTTCAGGTTCAGTTTCCATGCTCATGGTGGCACACACCTGACATCTTAGTACTCAGAAGGCTAAGGCAAGAAGATCTCAAGTTTAAGGCCTGCTAATGAGACCATATCTCAAAAATAAACAAATATGTCTCATAATACCTCTGCTCATGTAATTACTTCAGTGGAGTCTTGTTTTCACACGTGACTGTGTATTCGTATACATATGTGGCTCATAATTTTAATGCCTATGTTATCATATAGACATTTCTGAGACCATTTCACCATTTTTTTTGTCATTATGTTTAGATAATTGCTAAGTTTTCCCCCTCAAATTACATCAGTGAAAGGCTTCTTTTTGCTTTTGTTTTGTTTTTGTTTGAGATACAGTTTCTCTTTATAGCCTTGTCTGTCCTGGAACTCTCTTTGTAGACCAGGATGGCCTTGAACTCACAGAGATTCCTACTTCTGCTTCCCAAGTGCTGGGATTAAAGGTGTGAGCCACCAACGGCTGTCTGTGAAAAAACTTTTATGTAAATATTCGTTCTGGTTTCTGCTAGAGAATTAGCAACAAATTTTCATGTACTCTAATAAGAATAACTCACTTCTGGTGGTCAATTTGTTTTAAAGACCACAGCTGTTATCTACATGCTTTAAGACATTGTTGTTGTTGCCATACAAAATTCTAAATAACCACGATTCTAATCCCCAAAGATTCCTCCAGAAAATAAAATAAAACCATACAACACAAAACAACAACAGCAGCAACAACAACCCCAAATGCTGCAGCAGCTTTCAGGACCCAAGGCACTTAGGAAGCATTTCAGTAGTATTCTTTAAGTATTTGGAAGCCATTAGCATGAACTGAACTTGAAAATATAAGTAATGGCGGTGGCATTCTCACAGAAAACACTGACCACCTGGAATGAAGGAACAATGGCCTGGCTCACACCACAGAGGCAGATTGGTGCAGTGCCGCCTGTTTTTTTTTAACAATCAGGTGAACCTCGCCTCCTGGATGCTTCTGGAAGCACCTTTTGATCCTATTTCAGCTTATGGAGAAGCCTGCCCCATTCAGCTGTGGCATCAATAAAGCAAGCAGGGATCAGATGACTTCTCCAAAGCAGGCACCACCGTGGAGTGTGCTGCAGAAGGAGGTCTCGTGCTGGTTCTCTCGGCCACTGTGCTGCAGAGGCCGGTGACTTCTCGCAGGAATTACTTCAATGAATGAATGAATGAGCCAACTAATAAGAGAGTGAGTGGATGGATAGGACCCACTTTCCACTCTGTTTTGCCTAAGCTATCTTAAGCCCTTGACGGGTCTTACTTTTCAGTTTATTTTTAAGATTTTGAAATTCGGACTTGAAAACTTGCAAGCAGCAAGTTCTCCTAACCCTTGTGTCCCCCTTCTAAGGTTGACATTATTTACTTACATAGCAAACAAAGCAATGAACACAGGGACCACAGCACTGTGTGACCTTGACAATCTGAGGAGTCTGGACTAGTGTAGCCACTTGGGTTTGTTCTGTGTGCTTTCCAGCTCAGACTGAGATTACAGACTTAGGGGGCGAGGAGCCAAGAGGTACTGTCCATACAACAGCCTGTGTGATACCAACGGCTTCTTACGAATCTCTTTGCTAGGATAGTACATACTAAAGTCCAGTTCACACCCGAGGAATGAATTAAGCTCCATCTCCCAGAGGGAGGAGCATCACAGAGTGTGGTTTATATGTGCACCTCAGAACCTCTGGGTAATTAATATATATTTAGGGGGAGATACTTGGGCAGTGTACCTATCACCTTTCTTCTTAAACTTGCATTCATTAATATAGCACTCACTGATGGATCTTGCAGATAGCAATTATTACAATGGAATTCAAGTAGTAATCTTGAAAAAAAATCTTTTTACTTCTTTAATTGAAATTCTTCTGAAGATGAAGCTTTTCTCCTGTTTATTTATTTATTCAATAGCTTATTTATACTAATGTAGACTCCTGGATATTTATTTTATTCTTTGGCTTCTAGTTCACTATTGATGTTATTATTCAGACTGGCCTACCCTTGGCTCCTAGGAGCTTGCTCTGTTCCATCTAGCCAAACAGATGTGAGGGAAACTCAAAACCAAATTTATAGCGACAGATATAAACAGACAAACAGTGGAAAGGGAAACAAGATAAGTCAGTTGATTACCTCAGGAAAAGACAGAGGAGAACAGCCTATTTTTAGACATAAGAATAAGAGCTGTCAAGCTGGCCATTTGTGATAGTGTACACACACACACACATACACACACACACACACACACACACACACACAAGCACACATGCATGCACACACACACTTTCCAGTTTCACCATGACAGCTTACAGTCTCACAAGGTATCTGCACAGTAAGGGCACTGTAGTGAGAGGAGGAAGACAGTCAAATTCTAACAGGCTCAGATGTCCCCACAGACTCCCGCTTCCACCGTATGTTTAAATACTCCTCAATTAGGATCAACATTCATTTTTTATTAATGCTCTTCTGAGACAACGGCTCTTTTATCTGCGTTTTATCTTGCAGCTACATTAAGACCAAGGACACTCTCACAGAAGATCTGAAGGAGGAGACCCTGATGAATTGGGAGTTGAAAATACAAATGGAACTTCCTTTGTCAGCCCTGACTTGTTTTATTAACATCTGAAGGTTGATTTATGACAGATCACCAGGCAGGAGGAGAGGGCTGTTTGTCCAATTACTTTACTTAACACACACAATTAGGAAAAACAAACATTCAAAAAAAATGTTTCCTTTCTATGGCAAAGGGATAGCACATTCAAGTCTAAAACAGTCACTTCCATCTCTGTCTTTCACTGTAGTGACCAAGGACAGGTGTCCCCTACCTTGAGACAGCAGACAAACAGGCTCTGCAAAATGAAGTTTTCCGGGCCCTCGCTTTTCTCTCGAGGTAATTAAGGCTCCTAGGCAAGGCTGTTCCCAGTAACCATGGAACCCTAACAGGCTGCTGAAGGAGGTAAGCTTAAACCCTGGTTCGACTTGTGTGGCTCTATGACCTTGAGTTGGTTCTCTAACTTCACACCCATCTTGTCATCTATGAGTCTTTAAGAATGGGGGTTAAAGGAGACAATGAATGTGCTGACCTTCTGAAGGTTCCAGAAATGCCGGTAATTTCATGCTAATGATTACCTTTTTTATCCAGTTTGCACATCTAAAAACAATAGTTAGTGGGACTAGGTGGGAATATGGCTGAAAGTCTACTGCTGTCCAGGAAAGGAATTCCAGAGAGGTGAGTATTGATTTCTCCATCTCTTTGGGAGGACAGTACACATGCAAAACATATGAGAGTATGGACAAGTCAGTCAGCTTTAAGAAAATTAAGAACATTTATTACCTGACAGTTGCTTTTGAAATAGAGGAGACTAGATGACCTGCAACCCGCCACGCCTCTGTCCTTCCAGATCACACCTTACAGAGCTGTCTGCCTATTTGCTAAGCCACACAAGTCCACCACTCTATTTTTAGAAATTCAATACCATTTCGGAAAGTTTGCATTACTCAGGGGTTGGGGGAGGGGACCCATGACCTAAACCTCTGAGAGAGAAGTAATCTGGGTGTTTAACTTGTGCCTTCCTCTACTGTCTTCAGGGCAGCAAGGGGTGGGGAGAAGTCAAGTTCTTATCTGTAAGCTGAGGGCTGGGTCAATCCCCGCATCATGGCCAGTGAATTCTCGCTCTCCTGCTTTTCATCACTTGGCCATTCAGTTCTGTCTCTACCCACGAGAAGAGTACTTCCAGTGCCAGTGTCTACCTAATATTCTTACCTCCTCCTGGGTTCGCCCGCCATCCCTGTCCCTCTCTGTGTCCTAAGTGCTGCAGGTACACAGGCTATCTATAGTGATGCGTTTGTTGCTGGAGGATCACAGACTTCTTCAAGAAGATGATGGAAGCAAAGAATCAGGGGGAGGGAAAAACCCTTATCTTTTGATGTAAAGTCCAATTCTTTTCTTAGAATAGTTTGTGCACCAATAAAACCAACTTGGTACACATGTCACTCAACTAAGTCCCAAAATGGTTACCCCTGGCTTGCACCACAAGGAAACATGTCGACTACAAATGCCCAGGCTCCCTTCCAGTGCTGCTGATACGGTTACCATAGAAGTGGAGACTGACAATCTGTTTGAATAAGCCTTCCAGGTGATTCTGAGACCTCCTGCAGTCTGGGAGCTGTAGGTATGGAAAGGATAGTCCTTACCCACCTCCATCCAATATGCAGTAGGTATCACCAGCAAGATCTGTCAAATGGCTACACTGTACCCACTGATCTGGAGAGAGTTACTGTGCTTAAAATAAAGGTGACATTAGCCAGCTCTGTCTTCCTATTTGGTAAGCGATCTTCATAGAGGTTTTGACAGACTCTGCTCAGAGCGGCAAAATTTAACATTTCTGAACCCTAAGCTAACATTTACATCCTCTCATTTTTCTAGGAAGTATGACTTTCTCCTCTGGACTCTCTGCAGGACCCACCCACAGGCTGCTGTGCTGTGGCCTCCTTTAGGGCTGTGGCTCTATGTTATGCCTGGTGGTAGGAATCCAGCAGAGTGGTGGGCTCGCACGCCAGCCACCACACAGGACTGGGCTACCAAGTGGCTACATACTTCCACAAGAAGCTACAGGGATGTTCATGAGGCATTCCCTCCTACGTGCACCGACTTAATGCTTGCTCTGTGCCCACCAACCAACAACACTCTTTCTTCTGCTGGTTAATTTATAGCCACTCGGGGATACGCATTTGCTGGGCTCTTTTATCATTCGTAACTTTGTTCTGTCAGTAATATCTGTCATTCTTCGCAGCTCAGTAAGCTCTTTCAAACCCAAGATATCTCTATTTCTAAATGGAATCTGAGATGAATTTTGATAAACATGCATCCTGTATCTTAATAAAAAAGGGATTTCCGCCCCCCTAACTACCTGCATATATAAATGCTCAAAAAGTTGCTGAAACCTTTCTTTACATTAGGTGAAAATTCAATGTCAAAATAATATTAAAAATACACAAAACTGTAGGAAATTGTTTTAACCGTGATGTGATAAATAATAAATCAGAATAAATCAGAAATACAAGTTACTCTGCGATTATAGGTTCTCTATTCTTTAAGTTTCTTGCCTGTTCCACATCAGTGGATTGACAGCTCTTTAGTTTAACAATTATGCATGGAGGCAATCTTGTTAGGACTTGATAAAACACTGTCACTGCCTTTGTCGCTGCCACGCAGAGATGCCACAGTAAAAACTAGAACGCACCACGCTGCCGTGCAACCAGGCAATGTCCCGCAAACACGAAGTTCAAAGCAAACTTCTAAGGCTCCATTGTACTTCTGAGTGCTTGAGGGCAAATGTGGGAGGTACAACCCAAATACTACTCTGCTTGCAGGCGGCCATCTATAACTACGGCTCAGACTAACTTAGAGCTTGCTTGGCTGGCAAGGCAACTGCCACGACCCCTCTGGATCCTAATGAACTTCTAATGCCGAATCTTTCCCCAAAACCAAATGCTTCATTTTCATAACATCTTCTCTGGCGAGGACAGCCAGCATGCCATCTCCTTAAGGAGTATTTACTTACGTATTCAGTTCAAATTTACAGTGCCTGGCTTACAAATGAAATGCCACTTAGAAGAAGAATACCATACCATTGTGGGAGATAAATCAAACAACCACTTCTTATTTTAACACACACTGGAAATCACACATTTCTGAAGCATTATGTAGGTTCTGTGAACAACAGACATGTTCTACCCTGCTCGATACATTTCCTTGGCTACCACACAAACTAACCCAGAATTGCTTTCTTTGGCAAAGGCTCCTTCCTGAAGCATCCAATTCTCCCCTTTGTTTCTATAAAAGAGTGTGATGCTTGTGAGGCGGTGAGGCTGGGTGGCAAGCCTGACGTCGGAGAAGGACACTTTCCAAGAGGAGCATTAGGAAAGGCTCCATAGACGTCACCATCTCACTTACTACAGGGTCACTGGGCTGAACTGAAACCTCTAGGGAAGACAGATGACTGTTAGCAACAGTATTCACTTCTGGGAACCACACTTCTCCCTTCTGCCACCACCAATGATGTGCACTGATCCCTGCTAAGTCAAGAAAAGAACAAATTTTTTGAGTGGCCCTGGAAGGTTTGCATGGTGTGGGATCTCACAGACCACTGGCCTCGCTTGCTGCTGTCTTAGGGGCAAGAGAGAGACTGGAGGCTAAGTCACGAGCTATAAGTGACTGGTAACAATTCTGAGGAAGTTCTGGGTCTACAAACTCAGGCTTGATTTCTACACTTGAGCTCCTCTGGTTGGACTGCTTTGCTGAGATCCTTTGGTTTGAGATGGATTTCAGCTGGAGGAAGGGAGGTCGAGCAAAGCTGGCAGTTTGTTCATGCAAGGAGAGGACAGCCCCCTCCACCACCCCAACCCCCAACCCCCAACCCCCAAGCTCCTATACATGGTTGCTACAGCACCACCCACTAGGTCTATCCATCAGCTCTCCCGAGTTTTGAACCTCAGTAAGTTTTCAAGTTACCTTTGTGGCTCACAAAGGGTGGCAAAAAAGGCCCAAGAGCTGGAGTCCTGAGGAAGGCCCCCCAGCTCCCCCTCAGTGTCCAGGAAGCACTATGGAGGGTAAACAGAGCAGAGCCAAGCACAGCCCCCACTTATTTATTGTCTGCAGATTTTCTTCCTTGCTTTCCTGATGGAACTGTCAGTCTTCATCATGGTGTTAGCCATTGCAGGGATGTGAAGCGGCTTTAAAGGCATCTGATAAAGAGAAAACCTTCGCACTCTCCCGTTCCTGAGCCCCTCTTTAGAGTCAGTTACCAGTGATAAGTTGTGCATTCTGACTTGCACAAAGTACAAGAAATCTGACTTGGCAAGTCAGACTGCCACCGCCTCAACAGGACAAGCGGGGCAGAAGACGAGGGGAGCCCCAGAGCCGCAGTCTTTGAAGCCACACGCAGGTAGAATTTGAGGTCACCACACTGCTTGTCCTGGCTGACTGCACTGACCAACGAGAGGTAAAAATGCTTGTGCATGAGGGGGTGTGCATGAGTCTTCTTGAGCTATCTAGTTCAAAGCAGCTCTCCACCGTGCCAGGCCCGAGACTGGACTCCCAAGGATCATCTCTATGCATGAACATAAACAGTGCACCCTGGCACTCTAAGTATGGCCACATAATGGCATACAGACAATTCTAAACAGAATCAACCAGGGGGCTGAGTCTTGTTCCTGTATAACTTGACATGGTAAGATGCAGACCTCAAGTGGTCATGAGAGTCCCTCTGCAACTCACAAGACTCCCCCAAGTCACCAGCACACCAGCACTCATGAGCTGCCATTTCTTCCCAGGGTAGTTATCCACCAATAGCTCCCCCTGACCAACTGGGCAAACAAACTCAAGCTGCAGCAGGGCCTATTGCCTGCTTTGTAGGTCTTCCTCTTTCATTATTCAGGTCTCCTAAATTGCAAACCATTCAAGGGCAAAGTGAGGTTTATGCTCCCAATTAGTTATTCTGGAAAACTAGGAGCCGCACCACATATTAGAAAGGAAAACTGCTTAGTACATACTCTGTGGGGGCCTCCTAACAGCAGGTGATTCCACACACCATATGCCATTCAACAGCTACAGGCACCAAGGGGAGCACAGGGTAGCGCTCGAGCTTCAACTCTGACTCGAAACCACAGAAGCCAGGAACTTCAGCTGCAGAACTGCGAAGTCAAGTGAGATTTGAGATGCACTGAGACCTACAGAGCCACGTGACCTGTAGCATCTGTCACAAACCTGGCCCACCTGCCCCTGTGCAGAACTGGCTGTGCCCACTCACACTGGTGACTGAGGAGAAAAGCAAGGTCCCTCTGAACCCAGATGGGACCTTTAAGGAACAACGCCTCCACTCCAGTGTCTCGGAAACTCAGCTGCAGTAACATAGGTCATTTGTCAAGCAGTTATTTACTGTATTTTTCCTGCTGGAAATTATGCCTTCCGCTAGGGAAGTTTAGGCGACCAAAAGGATTTGTATAAAAGTGTGTAGTTGACAACTCCCACTATTTCCTTTTCTTCAAATTCATCCCAAAAGGGACATGCATTTAAGTAGCACAGCAGGCCAGTATGACCAAAATGACAGTGCTCTTTCCAATTTATATTTCTAAAAGAGAATAAGCAGACACACAATAACGAAAGCCTTTAGTCTAGATTTCATATCAGACAATTTGATGAATAGTAGCCTAAAGGGCAACATATTTATAAGTTTTAAGTCTCTCCTGCAACACAAACTGTCCTGATTTATCCCTATGATAAAGGCAGTTCTGAGAGCTACTTTACAGTATTTATTATTTTACAGAGGGGAAAAATGTTGATTCAGCCCTCAATCTGCCAGTGCTGGAGTTATAAATGCTGGGGAGAGACCAACGCTGATGTCTATAAATATTAATCTCTTTGGTGTAAATTCTGGACACCCCTCCTCACTTCTTCCAGAACACACCCCACACCCTACATACACACTCTTCCTGAGTCTATAGGATTTGCTTTTTTGGTTAAAATCTTAAAAGGAATGGAGAAACTGCCTCTTTCTTATTACAGAGCCGGTAGCTGGCAGCCCAGCAAAGCTCAAGTCAGGGCTTACTAATAAAGAAAACTGTCCAGATGACCCCTCTTCAGACAGTTGAGAACCAGGAATACTTATCCGTCTGTGTATGTACTGCTTACTCAATTTTACAATCCCCACTTCAAAGTACATATACATATATTTACTGTGGTGCTGGGCTATACAATGTGCATCACATGTGCTGTACTACTGACATCCTTGGTCCTAAAAAAAAAACTTTGGTATGGAATATGCTCTAAAAGTATTAAGCTCATTTATTTAAATTATCTTTTTACCTTGGATTTTTGAGGTCAAGACAACACTGTACTTTCTCTAAAATCCAGTTCGTTCCATTTATGGCAGTTAATAAATCATTTTGTGGGGTACACCTCGAGTCACTGCTTACCTCAGCTAACTGCGAGCCACTGGGAGTTTATTCATTAGCACGAAGGAAAAACATCTGAATGCAACCACCAGATTGTGTTTGTCTACAATGTCAAAGTGAACTGCTCATTAGCATTGGTGAGAAACATTCTAGTCACCAAAGGGTATTCAGTCAACCTGGGGAAGGGATGGAGGGCTAGGAGCCAACGTGCTAATTCACTCCCTGAGTGAAACTCCAGTGAGGGCCCTTGCATCTCACCTCATTGGGTTAGAGATGGATGCCCTCCTAGGAAGGAAAGGTCCTGGATACATTATTACAAGTCAATGCTAAGTAGCTAAACTGAGTTCTGCATTTAAGATCTGGATACAGGCAGCCATGGCTCTGTACTGCTGTGTAGTATTTTAAAGGCTGCTGCATATCACTGTATTATCAGAGGTGAGCAGATGTTATAACACTTTCTAGTCCAAGAAGTACTGTTAAGAGGCAGAGACTCTCAGGGGATTCTCTATAACACGAAGAAACTACTAATTCTTTTAGGGCAGTTTTGAGGAGTTTCACTGCTACCATTCTTGGCTAATTTTGAAAAATTCTTGGTATAAACATTCCATGTGCTGGTTAGACTGACTGCCAAAGAACCACTGAGATGTGGTATTCCATGTGGATATGCATCTTTAATTAGTCTCAATAGATTCTGTATGTATTCAACATTAATCTATACCACCTGTCGCAGCCTAAAAGCATGAAAATGCCTCTTCCTAGCCATTCTTCCACAGAAAATGACTCTATGCCTTCCTCCAATAAATTCTGAAGGCCTTCTGAAAGGTCTTAAATGTTAGTTTAACATCAACTCCCCCCAACACACACACACACACACACACACACACACACACACACTCGTAATAGATTTTTAAAAAGAAACTTGCAGTGACTATGGCTGCATGATTTTGTTAAAGGCAATGGAAAGCAGTTCACAGATGCATTATTAAAACCTCAACCTGAAATACAAGCCGGAAGCTCCCCCCCCCCAGAATTTTAATTATAAGTCTGTGCACGCCTCACATCTCTCATACCTCAAAACCCATGGATTAGATGTGGCTGCAGTGTTTCTCCAAATTTTGAAACCCAGCTCAGGTGTCAGCTAACTACCTACCCCTGTTCGTGTGCTCACTGTAACAAACAGATTCCCTGCCTCCCCTCCCTATTCTCTTCTTCCTTACCAATAGTTTCCTTGGCTTTTGGATTTGGTTAGGTGTCCACAATTTGGTCGTATTTTTGAAGACTCACTTAGAAGTAAGAGGCAGACTGTAGCAGAGTCATTAGAGAACTTATCTATCAAGCCTGGGACCCTTAGTTTGATCACTAGTAATGCCCACCCACCCCTCAAAGCCAAATGAATGAAACCAGGAGTCTGGTGTGATGGTGCATGGCTGGTAGGAGGGGGACAAGATCAGGAGGATCAAGGCTTGGAGGCTAGCCTGAACTATAAAATGAGACCACGTCTCAAAAAAAGCCACTTAATATTTGTGTGAATTTATAATACCATAGGTTAGCCTAAAAAGAAAAACCCCAAACCGAACCATTAACTCCGAAAATTCAGCAAATGCTGCTTCCTAATATCGGTGTGAAAAGGAGAACCCGTGATGCTGGCAATTATTCAGTGAGAGTTTCTGAGAAGAGCGTTCCTCCAACTCCCATAGAAGGGACTAATTAGATTTAGTTCTCTCTCCTTTCTTTCTGAAGAAATTTGTTCTTTCTTTCATTTATGGGCATTCTGTGTCCATGTATGTCCATGCACCATGTGTTTACAGTGACCTTGGAGGCTAGGAAAGTATGTAGGGTCTCCTGGGACTGGAGTTAGAGGCAGTTTTGAACTGCTCTGTGGGTACTGGGACTCCAACCCAGGCCCCCTGCAAGAGCAGTCAGTGCTCTTACACATGGACCTGTCTCTCCAGCTATCTAGTCTTCTTGAATAAACACCTTTTCCTGTGGAAATACAGAGAACGTGAACTTCTCACTGATACCAGCCAGTAGTAGACAGACCTAGAGCCATCAGCAGGCTTCTGTCTGGAAAGTCATCCAGCTGTCTCTCTGTCTGTCTGAGCATGCGTCCACCTTACCAGACTACAAGGCTCTATCTCCCACAAGGAGGAAGGCTAAAGAACAGAACTGTTTTTCTCTAGAAAGCCATCTACTTTATGACAATAAACACCTCAAAATATATAAAGGACCATTTCTATACCACATACCAGAATACCCAGAATTATAAAACCAAAAAGGGGCGGGAAAAAGGCAAAATAAAACTAAGCTTGCCCACAGTCAATGGACCGAAATGTCATTGCTGCCTAGACAGTCTGTAGGCAGATTGTCTAGGTGGTGGTGGTTTATCATCTGACTATTACACTGAATTCAGAAACATCTCTTAAATGTTCCTCATTAACTGAACACATTATTCAATTCTCTGCTAAATTTCAAAAAAGCTCTTTTAACAAGAAACGAGAAACAAGAAGCCATCCTGTATATCAGTTTGATAATTAAATGGGTTCATCAGTGTTTCAAAGACAGAGGGAAAATGAAACTCACTGATCTTTGCTACTGAAAGCATTGTGATTTTTATCACACATTTAACCAAAGAACTAGGTACCTTAAATGCTGGTTACAAAAATAAATTGTGTTTGGTTTTTAATTAAGTCTTTATCTCTGTGTAAAAAAAAATATTTGAAAACTCGGGCCTGGGGGTTTAGATTGTCATTTTACACAAAAGTAAATGGTAAATGCCTTTCTACACGCAAAGCCATTAGATATAATTATGCAAGGAGTAAATCGTGTATCACACTAGAAATGTCATTTGGTTTTACAGTTATAAACTCATCAACATTTATCAAAAAACATCGCCTGGAGAAAGAATGTGGCTTGTGACAAATTCAATACCATCTTTGAAATGAATGAAAAGGAGAGTCACCATAAATGCACTGGCGTGGTAAAGGGTGGTCTGGAGTCTCGTACCCATGCAGTAGAAGGCATCCTTTCTTCTAGAAAAGGACCCAGCTACAGAACATTTTGGTGGGGCTTCAAGGCCTATTTTCTTCTCCATACCTCCAACCCCATGCTTTTAAACACCAACATAAGGTGTGCATAATTCCAGCCAACTTCTGCAGAGAGAGGACCGTGTGAATTCATCTAGATGAGCTTTAGGGTTGGATTTCAATTGCTTATTCAGCCACAGCCTTGGTGCTTCTTGGTAATCTCTTACCCAGGGACTCTTCCTGCCAGGTTCCCGTTAGACGACGGGGCTTGTTTCGTATTCCTTGCTCTGAGTCACAGAACAGCGCAGGTGCTTAGGCAGGAGCACAGGGCTCTGCCAGCACACTGTGTTAACAGCTCTCCTCTCCGCGTGCCGTTTCACTACCCACATCAATCTGGTAGTTATCACCCAGGGAGATTTGTCCCTTGAAAAACAAAATGGCTGGGCTTAAAAAGTCTCCGTCTTCCCTCATCCCCATTTCTACCTCACACAACTTGTTAATAGAAAATTTTGACAATGGTTCAGGGTAATAATGCCATTGGCTATGTGTCTGTCCTCAGAGCCTCTGCTGTCCTTTGTAGCACCTAAAAATTGAGAGAGTTAAGGACAACAGTAGCACCCCCAAAAACCTGGAAGTATAGCAACCATCTCCTGAATAGACTGTGGAGGGCAGAGCCACCAGAGCCAATTTTGTTTTATGCAATCCCCACATTAGCAATAACCTCATTATACCTTTCTTTGGATGCTTGAGGCATCCATAACACCAGTACTAGGTGGGGACGCTGCCCAGGGACCCAACAATTACGCTGGAAGTGCAGAGCTGGTGCTTATCTGCAGATCTGACCTGCTTTCACTACAAACAGCCCTCCCTTGGTCTCTGTCTTGACTGTCCCTTGAATCCTGGCTCCTCTCTAAAACCCTTTCCCAGAAAATTGACTCCGGACTCTCTGCCCCCATAAACCTTTCCAGCTGAAGTAAGTTCTCCCTTCAGCTAGGATACATTTTAACCATTAAAAATGGTTGTCTGCCATTTTCTTAACCAGCTCAAGAGAGAACTACAAAGGAAACGGAGAAAACCCTGGTTGGTCAGGCCCACCCCTCACTTCCATGTGGCATCTCTGCCTAGAACCAGCAGCACTCAGGGCACCGTGTTGTGCCTTCAGCTCCCTGATGGCTAGAGTATACTCATCTCCATGTGCACTGCAAATGACCCCTCTCACACTTCTTACCTGGTGCTGCCTGCCCAAAGTCAACTCATTTTCCAGATCCTAGCTTAGCTACGATTTTCTGACTCCACTCTCTCTAGAGAGACCCAGACAAAGCAAGTTTTCTTCCCATCCGAGGACAGATATGCTTTATGATGTGACCTTAGGAAACACTGCCTCAGTATGTCCCATGTATGGCATAGAGAGAAAACTCACTGTTAAGTAAATGCGTACTGCATATAAGACTAAAGATAAAAGGTGTACACAGCTCTTTGATAACAAAGGGCGATATGAATTCAACATATATAATTTTCTCTTTGATCCCACCCTTGTATTTACAAGTAACTTGTTTGAGAACATGGGAAGTGCAGCTGAACTAAGGGTGTTCTGCAGGGAGGAGGGAGTGAGCATACATTCACTTAAAGGTTTGTTTTAACTATTCCAAGAGGACAAAGTGAGACTTAATAGGGAGACAAATCAGAATGCATTAGAGGATAATCACACACTTGCTACTTAAGGGTCCACATTACTTGTTTTCACTAACAGAGATCTATTTTTTCTTTAAATTCAAGATGATCCCATTAGCAGCAATTTCCAATTGAACAGTCTCTTCAAATAGCCACAGAGCATCCAGAAAACAGCAGAGGAGAGCCTAGCCCACGACCAGTTAGCGGCAGTCTAGTTATCACCCTTACTTGTGTTCAATTTCAAGCTTGCCAAGTCATAGCTTTGGAAGGTGGGAGAGAAAAAGGAAAGTTATTTAAACTTGATGTGTCTTATTATTACCCATCGTTAAAAAATGAAGCTGTTTTACCCTTTCATAGGAGGTGGGCAGTGAATATTTAATGCCCAGGCTAGCTTTCTCAAGTTCTTTACAAAATGACTACTTTAAATGACTATGATTTATATTTGTTACCTACACTCTGGCATTTAATTTCTACTGGCAAGGCATTTGTGTTTGTGCTTAAAAAGCGACTCAGTAGCATCTATGAACCAAAGAACTGCTTCAAACAATAGGCACCAGCAGGATTAGGAGGTGAAGAAGCCACACATGTGGGCTCTTGTTACAGAGACAGTATATGGGAGATGGAGAAGGAGGAGCTGGGGCTTTGCCACTCCCAAATCCTTCGGTAGAATACATTAGACCAGGAAGATGGAGCCAAGTCAACAGACAAAGCTAAGAAGAGACAGGGGAAAACAGACACAAGACTATGTGCATATCTTCTCACAATGACACAGGAAACGTTCAGAAAGCTGCACACACCTGTGATGGGGAGGGAGGTATCAACGTCTGTAGGGTAAGAACTGTCTTTTTTCCCTTTAAGGGTGTTTATTTTTACATATGTTGAAACCAACACAATGCACTTCTGTTATCAAGAGCATTTCTTTGACAATTAGCTGTTGATCAGAATATGCCCAAACAGTCTGTGGGTGTTAATGACCTATTTCTAGCTATTTCTACTCATTCAGCTGGCATCTTTCTCCACACAAGGCCAGCACGCTGACTCTTAATACCTGAAAACACCTCCACTCCTGTCCTCATACTGTCATCTGTCCTGTTTTGTTTTGTTTTCATTTTTTTTTCTTCCCTAGCACCAAGCATCCAACTAGCTCTGCAGATCCAGACAAAGCAAAGTCGATCTGTGCCGAACACTAATAAAGACCACATTTTCTCAACAAGATTGCATGCAGTAAATTGCCAGCCTGAGGCAAAGTACAGGATGGGGGAGGCTTGTCGGCAAGGGGGACATCTCACAGCTGGTAGCCAATAGCCAGCTTGAGCAGAGAGGGACATATTGCTGACTAGCAATACGATGTCCCACCGTAAGATCTACTGCAGAGACATCTTTTGCCTTGTTAAGTTTCTGTTTTGATTCACCTGTTGGGATCATTATGTAGGAATGACTGACATCCCAAAGCTTGCAATCAACCACCAAGCTCCAATGCTGTTACCGAGACCTGATGGAAGCCAGGGCCTGACAAAATACCCTGGGCTTAGAGTTCCTTGAAGCATGTGCTAAAGAGCAAGGCATGCTTTCTCCCTTAATTTGATAAGAAAAGAATCTTCAGAAAACTAACTCTACTACGACTGCTCAGAGTAGTGTTGCAGTCTGCTAAAAGTGGGGTGGATATTCTACCGAGGACTTAAGCAGAAGCAGATCCTGGACTAGCCAGGATCACTTCATTTTATACTGTTTGAAGCCAGAGAATAAAACAGCGTGATTACCAAGGTCAAACTGGGAAAGGGAGTGACTAAGAATCCCCCTCTGTACCCCAAGAATCCCCCTCTATATCCCATAAGTTCCTGCTCCAAATAGGTTCCAGCTATCATGCTTATTATGCCTGGCTCACATGCATTTCTATTGTGGAGGAGTACAGAGGTTGGACCACTCTTCATCCCACAGTCATCATCACAGGATACACACTGAACGCTGAAAACACAAACTAAGTCATGTTCCTCTCCTGCCATGACCTCAGAGGATGAGCTCCTGTCACCAGTGTCTGCTGTCACTGCCCCCATTCTCACAGTGCCCCCTGCAACTCTCTATCTGCTCAGCGATTCTCATTCCCTCCCTGCCACATTCTCCAGCCCCTAGTTCATGGCCGCCCATCTCTATAATGAATTCCCTCTCTCCTAGACCCTGTGGGTGGCCATGAAACCGTGTCTTATTATGTTGCATAGACATGCTCTCTTCTACCTCGTGAATTCTATGTGCACTGCTATAAATGGAAATAATAACAAAAGGAAGGATGGCTGTCACAAGAGCTAACATAAGAACTGTGTGAAGGACTTAAATAGGAATGATCATATAGTACAGATTCAGTAGATATTAGCTATAATTAATACTGGTCATAATTTATTATATGAAGTAAACATAAACAGGTTAAAAAAAGGCAAGAATGCTCATTAGCTATTTAAGATTTTATAGGGCAAATGAGAAAGGTCTTCAGTAAACTAAGATGAAGGACAAGATATGGTACAGATTACGTGAATACCTATGAATGAAGTAGGAGATGCTAAGATGAGAGAGAGGCTCTGAATGGAGCACTAAGAAAAAGACTTCATTCTCTAGATGCTGAAAAAATAAGCATGGAAGAACAAGGTAGAGAGAGATCGTGTGCAACCCAACTAAATACCAAGGACTACATTACACAGGATGCTAACATGCATTCATGTCTGTGGCAGAGGATGGAGAGGACAGTGGAATGACTAGCTGGGAGGCTACTGGAGAATAGGTAAGAGAGTAATGTGTCTGAACGTGGTAGACATAAGTAGGAAAGGATATGCCCTAGAAGACAAAGGCAGTTAATACAGCCTGGTAGAAAGCCAAATGGTGAGAGGAGGTAGAATCAAGACAAATGATAAGACTGAGTCTGGAGGGCCAGGCTTTGCAGATGAAGGAAGTGGGCTAGGATGGTAGGTGATCCATACAATGGCTAGAAGAGTATGTAACAGTACAGTGGAACCTGAGCTCCAAAGCAAGGAGGAGGTAATCGTTTTTTTTAGTAAAATGGTACCCAGCTAAGCATGCAGGGGTTTGTACCAGGAATTCTGGATTAGAAGAGTCAAATACTGGCTCTTTCTATTACAATTTATAGGAAACAATGGAACTCTTCACATTCTTCCTAAGAGAAAGATTTCCTTTAATTGTGTAATGGTTTGAAAAAGAATGTCCCCCATCCTCCTAGGGCTCTTACATTTGAATGTATCTGTCATTGAAGGGAAGGATTAGGAGGTGTGGTCTTGTTGGTATAGGTGTGGCTTTGTTAGAGGAAGGGTTGGGGTAGGCTTTGAGGTTTTAAAAGCCCAGTCCAGGCCAAGTATCTTTCTCTCTTCTTTCTGCCTACCAATCCAGATGTAGAACTCTCAGCTACTTCACCAACACCATATCTGCCTGTGTGCAGCCATGCTCCCCACCATGATGATGGACTAAACCTTTGAAACTGCAAGAAAGTTTCAATTAAATGCTTTCTTTTATAAGAGTTGCCTTGATCATGGCATCTTTTCACAGCAACAGAACATCGACTAAGACAAAAAGAAAGAAAAATCATGCAATATATTTTGATCATGGTTTCTCCCACCACTGACCCTCTCCAGGTCCCCACCTTTCTCTCCCAAGGAGGAACACTTAAGGATCAGTGGACCTTATGGTTCCCCAGCATTTATTATGCATCCCAGATGAGTAAGGAAATAATTCTCCTATGGCAACCAATATCCAAACAATAGCCCTCAGAAGGATATAAGTGGGGAGGAGCCAACTCATGAAAACACATGTAATTTTCTCACACATACTCCAATATATTAAGCACATATTTTGCCATGGGCATCATACTCAGCTTAATTAGAACAATATTCCTTTCTAATCTGAAATATTTAGTTCCTACCAAGCTCTTCTGTGGCAATGTACCCTAGAATGAGCCTGTGACTTGCATACTGCATGGCTGCACTAAACTAACCTCCTTTGCATAAAGGGACAAGGGACTTGGCCCCACTGCATGAAGCCATTGGATCCAATCCAGTTAACTCTAGGCCCAGGTTAGTAACACAGTTGCTATCCTGTCAAGGGTGGGTGAGTTACATCCATGCCTAGGTTACTTCTGCCTTCAAGTTTACAAAACAAGAGAAGCAGTTAAGATTGGGTAGTGGGTACAGGAGTCATGCACATTCGGAATATGGCAACAAATAGGCCACTTTTTCTGAGATTCTGTGTAGGTGGTTACCCACCTTCCCAATACTGCTTGTGGAATAGACATTAACATGACCACAACAAGGAATGTCCTTTTTCACTAAAATGGAATTCACGCCATCTTTTTCCAAGAAGGCTTATAAAAATATGACTTCTATTGTTTGCATTTCTGAAGAGCTTTATTTGAAGCAGGGAAGAAAACTGCTAGAATTTGTATATAATATAACCACTAGATGAGAAGGCAGGGAAAGAAAAGAAACAGGGAGCTAATCATCAGTCCCACAGAACAAACTTTACTCTGATAGGGAATGTAGCCCCTGTAGGCACCGAGATGGGAAACGTATACCATAACTAATACACAGACATGCATCCATATTGTGCACATATCAAAGCAGGCCTCACGTAGCCTAAGCTCAGATCCTCACAGATCTGCACTGCATCATCCCTATCCCAACTAAAGGAGGCAGCCTGCTCTGAGTGGGTAGCATACTGTGACCAGGTTGGCAGGCAGGAAGGTGTCAAGAAGGGATATTTTCTAGCAAGATGTGGCTTTATCAAGGAGCTTATTTACCTAGGAATGTGGTCTCTCCGTGATTAATGATGAAGAATTCTACCTTGACAAGTAACTTATCCTTAATGCGTTCTGCTTAAAAACAGGCAGCCAAGAGCCGCACATCTCCCTAGACAGTTTGTCAATTTCAGCTTCTCTATGGAAGAGAAATAAGAGCTCACTAATGACAACTGCGGGGGGCATGGCCCCTCTGGCCTTGACCTGATGTTAGCTATAAATGGATTGGACTCCCAGAGGATTGGGAAAACCCATGCAAGTTCAAGACACAATGTGTTTCTCCCTTTATGGAAAAGGGCAACAGAAGCAACAAATAAACAACAAACAATCAAAAGAACAGGCTGTATCTACTGCCTGTGCCTTTCTATAGTCGTCTGCCATTGGAGACCTTTGACTAGAGCTGGGATAGGCTATTCTGAAGAGAAGTAAGGCACTTCTTTGGGGGCTGGAGGATGGTTCAGTTGGAAAGGATTTGCTCTGCTAGCATGAGGACCTGATTTCAATCTCTAGAAAATACACAGAAGAATGTGTGGGCCTGGTGTCACTAATAACCTTAGGACTGGAGCTCACTGGCAACATGCATCCCTAATTAGAGAGCCTCAGGCAACACAGGCCCTATCTCAAGCACAAGATAGATAGCTCCTGAGGAATAATGCCTGGCATTAACTTCTGGGACACCCATGCATACCCCTCCGCACGAACATGCACATATGTAAACCATGACCACAAACATTCACACATATACACATTATAGAAAAGATATATTTATATTTTATATTTGTGGAGCACCGGAGACAGGCCTTTTGTAGTTATAGAAAAGGCCTAAGACCTCTCAAGAGAAAATATTATGAGAGCATTAATTCAGCCAAAAGCAAAAGCTTAATTCTAGAGGGTAGTTTGCTCTCAGGCTCTACACTCAAAAAGAACATCCTCATAAATGCTATTTTTACATCTTGAAGGGGAGTAGTTTTATTTATTTTTTTTTTGAGGAGGGTGATGATATTTTCAAAACAATTCTTAAACCATTTTAACCTATTTCCTAGCATAAATTATGCTCAAAGTTGTCGAGCATTTGAAAACATACCCGGCTTAGGATTCCTAATGGGAACTGTAGGTTTCATCTGCCAAACCATGAAGCTTGTTCTTCAAGGAAATCATTCAGTTTCCCCAAGGTTTAAAAAGTCTGCTAAAAAAGATGGATATTGGGATCCAGTGCAAATATGCAGTACAAGGTGCGCCCTAAGTGGGAATATGTGAGCTTGTCTCCAATTGCAGCAGTTTATGGTGAAACAAAGCTTATTTCCTCACGCAGAAAAGAATTGACTTTTCAGCTAAGCAACCAATGCGCAAAAGGTAAGTCCAAAGTCATGATGCTGTATTTAACAGCAAACCAAAAAAAAAGACGAAATGCCATGTTGCTGATGCTTAATCACGGTGTTAAATACCTGGTTCATTTTTAAGGTGTACTTTTCTATTTACAAAAGAGCCTGGACTAGTTTTACAAAGCGAATTATGCGTCAATGTCACCCACCCTGGAGCTCTCCTGAGACCGTTCAGTTTATCTGGACTCAGCAAGCGCTCTTCATCACCAACCGCATCATTATTATCAATGTAGATTCTAATAGAAAGTCATAATTTTCAAGGAAGTATTTCCAATTAGCAGGAGATAACTAGTAAAGTGATAGCTTACATAGATTTTTCTCATATTATCTTCCCAGGAGCCCTGCAGAACATTGACTAACTTATTTTACAGAGGAGGAAACTGAGAAGCTGGCAACCTGTCTTAGGAAGGGTTCTAACAAAGGTTGATCTATACTATGGCTTTAGCCTTCACTTCTCTGATAGGATCTCATGTAATTCCTAATGCATGATAACCTACATACATGAGTATGAGAAAATGCGAAAGGGCAGACCGCAGTATTCAAACACAAATCACAATATAAGAGACACCTCAGCCTTTGAGGATACCATAGCTAACCATGCAGGTTAACTACCACCACCGCTTTCTAATTATAATGCTACAGAAAAACAGCCGAGGCTGCCCAAGGCTGTGTTCCTTCACTCATTTCAAGGAAAATGTTGGTAATCTCCCCTCTGGGGAGTAAAGAAGGGAAAAGCAGTGGCTCTCCTAAAGTATTATTCTAGGTGACAGATGACCAAGATATTCTGTATACAATCCACGCCTGGGCTTTTAGCTAGCACACCTTTATATGCCAATTTCCTGCACAGATGAAGACCTTCAAGATCAGAAAGGTCATGAGGCAGAAGACGAGTACTTGGCATTTATTTACCAATAAAGTCTGTATATAAGAATGAGTATGTTGATATTAAGATTGAAAGATGAACTAAATAGGGCTAAGGAAGACTCCAGGACTTAGAGTAAAAGAGGGTCTTCTCCCTAGCTTTGAAATTACTGCCCTTTAATGCACACCAAGGCAAACAATCCCATGAATCCATCTCTTGTGTCTCTGTGGACTGAATTACACTCTACACGATATACTAAAGACAGCCATGAACGGCTTTTATAGCTTTGATGAATGGTGTTTTAGTTTAGGTTGCATTACGAGAACAAAACAAGTGGTCGTGAATCATAACATTTTATGGGTCTGCTGCTTCATATACTTCTCTAAAATTAAGCCTCTAAATTATACTCTGCCCTCATTAGGAAAACAGACCAGAAAAAGGAAAGCAGTATAGATAGATCCATGCAAAGGAGAAGATGGTAGCTGTGAGCCTGGAGAATCTGAATTAACTGGGGGATTGATGGGGGCCTAGAGAAACAAGGACAGGTTAGAGGAAGACAGGTGGCTGACTGTTCAGGAGTGGAGGGCCAGAGGATAGCACCTATCAGTTCATGACCCATAAGCCAGGGTAATGGGCCAGCTTTATGATGTAGCTGGGATAACAGGTCAGCTTTATGGATGACATCAAAGGAGCAGAGAGATGAAACCATTCATCTGCAAAGGCGAGAGAAGAAACTGTGGGGGTGGGGTGGGAGAATGCACTGGGATCAACTTAGATTGTATTTCTAGAGTATTTACTATCCACTGAGGGCTGAGTAACATCCCAGTGCTTATCCCAGAGTCTTTTTGAGGGCACAAACCATGCCTATTATCCTTTAGTCCATTGCCTTAGGGCCCAGTACCTAATGCACATCTACCAACATGAACCGAATGCAATGGGAGCGTGAAGGGAGCTACATCTTGGTTAAGTTTCGAAAGGTCAGAATGTTGCTGAGATGGAAAAGCCATTCCACCATGCAAAGCTGCCAAACAGCCTGGAGGGTGACAAGCATTGACGGCCACGTGCACGTGGAAGAGCAGGAAGGAGCAGTAGGGTAGACATGGATGGCCAGATGAGTATGTGTAGTTAGATGACTTTCTGCTCCTAGAAATGGGTCAACTGTGTCAGGGCCAAGAGCGGACTCACTGTTAACAATAGGAACTGACGTGAGTCATTTAAACAGCACTAACTGACAATGCTGCCAGCTAAGGAGAAGTTATGTCTACACAGACTTAATTTCTACCCAGCAAAGAGGGGACAATTGTCAGACCAACTGGCTGAATATTGCTCCCTTCTCCATCTCTCAACAGATGTTAAGTCAGTATCCCTCCTCCGGTTTCCCAATTATTTAAAGGTTAGAGTCAGTCAAACAAGGCTTGTTTAAACACAAGAGGGGAAAAAAAACAGAGGAAAAAAATAAGAAAAAAAGAAACCAACCCAACAATAAAACACAGTCACAAAAGTTTAGGTTTTTGTTACTAAGTGCACTCCGAATGTTCAGTTTCTCTTTTTTTCATTTTCTTCTGTCACTTCTGCCCCAGTATCTCATAAATGCAGCCATTGTGATGAATTAAAAAAATTGAAAAGAACTTTTTTCTAACTCTCAAAAAGCATGGTTTACGTTGTACATTAAAATTGAAGGTCTATATTACTTTGTGTCTCAGTACTGTTCTGATTTATTTTTAAAGGCTTTTAATCAATAACTAATGTTCTCCTATTTTTAATATGTCTAAGTGGTTAACCCAGGATTTTTTAAGTTCATTTCTATTAAATGGAATGACCAAAGTCTTTGCTTCCTAGTTCAATGGACTCTGTCCAAGAACGCCAAGAAAGACAAAGAATCCAAGCAATTGGGTGGCTCAGTCCAATGAAGCGTTCACCCTCGGCCCCTGACAGCTCAATCTCAATGCTTCCTGACAGTATGAAGGATTGCTAATTTCTTGTGCTCTCACTGGTGGTTCTTAAATGCTCACCAATGAACCAAATGTTGATCAGTCAATGCCAAGGCATCAGAAACAAAACTGCCAACCCCTGATTTATGCAGTCCAAAGGCTCAGGAGAGTATCATCTTACCTTGCGGGTTTACCATCAGATCAAACACCATAGAACTCACTGTAATTTGCAGGAAAGGCTACTGTGAATGCAATTTATAATGTTAAAGGTGAAAAAGCAACAATACACACTGACACACACACACACACACACACACACACACACAGAGAGAGCTCATAACATGTGTTGTACCACCTGACTCTTAGGGACTGTCTGACGCATGCAGGATGCTCAGTTGCTATGTCCTCATTGACAACCCAACAAGGTGGCAGTATTCCTAGCTTCATTTTACAGGGGAGGAAACTGAAGCAATGAGTTTACCAGCTGGCTTAATGTCACCTAGAGAGTGAGGGGTGACGTATGAGGTCACTGATAGGGAGCTACAAGCATAACGATGGCAAGTGGGTAGAAGACATAACTTTGGATGGAAATATGAGGAAGAACTTCACTCACTAAATGACTTGGATGTTTCCACATATTTGATCTGGGAAGGAAAGAAGAATCAAAAATATGAAGTGGGGTTAGTAGTCTTACCTTTTAATTGACAATGGAGCAAAGAAAAATAAAATAATTTGCACAAGACCACAGCATGTAGGCGGTTGGGGAAATGCCCTCAGAACTCACCGGTCAGAGGGGAAGCCCCTCCCTCTGGGCCTCTGCAGGCCTCTAGTCACCTGCATTCTGCAGTGGTGAGTTTGGGTTACTTATTAGGGCTTCCCAGAACTCAGCACCAGCCCGAAGTCTTAGCACCCAACATCTGCTCTGATGTAGTGACGCATAGGTGCTGGTTCATGTCTTGTGGCCTCCGTATTTTTATCTATAAGGTTATCATAGAAACCACTCTAGTAAGGAGAAAAGACAATTTACAAGAGAGCAACACATGTGATCTCTAAAGTCATAGACTTGGGTCAAGTTTAAGAGCATCAGGAAAAACCAAAACCAAAAGCAGAACAACAGCCAAAAAACCATGATCCACCCCACAGGTCCACTAGCCATCCCACAAGTCCACTAGCCACTCCACAGCTCCAGTATCTGTCTCCATGTCTCCACTAGCCATCCCCGCATCTCCAGCTGGCCTTCTGACATTTGAGATATGTATAAAAAGCTTAATTTTCTTTGTGAGTAAAGTTAAAATCTGTTAATAGACTAGTAAAAAGTTTGTTTTGCAACTAGACAAGTTTGCCCATTCAATGTAATATACAGTCACCAAGAGCTAACACAGGGCTATATTATAATCCTTTCCTGCAGACCAACACCTCCACAGCCCCATAACAAACTAAATTCTTCTTTCCTTAGGTCATTAAACACCTATAGCCATTTTGCCAAGGCCAGGAATGTTCAGCTTATATTCAATACCCAACATTATATGCATTTTAAAAATAATTTAAACACAGCAACTGGACTACAAAGAAAACCAAGACTCTTAATACTAAAGATGACAGTCTGGACTTTGGTCCTACGACCATGTAACTGCAGATGTCGGTTCAAAGGCAGTAGTGGCCATGTGGAATTCCTGGCTGAGACAAAGGCTAGGTAAAACATGCATTCCGGTCGAATCCAACTCATGCTCTGATGGCGCCGTCTTCATAAAACTGCCTTCCCCCAGTTAAGCAACAACTGTGGCCATCAGCTCTGTTGGAGCCTCAGCCTCCTAGACAGAGAGGGAAGGAGAGTAAGGGTGTCAGGGAGGTTGCTGTCCCTCCCGTCACATCACAACTGATTAAAGAGCCCTGAAAGGAACAAGGGAGAATCCATTTAAGGAACAATAGAGCCTTTCAGAGAAAGTATATCTCTCTAATTGAAAAGCAAGTCAAAGCTGTTATTTTTAGACCCCAAAATGCTGAGTCATTCTTCAAACAATTTTTACAAGATCAATAAAAGAGAAGTAGTTCTCTCCCAGACCCCTTCTCCTAATCGTTGCCTCTTTGAAATACTGTCCTGCCTTTTGGCTCCTAGTTAGACTGAAGACCAAACTGCCAAGGAGAGGCAGCGACAGCGTGCTGGCTAAGCTGAGAACGGCACGCCAAAAAAGGGAGGAGCTGGAATCTTGAAGCAAGGCTTCTCTTCTCAGGATTATATGTTGAACTTCCAGCTCAGAAAGCAAGGAGATGGGAGGCTGGGGATTGGACTCTAATACTGGCTCCCCAGGAACGATCCCATTACTAGTTCTTCCTATTTTAATGAAAGATATGACAGACAGAAGGAAGAGAGGAAGGGAAAGACAGAAGAAAGGATGAGAGGGAAAGAAGAAAAGCAAGCTCAGGTGGGACCTGTTTATTTATACTTGGTCATGGGCAAATGGCCGAGAAGTGATGGAAGGTACCTAGTTTAAATTTAGAAAAACAAATAACAAAGGGGCAAAGGTCAGAAAGCCAGGACAACTCTATGAGACTGCTGTGACATTGGTCCCCGAGACAGAGTGTGCTGTATCCAACCAGGGGGAAATGGCAAACCCAGTGTGGTGTAGACATCTCAGGCATCATGTGGACAGCAAGCCAGCAGCTAGAATAGTGGGGTGGCACTGTAAAGGTGAGGGTGCTCTCTCGGGTTAGGCCACTGAGAGTGACACAGCGCTCTAAGATCAAAATCCCAATTACCTTTTCAAGAGGAACAATGAACTACATCACTAGAATGGCTAATCTAATCATTCCTCTGCATAAAGACAGAACCAATCCAGTCTTTACCAATGACCCACGACTTACCACATTGGCTATTCTTCAAGGTCACGGGCATAAGACCATAAACAAGTTCAAGTCCTGGTTCAGAGAGCTTACGTTCCAGAAACGGGAATCAACCATAACTTCAATAACATATACCATGCTAGCTTTGAAAGGCACTGCAGGTCAAGTGGAGATGGGAGAGTGTGGGCAGGCTGGTGGTTCACTCAGGGCAGTCAGCAAGCGTGTGTGAGGACATAGCATCCTGGTAGAGCTGGAAGACTGGAACGAGACAGTCAGATGGACAGCTGTGAGGATGTGTGCTTCATTCTAGGCAAATGAGCAATAAAACCAGGATCTGACAGGAAGAACGAGTTTGGTGTGTGCCAGGAACAGCAAGGAAGCCAGCAATAGCCAGGGTGAGAGATGCTGCCAGAGGGAGGGAATGGCTTAGCATCTAGGAACTCACAGGTGGAATGAGATGAAATAGTTCTCCCCTCTAGAACACTAGGAGGCGGGAGAGAAAAACAACTGTGTTTTATGGTAAGCTTTCAAATAAACAACTGTAAGTCTCTTCTATGTCAAGAATTTTATGACTGCATATTTTATGTAATCCACAGCTACCAATCTGTTTCTATAAAAGCCATGTGTTTAAACTAGTTTACAGTGATGAAGGCACATGGAAGACAGAGAAGACAAAACCAGTGGACTAGCGGAGCTTAGGGTCCTCTGGGGAGTTTCCTTTGTTTCTCTACTTCTTCCTTGTCTCTCAGAAAGTCAGGTACTGTTTCTTCCTTACTCCTGAAGAGCTCATGCATGCCTACGTCTTGGCACTTACAAGGCTTCGCTGTCACTGTCTGACCTTTGTCTCTTACATTAACTATAAAATTTTAGTTACCGTCACTGCAATAGCCTCCCATGGTCTAATAGGTGGAAAGAGTGAATGAAAAATAGGAAATGGCTCACTTTTCCCAGCTTGGCCTTCTTTTCTACACCCACAAGACAGACAGACGACCCAGATCGCCTAGAGGTCACCTAAGTCACAGGTGTCATCCTACTCCCTGATCTGGGTAGCCCTAAGTGACAACAAGCTACTTGTTTAAAGCAGCTTTTATTAAGCTGGGCATGGTGGCTATAATTCCTTGGAGGTTGAGGCAGGAGGATTGCTGCTAATTTCAGGCTAGCCTGGACTGTATATTGAGACTTTCTTTCAAAACAACCACCCCAAAAGATCTTCATACTGCATGTTTGTAAGAACCGAGGATGCCGAGGGAGCTTCAGCATATCTAGGGATGGAGAGGAAGAGTTTCCTGTTCTTATGTGGATGCTCAGGAGTAGAACTGGGTAATAGAACCTCCTGGGGTAGGGAAGATATTCTCTACCTGCATACCTGTACTGTCCAAAACCGTGCCTACAGGACATGCATCTACTCAGCATTTGAGTCACATGTAGTTGGAGTCAATGAGAAGTTGACATTTTTGGCTTCATTGAGACAAAGTTTGGCCCCTTAGTAAGTAGCCCAGACTGGCCAGGAGCTGGCAGGCCTGCCTCTACCTCTAGAGTGCTGGGGTTATGTGTGCCCTACCACATTCAGCCGTGAATGGGTTTGCAAGTGTACTCCATTACATTCCACTCAGAATGGGATACTGGTGTGTCCTACCAGCCCTCTACCTGAATGGTGTGAAGTCCTGCCTCTGAAATTTGTGCGTGTGTATGACAGAGAGAGTGTGTGGGTTTGTGGGAGTCAGAGACCATCCTTCAGGAGTTGGTTTTCTCCTTTCACTAAGTGGTGTCCTGGGGATTGAAGTCCGGTCGAACAGGACGGAAGCAAACACTTGAAGCTGTGCTCAAGCACTGCTGAGCCATTTTGCTGCCCCAAGATGCCTCAGATGAGAATGTTTGTCTGTAGCCCGTACAGCAAGCTACCTCAGATACATGTACAGCAAGATGCCTCAGATGAGAAAGTTTGTCTGTGGCCCGTACAGCAAGCTACTGTGGTAGGCTAAAAAAAAAACCAACAACAAACAAACAAATAACAAAACAGCAGCAGCAGCAGCAGCAGCAACAGAAACCAGATTATTTTCAAACTAGAGGAAACTTTCTGGCCCATGGGGGCTGCTTCTGCAGAGCTGAGCATTCTTGTCATAAACCACTGCAGGAAGCCTGACAGGGTGAAAGTAACTCTACTAATGTCTGCTTTTCCTAAACATCTCAAAAAAAAAAGAGAGAGAGAGAGAGAAGCCCACATCAGGCATACCGTGTGGCAGGCGCACCGTGTGGGAGGAATGAATTTTTTAACCTCATTTGTGATTTTGAGTAGGAAATTAAAAGCTGTACACAGGAAAGGCATGAGGGCCTGCTGTACTTGATCAGGGATGCTTTATCAGGGACGAATATCAAACGAGAAAAAGAAACCACAGAGAAGCACCAATAAACCACCAGAACTTGACAAAATAACAGCTGCGCTGATGGGCTTGTGCAGTTGATGGCTGAGAGATAAGGAAAGCAAAGGAGGGGACTGGAACAAATAAAACAGATGATGTAATTAGGATCTGAAACCAAGTGATGGGGGAGAGGGACCAGGGCTTCGTGGCCATAGGAAGTAAGCGATTTCAGATGTGTCTGCAAAGTAAGGCTGAGCTGAAATGCATACATACTGTTTAAGACAGAGAGAGAGAGAGAGAGAGAGAGAGAGAGAGAGAGAGAGAGAGAGAGAAGAAGAAGAAGAAGAAGAAGAAGAAGAAGAAGAAGAAGAAGAAGAAGAAGAAGAAGAAACAACTATATTTAAATAGCCAAGCTTCAAATTGGGCCCATAGTGGCCTCTGGCTTGTGCTGACTGTCGTGCTCTCTTCAGCATACCAAAACATCTCTAAATATAAAGCACAGATCACCTTCGGCTGCCTGACATTAACTCTATCCTGCTCCCCACCCCTTGTTCTCCTCTGATTGCCTTCAAGATAGTGCAGTGCCCAACATGAAAGGATTACTATAGCAACGCGGGAAGCTCTTTTTATCAGCATGGAGGAGGCTGGGTGGAGTGTAGCAGGAAACCCAGAGCAGAGAGTAAGCAGGAGTGCACACTCTCAAACCTTCCTGGAGATCCTTCACTGGAGAATGTGTGTTCCAGAAAATGATTAATGCTGGGGGGTGGGGGGGGGAAGGAGGGCATTCTAAATGAACATACAGTAATTCTGAATTTTCTTTTTGTGTGATAAGATAAAAATCACTGAATTTCTTCCCTTCAGAGGCTTTGTAAAAAAGGAAAAGAAAAAAAAAAATAACCCTTTGTGGAAGCAATATCTTTGGTGTCTCAAAGATAGTCTTTTCATATGAAACAAATTCTGCATTGGGTTCCTCAAAGCATCCACCTGCTTATCAATCTAAAAGCTGCATCTTTAAAGGTCATGAGTGAAGGAAAATCAGATAGACTCATTCTAATTCCTAGCAAACGGGAGCTCATTTCTCACCAATCCACCCTGCAGCGCTCAGCAGTGTGACCTTTCACTCACAAAGAGAACAGCAGATTTGGGGCTCCTGTGCAGGCCTTCCTTCCTCTTCAGGAATTAAATGCAACTCTGATAGTATCATTACACACTTCCATAATACTCCCGATAGGGTCTATAAATTAGTGTGACTTTGCCAAAAATGCCCACCTAAATCTCCCTTACCGTTACTTGGGCTTAGAGAGGAGTATTAAATAATTCCACTAAAACACAGCTTAGTATACAGTTCTCCACAGCCAGAGAAAGCCTGGAAAGCTTTCGACTTGCAGCAGTGAACAAGGGAAAAAAGTTAAAAATGAATATTTAATTGCATGTTGGAGCTTTTAAATTTGGTCTGACAAATTCAGCTGGAAACAGAATTCTGAGAGACGGCAGAGCAGCCCTTCTGTGGCATTTCTGAGATTAGAGGTGCCTGGGTGGCATTAGGGAGTGAGCTGTATATCAGAAAGCTATGGCAAACAGAACCAACCGAAAAAACTTCACATCTAGGAGTAATGAAGACTACAAGGCCTGTCTTCTGTTTGCTTGCCCCCCACTGAAACGACAGCTGGAGGGGTCAACAACCTGGTGTGACAGCAGAGACACTGGTTTCTGAGCAGCCACTGAAAACCTTGTTCAAGTGTAAAGTCAAAGAGAGTCCAGATACACACAGGCACACCCAGATGGGGAGATGAGCAGAGCAGATCCAAAGCTGCCATATTTATATTCATTTTACATTAGCATACAAACACACGTAAGATTATTGGTTCATGTGCAGGGGAGTTCATTTTGGATACCTTAGGATGTAATGCCAAGCAATCTAGTTTAATGTATACTAAGGGTCTTGGGCTCCTCACTTATATACAAAGGAAAATGATTTAAAACAAAACAAAACAAAACCAAAAACCCAAAGCAGTCAATTCTGTGTGCCTCAGTTCCCCTCACAAAGGGGGAGTGACAAGATACATCCTTAAATGCTCCCAACTGACATTCTCTGGAGGCTGGACCAAATCAGATACTTACTATATTTTACATCAGTGATGATTAATAATTCAGGGATGACAAAGTTTCTTCTAAGATAACAATAATCCATACATGTGTGGTGTGTCTTGTGAACCAAGTACACTGCCATGCCAAGGAGGGGACCACAGTGTGGCAGATGCTATTTGGGTGCACTCCACGGACTGGACTTGGGACTTACCAACCACTTGACAACTGGAGCTTTCTCTCCTATCTTGAAAGGGAATTAACATTTGTCAGAAATGTTGTTTTCTTTTTGCACATGTTGAATCAATATTGATATTCTAATTTAGGAGACAAGGACGGCCCTTGCTATTTGCATATTGTAATAGCCTTCAAGATAATTATGGGATGGATCTTTTGAAGAAAGAAGCCACATGTTTACACTACTTCGCTGCCTTTAGAAAAGTAGGATATATGACATTTACCAAATGCTGCAGCAATTAGCCTTCACTTAAGCTACTGTGAGAAAACAACATTAAAGAGGGAGAATAGAAACCAACATTTCCAGTGACTTCTTTACAGCTAGAAGATTAAAGATGACTCCTCTGCCCTACAGAGCTCCCCACCCTACCCTGTGAACAACCAAACCCAACTGGCACTTTGGTTTCTATCCTATTGTCTGACCAAATCCTGAACTATTCATTTGAAGAATACATAAAAAGTGTTACTTTACACAATATGCTGGAGTCCTGTGCCTAGGAGATTACTATAGCAGTTTTTAATGCATCTTCACTTAATAATATTATTGGCTGTAATTTTATTACAATACTACTTTGCCTAAGAAAAGGCTCAAGATTTTTCATACATTGAGTTTGTAACATACAGTCCATTTATTGAAGTCCCATTTCCAACCACTGTAACTGAACTCAAAGCAACTCTTTTCCCCTTTAGGTCAACAGGCCTGTTCAAGTATTTATTTCAAGAGGTATGTAAGAAAATGCAAACAAGATAACTTGAGTTCTTTTAGAAGCACAGCATATAGGGAATTCTCAACAGTTTCTGGTATCCACCATGGCTCCACTCAGAGAAGCAGGGGAAAACACCTCCAGACTCTGAGTATTTGACCAGGCCACTGTAAAACACAGCATCTAGCCGGGCAGTGGTGGTGCACGCCTTTAACCCCAGCACTTGGGAGGCAGAGGCAGGAGGATTTCTGAGTTTGATGCCAACCTGGTCTACAGAGTGAATTCCAGGTCAACCAGAGCTATACAGAGGAAACCCTGTCTCGAAAAAAACAAAACAAAACAAACAAAAAAACCCCACAGCATCTAGCTCTAGAGACGGATACCTCAGATCTCTGGGACACCCACCAAAGCTTCCTCACAAGGAACTGGGAGGCTCTCTCCCAGGAAGAAGGGCTCAGATTGGCTCCTGGGAAGTGTAAGTAATTGTCTGTTATTTGGATACATTCAATCTGTCCTCATCTACCTCAAGCTCACATAGTATCCACAGGTGGCTGAGCACTCGCACCTAGGCACGTGTGAGCTTCAACCAGGGGAGCACTTATCTTTCCCAGCCTTCTTCCCATCACTAGCTAATTTAGGTTTTATGTTTCCTACTCTTTTGTCCCCATAAAGACAGAGAGCAGAAAGAAAACTCTCAGACGAGCGTAAAAAGTTCTGAATGATCAAACAGAATGTACTAGTTATGAGGCTTCTTGCTCCACAGACACGGGATATCTCAAGAAGACAGCAAGGTTTGCTACCTAATAAATGTGCTTTGTTTAGAGACATTTCGCCAGATGCTATCAATTTAACTATTAATGGTATACACATCTGATGCATTTCACCCACCCTCCCATCCATACTGAAAAGCAAGTCTTCTCTATTTCCATGTACATAGATGAATACTGGGCAGTCAATAACAAAATCTACTCCATCAATCATGTGCCTCTTTCCCTCGTCCCTCCAACAGTCAAAATGACTTTTTTCATGGGTCGCTTTTTGCCCTTTGTACATTCTATGCCCTTGGAGGACATCATACCTACCTCCCAGGGCATCTGCCCTGCTGTTGCTGGAATATTCCCTATGGGACCACTCTATAGCCTGTAGGATCTCCTTTCTGTAGCCCACTGCTTTTCATATTAAATCATAGCCACACTAACCTCTGGATCCTCTAAAGCTGAATCCACATCTTTACCCATAGACCCACTACAATCTACAGCTGCAGCGTGGTTCCTCAGGATGCCTCTACTCGAGTTTAATCAAACTAACTTACAACTATCATTTTCTGGGCATGATTTGGAATTTTCTGCTTCTGCACGTCATCTCATAGCACTGAGGAGGAGACTTTGGGCTTTTGTGTTTTTACAGCCATAAAGCTTCTAATCCTCAAGGCACTGTGGATGTTCCTAAGTGGAAGTGAGTTTTCTATCCACTGGAGGACTATCTGCCGTGATTCTCATAATCAATTCATTTCTATTAAAGATCATTTTATAGTGGGTATGGTATCTCACTTTTAAATCACACAGATGGTCCTAAACATAACAGATTTGTGTGGATAAGTATTTATCAAATGAATTAATGAATAAAATTTGAGTTCAATTCCTGAATTATTACACCCCTCCTGTTGAAAATACAAATCAACTTTGAGCAGATCGTGAAACAGCAGTAGTACAAAGTTCTCCTGAATCAAGTGCCTAATACCTTGAGTATTCCCACAGCGCACTCCACTCCTCACCGTGTAGAGTGTGGCTTTGAAGAATAAATTAGCACAAGGGCTTCACTGAGTATGTGACCGAAAATTAACTTCTTATAAAATGGCTCCATTGGAATTTATTAGGAAGCACTCTGTTTTACTTTTTTGTTGTTGTTGTTGGTTTTTTGTTGTTGTTGTTGTTGTTTTGCTTTGTGGAAAATTTCGTGTTCGCCATGATCAGAAATGGAGGCAGGCAGAGCAGCACCGGCTGAGCTGTCTAGGATCAGAGAGACCCGGATGATGCAATTAAAAGGTGGACAGACAGGTAGACAGATGTTCAGCTGCATGATCAAGATTGTATAAAAAGGCTTCTTTGATCATTAGAGAAGCTGCTATAATGAAGCCCTGGATACCCACTCGGTGTTTGTGGCGGCTCTCATCTCCAGCAGGTGTCTTATAGAGGAAATACCGCAAACACAAACAGATCCACTGCCAGCTAGTCAAAGCTGCTTGGCATTTCTTCCTGTTGATTAAGCCACAAATAAAATCATACGTGTTGTGCTTCTGACACAGGTGGGGTGTACAGTTCCCAATCGTTACAGAATACATCTTTCTGAAATGTTTCAGTATCTGTTACTCTACTGGGATCAAGAAACTAATTTCTGTTCAATAGTGTATCCTATGTGATCCAGAACATTCCCCAGGGCAACTACTAACATGACAGTGAGTAGAGCGCCAAGTCGGATTTAAATGCCTAGCACAGCACAGGATGGTACATTCAGAAAATGCAGGTGTACTGTGAAGGCAGGAGGCAGGACACTGGGGCTTAAGAATAATTAACTCTCAGTTTTTTAGAAGAAGAGAAAGCCAAGCTAATATAGAGGAGCCAACATGGCGGACCTAAACAACATTCACATTTGACTCTGAAATGTACCACATGGTTCCTTAGAAGTCATGCTGGCCTCTCGCTTCATTTCTGCACAGTTGAAAATGAGACTGGCTTCTCAGATCACACACAGGCAGAGTGTACAGTTCATGGATCGTTACAGATTCACCAGCAATGGCAGATGTGGGTGCCAAACACCAACCAACAAGGTCAGAGGTGTTGATTAGGGGTTTGTTTGGGAATAAGGCACAAACAAGGGGCTTGAGCACAAGTCTCAGCAGACACGGGTGTCACCGACACCCTTCTGTACTGGGCATGACAGTGCACCTCCTTGTCTGGGTTCCTCATTCGAGACTCAAAAACAACCCAACACTTGTTATCTGTCTAGAAGGGTTTTGAGAGAACAGCTCCGATGCTCTAAGAAGCAGTATGACTCAGAGTGGAATGGTTTCTTACAGAACCTGTGGACTGATTCTGGCTCCAGGGCGAGGTTGAGGGGGAAGAGAAAGAGCGGAAGGCAGAGAGAGAAAGAGGAAGAGATCTAGTCATTGGATCCTATTTTTAAGGCTCGGGGTAGACGTGGATATCTCAGTAAATCACACATTTGGAGACAGATGATCCTTTGGAACCACAATTTCTCCTTTCAGGGTCATTACTTGGGCTCGTGAGAGCTTTCAGCATTGTGTGCTCGTGAATCACCAACCTTGTTACAAATGAACGGCACAGCGCAGAAGGACCAGGGTGGTGGGTCCCTGATGAAGAGATGGGGACACATGTGCAGCTACAGGTTGGAAATCAGCAGAGTCACCACTGTGGTTGCAACACTTCTCTACATTTTCTGTTACCGAGGAGTTTATTCTCAGCACATGCATTAATTAGTCATCTAGCATCATGTGGTCATTGCTAACCACAGTTGTACACTACACAGAACAAGAACCAAATGAGGGGAATGGCTACACTTCTTGCCAACAATGGTTCTGTCTGCCCTGGATTTCCACAATCGGCCCCTTTGCTCTACAACTTGGAATCTCAATATTATAGTTCCATTTGTGATGTCACCCGAACACTGTCAGGTCAGACTCTCTCAGAATACTAATATCAAGAAGATCACCATGACATCTGCCTGCTGTAGGTAACAATGACCAGCCATAAAGGTGATCTGAAATTGGCTTCTCTTTCAAGATATCACTAACTCAAATTGCTTTTGTCATAGTTCTTTTCAAAAAAAATATTTTCAATTTAGAACTGGAAGGAAACATGAAAGAGTGGGCCTGACTGCCCGTGAAGTTCACTGCTATTGCAGTGCTAAATGTGCAGACTGGGCCGACAAATGAAACACAACAAATGTGTTCTCCCTTATGCCCAAGTATGGTATTTAATACAGCCAAAAATGGTTTATTTTTATCTTTGACAAGGCCAGAAATGGCCAATGACTTTATCTGCAGATGGGATATTATTTTTCTAACCCATAGGAGAACTTATTTTTTTCAGAGTACACCAGAGTTTAAAAAAAAAAAAAGAAAAGATTGATGAATACCATGTATGTATATGTTCCCCTGTCAACCACCACTAGAGATTAACCATCAGTGGCTCCTAATAAATTCTAGGAATAGCAGCTAGAAATACATGGGAGTGGCAAGTCAGGCTACTTGTATACACTGTTATGGAACAGTGTTCCCTCTCAGTTAGGAGGTATTTATAAAGTATACCGCATCTCCAAGTTGGGCTGCTTTATTATTTTGAAATTCATTCTCACATTCCTGCAGAGTTTTGCAGTTTGACCTATTTGTCTTAAGGTTGGACTGCATTATACATTCTTAAGAAGCAGAGGCAAGACAGTGATGGCCTGGAGAATCACCATCAACAGTGTAATCAGTCTCTCTGATAGAGGTGACACAGAGCAGTGACACCTCAGCCGCCATCTTCCTTTAGGATGGCTTTCTAATTCATCTGAAGACAGAAGGACGGGCCTCTGCCTTGAATTTTCAATGTTTAAAACTCGGAGAAATTCCTTATTTGATTCAATGCTCAGACATTAATGAGGTGAATTCAAGGAATCTAAATCACAAAGGGGTGGGGACTTTGTGGTAATCTTTCCATTAAAGCATCCAATATTCCTTCCTGATTGAAAGCTGACTTTAGATTCACGACTCTAAATGTATTATAACAAGCAAATGCAACTGACTCTTCTCGTTGATCCAAACTAAATTAGGTAACAATCCTGACAACAAACAGGAAAGTAAAACATTAAAAGGAAGAGAAGAAAAATATTACCTAAATAGCTGGAACAAACAGTGCTAGCATGTGGCCAATACTGACTGGGACAACTTCCAGCTGCGCATTTCAAGAGAAAAAAAATGTGGGGGTCTTTGTCAGCTAAATTATGGCAATAACTCCTCCTGCTTCACCACAAACAGTGCAGTGAGTACTATAAAGAAATAATTTCCCGGCATCACACTTCTTACAGATTTTACTTTCAGTTATATGTATATACCTGTGTGCCTATGCATATGACAACAGATACCCACAGATCCTAGAAGAGGGCATGAGATCCCCTGGAGCTGAAGTTATAGGCAGTTGTGAGCTACCTACTGCTGGTGCTGGGAACCCAACTTTGGTCTTCACTGAGAGCAGTACGTGCTCTTAACTCTGTGCCATCTCCAGTCCCAACTTCACACATTTCACACATCTTCACTTCAAAAGTATACCTCTTCTACTTTCATTCTGTGTGTGTATGTGTGTGTGTGTGTGTGTGCGTGTGTGTTTTATATATTTGAGAAATATGCTATGCTTGTCTTTCTACATCAGGCATGTGTTCTTTAAAATGATCTCAACTTCAGGGGTGTTGAAAGGCACAGTCGGGGCGAGAATGAGGTAAATATGCTCTCCCATGAAACACATGTGTGTGCGCACATGCACACACAAACACACACGCGTACACATATATAAATAGTCTATACATGAAGATGGCAAGACTGTACAAGAGGGATTTTCTGGGGGGGGGGGCGTGTGAAGAGGACTTGCAAGAGAGAGGAGCAGGGGAGGACGGTGGGGGGAGGTAGATAAAAGCAAGAGATAATGTGTATATTTGAAAATTTCATAATGAATGTTATCATTTTGTGGGCTTCCTAATTTTTTAACATTTATTTTAATTATATGTATAAATCTCACTTCCTCTGCCTCTGTTTCTGTCTGTCTGTCTGTCTGTCTGTCTGTCTGTCTGTCTGTCTCTCTCTCTCTCTCTCTCTCTCTCTCTCTGTGTGTGTGTGTGTGTGTGTGTGTGTGTCGATGTAGGTGCCTATCAAGCTGGATCCCACTGAACCTAGTGTTACATGTGATTGTGATCACTTGGCATGGGTACTAGGTACTAAATCTGGGTCTTCTGCAAGGGCAGCTCACACTCTTACTCTCTGACCCATCTAACACAGCACACCACCAAAACATTTTTTCCAGTAGATTCCATCATCTATCTTTAAGCATAGATACCTTTCTAAATAGGAGGGAGGTTCTACAATGCTCCCTCGTGAAGGATTAAATCAAGGAGCTAAAATTAAAAATGTAAAGCAACAGTTCCATATTAACATCTGGTTCCTTCCTTCTTCAGACCAATACCAGGTGGCTTTTACATCTCAGGCAGCTATCAATCAGTTTGTCACACAAAACAAGTGCTTTCCAAATTCTTTACTGAAGAACTCTTGAAGCCAAATCATCCTGGAGTGCTAACCTCAGTTGCACAGTGCATAATAGCCTGGACCGATTCTCATTTAAACAAAGAAACCAAGAAACCAAGGACAGTAAAACATGAACCCAGAGGGTAGCCTCTTCATGGCTTCCCTACCACGGCAGATCACTGCTGATCTTGGGCTCCCTGAAGAGCGGAGGCCACCATTCAAATGTGTGTGTGGTCCCTGGGCCTAAAGTCCATCTGATCTTGGGTCACATCCAGTTTAAGATGGGGCTGCACACTGTTGGTAAAGGGAGCTTCCCAATGTACTTCTGAAACAGGGCCTTCCCCTGAAGGAGGTGATTTGCACCTCAGGACCGACCCACGCCCCCCTCAAGAGAGCTATAGCACTTTCATTGTTGTTCATAGCTTCGTCAGAGTGATTTATCCTGAGAGATGGCAGAAGAATCCTGGTCTAAAGCACAATTCTGTATTGATATTTAAGATGGTGTGCATGTCAGCACATTAGAGGGGAAGTCAGGATGAAAGATTCTGGTTCTTATTCCAAAGGCTGACTCATGCACACAGAAGGGCCCATAGCTCCTGAAAGGGGCCTGTACTTTCTTTCAAAAGAGAGATGGACTAGTGTGAGCTGACCACAGTAAACAGGGAAGGCCAGCATCACTGGTTGTGTGTCTGACTGAGCACGGGGAGTTTGGCTCCAGGAGCACTAAGGGGACTCAGGGGATCCCCAATGGTGTTCAGCTTAGACCTAGTGCCAGTCTTACCTGAAGCCCAAACAGAACAATCAACAACAACAAAGGACCCTACCCCCTAGTCTTCTACTATCATTTTAAAGCACATCTCAGAAATTTATCCTGTAATCCTAGACAAGGGGCACTATCATGTTTGGATCACCTGAAACCAACACTGAAGCTTCACTGAAACTGAGCAACATTATGAAATGACTCGGGACAGTTTGTGCTCTGATGACTGCCATTTCGACAAAGTGAGTAAGTTCTCTGAAGTCCTCATGTTCCTTCAAAATAAGCAAAAGTAAAATGGATGGCTGGAGAGCTGCTTCAGTTCTGAGCTCCTGTTGCTCTCACAGAGGACCAGGACTCAGTTCCCAGCACTCACACCTGGTGGCTCACAATGGCCTGTAATTACAGCTCCAGGAGATTCAATGCCCTCTTCCGTGCCTGTGGGTACCTGCATAGGTGTATACTGTATATATGCATTATGATGAATAAACTGTAAAAACAAATGAAGTTAAACTGGACAAAAGAGAACTAACAGTCCAGGTCTCATAGCTTTAAGAGGACTGGGTAGCAAGTGTATTACAAAAGCTCACTATACCACATGAGGGCTCGTTTCGGGCGGCTCTCACTTGACTGTATATACTCATCCATTAAAGCAAGACTTACAGAGAACCATACATGAAAAGAAACAAACAAAAATGTACTGCATGATAATTTTTAAATGATATAAAAATATATACATACCGATAAAGAAAACAGATATTGAATAAACACACACAGATCCCACCACCATAGTGCTTAGCATACGCATACTAAGTACAAGACTGTTCGTTACCAATACAGCTGTTATTAGGAGGCCAGGTGAAATAACCTAATCAGTGACATGAAACAGTGGGGGCACTAGCTGGCCCAGGTAAGGTTTTCAGTATATGGGGGATAAGTGTACTGTGCCATCAACAAGTCACTGGGGTCCTGCCACGAGTCCTTGCTATCCCTAGGCCAGTCTCAGTTTAGAAGAAACACATTACCAGTTGCAATTACAAGATGTTAGGAGAAAAAAAAAGGGGGGGGGTGGAGAAAAAGAGCAGCTATTTCTGCTGCTAGAGACAAAAACAAACCAACTGAGAAGAGTGCTTTGATGAGCAGTGTGTGCTGCCGGGTGTGTGGGCTAGATTCCACCTCATCCTTGGCAAAGGAGGGGTGGAAGAATCCTACAGGTTCAGACTCAGCTGGGTACAGAATGAGAACACCAGCAAAGTAGATGTTCTATTCTTAATAACCCTAAATTCTGTTCTCTCTTCTAGCGCAAAGATCAAGCATATAGAGTTGGAAAGGATTTTAAATAAATAAATAAATAAATAAATAAATAAATAAATAAATAAATAAAGGCAACGGATAGAGGAAACAATTCAGTGCAAGATTCCAGTGTGCGTGCAATCGTGAGCTTGTCTGTGCCTGCATTTTAAAGACTGATGTTTTTTGCTCGAGAGCCAGCGAGCCATTGGCTGACACAGACCGTATAATGTGCTGACGCTCCCTGATGGGCATGCAGGAAAGCACATATCTGGTTGTGAAAAAACATCCCCTCTCGATATGCAAGTCTATTTTTCTTCCTGCAATAAACTACATTTGTTTGATGTGGTATCTGATAGTTTTATAGTGTTTGCTCACACACTCTCTAATTTGCAAGATTGGGTAATTTGCAGTGGGTCTCATAGGTCATTAGCGCAGACTAAGAGCGGCCTGTAAACGATAAAGCAAGAAAAACTGGTGCTCTGTCAAAATGCACAGCTCCACATCATATTTCAAGTTAGGAACTTGACATCTCCCAATCCCTTCCCCCACCGTAGTAAACTGTGTCTCCACACCCATACCTTCAACCCTGGGCCCTGGAGGAAAGTGGGTACGATTGTGAAAGAGATGCCAACCCACCTTCCTTATCACTGGGTTGTGGTATGTATTGGAAATACACAATTATATGAACATCTTGGCACCTGTCCACTCTAAACAGTGAACTATTTATATGTGAACCTGAAAGGAAGGCACAAAGCCATCCTTCCTACACGATCCCCTAGGCCTTCTCTTTTGGCATGGAAAGTACACACATTTTTGCAAATTTACTCAACATATACAGCTGCATTCCACTGTTTTCATTAAGAATTCACGAGATGAGCACTGTTGGCTTCCATAGGAAGGTGACTAAATCTACAGGGATGTTATATACAAACAGTCTGCTTAGAATAATAAATGCCGCCTATGTTTTATAATGTTAGACATGTACAACATGGATTCATTTGTGATCCGAGTCTCAGATTTCCAAAACCAGATCCTCGCCTGCCTTGAGATAAACTTAAGTAAATAATGTTTGCCATCAACTCTAAATGAAGAATGACAGTTAAATTTTATAATCATCTTTACAGCTCCAGGACTTACTTTATATTTTCTCAGGCTCATGACCCAAAGGTTGCCATAGCAACTAGGAAATCCTACCTTATCAAGCGCTTACATTTACATTCCTTGCAGCGGCTTCCCTTTATGAATTAAATCCATCATGGTCTTCTATTCTCAAAATAAAAAGTTCTTAGGATTAGCTTGCAGAAACAAGGATCAAATGCTTTGATAGACATACACTATGCAAAAGTTAATTCAATGGTGGTTTTCTTTGGGGGGACATAGAAGTGTGGCATAATAAACAGCTTACGCCCAAACTTCCTGGCTTCAAAGAAAACTTAAATAGAGACATTGTGCTAGAAGCGACACATCCACTGCCTATCTATTTCAACCAGAGTTATCAAAGAATTAATCTGATTGGATATCATACATCAAACAGGTACACAGATATACAAAGAATTAAAACTGTCTGTGATCAATCCGGTTGCACACACAGCAATCCTAATAAAATTGGTGACAGTCAGGCAGATAGATCCAAATTCAGACTCAAGGAAAAGGAACTGTGACAAGCTTCACTTTCATTTTGTAGTTTTTGCCATTGTTTTTGGAGTGGTCATGGTATCCAGAGACAGCAACATGACTGCCTTTGTTTCTACCCACACACAATTACAGACAAAATGCAGAGCCCCCTCACCCTCCATCCTGGGCAGGGATGAGGAAGAAAGGCCTGCAAGCCAAGACTGCTTACACTGTCTCAACAATGGTAGAAACAGACACCCAGAGAGGAGGTATGAAGGGAAGGAAGCTCAGATGCTGAAAGAGCTCTTTCAAGCAAGACAAGAAACTGACTTCTAGGACATGCACAGGAAACCAAATCATTCAGAACATCACGGCACTGCTTGACAAGTCCTTATGGAGATAATGTTGAGATATAGATAGATAGATAGATAGATAGATAGATAGATAGATAGATAGATGATAGATAGATAGATAGATAGATAGACAGACAGACAAACAGACAAACAGACAGACAGAATAAAAGCAAGCAAGCAAGCAAGCTTCTAGCCTTAGGTACCAGATAAATGCCCCTCCCACAAGGTCAGAAGATTATCTATATTCTGCTTCTGAGCACCTTCCAACTTATGCAAGTCTCTGATGATGCACACAGACCTCAACCCAGTTTACATTGTCAAAGAACTCTTCTTTCGCTCATCTCCACATGCAACTGTCCAATGCTGACTTTGAAATTCCTCTCATTTTCCATGTTTTCCTCTATCGGGTTCTGCTGCTCAGTCCTTTTGGTCTCTGCTACTTATATGCCTTTGAGTATCAATCTATTCTCTCCTCTCCTGCTTAGAGGCTTGCAGCACAATGGAGAATGGATAAATAAAGAATCAGCTGGCCACAATGGAAGAGAGTTTCTTTAAAGTTCTATTAAAACCAAGTTTCTTCTGCCACCACAAGCCTCCTCCCCCTTTTGTGTTTTCTGCAGCTAATAGGAAGCTGACATCTTGGCTTCAGGTTTCTTTTGTAGGGTATGGGGGAATAGGCATCCCAATTCTGAAGTGTTCAAAGAGGTATGGCACATTGTGCCCCTGTTAATTTATTAGTAGCTTGGGAAAGAGTTGGAATCAGACTGGCCAGTCACTTGTTCCAAGAAATTTCATTCTTATCAGATTCTTCTAAAAGCATAAGAACCTTGCAACACAAACTTTTATGAAGCATAAAGTGTGATTTCGATATAAAATGCCTATATGCTTTTCTAGACATCAACCCCCTTTTGTACAGGAAACATCATTTAATGTCAATTTTTTAATTAAGGTTTATTCATCAGGGAACAGACTTCACACACAATATCTACTAAGATGAATGACCACCCACCTACATGGAGATGTATTATTAAAGAACCTCATAGTCTCTTATATAAAGCAGAATTTTAGGAAACACTTATGTACTGAACAAAATACAAGAGAACTGTTATGTATAGTCCACTTTCTTGAATAACTGAAAATTGGGATAATTTTACATTAGTGAACAAGATGAAAGGTCATGAGATATGTCCATCAACCACTGTAGATGCTAACTAACTCTCAAGGAGAGGAGAAACTGCTGGGAAGCCCTTTAATGAACTTGACTATGTTGTTCTGTAGGGAGATCCACAAACATACCCTGAGAGCCAAACGTATGGCCAGGTCAGAGTTTTAATTTAGTTAATGCACTTCTCATTCATTATTGGGCCTCGGTCAAAACCTGGTAACCAACTTATGGATGCATTGTTGAATTACCCGTCCTTCACTTTCCAAAACGAGATGCATTTAAGCTGTCCATCAATGCCTCATGGAGGGAACAGCAGAATGGATGGAGTGAGCGATGCAGTCAAAAATAAGAAAGACGTACATCTTGCGGTTGCCTTTCATTGGTACAGAAAGTATCTCCGGCTAATCAAACATATGAATGTAATAGCTTTGATAGATATCTAAATGCGCTCATCTGCTCATCCAGATATTTGAACTCAAGAGCAGATTGCATTGCCCACATGGCAGGAATATTTGTATAGATACCTCGAACCTACTACAAGCTTTTTTTTGAGGGGGGGGGAAGTTGGTAGGAATTTCAATCAGAAGTATTTAGATAACTAAATATTCTTTGACATTATTTTCCTTTGGAAAAAGTTAACTGCAAAGAAAAAAGATGGCCCAGATAGCCAGATCCTAAAAAATAAAAAAAAAAAAATTACTCAAAAGGTTTACCTTCCATTAATAGAGAAGACCCTATGTCTTCCCCACCCCCAAAGCAATTACATTGTTTCCAAAGGGAGGAATAAACCTATAAACAACAGCAAAAGGTTGTGGGAACATTTTTAATCCAGTCCCCATACTTAAGCCAAGGAGAAAACACTCCAGTCTGGTCCGTTACTAAGACTGTCTCATGCTGAGGCCGGTGTTGATCTATTCTATACCATACAGGAGTAACTAGGTCCCTGGTATCTGAGATTTTCTCATCTTAAGATTGTTTGTCAGTTTTTAAGTCTGTATATAATAAGACTTTAAACTAATAAGGTTAGAACTGTCATGGAAATGAAAGACAAAAGTTTAGAGTGGAATTATGCCTTGCACTAGCTGCAAGGCTATGTTCTGTCAAAGGCTCCACACACCCTCACTTACTCCTCAGACCCCTCCCTTGCATGCCAGTGGACCTGTCACATCTACATTGGCTCTTCGGCTTTAGAGTTAGTTCTAGGATTCTTTTGTTTGAAATCCTCAACTGCAGTGTCCACGTGTTTAACAACTTCAAATGTCTCAGTCCTAAATAAATTACCATAGAGAACAAAGACCTGCTGCTGCCGGCATCTGTACAAAGTCTGCAAATGCAAGTCTAAAGAACAGGTTTTGCTTAATACTCCCTCAGTGAAACAAGCCTACCTACTTGGCCTTCTAAAAGTGATTACTATCAAAGACAGAAAGTTTGTGTGTGTGTGTGTTTTTTTTTGTCTTCTTTATGGAATATGGTCAAATAGATAAATGCTACAACCAAAGGTTTAATATTAATTATGCTGGTTGTGAAGCATTCTAGTGTCAGTTGAAGAAATCCACTTCTGTGTTCTGGAAGTATCTTTAGAGAAACCTGTGGCTGACATGAGAGGTGAAGTTACAGAGAACGCCTCATACATTCAGAAACTAAAACCACAAGCTCATTCTAAATTTGCGTTTTGACTCGCAAAATATACTACTGAGCATTAAGAAGCAAGCTGATCCAACGAGCACTCGTGGACAACAGCGGTGCAATCATGAATTCCCCTACAAAGCCTCCTGCTGTGTTTCCCACAGTAAGAAACACAGTTTGTTAATGGTACCAGTAACTTCATCACGCACATATGCACCATTTGTATTACACAGAATACAAATACTTCTATGTTATCCTGTAAATTTCTGAATAAAATTCATTCATTCCTCTATTTAGTCAATTAAGAAATATTTATCAAGACACTGCTGGCTATGAATATAGATGATGATCTCCCCCTTTCCACTTCAGACTGCTATAGAGCTGATAAGCATTCAATTAAGCTGCAAGTTATATAAAAGGCAGATATTTGCTTCTGTGGCCTGGCAAGAAGCATTTAAGCAAGGCATAAACTGTACTCACAATTGAGAATTAGATCAGAAACGCACTGCAGAAACCAATAATTTGGGGTTTCAATTCTCTTTTATCTTCTTTTTTTTTTCTTCCAACTAGCTATAAATCATATCACTACCCATTCATTCTAAGACATGGGAACACTTAAGTGAAGGTTCTGTTTATTCATTCTCCAAACCAGTGACTAAATTTAAATAAAATGTTCTAGGGGTTAAAGGAACACGCCATTTCTTTTAAAGTTGTCAACCTTCTAAAAAACAAAGTTTTTTAAAAAGGAGCACCAGAGGAGGACTTGGCAGTGCATAATTTTAAACATACAGATTGGCCTCAACCCAGTGGGCTTTTCAATTCAACACAACCAAGAATTCTGTCAAAGTGAAAAGGAAAATAAAAGAGAAGAAGAAGGGGGAAAGACATCATGAAATTTCAGTGCTTTGAGAAAGTTTGTTCTTCAAGCTTTGGGTTTTTAGCGAGATGGATGTGCCACTTCAGTTGTGAAAAGTTGTTTTTCAACCAGTCCTTTTTTAAAAATTTGTCTTTTTATCAATTATGAAACACAAATCTGCAGCGGGTTGGCTGGGTGGCTGGCTGGAGACAAGGTCTCTTCACACAGCTCAATGGGCCCTCCTGCACATGCGCCACTATTGCCCCCCCCCCCCCCCCCCCCCCGCACATGCGCTACTGCGACTAGCCGGCTCTCAGCTCTTCTAAGGACTGTCCACCTGAGGAGCTGAACCAGTTGTGTTAAACTGCTCGGGCGGCTGAGCTGTGAGCCATGTGACCAGAACAGACTTAGCAGCGTCTAAGGCTCAGTGGGGTAAGACAGCCATTCTAGATCCACCCTCAGGCAGAATAACTTGAGCAAGTCCTCAAACTTTCTGATCCTCCACGTCCTCATCTATAAATGGGGATAAAAAGCATTTTTCCTGGAGACAGTACAGAAGCAATGGGTGAGCACTGTTAGTCACGTGGTGTGGCGTGGCTCCTCAACCCACTCTCCGGTAGATCTACAGATTATTTTGTTTAAGAAAAGAACACATTAGCCTAAGAGCACAATATCAAATACATTATTTTTTTCATAAGAAGAGGGTATTCTCTCGGGAGAAGCTTGGGTCTCCAGGCAAGCTCCTTGCCCACCGTAAGCTGGTGGGTCTACCTGTGACCAAAGACTTACAGGATGCACCTGTTGATATGGTTGCTGTTGGCGGTGGTGATTAGTATTATTAGGTGGAAAAGAGTTAATTTGAGGTAACATGCTGAAAATTAAAGATGCAAGCTTTGATAAATTCTACATTTTGTACCATCAAATTTTCTCTATTCTCTAAAATACAAGTTTAAGTTCCTTCAAAGGTAAAAATAAGGTATAAGTGAGTCATTTTTGTACTAGGGACAGGTACAGAAATAGAGAGAACTTATTAATAAATGCAAAGACAAGAGGTACAAGGCCCAAGTAGGTTCATAACGGGAAAAAAAAGGAATTCTCCATTTATATGGAATCAGACAGTATAGGAAAAAAAACTTAAATTATGTTGATGAAAATAATCCCGCCAGCCCACGCCTTTAATCCCAGCACTCGGGAGGCAGAGGCAGGAGGATTTCTGAGTTCAAGGCCAGCCTGGTCTACAAAGTGAGTTCCAGGACAGCCAGGGCTACACAGAGAAACCCTGTCTCGAAAAACCAGAAGGAAGGAAGGAAGGAAGGAAGGAAGGAAGGAAAGAAAGAGAAAAGAAAGAAAGAGAAAAGAAAGGAAAGGAAAGGAAAGAAAGGAAAGGAAAGAAAAGAAAAGATTTCCAAAGCTTATAGGACTAGTTCTCTCAAACTGAATGTGACTATATATGTGTATGCATATGTGTGACTGGTGTGTGTGTGTGTGTGTTGTGGTCCAAATTACTGAGGTTATCTGATACATAGCACCTCCCCCCTAGATAAGTGAGGTGGGGCTGAATTCCATATCACCAGATCCTAGAAAGAATAAGAAATAGTCATTTAATAAAAGGCTGAGGACAGGGAGATGGCCTTGGATACATTTCAGCTTCTGACCTAGAAACACACATTTTTAAATGGAGGAAAGGAGAAGAGAAATATTTCAGGGGACATACAGGTCTGCAGAGCCTTATCACTTCACTATGCTGTGAACAGCTTTCAGAACCATCTGATAGCAGAGAACTCTATTAGTTACACGCACTGTATACTGGAAAAACAAACAACTGCCACTTTACATGGTTCAACTAAGCCACCATCTAACATCTAGAAAGTAGAGAGAAGGAGCATCGTACAGTCTCCTATTTTCTGTGACTATGCAGAACTGTGCCTGAACTTCAGTTCTCATCACAGTGTCAAAGGGCCTTCTTAAGAGTACAACAAGTTTGAATGAACATGGCTGATCCCCAGAGAAAGGAACAACCCACAGAGATGACTGTTACCTCCATGGCTGACCTTGGCTGGGTCAAGTTCTTCATACCAAGTATCTCATTGGAACTCACAAGAGGCCCCAGGCTAAGTCCCACTAGTCAACCCCATTCATGGGTGGTTACACTAGCTTATAGTGATCTAGGACCTTGCCTGGGTGCCCAAGAATCTCACATAAGAGAATTCCCTTTAATAATGGGAAGAAAAAAACCCATAATTGGCATGGTGCTGCATTGTGGAACACTGAATATGTAAATGAATGATGATCACATCATTCTTTGTGTCAAGAACTCCATAATTCTTCTCTTCCAGCTCCTTATGAGCTGCACAAGAACTGCTGTAAAGCACTCTATGTTGCAGGGGGCGTAAGAACATATTCCTTCTAGCCATCTGTAGTCTGGTACCCATCTTTCAGGCCCTATGGAGTTCTAGCCCTTACTCTTCCAACCTCTAGATTTCAGCTTTAATACACGTGGGACTCTGTGGTCTGGCTTAGTTCACTTAACACAATGTCCTCCAACCCCATCCACTGTACTACAGATGAAAGGGTTTCATTCTTTGTTATAGATGAATAAATATATCACACCTCACACTTTCTTTATCCATTCATCCATGCGTGGGTGTCTTGCTGATCCTCGGTCTCTTGGCCACTGAGAAGAGTTACTGAAAACACAGATATACATATATCTCTGAAACACTAGTTTAATTTCCTTTGGAAATAAACCCAGGAGTGGAATAGCTGGATTATATGCTGGTTATAGTGTGGTACAACTAGGTAAGTGAAACAGTTTTAGCCCTTTCGACCAATATAGATAATGCATACTTTTTATTCCATTTTAAAATCCAGATCACACAAAATAAAAAGACAGAACAGAGTAATGAGAAGATTCTCTGCACAAAGAAAACAAAACTACCAACTTGTCCAAAATCAGGGTATCTTTAGCTTTACCCTCGAGGGAGGGATAAGGTTTTTCTCCCTTAAGGTATTTATTCATCATCTACTTATTGTTTACTAACCAAACATTGATTGAACATCCCAGCATGAATAGAACATATCTCTTCCTGCAAGAAGCTCACAGTGAAGTGTGGAAAGCAGAAAGAGAAACGAGTTACAGAGCACCTGGACACTGCAGTGACCGCCACATGAGATGCTGGAGTTAAGTGAGCGAAGTGAGATGTGGACAGGTCCACCGCCAGAAAAGCAGCGCTCTGCTTCCTGCCTCAAAGCCACTTGGAATTTCTATTTTTGGATGACTCAATTTAATGTGCCCTAGACATTGTGCTTATTTGTGAGACATTGCAAACAGATTAATATCACTACAAGATGTGCTCCCTCCTCTCGCCTTTAGCAAGCAGTTTGGCACCAAGTCACCCACGTGTTGACTGTGGGAGGGCAGGGCATTCTATAAACTCATGGCTGAAATTTACAGTCTTTATTGAGTAGGCTTAATACAGCTAACTTATGAGCATAAGATGACTCAGTTTCAGGAAACACTTTAGAACCACTCCTATCTTATGCAGTATCAACACTAAAGTTGTGTCAGGGGTAAGATTATCTAGAACGCAGACAGCTTGGCCTGGTACACACTTGGCTTTCACTTCCTCTCCCTCCCTGCCAAAAATGTAAGAAAACTCAAGGTGATTTTTGTCCATATGAAACTAAAGTTAAAAGTTTGCTCATATTTAAACAGTCAGATGACGATACTGTCTAAATCCTACCTTAAAAATGACATTTATTGCCCAGCAAGAACTCTGATAATCCTTTGTTTGGGAGAGAGCAGCAGAAGAGATTAAAGTCAATCTAAGTGCAGGCTTACAGGTCCCAGAGATCTGGACATATTTCATCCTCAGCGTCTAGAAGGTGGGGAATAGAATTCCACTATGCACTGCATTTAAACTATCAGACATAGCTTCAAAAATCTAATCAAGGTAGAGGAAAATATGCTGTTGGTGATTTTTGAGCTCCTTAGAGGAAAGACAGGAGAAAAGCAGAAGGTAGTAACATTGGTAACCATCTTTCATGTCACCGCAAGAACTGTTTGTGAAGAAAGATCACGAATGGAAACCTGATTTTTGCATTAGTCAGTGGCCATCTGTATATGCTATGTGAGAGGATTTGCAGGCCATAGTAATTAAGCCTTCTGGGTTTTCCTGTGTAATGACTAGCATACCAGCAGTACATGTAATATCTTCTCAAATAGAAAACCAACCAGCCATCCAAACAAACAAACAAAACAGTAAACAGCAACAAACCAAAAATTACAAACAAAACAAAAACAACCCAAAGAAATCACAAATCTACCATCCTCCCTATTCTATCATGCTTCTCAATACGAAAGCAGAAGGAGTTGAAACATTCAAATGGACGACAGCAAACATTTGCCTGACAGACGTACACAGCTATTTCAAAGTGAAACAACGTGTGTATGCAAAGCTCCCAGTCCTTACAGTTAACTTGACGAAGGTGAGCTAAACTGCCAATTTCTACAATCATTTCTGCAAACAGTTTCAGCTCAAAAAGCTAAAGCGGGGATGATTAGCAAGGGCAGCATTGGCTATTGTATACAGTCGCACAATTGTGAAACTTCCAAAGCCAAGATGGTAGGCACCAAGCTGGTTAAGAAAGCCTAAGAGGTTCAAGACACTCCAGCAACTCCATCTCTGCTTCCACGTAAGCCCAGTTGCAGGGATGATGTGTCAAGTCCCTTTCTCCTTTCCTGGCCTTCCTTGCATAAGACTAGTCAGGTGCCTGACCTCCTTCCTATGTGAGCAGGAGGACCAGATGCCTTCCTGAGCATGGTGGCTAAGAAGGCTGTTTCCCTTCTACCTTTTCAGGAAGCTGAAATGGTGTGGCCAGGATGGCTCCAGAGGCTAGCACACAAGATGGCAGAGCCTCTGTAAACTTGGACTATTAAATGGCTGGGTGACGCTGAGGTAACCAGATATGTGGAACAACACCCAGGCTAAGGTAGCATCTTTACAAGAGATAAATCACTAACTCAAGCCACTATAAGTGCCATGCTGTCTATCTTCCCTAATCAAGTCCTAAAGACTTACAGATAGAGACCACTGGTGATAGGCACAGAAAAGACTATTCACAGCATGGATAGTCTTCTCTGTGCCTATCACCAGTGGCCAGTTCATCAGGGAGGTCAACCACATGACCCCGCTAGGGCAAGAGTCTTCCAGGGTAGCCCCATGCAAACACCAGGCCTGTCTCAGTAAACGGCAGACTTATAAACACAGGCAGGGCAATAGAAGGAGCCTTCCTCTGGGTTCTTCGCTCTCTACTGCCTGGTAAATTGTGTGTGAAGATTACGTGGGTGGACACTGGAGGGGAGAAGAAGGGTAAAGAACCACTAAATAATTACCTTAATGAGCTCAGGTTCCTATTATACCTCAACATAGACACTTTTTCTTCTTATCCCCAGGGAATTATTTCTACTATGAATATAAAAAGTTCTCTCACACACAAAATAATTGCCCCAGCCCTCCAACTTCAAAGGACATGCCGTGGTGTAATTAATAGAAGTGAACAGCGCTGATTTCTAAGAAACACAGCAAGGCAGACAAATGAGCCCTCCCAGTGCTGTCTACACCAGGGTTCACGCATGGGCGTGTGGAAGCGTTCCTTCTCTGCTCACTTATGAAGACTTTACTTTAAGTGCCTCCTAGGTACGATGCTGAATGCCACCGACACAGTCATAAACAGTGCACATCATTCCTGGGCTCAGAAACCCTTTCAACAGGAACTCCCGGAGCCAGCCAGACTGACAGACATAGCAGCAGTGAAGGACAGACAGCATCAAAACGCCCACCAGGTCGTCACTCACAAGACATGCCAGGAGAAGCTACGGCAGAGAGATGATTCCATCTCATAGGCAGAGTGACCATACCCAAGCAAATAGCTTCCAAAGCTAAATCAATTCCGACCGTGACATATTGGCATCTAGAACAAATGGTCACTTTGAGCGAGAACTTGTTTAGTAAATTAGGGGAGGGAGTTCATGAAATGTTGGAAATTCCAGCCAAGCCACTGGGATGTAAATTGTGATCGGATTCTGAGCTGACACGTTAAACAGTTTAATTTAGGTACAGCTCTCAGCAGTGTTGGGCATATTTGAGAGAAACAGATGCCTTGAATCATTTCAAAGTACATTCCTGTCAGAAATGTCCTTTGTGACACTGAAATCAATTTCCTACGCCTTTACTAACTGTTCTACGAAAAGAAAAAAGGAGGAAGGAGGAGGGGAAAAAAGGCTCTTTTAATCAAATGTCTTCCCACTGAGGCAAAATTAAACCCAAACCTATTAAACAGCACAAATTTACGTTCAATTTTTATAATTAGTGTTGCTGTGACAGATAGGACCACAATAGGACCGAATGGGACACGATGCATTTATGTCCTGGAGAACTACCAAAAGTCCTTGATTTGTTCTGAGAAAATGAGGGAAGTCAGACGAGGGCGTGCTGGGTGGAAGCTATGCTCCAGCTCGGGTCCACACACATCCTGAGGACAGCGCGCGAGGACTCTGCTTCACTTAAGAAGCTGCACTGGCCGCCCGCCCGGCGGCATCTGAGAGCACTGACCACCCTGCCATGTTAAGGCACCTATACAGATGCCGTGGAACAAACACAAATCTCACGTTAGTCAAAAGATAAACAAGTCAAAATGCCATCAAAAAAGACAGGAATGAGAACAGACTATGCAAATATTACAGCTGTCCTATCCCTCCTGAAGAGGGATATAGTTCCTGTGTTCTCTACCTGAGCAACACCAACTAAAAATACAATGATATTTTCTATTGGGAGTTTGACCTACCACAAAAGTCCATACTTCTGAACATACAAACACACACACACACACACACACACACACACACACGCACACACACAGTGCCATTTGCTCTTGGCTGACAGAGTACACACACAAACACAAACAAGCACACACACAAAAGTACCCTTGTATTTTTACTATGAAGCCACTGTAGGAACCCAGATTTTTTTTTCTTTGAACCCAGGCATTCTCTGAAGTCCCTGGAAAATTATGTTCTCTCAGAACCCATATTAATTCACCAGCCATGATCATGAATAAGATACTGGTTTTAATGCTTAGTATGGAAGGTTTGCTACATTGTGTGGCTTTTAAGGACAAGTGAGCTGACTTGTATTGTACACTGTCAGATAACACAGTGACTCATCTATGGTCAAGGAGACAGTTCATTTTGAGAGAGTGAGTAACTCTGTGGGGAAGGGCTCCTGTGAGCAGCAGGACAAAACTCCTGGGGCCCTGAAGCCTGTTGGTGCCTTCTAATCCCTCTGACTGCTTAAGAGTCTGAGGTCTGGGACACAGGGTGTATAAACCCTGGTGCACAATCCCCATCCCTTGCTTAGCATCCGCTCTTGCTAAAGTAAAGAGGCTACAGAGACACCAAGTGTCTCTCACCACACAAGGACCCCTGCCCAGCAGAAGCAGGAATTAACAAGCCCTCCCATAACCCGTGTTAGCACTTCAGTAATTTGGTGATGGTTCTGATCCTTTAGGGAGGGTACCCTCCTCCTTCCTCCTACTGAAACAGCACACACAGCTCTCTCCTTCAGGACACACAGCATGAGAAGCTGTGTTTCCATCCCTCAGCAGGGAGTTGCTAGCATCTTTTCTTTAACCGTCAAGTCCAGTTTACTTCCTGGAGGTGGGTGATACACAGGGTATGCACATGCCGGCTTGTGCCCGTGTGAGCATTGAGGAAGGCAGAGCAGGAGTTAGGATGTCCAGTTATATCATGCTTGGATCTATTCCCTTGAGACATCTCACTGAATCTGGAGCTAGGCTGCTGGCTAGCAGGCTGCAGGGATCCTCCTGTGGTCCCCCACAATCCTATCAATACAGGTTACCATGCTCAGCTTTTTACAATCTGTTCTACTGACTTGAACTCAGGTCCTCCTGGCTGTGGAGCAAAGGTTCTTATCCAGCGAGGCAAGCCCCCCCCCAGCCCTACTAGGGCCTTTAACAAGCAGTAAAAAGGACTGTGTGACAAGACAGAGTTGAAGAAATACAACATGCTCTGCTGACTTACTAGTCAGCAAAAGTTAATGAGCTGCAGCTCACGAACATCTCAGTGTAAAACCACAGTGTGTGCATGTTATGAAATTACTCCACAAAAGATTGCTTAAGCAAATTTACAATGAAAAACAACATCAAAACACCAAGGAGGCGCAATGAATATAAAGACAAAGTGCACTTAAACACCTGACTTTAAGGGAGAGGGTGCAGGGGAACCCTCAATCTCCAACAGTGATTTTTTCCCCCTACAATCTAGAGTAAAGTGGGATCAGCCGCCTCCGGCACTTCTTCCATCAGTATAGTGTTTATACAGATAGGTAAGTCCAAACACAGAACACTGATCTTCAATTGCCCCTGCAGCCATGAAGATGGCATGCAAAAATCCCTCCATGGGCGCTCTTCAAGTGGCTGAAATAAATACACAACACCTGGGGATGAACAAGAAAAATTTCAGTGGGGCCCACGGGTCTCTAAAGAGCAGATTAAAACTAGCCTATAAGCTAATAAGAGCGGTTATAAACTGTGAACAGCCAATGCCCTACGAGGAGGAGCATCTATCACCTTAACATGCTTAAAAAGTGGAGAGGGTTCATCCACGGGCTCCCGGCGGCTTCTATTAGAATGTTAATTGTTCATACCAAAGAAAAGGAGACATAAGGATGGCTTTCACCATCATGTGTTAAGTTTATTTTTGTTCTTCTGACCGGTTCCCAAGGGGCAGGAGGCTAATGACTATTCTTCATCATCAACTGCAAAGGATATTTACATCCATCCTGTAACCATGACAGCTGTGTCGCAGATTCCCTAACTGCCTCTGCCACACGAACCAATCATCTGGCATGAAGCTGCAAGATGGAGTGCCCCGCAGTCATTATTCACCAAGCACTTTCATTAACAAACTGCCCTTAATTACAGTGGTAATTGCAAAATTATTTCATAGCAGCAATTATTTTTCTCAGCCAATCCAGGCTATGTAAGTAGGACATTGCCTATGAAGATGGCATAAGGCCAAGCAATCTATGACCAAAGATATGTTTTAATTGTATGACCAACTCAGTTTCAAAATATTGCATCAGAGGGCTCTGAAATTATATTACACAGCCCATTATACAACACACACACACACACACACACACACACTCACTCACTCACTCACTCACTCACATACACATGTTGATAAAAATGAAGCCAACCTTTTCTGTTCTTTATATGAAAGCAAGATGCATTTGCAACACTCACATTAAAGTACCCAAACCAATGCTGTTGTCTTGCTGAGTAAAAATAATGAATTTCTGGCTCTCAACCTATTCTCTGAGAACTGCTGAACAAACCAAATGATCCATCAGTAGGCTGACTCCCCTTCACCCATGTCTTCTACTTCAGAATCCTTTGTCCCTTCATATCTACACTGTACTCAGCTATGAGAGAGTGCTGGTCTACTTACTTACAGATCTCAGAAACAAAATCATAAGAACCACAACCAAACATTACAAATTGTAGGCAGAAAACCATCTGCCCTCCATTGTTCCTGTTTCAACTTGAAAATTCATAAAAATTTACCCTAAGGATACAACTAGAGCCACAAGACCTCTCGCTTGGAGAATAGTGAGTTTTAGATGAGGTTAAAAGTGCACAGAAATGTGGGATCTGGGGGCTAGAATCGTGGTTTAATTAAGATAAAGCTTTTAATACCATAGCCAGATGATAGCAAGGCAAGAATTGCTGTAGGAAGTTTGGGTATTATCTGATTGACAGTGAAGACTTGTGGAAGCAAGAGATGGAGGCAGCTTTTGCTTAAATAGTGAACACACAAAGAGGCACAGGGTGGAGGACGCCACGGGCCATCCTGGGAGTACAGTTGTATTCAATGAACGTCAGGTTCAGAGATGTAATAAGCATGTACTATAAGACTGCACTGAGGTTCCTCCCTTGTAGGAGCAGGCAAATGTAGAGAGAGGAAATAAATAAGGATCTGTAATGTAGCTGAATGCTTCATGTTTTAAGGGTCTACACAACATTAACCTAGAGCTGCTGAAGACATAGAAAGAAATAAGAATAATTAACATTTATTGTTTACTTCTTACATGCCTAGCATTGGGCTAAATGCATTTGACGCAATAATTCCAATGATAAGCACGAACAATAGCATCCTGAATTAGAACTTATTTTTATGACCATTTTTAGAGACAAGAAAGCTGAGGTATAATGAGATTAAACTGCCTAAGGTCACTATGGTAGAGACTGCTAGATGCCTAGCATTTATCCTTGCACCCTTGGAAACAGAACCTCTCTCTTTACCCTGTCCCACCTTCTTGACATCTGGGTGTTGTCTCTGTGAGCTTTTGCATGTGTGCATACATGCACAAACATGTACATACATACTCAGGAGAAAAAAAAATCACTCTGGGAGAGCTCCTTTAGAGGCATGAGGAATTCTTAAATGACACAGTCACACAGGAAGTATCTAGCACATTGGTATCTGAATACAAACTGTTGCTTCGAAATCCTTTGTTCTTCCTGTACAAGAATTCCGCTGCTTAGGACAGACCAAGGCTAGAGCCTAGCTTGCCACTACTGGTTAAATAACGATTCTCCTCTAAGACAAAATTAATGTGAAGTAGATAAATATAAATGGAAAGGTGACTATGGAGGATTAACATGATACCAGTTTTAAAATAAACACTCCTTATCACCTAAAATTATCAGGCATAAGTTTAAGTTAGTTGCCAACGTCTCCGTCCGCCCATGTTGAACAAAGCCACAGGAACGACAAGACATCCATATATTGAGTAAGCGGGAGTAGTCTAGTTCCTCTCGTCTATTTTAATTAGAAGGAAACTCAGTTCTGTAAGGAAATGAAATGCCAATGATTTTGCAATAAAGTCTGTTCCCATATAAAAATAATTTTAACTTCTCTCGCCCGAGTTTTTAATAATTTGCAGGGTGAACTCCGTTATTGTTTTGCATTTCCTCTGCAGAGAGGTGTGCACACACACATCTCCCTTCATTACACGCTGGTGAACAGTAAGTAAAAGGCTAACTATCTTTTATTATTTAAAAAAATGCAAAATTACTGTTTATGCCTTCCTCTTTATCTTAAATGCTCACGTATCCTGTGGTTGGTAGGAATCCAGAAGAGAAAAGAGAAAAGCTTCATTCAGCTAAGTATGAAAGTTGGGTTGCCAGGCAGGATTTCTGGAAGGATGATGTAGTCATGTGCTTTGTGGTCTACAACACCCTTAGAAAATCAGAGAAAAGAGTTTCTTTATAGAATTTCAGAAGGTTTTTTTTCCCCCAACATAAAATGTGGGCTTTAGTCAAAGAGAAATTACACACTCTGATTAAAATATTAGTTTTGAAGTTCATGATTTAACCAGGATTCCAATCTAGTCTCTGTAACACAGAGATGAGACAAATGGATTATTCCATCCAAAGTAACTATTGCTATATGCTACAAGATCCACATAGTTCATGCTTTTAACAACATTACAGCCAGTAAGTGAATGTATTTCATTTTGATGATTTCATATATTGCATTAATGAGAAAAAATCGAGGCATATTATCTTAGGATCTAAAATATTGTGCAATTATAAGTTTTATGCCAGCTTTCAAGTAATTCAGTTTTTCAAAGATAGTAAAGGGAAGAGTTTGAGCTAGACAGATAGTGTCTCCCTTAACAACTAAAGTACTTCTACTCAACAATTAGATTTCCCTCCTGGAAGGCTGCACAGTCAGAGGGAAGCAGTGAATTCATTCCATATTCTGTTCACTTAGGGATGCTTTTAACATCCTCTGGAGTAAACAGTCTAACAGTAAGCACACAGTACCTGGAGGAAATGTCTACCCTAGGACACTAGCTAGGCCCTCCGTAGTGACTAAAAGCAAATATAATAAAACAACCTGATACAAAAATCAGTGCTTCTCTATCTAGCCAATGTTCTCCCAGCACTTTAAAACATGCAAATCATATTCCAATGCATTCTTAATGCCTGCCCCAGATTACACAAAACAACACCAGGGTAATGAAAACCTTCATAGACTTTATTTGCAAATATTGGAATGGATGGATGGTAATATGCTATAACCACCCAGTTAGCGCTTCTTCCTCCTAACACCATAGTTCAGTTTGCGTTAGTGTCCAGGTCCTCCAAGATTTTCTGATGATACCATTGCCACGTGTCCCCTCTTCCTGGCAGTTTTGTCACACTGGTGTGACACTCTAGGCACAGCATACCACGGGGTTAGAGCGCTGCTTAAGGGAACTAGAGGAAAGCAATCATCCCCCACAAATGCACCATCTGCTGTGCCTTGCTGCTTAATTAAACTAAAACTGGTAGGTTCTTAATTCTCATAGCTCATAAAAATAAAGGTCACAACAGAGCACTGGTATCACGTACCATCCACACAGTGTACAGTTGCTGAAGTGTGTGCTGCCAAAATCATTCAACAGAGAAAATAGAAAGCCCCCATCCCACTGACGTCAGAGCAAGCATGATTCCATCTGTTTGACATCAGATCAATTGACAAGACAGCTGCCTTATCAAAATGAGTGACTAGAAGGACAGAGGTTCGATGCCTGGCCATCACTCTTCACATCTCCCCCAGAGCACTTGCCAAGAAACTGCTCATACATTATATAACAAGAATTCTTAGGACCTCATTCATTCATTCATCTATTCTTCAGTTGCTATCAAGTGTTATGTAAGCATTTGGGGGTGATATGAAGATGCATTAGACACACACTCAGACAAGCTCAGTTGCAAATGACTTTATCATATACAGCTTTACTGCACATAGGAGACGATAATTAATGCATTTGGAATATACAGTTCAGTGGTCTCTAGAAGGTGCTAGAAATCTCTAGGAGGTCCACAGGGCCCAGTAACTGTCACTAGTACCTAAGTTATGAACCCTGCCTTCACCCCAAAACCATTTCATAATTCTCACATTTCTCGCCCATCTTGGCAACCAGTAATTTACTTTCTGTCTCTATAGCTTTGCCTTCCCTGGAAACTTCAAATAAATGGCACTTCACTCACTTAGCGTGGTGTTTTAAGCTCATCCGTGCTGTGGTGTGTGCTGTGGTTAAAGACTGCATAATACTCCACTGGCTGGATATGCCACATATTCTTTATCTATTTTTAAGTAATATGCATTGGAGTTGTTTCTGGGTTTTGGGATTATGAATACTGCTACTGAACATTCTCTAGCATGTTTCTATGGAAACACATTTTCATCCTCGGGTACACTGCTAGGCATGGAACTGCTGGATCCTTTGATCACTATTTTTAATACTTTAAGGAACTGCCAAACTGTTCCCAAATTGACCGCATCATGTTACATCTCTACCAGGAATGTATAAAGTTGCCAGGTCTTCCACACCTTTGTCTGCAATTATTATCTTTTTTTAAACTTTAGCCATCCTGGTGGATGGTGAAACGGTTATCTTACCACAGTTTTAATTTGCATTACTCAGGTGACTATGACAGCAAATGTATTTTATGTGTGCTCTGACTGCATCAGCTTAGAAGATGCTCTAAATACTTATTTCTAGAAGCCTTTAGTCCGTTGTTTGGTATAAACATATGAAATACTATATTAAAAATCGTTTCGGCTCCAATGTGTGCCCTTTCCCATAAAATAACTAACATGTTTTTCTTATCTGTAAATTCCTTTTGATGTTTAAATAGAAACCTAAGTGTCTAAACCCAGAAAAATGTCCAAATTCCACAGTATATTTTAACATGGGGGTTGGTGGGAAATTTTTCATTTGACTAGACAGCTCTCTCTAGCCAACAGGCCATTACACAAATCTACTAGAAGCCAACTAGTGAGTATTTCTAAAGAAGATAAATGACTTAGAAAATACAAAGTTACGAGAAATTCGAGAGGATGAAATGACAGAAAAGCAAAACAGAAATTCAGTTTTAAACAAGGCCATTTAAGAAATGCTATAGAGGTAGAGAGACAGGCTCGGAATCTACTTGAACTTCTGGGGGAATATGTGGAAGATAACCAGGAGTTATTTCCCAGAACTCTGAATGAATGATGATGTCATTTGCCCAGAAGTTGGAGGAGGGGGTAAAGAAAAGCTAGAAATACTACAAAGGAGGGCAGGTTCCATGACTGTGGCTTTTGTAGTGGACAGAAGGGGGCACATGCTTAAGCTGATGTGAGCCTCAGTGGATCTGGGAGGCAGAGTGGTGGGGCAGGAACAGGGGTGCAGTACAAGGTGACACAAACAACCCAGCAGGGTGCAGGCAGAGTTCAGGAACAGGTCTGGGTTAGGGATGCTAGTGGGGAGGGGAGAGCTGTGCTCATTCACCCGCAGGCAGAAACCTACCTTCTTAACTCCTTTCAAACCAAATCCCTCCAGCGTGGAACAATGGAGAGCTTAATTCAGTGATATAGTTACGAAAGGCTGATGAATGAAAATAATTGATCCTCATTATCTCTTCAGCACCTTTAATGCGCCAGAAACAGCGCTCACCTGTCTCCCCCCTGAAGTCTCCAAACTGAATCACGCATCTTGAACTTCCTCGACTGTAGTTCCCCCTACCCTTTTGTTAAACTTAACATTTCTTTCCAAAGAAAACAAATAGAACCAAACAATAAAATAATGGTTTGGATGCCACTCTGTTCATAAGAAACAAAGGAAATTCACACGTGAAGTCAGCAGCCCTTGTAGGTTGTCCACTCCAGTGCCCATTTATAACTGTTCTCTCTTTCTGCTGTGTCCAAGGAAAAGGCAGCCGAAACAGAGACCTTACCAAGCAATTACGGGTGAGGAATCTTCTGCCAAAACAGTTAGTACAGACATAACCTTTCTTCCCATAGAGCTTAGCATCATACCATGGCCAAAGAGAGACCTGATAAATACTACATGCTGAACAAGTGATCAAACTGATAGGAGAAAGAAAAAAAAACAACCCTAAATATGAGGAGCGAGCAAGTGGAGAAGTAGGGTGCTTCTGTGAGAAGTTGAGGTTACTGCGCTTCCTGCCTCCTGTAGGTGGCGCCAAACTCCTTGAAGAAAGGGACAAGCAAAGTGAAAGGCTGCTGTTGTGTCTACACTGACAGACACACTGACTGGAGAACCCTCTTTGGTGTTGGCAGTCTCTCTTCAAAGGCAGCTCTTCTTCACTGTGCTGGCAAGCTCCGGATCAAAGAAATGGTTCACCTGCACTGTGTTATTTATGAGCTGCCCTTTCCCTCTGAGTGCCCAGCCTCGAATTACAAATTACGGGATGACCAGCTCTACTGCAGAACTCCTCAGTGTTGGGCAAATGGACTCCTCAGTGTTGGGCAAATGGAAGGTTTGTTACGGTGGCTATTAAAAGGATTGGCAAAGGTAAAAGAGCACTTTAAAGCCATTAGGATACCTGTGCTAAGTCTCAGTAAAGAAATGTCACAAAGCTGCTATTTAAAGCCACCAGCCAGAAACCTGTATTCACAGGTAAGTTGGGCTACCTTGGCAGAGGGCTCTGATGCCTCTGTCAGGTTAGCACTCAAGAGTGCCAGTGAGGCCCCCAGGAACACCACCAAGATGTGCACTTCCTGGAGGGTAGCCAGAACTGGGACTTTGGCCCTCACCATCATAAAGCACTGGAATGTTCCGTGCAGTGGTAGTGGGGAGGACTAAAGACGCTTGCTCAAGCAAGAATAAAAGAGGCTATGGGCAGGGTGTGTCTCTGAGGACTATGCAGCCAAGCAGGAACTGGATATTTCAACCCAGGTTTTCACTTGCATTCTCTAGATCCAATTTTTATAACAAACAAACATTTTCTGCCAACATCCTAAAATTTTTTTAACAGCAATCGCCAAACCCGACTTCTATTCTGCACAATTATATAAGACCGAGCACTGCTCTCATTTTTGAAGCTTTGTTTTAAGCTCGCTCATTAATCTTTCAGTCTTTTCCCATCTCTGCCTGACTATAACTGCCCTGAATTTATCCAAGCCTGCAGTATGCCAGCTCACTGGTGTCTAAATCATGGAGAGCTGAATACACATTCTACTCAGGGGACTCTACATTTCCATCAGAAAGAACCAATCACAGCTTAGGAGAGGTAAACCTCTTTTTAATTGTATTCTATGATACTAACAGGCATTCATTACACATGGACCTTAAAACAAGATTCGCTCTTGGCTGCTCATAATTGTATTTCTACAGCAGTTTAAACCGTTGGCACCTGCAATTGCTAGCAGGCCTAAGCTACGAATTTCTATTATCCCAGTTTCAAGGGTTACATTTAAAATAAAACTCAGAGGGGCCAAACATTACATACACACATATTTACACAAATTAAATACTATGCACAAGTCAATACCTTCTGCACACAAAACTACATTAAACTCAATTAGCCCTAAGCAAAACCACAGGAAGCAGGTTTCCTGTGAACCCAGGGTGCTCTTCCCTGCGCTACAGAATATAAAAGCAGCTAGATTATGGAATTTTGCAGGACTGTCAATAAAGGCTTTTAAAAAACATTATCAATACTGATTTCCTAATTAATTAGCTTATATAAAATTAGCATAAGACAATCCAACTCAAGGAATGTATACACACATAACCTCTAACTTCTGGGTATAAATAAAGAAGTGCTCTTTAAACATGCAGAGGTCGGCAGGAGTTTTTCCAGAAAAAAATAATTCTAACTCTGAGCCACAAAAGAGTCACCAAACTAAAGTACATTGTCCTTCTTGTTCTGGTTTTCTTCTTGATTATGACCAAAATTAAATTATACAAATATTTCACTAAATATCTTCTCAAACCTTATAAATATTAATATGAACTCAATCTCCTATGTGCCCGGCATTTAAAAATCCATTTAAAAATCTTGGAAACTAATTTAAGATTTCCATCTAGAATACAAATTAGCAAGTCCTCCGCCTAGCTGTGTTTCGCTCAGCACCCATATCTGCACATTTAGTACCGAATGTCAGTCGGTAGCACTTAGAGACCATGAATATTAAAACCAAGCATCGCCTGCTAACGTAGTTGAGCACAGCAAGTCTTGAGTTTGTCATGAGCTGAGTTTGCAGCAAACAGACTGCTGCATCTACAACACCAAGACCTTTTGTAAATTCCCCCATTGTGCAAAGGGGACAGAAAATTTATGTTAAATGGACAATCTGGGAGGATTGCATGCGCGCGCACGCACACACACACACACACACACACACACACACACACACACACGCTTTATATACCTGCTCTAATTGCACACCACCCTTACAGTACCTTATGCTTATACTACATATCTGCATACTTATCTTTACATACACACTATCGAATCAGATTCTCTGCTTTGCGGGCGTGTTATCTCTGTGGAGGCCAGGTGACTAATTTGAGCTAACAAGTAAATTTTTAAAAAGTAAGAGCCCCAAGACCCCCTCTCTGCCACATGCTATCATGCTGCCAACATCCTGACCCCTGCTGGACACTCCCTCCAATAGGGAACAAGGACTCTGGCGCCTGCTTGTTTTTCAGGTGCACTACCACAAGTCTTGTTTCTTTAAGCACGTGGGAAACCAAGTGGGTTACCCTGTAAGCACACCAACTGCCTGGCACAGAAAGCAGAAGTGTATGACTGGGATTGGGTTCAGGACTTAAGTTCCAAATGAAGCATGCCACCGCCTACGACCCTCGTAAGACCGCCCCAGCCCGCTGTCTGTGTATGAAGCAGAATGTGATCGTCCCATTTCACAGATCACTGAGGAGAACAAACAAAAGGATGCTTACAGGGTGCTGGGCACAGTGTGCTCATGCATGCTGCTTGTTATCATTCTTTGGGATAGCACGTTTTATTAAAACATCATCAACACTTTCCTATGGACTGCTCTGCAGTTCTTTAATTTGTCTCTCTATTAAGATCTGTCTTAAACTCAGGAAGTATTTTGTTCCTACTCAATTTTCTGCCATCGGCTCCACAGCTCTCCAAATCACACTAAATTATCCTCCTGTTTCCGTAGACTTTGAGAGACTTGGAGTCTCTCTTACAAATGCTGTACTAAGCCCCCATTTTGGGGCTGATTTTTCCAGCTGCTTAATCATTTCTATTGACCTCTGCTTCTTACCAGATTGGCCAAAGCTCTCTGATAGGAAGACACCCAGAGTAACAATTGGAATTAACCTCTTAAAAACCTAAAAATTAGGGCTCATTGAAATTCCTACTTTATGCCTTCTCAGCATCATCTCCAAGGGCCCCGACACAGCCTGCCTCTATCTCAGCATCTCCTCAGTGGGCTACATCACAACAGATGCTCTGTACAGATTTCAGAATAAGCACAACCCTGTCTGTCTGTCTGTCTGTCTGTCTGATAACTATGAAGAAATGGTGCAACTCCTTATTGGTGGATGGAATGACACTCCCCCTGGTTTACAGTTTTAGTTATGTTTTCTAGGTTATCATTCATTGCATAGTTATTTTAATATCTACCATGTGCCACAGTAAACAGGCATCATATGATCATAAACACACTTTATGTTCTAAATTCTGGTTCCCACCAATAGTGTTTGAAAGGAAATGCAGTAATGTTAAGGGTCAATTTAATTAAATATTACTTGGACATATATGGTTCATAACTTCAAATTCAGTCTCCTGAATTCTAAGTATACTAATAAGGGCCCTATGAAAGTGCTCCATACATTTTGGCATATGCTAGTGAGGTATAGATGTGTGTCTGCAGGCAGTGAAGGGAAAGGAGCATGGAGGTGCCATTTCCCTATGGCTGGGTGGGAGCTGGGTTTCCCATACGATTCTGCTTTCTCTACCGAGGACTATATTCATCAATTTATAACATATTAATTACACAGACTTCCAATAACTTTCAAGCACTCTGTCTACTTGCAAAAAAAAAAAAAACAAAAAACAAAAAACAAAAAAGATCACAACAGAAGACTCACAATTCAGTACATGTACTTTCCCTTACTGGCCCTGCCAGGTTCCAGTTTAAAATCATCGTCCAACATTTTTCAGTGTTAATCTGTAATTTGAAACCCTACCTGGCAGAGTTTCATCTCTCAACACCTGAGGTCAGACCCCTCACATCTGAAAACTGAAACACAGTTGGTTCATTTGTCTTGGTCTGTCTTCTCTAATAATCCTGGTCACTTCCAGGTTGGGTCTATATCTCCCCAGTCTGTCACCGGTGTCCTGGGCATCTCTTTCCTGTGTTTTATAAGGACAATTATTTAGTTACTCTAATTGGTGTCTTAGGATGCTCCTTGTCAGTCCTCGGTTGGCAGACACAGCCTTTTTTTAGGTATTTTATGCATTCACAATCCTGGGCTGTTCTGTTCATGTCTTAAGGCAAGCCTGTTACAAAGACTGGGCTATATTTCCTCAGTCTGGTTTTGAAGCTATAGGATTCTGTTTTAATTCTTCACCCATAACACTAGGCTTGGCTTCCTGTTTGTGCAGACTTGAGTTCAGTTTGTTGACTTTAGTCTTCAATGTGACAACACTTGAAGACTACTTACCCCACAATGCAATTTGATAATCCACTGCTTACTTGGCAGCATCCTTAGGATGACGGAGATCAATTGACAAGGATGTACCTCCAAAGCCCACTCTTCCTTCCCTACCAACATGGAGTTGGGGCAATTACCCGGCACTAGTGACTGATAAGAGGCCCTTGCAGATATCCTAGTGCCTAAAGCAGAGTCAAAGCCTGGCTAGCAGCCACATTCCAGTCCTCAACTTCTGAACAAATAATGTCACAGACCTGCCTGAGGGCAAGGGATGGGCAGAATCATAGCAGCTGTCTGCTGCATACCATGAAGAGACTGAGGACACCAGTCATGGTGAAGATAAAGCAAGACCAGGCTAGGACAAGGAGAGCAGGTCTCTGTGGGGATGGGGGAGGGATGCTGAGTCAGGAAGCTGCGATCTGATTTCTACAGAGAAGAATGAGACAGTTCCGGCCCAGAACCCAGCATGGGCTCTGCGCCTGGTACTCACTGTGGTTACTTCTGGGGATTTGTCGCCCTTTCAGATAATTTCATGGGTATTTTAAGGAAAACACAGAAGACACTGTTCACTGCGCTTCCTCTCACTCTGCTCTATTCTTGGAAGTTGGAGGTTCAATCTCCAGTGAAACTTCTCACTAACATTCTGTTCAGTTATTTGTGCTCTCCAAACAATAAGTGTTTTTAGGCAAAGACTTTCTAGCCTCTCCAACAGAACAAAAGAGCCTCCTACACAGAGCCACACATTTCCATTCAGAAAGCCCTCAGGCAGATCTGTGAAGCTTGCCATCATAAGACCCATTTAATTTTAAATTAAATTAAGGGCCCAAAAGGTAAGCGCATTGTTCAGGTTATTCCAACTAATGTCCTAAACCTACAATTTCAATGATTCTCCATCCAACTGATGACTCCTACTGTAATAAAGAATTCATGAACCATGGAAACAACTGACAAAAATAAAATAAATAAATATCACTCACTGCTTCGAGAGAAAGGCATTCACACAGCCTAGTCCCCAACCCACAAAGGGTAACTATCTAGGGGAAGTTTTTGTCAAGATTTTTATCAAGTCTGGAACTCTAAAGAGGTAAAAATGGGCACTAAGGATGGCTTTCTAATAAAAGCATGCTAAGTTGAGATGGCCCCAAATTTCTGAGGACTACCAGATGACATTCACAAATATTCACACAGGCAGAGCTACTGGGATAAAGATGTAAGGAAGACGAAGCACAAGCCTTTAGCTTCCCAAGGTTCCTTTCTCCCAGGTGAACGGGGATGAATCTGACAAATTCCCTTATTCAACACATTTATTGATCCAATTGCCCCAGTTTTTGTGAAGTTTTCTAACAATACTCAGCGACTTCAAAGCTGCAGGAGGAAAACAGATGGCAAAGGAAGGACCTAGTTTGGAAATTCTCAAAGAAGGCTGTGCAAAGAGATGTGCGGCCCAAGCATACCCACCGTGGGACACTGGGTGTCTCTGAAGGGGCTGTCCAGCCTCCACCCTCTCATCTTCCCACAATGGAAAACAAGGGCAGACCAAGGAACAAAAGGGGAAGACAGGAAGTTTCTAGAGAAGCACGGGGGAAGTGTAACACGGCGGTGTATGTAGGAAGGCTGCTTCAAAGAGAAGCTAATAGAGTTTGAAATGCCGAGAGTGGAGCGGATCTATCAGGTGTGGCAATGTGTGTGCACAGCTGAAGTAGAATAAAGATGAAGGTCATTTGAGATGAGGGAGTCAGAGAACTTGGATGTAAGTACTAGAAACGCCATTAAAGGGATGTGACACATCCTCAGGGTTCTGTGTGACTCCTTGAGGACAGGGCAAAACCACTTGGAGGCAACTATGACTCCATGGCTATTGCTAGGGAGGGGGAACGGGCAGTGGGAAAACAAAACTGATAAGCCTGGAGCTTCTGTACTGCTCTGGCTTGGGCCCAGAAAGCCCCTCAAAGGCTCCTGTACTAAAAGTTTGTCCGCAACATGTAGCTCTGTTGGAAGATGGAACCTTCAGAAATGGAGCCTTGTGGGAGGAAGTTAGGACAATGGGGACGTGCCAGTGAAGAGGACATCAGTACTCCAACTCTTCTTTCAAGACAGACTTCTTCTGCCGTCCCTCCCAGCCATGATGCTCCACACAAAGGAACATGGTCAACTCACAGTGAACTGACACTTCCGAACTGTAAGCCAAATAAACGCTTCCCCTTTAGACTTCTCTCGGCCATTGCGTCACAACAGTGTAAAGCAAGTATGTAAGTTTGGTTGTCAGTTTCTAAAATCAGAATGAGGGTTATTAGAGCTTAAAGGAGGGGACATTTAAGCCATCCTTTGCTTGCTGCCCACTACAATGTGCTGGTGGACTCTGGTTATTTCTTTAAGAGTAATTAAGTGAAAGCAACTGAGAAATAAAAGTGAAGTGAGAGGAAATGAGCTGAGAGGAAATAAGGAGAGTCATGAAAGACAGATACCCCCACTTTTCAGCTCAGGAGTAGAAGAGGGGGTGGCATTCCCTAGCCATTTGGGAGTGTGTTCTCCCCTCAGATCACCACTGCCGCCGAACTCCACCCAATACCTTAGTGTCTTTCCCTACGTAGCGTTCTCTACGTCCTCTGTGCACACTGAGCCATGTCAGCCCCACCTCACCAGATCCCCGTATCCCATTCCCAAGGGTTTGCTGGCCTAGTTTCCCATCAGCTCTTCCAACCCAATACCACAGAAACAGACTTTGCTGTCTCCCTTCTCCTCTGCTGACCACCTTGTCACTCCAGAAATCCATCATGCAAAACTTGCTTGGTCTCTACTTTCTCCCTTTCCCCATTACCAACTGATGAACAAACCCCAAGAATTACAACTAGATTGCAAATCCATTTCTTCTCTTCCATTCTGACCTCTAACCTCAGGGCCTAGCATCTTTACTCACCCAAATTCCCATGAGTTCTTACCTGGTTCTATAGACCTCTAACATAACCTCCACACCATTACCAGCTCCATCTCTCCAAAACAAAACAAAACAAAACACCCAGTCACATTGACTCACTTCCCCACTGAAAACTTTCCATGAGGCCTACTGGGAGTTCCATAAGTTCCAAGTCATGATGTGTTAAGAGCCTCACAAAACCACTGGGAGGATCCCCATGATTGAAAGCCAAGAGGTGTTTTCAAAACTACCAACCATTAGTCAACGGTCCTTAGCCTTTATGAGCTCACAGTCCTTTCAGACCGTCTGATAAAAGCTCCGGTGCTCTGCCAAAAGCATAAGCACACGCCGTTACCTACAAGTAAAGTCTGGCAACCAAGTTCGGGGCATCTATGGATGCTCAAAGACAATCCAGATTAGGAAGCCTTACTTCGGTACGTATTACTTTCGCATGGATACACAGAACTGCAGTATCATCTCAACAGCATTCCAGCCCCACAAACAAGCTCTCCTGTGGGCAGTCTGATTATTCCTGCAGATGTCTAAAACATTCATCAGCAGGGTCACTGGGCACATAGTGAAGATGGGCAGAGAATTAGTACAGTAGTTAGCATACAGGCTCACAGTCATTCCATCTGAGTGCAGCTGTCCCGATGCACAACTGTTTGAAAAGAACAGGTTATTTTGAAAACAATCAGCTGAATTGAGTCAAAAACTGGCCAGTAGGCCTTCATTCTAACTGAATGGAAATGCAGTGAGGGTCCTTCCCTTTCACGTAGCTCGGTGATGCAAACGCAGACACGTGGAAGCTGTTCCATAGCACACGCGCTCATTATTCATGAGCCTGCTCCTTGCAGCTGCATCCCTCATGGGTTGGCTTAGCCTTGTCTGTCTGTATATATGTCCTTCTACAGGGCTGTGCATCCACATGGCATGGGTCAGTTCTCAAGGAAGAAGGAGGGAGGCATGTTGACTGTGTGTAGGACACATAGTACAGAATTTGCAGAGGAATGGGCTTTAAGCTCAATACATTTGAAGCTCTTCACTAGAGAATGGCCCTAAAATGTACATCTTAAAGCACTGACTATCATGAAAGGTTGTAGCACTACCAGTGACTGACCATAAGCTATTCACAGGTGACAGAACACCTTAAGTAAAACACCACATTTCTCGCTGTATCAGAGAGTCAGAGCACCAACAAAGACTAGGAACTCTGTACTACTAAACATACATAAGAAATGAACACCGGCCTATAAGTGTGAGCCTTTTAAAATAAGCATTTCATTAACTGTTTTTACTTGCATCCTGAAAATTAATATTTTTGTACATAATATTCTAAGACATATCCCTTTGGAAATCTGAGTTGATGTCTTTCTTTTCTCTCGAAAAATTTCCAACAAGAAGTTTCAGAAATCATCCAAGACTTCAAGCTGAGCTTTTCCAAAAGTACCTGTACTTCCCTATTCGGTCAGCAGATGGCAGTCTCATGCACTGGTAGGCCAGAACAATCATAAATCTCACAGTACTGCATTAGAGGCGTGGCTTGCACATCTTGGGGGTCAGAGTCATTTTTAAATTTAAAGTTAATAGAGGACCTCAAAAGAATTTGTTTACTTGGGCTATGAATATAGACTGTCATCACATTAGAAATCAAAACAAGAAATTGATTCTTATTAATCCAATTAAGATATAACAAATCCATTACATGCTATCAGAGACATTTTAGCACAAACAACTACATTTTCCAAGGGGTGAGATTAGAGAAAGGAAGTCTTGGCAAGTCTCTTAATGTCTGGTTTACTAGAAGACACCTGGGTCTCATGTTTTCCATTTTAGACTGTTGTAATGAGCTGTTTGTGTTCAGCAATATAAAAAGCACCAGCCTCACACAGATATGTAGTTGGAACAGGGAAAAGGGCTTAGTAGTCCCTGGTGATAGTGATGGGTACTAATGCTACACCGAAATCAGCAAGTGTTGGCTTTCTAATGGATAGACAGGGTGGAGTACCTGAAGCCATGACAAGGAACTTTCTATGCGGTCACAGGGAAGTCAGCTGGCCACTGCTGCACCTCTTATTCATGAATTTTTACCCACCTGTGAATTTTAGCATCACACGATAGTCACTTAGACATCAGCCATGCACTGCGCTTCACAGCTCTTCTGGCCTGTTCCATACCTCAGCTTCATGGAATCACTATGGCCACCGATCTCAGGAGAGTCGTCTCTAAGTCTTAGGAAATCTATCAAGTGCAAAGTGGCGGGTGAAGCTTTTTAATAATTCTTATTTTCCATTCAAAGCTTGAATATTGCTGCTGACAAGACACACTGCCCGTTATTCCCTAGAAATGACGGGCTCACTTATTTTCCAGAAACATCTGCCTAACACCCAAGCCTTAATAACCAGCTTGGTTATCATTCTGTTGAGAAACAGTAAATGATGTTCCATGGAATACCAAGTTGGTTCCGTTTACACTGCAAATGCAGCAGCACTCTCCCCCTCCCCCAAACCCCAAAAGATGATCAGAGAAGCCTGTGTGTCCCTCACCTTCATAAACTTCCAGAAACACACAGGTCAAGAGCTGATAAAATTAACCAATCTCTTCTGTTTCATCAGGACATTCATTTTTACTGTGTGTGAAGAGCACAGGTATCGTAGGACAGTATGGTGCCCTAGAGATGATTCGGGTTAATGATATGTAAATCCTAAGTACCCCTGCTTGTGTACAGAGGCTGACACACTAGGAGTGTCAGGGTCAGGTTGAGTTCATGGATTCTCTGAAAGGATCATGGGTGCTCTGGGGCTGGATCACACTTGGACAGGTGTGCCTCAGAGTTCCCCTAATCTCACACAATTTGGAGTTGCATAGATAGTGTCTTGACTGTACCTGTTTCACAGAAGCAACACTCAAGATTATTTATCAAGGAACCTTAGGAAAGAAAATGGCAGGAGGGAAAGGTGAAAGGATTTTTAGTCAATCTATATTCTTTACACTCTATTGCTCTGTATGAAAATTAAAATAAATGTGCCAATATTTGAAACAAAAGCTGAGTGCCACAGTAGGGAAAGATCAAGTATGAGTCTTAGCACAGTGGGGCCTTTGTTTCTAAACATCTGGTTAATGAGAGACCCCGTTCAGTTTTCTCATTGACTCTCCATGCCTACTCTTGGATTGTACCCTTTTTAAAATTGTTGTATATATTAGAAAAGGGGAACATGAAGTGGGGGGATAGGAAGGATGGGATAGATTTGGAGTGGGGGGTGAATATAAAGATATACTCTAAGAAGTTCTCAAATAATTAACAAAACATTCTATTAAATAAAAAATAAAAGTGAGAATATGGAAGTCTCACACACACACACACACACACGAAACAAGTTGGGAAATACTAGATTTCTGTTCTAGCTTGATGTATATATTCACTCACTATTTAATCCTTTACAAAGATTAGTAGATCTCACCGACAGAATGAGAAGCTCTGTCATTTCAGTTGCGAAGCTAAAAATAAGCCTGGGAGTGCTCTTCCAACTTCTGAGAGAAGCACGGCACCAGTGAGCATTTACACGGCATCTCATGGAAAACAGCACCATCGAACTGAAGATCTGCTTGACGTGTACTCTGTCACCGTTATTCCCAGTAACCATTCATTAAATACTCTGGTGAGGTTTGAATGCTTAAAAGCTTCGCACACACCCTCTGCCTCATTTCTTTCATCCTCACACGTTCGAACCAACTGTCTTATAGTAACATTAGCACCATTTTACAGAGGGGGAGATCGAGAGTTGGAACATCGTTTTGTTCACTAATACAACTGGAATGAAACTGTAAAACCAAGTGTGCTTAACCCTCACTGACACCAGAGACAAATTCCTAATTCCTTCCTCTTTTCAAGTGGTTCCTGGGGAAGCAGTTCTGCTTTGTGCCTGAAGGCATCTCTTAGATGTTCTCTAGTTTCTGAGCATCCCATGAATTAGAGGTTGCATAATCCACACTTGGTGCCTGTATTTGCAGATGTGCTGTGGACACTGCCCCCTGGAAATGCAAATTTGCCTCTTACAACCGCTAAGTGCCTAGCTTGCCAATGTGCTATCCCACTGACCATGACCACAGATATTTTCCAGCACACCCAGGCTGCTGTGTCTCTCTGAACATGCCACTTTCTTTTCCTCCACCATGCAGCCACATGCCTCCTTTTCCAGATCTGTGGAAGCTCCATCCGAGATTAGCATACCTGGGCTCTCTGCTGACGTCCCTTCACAAAGCCACTCTGCTCTAATTCTTCCTGTCCTGTATCATCCCAAGCAAAACTATCCTTTCTTCACTTTTCACCCTCTTTGGAGTTCTCACAGTTTGTGCCACTGTCCTTTATATAAACTAGAGACCCACAAATGTTGTTGAATTAACACAGCACGGAGTGGTGATAATGATACCAGTTTGATAATGGTTTATTAAAAATCCACTTCTCAGGGAACTTAGATAAAAATGTTATGAGAGGGTCACACTGCTGCTTCTGGTCATAAATCACCCAAGATGACCAGGAAAAAACAATTACCAGCTCTACACTGAAGTGGAATTTCAGCTCTGTTCTAAGAGATTGGGAAGCTAAGCACAAAGTTGCTTAGCTTCTGCACATCTGCAAATACAGTCGGCCTGGATACAGTGTAATAGCTTGGGTTATAAAATACCAGTCTGCAGTTTGGGCTTTCCTCAGGAAGTGAATGAATGAATGAATGAATGAATGAACTGGGGCAAAGCTCACGCTTCTACAACTATTCAGTGGGGGAAACAACGCAGCCAGAGTCATCAATGCTATCGCGTACGGTGTGTTAGACGCTAGCGTAAGCACCTTGTGTATCTTAGCTCCTTGAGTAATCACAAAAGGTGACTAAGTGGGGACCGTTATCAACTATGTTTGATAGATGAGAAAATTAAATGGCAGAAAGGTACAAGAAATGGGCCTTTAGTGACTCACACATCTAGGAAGCAACTGAGCTGAGCTGCAATGTGACTGAGCTGCTCCTATCCTCTGCGTAACCTCACGTTCATGTCTCCAAGTTTGGAGACGCGGTCATTTGGAAAAAGACAGAAAGAGTCACTGGCATCTAAATCACACCAGTGTACCTGAACTTACTGTTTCTTTATAGAAGATTCTAGTTCCTCGAGCCCAACATGTGCTCAAGTACCGTAATCACTTAGGCCTCTAATGGCTCCCCCTGACCAATGTAGAATCCAGGCTGTGGACAAGCGATTGGCTGTGCCTGCTCAGATAGAGCTCAGCGCGCTAGTCCAGAACATGCCATGGCTCAAGTCCCTGAGGTATAGGTGACTGTGTCACACACTGCTTCCTCTCCAAATATCTAAGCATTGCTCCTGGTAGGGAATGTAAGGAAGCAGAAGACTGCGCATGCTTAATGTGTCACAAGACCCCGTGTGATACCCTCTACTTTAAGGAGCTTTGTTCCAGCTTCTAAGTATCTAAAGATGCTGTCATGTCAAAAGGCAAGCAAACTGGACCAGTTTTCAAAGTGCCTTTCTCATGCTTGCTCCATATAGGCCGCTCTAGTCCCCTGCCTCTTCACTAACCTTACCAGAGAATTCAAATTTTCATTTTAGCATATGCTCCATTATTCAATGATGTACTGCCATACACACCGCTATCTAATAGCAAAGCATAAACAATAAAGGGAAGGCTATCAACTCCAAAGTCCAACTTATCAGAGCTCAAACATGAGCCCTCTTCAATCCGCTACCTAGCAAGCCCAAGTGAGATTCATAATATTTCAGTTACAAAAAGGTAGTAGATAAAGTATTGATCCTTCTGCACACTCTAAATTGTATTCTTGTTTCCAATAAGATGCTGAAGTGCCTGGATCACATCTAAAATCAGTCTCCTCACCAAGTCTGCTCACCCATCCCAGGCCAGCACCTCTCAGTAATAAGTCAGGATTCCAAATTATGAAGCCACCTAAGAGCTAGGATTACAGCCTGCTTCTGGGACACTGGATGGTGACATCTCTGGTTCCTCTCAAGCCATTCCAGTAGTCTTTGTTCCTCGATGACTAAAAAATGTTCTTGACAAAATGAGTAAAAATCAAATGTGCACATGTCTTACTAACATGCTCACTTAATGAGAACAGAGCCAGGAGGCCGAGCAGGCTCACAGAGCTGGTTGGTTTCTGGTGTTACAGTATCCGGGCCATTGTTCCTAGGAGGACTCAAAACCTTTTATGTCCATTCCTTTCACGATGTTTTTAGGGACATTCTAGGAAACAGCCAGTATTGGCAATACTAAAGAGAATTTTTAATGATAAGGCTTGAAATGTTTTTTAGGGGAGTTGTGGAAAAAAGTTACACTGCAATGCGTGCTGTATAATGAGATCTATTTAAAATAAAATTTCCCCAGTCTGTGATTCAAGTCACCAAACATATAAATCTGCCTGCACAAATGGAAGAAAATATTGATATATGCCCTATTATAAGTAGCATATTTCAAAAATATTACTAATGAGTCTCCATGCTTACTCAAGGACTGGTAGCATAGCAAGGTTGGAAAGAAAGGAGCAAGAAAGGGAGGAAGGAAGGGAGGGGGGAGGGGAGGGGAGGGGAGGAAGAGACGGAGACCTCAGTCCTACTACTTCAATTAGAAAAAATTAATGTCTACATTGCCAGCTCTCAGACAGTGTGATGTGCACATTTTGAATAACTGTTTAATATTTACTTTGTTTGAAGGTGGTGAGGGTGGTTCAGTCAGTAGTTGGTGATTTGAGGAAATGCAGGAGGCCGTGCATTCAATCTCTGCCCCGACACATAAGGGAGTTTTAACTTTAAGGAAAATGAATTAAATAAATAAAATAAATACTAAAGATACTAAATATTAAAGATTAAATATCTCTTAGGTAAGATACATGACCAATTTATTCACTCAACAAATGTCACTACATGCTTTTCTGTGGCCAGAACTAGGTATGCAATATTCTGATTAAATTAAATGGCCTCCTGCTGTGCTATAATGAAGCAAAAATAAATAAAAGTTAGTAAATGATCAGTAATGACAACTAACTATCCTTAATTAATACGGTTTGAAAGCTTTAAAGAGGAGACTCTTCCACCTGCAGCAAATTAGAGCTCAGTGGACTTGGAGACAGAGCACAGCGTAGCTCTATAGGCGGCGCTCCACAGGAGGACTCCAAGAGACCGCAGGCTCTGCGCATGAGGGCTCAGAGAACCACAACACCCTTTGTTTCGCAGTCTTCAGGTTGAGTGAGATAAAGTTTACAAAGAAGTGCTGTGCTTTGCTCAGGAGATAAAACGTTAATCGAACTGTTGACCCAGATATAAGACACAAAATTATAAATTTGTCACAAGGAACCCTGATGGGAACAAGGAGCCTGAGAGGCTCACAGCTCTCGCTAACGGCAGCCTGGAGTCACTGTGCACTTAAAAATGGCATGTGGGAGAAAATAATAAAAAGATCCTGTCCCCACGTTTTTTTTTAAAAAAAAAAAAACAGCAAATAAGGAGTACAATATCTCTTTTGCATTCTGGAGTTCAAGTCTGAGCCATGCTGAATGACTGTCAACTCTCATATATGTGATTTTCGTCTCACAGCAATGCCGAGTTCCCAGTATGAACTTAGTGAATTGGGTTGCACATTATTATACAAACTAGATCAGAAGACAATTTACTTCATTCTTGTCAACAGAAATGCTTTAACATCTAATCCGGTATTCTAAGTTGAAACTTCATAAATTCCTTTAAAAAATGCATAACCGCTACATATGATTCCCGGTTATACCATCTACAAAGAAAAAAAATGAGTTATGCTAGCTATTTGTCATAACTGTCACTGAAGAATAAGGTACAACTGAAAAGGTTTTAACTTACCTTAAGAACTGTGACTACATTAAAATAGCTATGTGGGCATTGCTCTGCCATCAGACTGTAACAAGAGATTAGCAGGGTTTTTTGCTGTTGTTTTTTGAAAGAAATTAGATAAAAGTAATCAGAGAACCTAGGAAGAAATTCCATTCTTAGAAACTCAAGAGCTACATGTGCACAGTACCCCAGATCCATGCTAAGTAACACACAACATAGCATCACACTTCTGAGAGAAACCAGGAAGTCTCAAAATTGACTGTGGCCTGAAAGAGATCGAAGGAAGATAGAGAGATTCTGGGAGGACGGCTTGAGCAGAGAGGACAAGATAAGCGCCTTGCTAGTCTCAAGGTCTCCAGAGCCAAGGCCTGCTCCATGCATTAAGCCTTCCAGAAACAGTCATGGTACAGGCTCTCGATGCTGACACCTCCCCCAGCTCCATTTACCAGAAACCCACATGTCACCAGGAACCAATGCTGCCTCCTCGCTTCTGAAACCTGATTTCCCTGAGCCCCACTCATTTTTCTCCAATTGATGGATCCCTTTTTGAAAGCATCACTCACACGACATACATTTATGTATACTTGATTTTCTCGTTCTGTGATGAAATACCTGACAAAAACCACTGAAGGAGGAGTGGTTCATTTCGTTGCACACATTGGGGGAACAGAGTCCAGCATTGCAGAAGAAGGCACGGCTGAGGGAGCACGAAGTGTCCGGCCCTACTCTACCCAGTCAGAGACAGAGAGAGGCACCATGCGGTTAGGCTAGCTTCCTCCTTTTCAGTCTCCCTTTTTATTCAGTGTGGGTTCCCAATCCACAGCATGGTGTGTTATCACTATCAGTATCTTCTTTCCTCTGGTAGGTGTCTTTGTAAAATCCTCAAAACCACACCCAGATGTCTCTTATTTTGAATCCACACCAAGTCAGGCTAACGCTGATAATTACCATCCGCTTTATCATGGTTAGTTTCCACTCTCAACTCTCACACTAGAGAATATGCAGAGGTTCCTTATGGAACCTCGCTATATCCAAGTTGCTAACGGCTACTGACTATGTACTTGGTAAAAACTTATCATTTTCAACATACAAAATAATGTAGTTTCGATATTTTTTGAAAGTCAAAAGAAACACAGCAATTCTGCTTTAAGGATTTACGCTAAGGAAACAGTCACAAAGATACACAAACATTGGATGTTCATTGTGGCATCAGTCCTAATTACAACAATTATGGCAGTAATAATGAAAGCAATGATCTTGTATTGTGTCCTTTGTTTAAGGACCATGAAAGCAACTTTTCTGCATTATCTCATTTAACTCCAACTTCCAGAAGTCATAAAAGGGCTTACGGGGGGGGGGGGGGGGGGGGGGGGAAGGAGGCGGTTCCTAAGGTTATGTCCAAGGTCATGCAACTAGAAAAAAATGGAGTTGGAATTTAAACCCTAAGAAGTTCCTAAGGTTATGTCCAAGGTCATACAACTAGAAAAAAATGGAGTTGAAATTTAAACCCTAAGAAGTCTGACCCCCCAAATCATGCTCTTACCTATATGAGCTTGCCTGTGCCAAATTGTTATGCTAAGGACTTTACATAGCCATCCACATGCATCTGTCACAATAGCCATATGAGGCAAGCTATTATCATCCCATTTTGCAAATAGGGAAACTGGGTCACAAAGGTTAAGAAACTTACCAAAGATCTCATTGGTAAGAAGTGGTGGAGCTTGGATTTAAACCTAGGCAGTCTGGCTAATTTATACCATCTTTTTCCTATTTATAAGAGCAAATGACTAGAAATGACCTAAATATTCAGAGACAGGTTTAAATATATTTATGAATGTATGAACGCAGAGGCAAAATGTAAAGGGCAAAAGCTGGGTACTGTCAGCATCTCTACTTCTCCAAATGATTCTGTCAGATTATGCACATCATTTATCCTTTATTTCTATATATAAAGTTCATCTCTGTATCATATATATTCTAGAAGATAGCATATGATAACAGAGAAAGCACACAGAAAGACAACCACCAAACCTAAGTCTAAGACCCAAGCCTGACATTTATTACCTGTGAGACTCGAGTGAACTCAACTCCTCCGAGTCCATCTTCTCCCTAACAGAGAACTAGCTTCTTACCACTAATCTTCCATTTATCTCAGCACAGCTAGAGCAGACACTAAAACATGGTAATTACTACATTTTGTGCTTATTAAGAATTTTAATAACAAGAGCTAGAGTTAGATTAGTGGTTAAGAGCACTTTGGAGTTGTTGTAGAGGATCTGAGTTCAATTCCTGGCATATCCACATTGCATTTCATAACCATTTGAAAAAGTCCAGTTCCAAAGAATCTGGTGTTCTCCTTTGATCTCTGTTAGCATCAGGCACACACACAGTGCATATATACATGCATGCAAGAAAACACCCATAGACATAAAATCTTTTTTACAAATTTAAATAAAATAAAAGGTAACAATGGAATCTTGACAAGCCCAGAGAAACCTAATATACTGATTCCAAACTCACCTGTCAAGTTCACTTCATGGTCTCCTTTCTGCAATCTGACTCAAGATGTGAAAAGCCCATATATTCAGGCTTGGGGACTAGGAGGGTCACATGGCTTCAGGCTATCTCCTCTTATTACCAGCAGTCCTTTCTGGCTCTCCAGCCCCCATTACAAGAGTACAATGATCAGCACCCTGTTGGCCACTTCCAGTCCAAATCTCTGGCTCTAACCTCAATCAACGGTGTTTGCTGAATATTTTAATTGCTGAAACTTTTAATTGTCATTTTGTTAAGTCAGGTCAGTCAAGATTTCAGTACTAGCCATCATAATATTCCTCCAAATTTTCTGATTCTCCATATTCAGTCAGCCACTAATCTCTAAAACTTCTCTTAAGTGTTGCTGAGTGTGTCTACCAGAGGTAACATCTTCATAGAGAGAAGCCACCATCCCTACCCACTGCAGACATCACTAATGAATCACAGAGCATCTTCCTTAGCTCCCGTCTGAAAGGAACACAGACACAACTTTATGACCCTTCCCATCATACCACTTCAGTGAGCCCCAGACATGCACTTGGGTGTTGGGATATGAGGCAACACCTATGGTTCTCCCAAAACTACTACTGACTGGCTAACAGAAACCACTGCTCACTACTAGTCCACTGCAACAGCCCTCCTGCCTGAAAACTCAGACACAGGTATCCTTTTTCCACATGGCTTCTGGACCTCTCAGTCATCCTCAGCGCCATCCTACTCCCTGTCTAAAGGGAAAAGAAGACTATATTCTCCTCGGTTAGTTGCCCCAGATGTTCTACAGTCTGGTCCAAATGCTCCTTACCAAGCCCAGTGCTCACAATTCTCCATCAGAAGTTTTTAACACCATCCATTTTGTAATTCTTTCATCAAACAAAATCTTGGACAAAATCCCAGTTAAGTCACTGACCAAACCAGCAGTGTGGGCTCTAGCAGGCTTAGGCAAACTGCATGAGCTCACCTGGCTGTCTCAGCGGGCCGAGCCTCTTCTGCAGAACCCCCAGAAATACCTGCTCCTGTGCTGATCAAGAACACAAGAAGCTGCATCAAGACTCTTACTCCACGCTGGTTTATAGGTTCCTCTGTGACTATAAAATAAACCAAGGGCAGAACTAATCCAAAGAGCCTGAACACTTAAAACCCGAGTCCAGCAACACACATAGGCGTACCCCTCCTCATATACAAATTTAACATGATTTTCTTCTGCTCTGAAAATGTCAGGGCTCAGCAAGGGACAGGACAAGGTTAAGAGAGGCTGACAGAAAGAACTGGACGGGGTTGAAAGCCGAAGCCCTGCAAGTTTATCTACACAAGCAGCACAAGTTCCCCTGGCACACGCCCAGCTCAGTCCGCTGCCCTCCAGCTGCATAATAGCAATCATTTTTTTAAACACCCTCATTCTGTCCGACCACATCTCATAATGTGTAAAGCCCAGCTGGATTGCGTGTAGGATTTTGTCAGGCTGTCTTTAATCTTTAGTTTGACTTCCACTCCTAACCACTGGGCTGGCAAGTACTTAACTTGCTGATGTTTACATGCTGTTTGTTCTATTAGTGGTCTTCCCAGAAGCACTTTGGGCTGACAGAGCCTAGTGGCATGGGTCCCACTTGTTGGAGCTAAACTTGAGGTTCTTTCCCCTATCAAGGACTTTCTTGCTTTTCCCCCGAGGTGTTCAAACATTTCTTCACTCCATTTTTGTTGGTGGTTCAACTTGACTTCTGAGACTCTGAATTTAAAAGGAAAAACATGCATGCATCCAACTGATTCCCTGGAACTATATATTAAACTGAGGACACTTTCTCCATTGGGTTTTGGGAGCGTCCATTCTTTTTAGCTTATGCAATGCCTCAGGATTGCTGTGGCTCCACAGAATCACAAGCCCTGTGGACCCTTCTGTGTAAATCTTATTCACACTCAAAGTTCCTCTTCTCAGAGATCTTCTTCAGTTTGCTTTCAGAACAGGGAAGACAGGATGCAGTCATCTTTCAAATGTCCACTTTGGCTACACATCCCTCTGGTCCTAAATTGACTCACTTTGCCACCATTACATGGTTTGGCTTGTACTCAAAGGACAATGTTTAGGAACTGAGAAAGAACGACAGGTCGAGAATAAGCAAACCAAGTCTGGAGGACTTCAGGAACACACAGATGAAAGACATTTCAGGGGCCTCATTCAGTGCATTCCTGGGGTGGGAGGTTTGGACCTCAATGAACATAAGTTGCCTGGAGAAGGTTTCTGTTGGGTGAAAGGCAGACGAGCTATCTGCAGTTCTCTAGAATCTATCATGCTTTATAAGTTTGTCTCATGGTCCATCCCAGGGTTTTGCCTAGTTTGTTGCTAAATTGTTTCTCTTTAGACTCCTGACCGTTTTCAGCAACAATGGTCAGTTACCTGCTTAAGGCATGCCCTTCGGTCTGATTAGATTATGGACGGTCCTATTTTAATAAGAACACTAGAAATACAAAGAGATGAAACAAGATGGAGACTATTAAAATTAGTACATAGACACCCATTCCCAATGCAATACCAAGAAAGATTGAAAATAGGGGTTAATAGAACACTCAGCATCGCCAATATGTACCAGGAGAGACTGTTGTAAGGGCTCTGCCTTCTTTTGCATCCCCAGGTCAAAGGTCAAGAGTGGACCACAGTGACAGTGAGGCTTCCAGATCCAAGGACACATGCCTTACTGGGGTTGGGCCTCTCACTCTCCTCATTCAGCACTGTGCTTGCCCACTCATTCAATAATATGATGAGGCTGACAGGAAGTGGAGAGCAGGTGTGTACAATATGTTGTTTTCATCTCCCCACTTGGAGTTATTAGCACCTCCCATCACTCACTGTGGCAGGTTCATTTGAATATTAGCATCACACAAGCTGCATCCTTGAGAAAGGAGGCTACTGCAGGCTTTGCTGGTGAACTATTAGATAATAGAACATTTATTTCACATCATTATAAAATTAAGCTTTGCTTCTGGTTCCTTAAAAGGCTAATTGGGAGCTGGAGAGATGGTCCAGCGTTTAAATGCACTGGCTGCTCTTCTAGAGGACCCAGGCTCAAGTCCCATCACTCACATAGGGTCTTTAGCTCCTAGGGGATCCAACACCTTCTTCTGACTTCCTAGGGCACTATGCACACACATGGTGCATGGATATACATGCAGGCAAAACATTCATATGAAATAAAATTGTAAAGACCAGTTATTCAATTTATCTTTTAAAATATTTATTTACGAATTATTTTATGTATATGTGCAATGCGTACCATGTACATGCAGGTGCCCATCCAGGTCAAAAGAGGGTGTCAGGTTTCTTGGAACTGGGGTTACAAGCAACTGTGAACTGTGGATATGGGTGCTGGAGGCTGAACCAGGGTCCTTTTCGAGAGTAGTAATGGTCTTAATCACTGAGCCTTCTCTCCAGCCTCTCAACTTTCCCTTCTCACAGACAAGAGGGTTCTCCTGACAGGAAAACATGAAAGGGAATTTTTTACCACAGTGATGATTATAACAGATTGCTTAGTCCAATGGAATATTTTCTCAACTATATAAAAACATGGATGTTAGTGTACTTAAAAATAATCATGTTACTCGCATGAGAAATGTTTTAATACCCCAGTTTGTTGCCGTGTTATAACAGTTTCACGGCTCAATTATGTGCTTGCAAAAGAGGATTCTGCGTCATGCACAATGTCAAATGTATATTAAGACTCAGCTTTAAACAAATGTACAGTCTGCAATCTGTTTCAGAAAGAAGGAAAAACATTTGTTTGACAAAGTGGAGTGTGAGAAACTATGGTGGCTCAGAAGCACCACTTCCTCCTGTACGAGCCTCAATATTCTGAGGGAGCCCATTGAGAGAGTATTTGGAAGGCCAGATCCTTCATTTTGGGAAGTTAATTACATATTATTAAGTTCCGCCTCTCATGGGAAATCAGCTTGAACACATGGACTGTGCCTGAGGATGGAGAAGACAAACCACACGGAGATGTGTTTGTTCACAGTAAGGTAGCTCCGTGCCCAGGCTGCAGGTATCCATGGTATTTCGGGATGAACTACCAAGATGACTGTGAGAAGTTTCCTAAGTTTGCTAATAAAGATGGTAAATTACTGGGCTGAAATCTGTCATTTGTTAATCAAATTTAATAGTAATTTCTTCCTGCAGACACATGCCGAAGACAAATTATCAATTTCTGTAAATCATAATTAGTTCGGAGGCAGAGTCCAATTCTCCTAAAGATTAGCTGTGCGTAGTTTAAATGAAAGGCACTCTGTTGCCTCCCAGAGTGGAAGAAACCTCAGCCCTCACTGAGGTCCTGGAGACCTTGGGTTATGACCACTGATGACTTGCAGTAATAATTTAAAATGTTTCTACTTTGCTATGTGCATTGACGCCAGTTTTAATTCAGTGAACGGGAACGAGACTGGGCGTAGGCCTAGCACGCGTCGTCCTCATCCACTGTGTTTTCCCTGTGTGGATGGCTTTGCTGCCTCTGAGACACAGACCCTTTCCAATCTTTAATTTTCTTTAAGAGTGGATAAGTGCCGTGAGCAAAACTGCGCACCGCTGCTCTCGAGGTGCTTATTTAAAAGGAAATAAAACATGATTAATTTCAAGTGCTTTACAATTAAAAATATATGACAGCAGGGTCATCTGGGCGATTTAACTACACAAGGAAGGGTCACAGGTCTGTGAAGTTAGAGATACCTTGAGCTAGACTTGGTGCATGTATTTATTGTCACTGGTAGCATATTAGATTATTAAAAGGGACATGCTAATGTGACATTTTACTATTACAAAGGAAACTCAGTACTAAAATTAGGACATAAATCAGGCAGATATGCTTCCAGACACGCAATCAACTCTCTCTTCCACTCATCTTCCTTTGCGCACAAAGGAGGTTATATTTAATTTCATTTTGTATTTATTTGTTAACTGTATATGTCACTCCTTCCTAAGTCCATGTGCATAACAAAAATTTAGTTGTATCCTAATAAGAACAGATTAAATTTAATGGAGATAAAACAAGGTAATTGGGATGTCAAAAAAATATACTTTAAAAATCAACACTAAAATATAAACCTATTCTTTTTTTACTATTCATCCAGATTATATTTCATGTGCAAGACTGTTCTCAATAAAGCTCTCTTTATTGCACAGTGTCTATACTCATAAAATAGCAAGACTTATCTGGGGAAAGGATCTTGACACTCCAACTGATTCCTTCCCCCAAACAATGGCTAGTTTTGGGGTGGAGACAGCAGACAACATAAAGTAAACGCCTGTCGTGAAATAATAATTAGCATTGTCAAAAGAACCTTGTGTGCCTCAGCTGAGTAATGTACAGTTCCGGTTCGAGCCCATATTTCAAGCCTGAAAGCCACGAAATGAAATTAGCACTTTCAGATTCTGTTGGTATTTTTGCCTGGAAGGAAAAGGGAGCCATTTCATACTCTCACACTAATCCAAAATTGCAAAACCTTGTCATCTTGCTTGCTTAAAGGGAAAGCTGTTCAAGCGCCTGACACAGAGGATGATGGAGGTTCAATGCCACAGCCGCCTCCTCCCTCTCCTCCCAACTTCATTGTTTTGGGTATAGCCATCAGCCTGCGACTAATGATTCTGATTTTGCTCAGTTTGGAGGTGTCTACAGAACTACGTGCAGGCCACTCATGGTAATAAGGTCAAGCTATAGGCCTGATGGTACTGTTAATTTGAAAGTATTTTGTTGCCTTATACATACCATGGCAAATGTGTGATCCTGGTCAAAAGTGAGTCAAGAAGTCCAGAAAAAGTGGTCCACTGGTTATTTATCATGAGAGAGATAGGGGAAGGGTAGAGAAAGAGGGTAGAAGAAGGACACAGGCAGACGGAGCCCTGAGAAGCCTGCATGCACCCGGCCACCCTGTCAAGAGGTGCTATGGCTGCTGTGCTTTATACAGCAGCATATTCAGGTCAAATACACGCACACACCAAACAGAAATGCACAGTGATTAAGGAAGTAGCAAGCTAGCCAATTTATTCTGTTTGTCCCATACTTTCAAAAAACTAACTACGTCTATATAAAAGTAAACAATGAATTAAACACTATATTTCATGCCTTAAAAGAACTCGGCACATTAGAAATTAGCATTTCCTTTGTTTTCAAGTCATTGAATTTATATCATTTTTCAATAGTGTTTAGCTAAAGCAAACAAAAACAAGAAAATCACATTATTCTTTCTAAGCCATATAAAAGTGATCTGGAAAGTCACGTTTAAAAATCGCTATCATGGATTAGCTTAAGGCAATTATTTCACTCGCCGAATTCTTTTACAAGAAGTTAAAAAAAAAAATCAAGCTTCTTGCCTAACAAGAAAAATGAAATCCCATTAGTTGTGTCTCCAGTGTATATTAACATTCCTTTTGTTTAGAAAGGTTAATATCCCCCAAATAAAGGAGCGTACAGTGCCTGTTAAAATAATTACATCATGACATTTTAGAAAGGTTGGCAGATAGACGTGGTTGCAGCACAGAAACAAACAAAAGTAAAAGCCAGTACTTTTTAAATTATCCATGACTTCACAAAATGGAAAGCTCTGGAAGTTCCACCATGTTTGCAATTTCCTGCCAGCTCCTGTGGTCTCTGGCTTCACTCCTTCTCCATGGGTGTCTCTCCGTCACAGAGACTTAGGAGGCTCGGGGCCTTCATGCTCCAAATCAGATGACCTACTCTCGGAGAGAGAAACTACAAATCTGACAGCAGGAGAATTGCACAACAGATCGGCATGAGGAGCAGACAAAACCCAAGACTGCCGTGGCCACTTGGACCCCCACACAGTACAGATGTGGTGTCATTTTCAAAACCCAGTCTTTCAGTCCTAGACAAGCTGATCTCAGGGACCGGCCTTGGTAACAGGCCAGTGGGCAATTACAGTCTCCAGATTCCTCTCTCTCTCTCCGAGTTTAGGAAAACACTTCCTACTTTATGCAAACAAACTACGCACCCCTGACCCTGCTGCTTGAGGCAGAAAGAAGCAATTCTCCACACAAGTGAAACAAATTATCTTTCCAACCTGTAGAAACAGCAAATGGTTGTTTGGGTTTTTTGTTTTAATAAAAAGTAGGCACAATAGTAATATAAAACCTAAGCAACTCTTACTGTCCACAGTAGAGATGGGCCTCTGGCGTTCTAACATAGGGCACCATGTTCCCCCACTGGTCCAGAAAAAGTACGGAAAACAAACTAGGGAAAAATGAGGAGAAAGACAATGGTTTCCTCCACTACCACTTCAACTGGGGAAAGATTTCTCTCAGTTAATGACAGTTCAACCTCTGGACAGGAGGTCAGGGGATCTAATTGAACAAGTATTTTAAGAGGCTTATTAATATTCCCTGAAGTCACAGGATGCTTTACATCAGCAATTCCCCATAACTACAATAACAAATCGTGTGTATGTCCTGCTGAAAAGGCCACTGCTTTAAGAGTCTAGAAAATGACCTAATAAAAACAAATTAAAAGCTCCCAAGTCGCCATAACCAAAATGTCCAAAAATCATATAAATCTACAAAAAAGGAATTCAGTGGCCAGCTCACCTGACTGTCTCAGCAAAGGGTTCTTGGGGATCCCCGTGTCAAACGAATGTGGTGCTCTCTCCTAAGAGGCAACCCTGTCTCAAACAAAGGTGGTGCTCTCTCCTAAGAAGCACGTATTTCTGGACGAACCACTTACGTGGAACAGCTTTCGGAAACAAGCCATAACACAACTACACTGACATTTTTATTGAATTGGCCAGATTACACAGAGTACAGGATAAAGAGAGAAATGTCTTCTTTTCCCAGAATCCATCTACTCTCCAGGAAAGGGGTGGGGGGGACAAAAACGAGAGTGAACAAAGTAAATTTCTTTCTCTTCCCTACTCAAGGAAGGTTTGTTTCTAAGAAAATGGAAGGGGCAGTAGTGGTCATGATAGCGGATCCACAGCAATTTTACAGCACTGACCACTGTGGGCTGTTGTTTACCAGGCATAACCATGGCAACCTAGGTATGAAACAGATGCTTGGCATCATCCCCAAGTCACAGCTGAGATGAGACTCGGTCAGGGTTCAGTCAGCAGTCATCTGCAGCTTGATTTCAAGGTTGGGCAGCATGAGGCCGAAGTCTGCTTTTAACAAACACTGTGTTTAGAATGGCAAGGTCTGCTAGAACATTTTGTGAGGGTGGGCACTTTGTATCTGCAGTGTCTGAGATAGACCACACATAGCTGAGTAATTTAGAGTATTGCCAGTGCCACAGGGAGAGGAGGAGTTGGGGTGGGTTTGTTTGATTGACTGATTGTTTGTGGTGTGAAACTGAACCCATCTCTTTATGCAAGACAGACAAGCATTCTACCACACTTCAGACCCCCGAAGTTTTACATTTAAGTAGCCGTGTGTTGCTACTTAAATTAACATTAGTTCTACAACACAAGTCATTTGTTCGGCAAATAGGTTGCAAGATGCGTTCCACAGGTCACCCCTTCAAAAAAATTTTCTATCTAAGGGTCGACAAGTCAAAGTTCAGGAAATGCTTAACAGTTTACCTCAAAGTATGTGGGTGCATAAAGCCTCAGCCATTCAAAGAACAATGTGCCAGGACTGTCCTAACACCACAGGGAGCTTTGTAAAAGTGAAGAACTCAGCCCTTCTACATGTCCCTGAGGTGGAAGGATGCTGGAGAGTGGCCGTGGCAGGTATTTTAAGTCATACTTTTATTATTATTTATTTATTCTTCTTTCACATATTACATCCTGACACAGTTTCCCTGCCCTCCACTCCTCCCAGGCCCACCCCATCTCCCCTCTCCCCCAGATCCACTCCTTCATTTCCCTTCAGAAAAGAGCAGGTTTCCCAGGGATATCAACGGAACAGGGAATAACAAAGTTACAGTAAGACTAAAGACAAACCCTCATGACAAGGCAAGCCAGAGGAAGAAAAGGGTTCCAAGAACAGGCAACAGAGTCAGAGACAGCCCGTGTTCCCAATATTAGAAGTACCACAAGAGCACCAAGGACTTAGTGCAGCCCACGCAGGCTCCAGGACTGGCACTTCAGTCTCTAGGAGCCCTGCTTAGTTGATTCTGTGGGCTGCGTTCTTGTGGTGTCCTTGACCCCCTGGCTCCCACAGTCCTTCCTCCCTGCCTACTATGGGAATCTCAGGGCTCTGACTAATGTTTGGCTGTGGGTCTCTGCATCTGCTCCCATTAGTTGCTGGATGAAGCCTCTCTGATGACATGTATGCCAGGCTATGAATATACGACTATAGCAGATTATCATTAAAACCCCAATGAAAAGTCTTATATTTGAAGCAAGCTTCAAGAAACCTTTCATATAAATATTAGGCAAATACAACTAGATATTCACTAGAGATGGTAGCAAAGATAAAAAGACACAAGTAAGAATGCAGATAACAACACTGTATATGTAATATATAAAATATTTAATCTAATATTCAACACATAGTCTATGTCCTAGAAGTGGTCAATAGACAGATGAATGTTTGGATGAGCAGACCAAGGGACAAGTGACAGAGCATTATTTTCAAAAGACTTAAATATAGGGAAACTATAGTTCACACTGCATCATCTTCCCTCACAGTCCTCCTTGTCAATGTCTTTACTCCACACAAGCACTTAAGTAAGGAATTTCTTATTTCTGAAGCTATTTTCTATTACTGGGGCCCATGTCTGCTTGTTTGTTTAGATCATGGTACCAGACTTCCGTTTTTTCCTTCTATTATCATGTTCTTTAAATCCACCTCGCACAGACTCTAGAAGCATCATTCCTAAAATTCAAGTCGGAGTAACTTTAAGTTAAAGTCCTTCAGTGTGCTGCCACTTCCATAAGACACATATTTAAGTCCCTTGATGTGTCACAGCCAGGCAGCAGTGACTAGTCTAAGGACACTCTTTGTGGCCTTAGTGCTACAGTCTGTCTCTTGGAAGTAATGGGCTCCTCACAGTGGCGTGTTTCTATGTCTACAGACCTTAAATTTCCCACGGGCTAGGAACGAGGACTCGGGCGAGAATTCTTGAACACTAAGCACAGTGCCCCACAGTCAGCAAGCACTGACCGAACACCAGCTCAACTCCATTTGCTGAAACGGAGGCAAATTGTATATGAAATCTTCAAAATGACCGGGAACAGAAATAAAGGGTGAATTAGGAAGAAATTCTAGGGGGCATAAGGACTCATAGTTTGGACTGGTAAGATGGCTCAGTGGATAGACCACTTGGGTCTGCAAGCCTGATGACCTGGATGCCTGAACTCTCGGGGGAAGGAAGACACCAGCTCCACTTGATTACTTTCTGGCCTCTGCTGTCACACGCCGTCTGCATATACTTAGAATAATAACAATGTTTTAAACTCTAGTTTTAAAAAGTAGGTTAATGCATTTTTGAAATGGAAAAGGAGAAATTTAAATGAAGATTACACAGCTACTATTATCAATGACTACCTAGGGTATGCAAAATGGAACTTTCATCTCATTTGTTCAAAGCCATCTTGCAACTTTGTTCCAGGCTTTCCTAGACACTGGCTAACTCCTCTCTAGGAAATGACACACACACCCCACCCCCAGGCAGGGTTTCTCTGCAGTCCTGGCTGTCCTGGAACTTGCTCTGTAGACTAGGCTCGCCTTGAACTCCAAGATCCACCTGCCTTCTCTGTACTATGATTAAAAGCGTGCGCCATCCCTGCACAGCAAGAAAGAACTTTTAAAGCACAGACTCCAGGTATGGAAAGTTCACATGGGAGGTTCTGGAGTGTCAAAGGTTGAAACCACATGTTAGTCCTTTCTTAAAACCCTTGCTTCTAAGTGAAAGATCTGTATGACAAGAAATTCAAGCCTCTGAAGAAAGAAACCAAATAAAATCTCAGAAGATGGAAAGATCTCCCATGCTCATGGACTGGCAGGATTAATATAATAAAAATGGCCATCTTGCTGAAAGCAATCTAGAGATTCAATGCAATCCCCATCAAAATCCCAAATCAATTCTTCATAGATCTAGAAAGAGCAATTCTCAAATTCATCTCAAATAACAAAAAACCCAGGATAGCAAAAACCATTCTCCACAACAAAAGATCCCCTGGGGGAATCACTATCCCTGACCTCAAGCTCTACTACGGAGCAATAGTGATAAAAACTGTTTGGTATTGGTACGGAGACAGGCAGGAAGATCAATGGAATAGAATTGAAGACCCAGAAAAGAACCCACACACCTACAGTCACTTGATATTTGACAAAGGAACTAAAAACATCCAGTGGAAAAAAGACAGCATTTTTAACAAATGGTGCTAAATCAACTGGAGGTCAGCATGCAAAAAAATGCAAATGACCCATTCTTATCTCCTTGTACAAAGCTCAAGTCCAAGTGGATCAAGGACCTACACATAAAACCAGACACACTGAAGCTCATAGAGGAGAAACTGGGGAAGAATCGTGAACACATGGGCACAGGGGAAAATTTTCTGAATAGAACACCAATGGCTTATGCTCTAAGAACAAGAATCAACAAATGGGACCTCATAAAACTGCAAAGTTTCTGTAACTGTCAAAAGGACAAAACTACAGCCAACAAATTGGGAAAAGATCTTTACCAATTCTACATCCAATAGAGGGTTAATATCCAATGTATACAAAGAACTCAAGTTAGACTCCAGAGAATCAAATAACCAAATTAAAAATGGGGTAAAGAGATAAACAGGGAATTCTCAACTGAGGAAACTCAAATGGCTCTGAAGCACCTAAAGAAATATTCAGCATCCTTAGTTATCAGGGAAATGCAAATCAAAACAACACTGAGATTCTACCTCACACCGGTCAGAATGGCTAAGATGAAAAACTCAGGGGACAGCAGATGCTGGTGAGGATGTGGGGAAAGAGGGACACTTCTCCATTGTTGGTGGGATTGCAAGCTGGTAAAACCACTCTGGAAATCAGTTTGGCGGTTCCTCAGAAAATTAGACATAGGGACCTGAGGATCCAGTTATACCACTCCTGGGCATATACCCTGAAGATGCTCCAACATGTAATAAGGACACATATTCCACTATGTTCATAGCAGCCTTATTTATAATAGTCAGAAGCTGGAAAGAACCCAGATGTCCTTCAACAGAGGAATGGATACAGAAATTGTGAGATGTATACACACACACACACACACACACACTGGAGTATTATTCAGCTATTAAAAACAATGAATTCATGAAATTCTCAGGCAAATGGATGGAACGAGAAAGTGTCATCCTGAGCGAGGTAACCCAATCACAAAAGAACACACATGGTATGCACTCACTGATAAGTGGATTTTAGCCCAAAAGCTCAAAATAAACAAGTTACAATTCATAGACCACAGGAAGCTCAAGAAGAAGGAGGACTGAAATGGGGGTGCTTTGGTTCCTCTGAGAAAGGGAACAAAATAAACAAAGGAGCAATAAAGGAGACAAAGTGTGGAGCAGAGACTGCCCTACCAGGGATTCATCCTATAATCAATCACCAAACCCCGACACTATTATGGATGACAAGAAGTGAATACCAAAAGGAGCATGTCTTGGTTGTCGCTGGAGGGGCCCTGCCAGAGCCTTACACATACAGAGGCAGATGCTAGCAGCCAACCATTGGTCTGGGCGTGAGGTCCCCAATGGAGGAGTTGGAGGGCGGTCCAGAGGAGCTGAAGGGGTTTACAGTCCCATGGGAAGAACAAAGATGTCAGCCACCCAGACGACCCAGGACTCCCAGGGACTAAACCATCAACCAAGGGGTATACATGGCTCCAGCCAAAAATGTGGCAGAGGAATGCCTTGTTGGGGCATCAGTGGGAGGAGAGGTCCTTGGTCTGGAGAAGGCTCAATAGATGCCACAACAAAGGGAAATCGAGAGGGCAGGAGGTGGGAGCGGGTCAGGTGGAGGGCCATATACTTGGAGGCAGGGGGTTGGAGGAGGGGTTGGGGATTTTCAGGGAGGGGGGAAACTGAGAAAGGTTTTAGCATTTGAAATGTAAATGAAGATTATATTCAATGAAAGAAAGAAAGAAAGACAGACCCTTGCTTCTTGGCAGCCTCTGCTACCAGGGTTATGGTGGAACCAACCCTGAGTTACAATGAGAAGGGTTTTAAAAGGCCATACCTAGAACACTAAGGAAGGCAGACAAGGGGCATGTGGTTGAACATGAGCGAACCACGCTGGCCACTTAAGGAGACAGACAGACCTCTGCAAATCAATGGAATTCTCACCTGCTTCAAGAACCTCTACCAAGGAGTATCTGCAAGGTACCTGTTGCCCTTCTCCCCAATAAACGTGGCAACTTCATGAATGCTTGTACCTTTACATATATCCTTGCATCTAACTGTAGCAGACTGAGTTGTAAGTAAAGATGGCTTCTAAAAAAATCCCTCTGTCTATTCCAGGAAAGAGACTGCCCCTAACTGCCATACACTCAAGGGTGCAGACCCCATCCTCTCTAGCTGTGAGAGGTGCTAATTTTCTTCTTTTTCTGTCTCACATGTGGATATAAGCTCTCACTATTTGCTTACTTTCTTCAGAAGCATGGGAACGCTGCTGCTGCTGCTGCTGCTGGGATAAAGGAGAATTCTGGAGAAAACATCACCCCTCAGCCACAGCACTAGGACTAGGCAAAGTCTAACCTAGGATAATTGCCTGTCTCACTCTCAGGGGCGTCCATGAAGCTGAGTAGCTGGTGTCAGGGGTAATGTTCTTCTGTTCTTTCAAGCTTCAATCTTGACTGATCAAAAAGAAGACTCTGCACCAGGTTTAGAATAGAGAGAAGGGAAAGCATTTGCTGAATTTGAGCTGGAACCCCTGACAGACTGCAGCCTTTATCAAAGCCCTGCTTAGGAACCAAGGGTCTTTCTACACTTTCTTTTCCGTTTCCTTTTCCTCCTCCTCCTTTCTCCTTTTCCTCCTTCTCTCTCCTCCTCCTTCTTCTCTTCCTCCTCCTCCTCTTCTTCTTATTCACCTTCTCTTCTCCTTCTTTCAGACAGGGTTTCTCTGTGTAGTCTTGGCTGTCCTAGAATTCACTCTGTAGAGGAGGCTGGCATTGAACTCACAGAGACCCACCTGCCTGCCTTCTGAGTGCTGGGATTAAAGGTATGAGTGTCATGTCTGACTCTTCTGCTTTTTCTCTATTGAAAAAGCAGAGCGACAAGTGTTGGGGTAGGTGGGGCTGTGGGGCACACAAAACAGATTATGGCGAAACTGTCAACCAAAGTGTGTATTTACTTTCTAGGTCCACAGTCACAGTGTTTCTTTGCTTGCTGGATTATTTTAAACCACAGGGCAAAAAAGGTCGAGTATTTAACACACAGTAAAGATTTTATAAATATTTAATCTGGTTGCAATATCTAAAGTTATCCTAGAGGCAGGAGAGACTTTAAAATGTCAGAAAAGATAGTGAAGACATTATAATAATCTAGTCTGAAGTAAAAAGGTTTTTAAAAAATATGAAAGCCATTGGTTAAGATTATAGGAAAAGTACAATTTACTGTGCACCTACTATATCTGAATCATCATGCTAGCTATTCTTTTAATTAGTTCTCATGAAGTTCTACATTACATTCTTATTTCTAACTAAGACATTAGGGCTGGGAATGTAGCTTTGTGGTCGAGTATGTGTCTAGCATTCATGAGGCACTGGTTTCAAGCACAAATAAATAAACAAATAAACAAACAAACAGAATTCAGAAACTGAAGGACAAATGAAATATGAGGTTTTCAAGGTCACACTGCTAAACACAGAGCAGTAGACATAGTTGTCTCTGTATGTCTCAGGACCAAGTGGACATAGTCTACATCTATATAGGAACCAAGTGGACATAACAGTCTACATCTATCTAGGGACCATGTGGATACAGTGGTCTTTGCCAGTCTGGGGCACTAAGCATCACAACTTAGCAATCAAGTACACAAAATCAGAGTGAGGGAAAAGGATTATAGAAAGGTAGGAGGCTGAGTTGGTCCCACTATCAGGCAGTTTCTGAAAGTGCTGACCAACGTACTGGAGATAGAACTTCAGTACAAGAATCCTGACTTGAAGGGCCTTGCAGGTGGTCAGATAATTTCAACATAAGGAGACAAGAGCCTTCAATAGCATAGCAAATTCTGTGAAAATAAAAGTTTCTGTACCTTTTATTTAAAAAAAAAACTGTCAAAAACCTATGGAAGGATGATAATGAGAAGTTATCAACCATCCTGAAATTAAAGAAAAGCAACTTAGTCTCCAGAGTATTCCTCTATATCAGTAGAAAAGGACCCTTAACAAATTATCTTAATTATAAAATGTTCTGCATTTATTTTATTCATTGCAAATGCACTGTGGAGAACTTCCCTAAACATCAATGCACCTACCGATGCCTGTTAAAAGGAGTTCTGTCCAAGACCATTTTCCTGTTACTTGAACAAAACATGCCTCCGTATCTTAGAGAAGTTTAATTTGTCAGAATGACATTAATAAAAAATTATCAAATTTCGAAACTCAGAACCTTCACAATTTTCAAGTCAGAACACAACGATAAGAAAATAATTAATCCAAAAGTCATCTCAAGAGAAATCAAGGAACAGGCAAACTACCCAAAAATCAAAACCTAAGCCAGTCCTAAATTCAGTTACACTTTAAATACTTCCCTCCCATAACACACAAACACACAGACAGACAGACAGACAGACAGACAGACAGACACACACACACACACACACACACACACACACACACACTCACTCAGAGGCCCATCAGTGAACTGTTCTCTTCCTTCCCACATTTAACTCCTTCTTTCCTGAAACACAGTGTATATGACTCATACAGGATAAAAAACTACTGCCACATTTTGTAAAATAAGGAATGAGGGCAGTGCTATGAGTCTGTTGTGCAAGAATGAGAACCCCAGTTCAGATCTCTGAGTAGGTATGGGCAATCTAAGACAGTGGAGTTGGTGGGGACGGGATCCCCAGAAGAATCTAGCTAGTGAGACTAGCCAAACTGGTGAGCTCTAAAGGTTAGCAAAAAACACTGCCTCAGTCAATCAGGCATAGGGTGATGAAGAACACCCATCATCATCTTCTGGCCTCATACCCATATGCATGTGAATCCATACTCCTGTGAGCCCACAAACAGGAGTACAAACATACATATCACACACATAGGGGTAAAGAATGAGGGTAGTCAGGACAGAAAGCTTGATCTAAGTAGCTGAGATCTGGGCAGACCTGCCAAGCATTAGCAATTCTGATCTAGCTATAAAAGTCCACAAGCAAAGCCACAGGAGAGACACAGTTCCCAGCATTAATTAGGTCCCCTCCAAACAAGTTCCTCCTAGGCTGTCAGCACCTAACACACACAGCACACAATGTAGACTTAACTTTTTTTTTGAACAAATAAGCAAATAGAGCAGTATCAATGGGTGATGAATCCAATAAAATCAATGAAATATTCAATTTCCCTACGAATGATTTTTTTTATTATTTATTTTATTTTATTTTTTTAATTTACATTCCAAATCACTTCCCCTTTCCCGTTTCCTCCCTCCCCGAAAGTCCCATAAGCCCCCTTCCCTCCCTCTTTTCTCCATTCAACCCCCTCTCGTTACTCTGTCCTGGCGTTCCCCTACATCCAGTCTTTCCAGGACCAGGGGTCTCTCCTACCATCTTTTTAGAAATCTATTGATATGCGGATTGTGTCTAGGGTATTCCGAGATTCTGGGTCAATATCCCCTTATCAGTGACTGCATACCATGTGTGTTCTTTTGTGATTGGGTTACCTCACTAAGGATGATATTTTCAAGATCTGACCATTTGCCTAGGAATTTCGTGAATTCATTGTTTTTAATTGCAGAGTAGTATTCCATTGTGTAGATATACCACATCTTCTGAATCCATTCCTCCGTTGAGGGACATCTGGGTTCTTTCCAGCTTCTGGCTATTATAAATAAGGCTGCTATGAACATAGTGGAGCATGTGTCCTTATTGCATGCAGGTAAAGTCTCTGGGTATATGCCCAGGAGTGGTATAGCCGGATCCTCCGGGAGTGTCATGCCCAGTTTTCTGAGGAACCGCCAGACTGCTTTCCCTACAAATGATTTTTAAAAAGAAAGATGAGAAGTATTCCAAGTTATTTTTCAAAAGTAGCACTTATAGGAAAAGAGCAGTCCGTACAAAGTCCAGTGTGGCATCCACATAATCATGCATAAAAAAATGATGGAGAACCAGAACAGTTAAATTTATAACTCATATTTGTGATTTTAAGTCTGATGTTCTATAACTATACATAGATGAGATAAAGCAGTGTTTTACAGCTTCTAAGGAAAAACACAATTGCCTGCTGAAAACACCTCAAGTATTATTTTCAGAAGTGTAAACATTCTTTCTCTTCCATCATTCTTGAAAGACAGTATTGAAAGCAGAAGGAAGCTGGAGCACATTCCAACTGTGTTACAGTGTTACAATGCAAATATTTCATAATCCCTGTTTGAAAATTTGATATTGGTCTATTAAAAAAAGAAACCACTGTTTTGGGGGGGACCCAAAACATACTACAACTGCACAGACAATTGAAATGTGTGCTCTTTTCACCCCCCTCCTGGCACAGGAACCTCAAAAGTGACAATGGGGAGGAGGAGAAAGAATGTCCTTCAGGGCTTACAGAAGGTTCTGCTAGATTTCTTGGTGGAAAGCCATGCTATGCAGGGCTCTAACCTGCCCTGCTTCACATTCAGGTCCCAGTGTACATAAGGGGAGCCATACAAGATAAGGCAACTTTGCACTAAACTCCTGGGAACAGGAATAAAAGGGCAAGGATTTCCCTAAAGATGCTCAGACCTGCATGTTTCCCCTCTCCTTAATTCCTCGGGTTATAAGAAGAGTGCTAGCAAATGAGTCTTATATCCTTGTAGATTTTCCTGTCACAGCTTCATAGAAGTCCCTGTCATGCAGACCATGAAGAAATGCCAACGGGTCTGCATGCAGAGGTTAATATCGTGGACTTGAAGTCCGCAGGTCTCCATGCCACTGCTCCCTCCACTCATTAGCTGGGGGTCCAGGGCATGCCATTCACTAGGCTGGGCTTTGTTTTCCTTTTCTACCAAACAGAGGTAATAAAAATGTCTCTTAGAAATGTGATGATTCATAAAATATGTTTAGTATAATCTGTGGACTGTGGTAAGTGCTGAGTGCACAGCAGCTGTCTATACCTGCTAAACTGTGTCCGTCTCTTCATTCAACCTATGGCCGAATCCTCAGTAAGTACCTCTCACTGGCTGACCACTGGAGTAGACAAACAGAGGGGCCAGTCTTCTTGGAGCATCTAGTCTAGTACTGAGATAAAGAGCAAACAGTTGATTTTTAACTACTTAATGCTATGCAAAATTACATTCTTAAAAATTTTTTTATGTGGGGTGAATGGTTGTGTACATATCTACTGTGGACCCATGAAGGCCAGAAGAGGGAGTCAGAGTGGCTGGAGGAGGAGTCACAGGTGGTTGTGAGCCACCAAATATGGGTGTTGGGAACCAGACTCTGGCCCTGTGCAGTAACAGCAAACACTGTTGAGCCATCTCTTTCCAGCCCCACAAAATTTTACTTTAACAGCATTACTGGCTTAAAAATCCCAACTGTGTACAATAAAAAGATTAGTAACTTCTAATATACATACAGAATCACAACCACGGTACTAAAAATCAATAACGCCTCAAGTCAGTCTAGCTCTACCTGGAGCCCCACTTTCCCACGTACACCCCCATCTCACCAGACACACTTGGCCTCCCTGGGAGTCAAATCGCCACTTGAGAGGATTTGACAGAAAGGAACTGCAGAGCACAGCATCTTCCATCTGGTTCATTTTACTCTGCTTAATAAAGGTCATCAATAATTTTAGAACACAAAGAGCAGAAACAATCACCAGATCCATCTGACCACACACAGGCCCAGGCCTTGCGATCAGATGCCATCTCTCCAGCCAAACTTATCCCCATGAATTCCAGGGAGTGTGAATAAATATGAAGTTAACCATGTCTCCAAGAGTCAGCTTCACACACACATCATGCTCAGCGCCATTTCCACATCCGTCACGGCCTCTGATCCCCATTGAATATTTCACACCAAGCACTTTGTTTATCGTCAGAACATAAAGATAAATGCTTTGTGCTTCCCATATCAAGCAAACAAACCAAGATGAGCAATCTAGAATCAATCATCAAAGCAGACTCTTTGGGATAACGTGCATGAGCGCTCTCTCCATCCCCCCCCCTCCTTCCTCCCTCCCTTGAGATAAATGCATATGTGTGTATGCATACGGATGTGTGCCTCACTTCGTAAATATACTACAAACTGAGAGGCACATCTGTGTGGCTTGTCAGAAGATGGTAGAAGTGTTTGAGAAATTGTTCTGCAGATGTTGTAGGGCCTAAATATTGCTCCTATGGAGACTGAGATTTCCAGCTGAGTGACCAAGTATACTGCTCAGAGGCATGAGCTTCTGGTAGACAAGCCACGCAGATGGCAAGGCACGCTACTGCCTTTACTAGATTACTAGGCAATTTCAGGATATAAAGTTGAATAAAAAGTCTTTGGGGGAGGGGGGTGCTGTAGAGATGGCTCACCAGTTAAAAGCAGGTAGTGTTCTTCCAGAGGATGCAGAATCCATAAAGGGTAGCTCTAACACCCTGTGACTTGAACTCCAGGGGATCTAACACCCTTGTCTGGCTTCTGAAAGAACCCACATTCATGTGTGCACATGAGCTACACCAGAAGCACACACATATATACATAACTAAAAACAAACCAACTTCTTTCATTTTGATATTAAATTTCTTATGTTTCTAACTAATCTAACTACATCAAACACCAAGTATAACAGTTGGCACATAGTAGGGACTTCAATAAGCATAGAACAAGAGCGATATCCCTGATAGACAATTAGCCTAAGATCAAGACTTGACATGATGGAGGTGCACTGAAAGCTTCATTAGAAAAGACCAAGGAAGTAGCTCAATGGCAGATCTTGTGAAGCCTGTGCAATATCCTGGATGTGGTCTAGCCTTACAAAAGAGGCAGGGAGGGATAAGGATGATCAAAACTAAACACAACCTTCACCACAGAAACAAATCCCTCCCTTAATTATACTATAACCTGCAGTTTCAATCAGCCATTAACAAACCACACATCCTAAGCATTAGGTGGAAACACAGTACTCATTGTGTTCACCATAGGACCAGGACTTCTGAGAACATGAGTAATATACAGGGAGGTTAGCCCCATCTTTGCTGAATGCTCTAAGTTTATTGAGTTTAAATGTGACAGAAGTCACAAGAAAGCTCACACCAAGCATTGCCCATGAAGGTTAAGTTTGAGCTTCATGGAAATAACAGAATGTCACAGCCCACAGGTCACAGCCCACAGGCTCCGCCCACTGTTCTTTACTTACCTCACAATAACCTGACATTTCGTTTTCTAAGTGTCCTTTTCTCAAATATATTTCTGAGAGCCTTGAATAACAGCCACAATGCCAGTTGCATCCATTCACTGTACGCTTATTATCTGCCAGGCACTGCTGGGTCAAATTCTGCAGTCAGCTGGCCAGAAGCGTTAATCACATAGAAGAGGGTGTAAGTAAGCCTTTCTCTGGAAATAAAATAATACACCTGCTACTCTGACATTTGCTTAAGTCACATACTCAAAAGCTGACATTGATATTACAGTTGTTATTAAAGAGTCTAAAAGTAGCCAACTCATCTAAGTGTAAGTACAGTACAAATGAACCATCTGAAAGCAACTCGGACTTTCTGCTGACTTTATGGCTGCACCAGAACCAGAATCCCACAGTGAAAGCAGATTAAGCTGCGGATGAGTCTCAAGGCCTTCGGTATAGATGATATGAAGCATTTGCCAAAACGTGCTAACACTGCTTACGTGATGACGAACAGGAGTGAGACCTGCACATGTACAGGATTCAATAGGTGGTTCCAATGAGGGAGAAAGCTACACACATACATCCCAGGTGAAGCAGGGATGAGACGCTGACACCCAAAAGGCATACAGGTTAAGCAGCTGCAGCACGTGAAAAGCTTTTAAAGCTGAGTACATTTCCTGTTGAAAATTCCTTACATTCCATGACTAAACCCTAAAGGACATAGGCATCCTCTGAAATCTCCGATTGTGCTGATCGCACAGAATGGGAACTGTACTCATTTGGGCCAGCTGTCAGCACAACCCCTAAACAGACCTCAGTTGCAATCTTGAGGCAAAATAAAAGTGTCTGGGAGGCAATTCACACACTTTCAAAGAAAGACTGACAACTGTGACCTTGAACCTTCTTTAAAGGTTGTCCTGCTTTAGAATCTTACAGAGATCCCTCATCCTGCTCAAAAGACCCAAGAGAGATTTTTGGGGGGGATTGGGGTGAGGTATTTTAATTGAACAGCAAATGATTGTGACCTGATATATTTATAGTTCCCATGGCAATTACTACCATTATTTATTGAGTACAAAGGTAGCAGTCATTCTATATTCTAAAGCTTTGGCTTTAACCTGTAATTAAACTATAATTGAGAATGTCCCACTTCTTCCTGCAACAAACAAGAACAAGAAGAATAAGAAGAGGAAGAGGAAGGGGAAACAGCAACAGCAGTAGCAGCCACTGCAGTAGGACTAGGGTAAAGGGAGTCATGGCCAGGGTAAGGAAACAGAAGAACCAACACCTAGGAAGGCACGTGTACATCCCCTACACCACACTAACTCACGGAATGTAGCTGGTGCTTGTCTGGGAGAGGTTATTAACAAGATATGGCTTTTTAAACTGGAGCTACTGTCTGAGAGAAGTAGGCTTTAAGCTGTGCCCAGACCACAGCTGACCTACCAGTCACACAAACAGTCAAAATGCTTAACTCACATTGTACCTGCAAATACACATGCATTGCAGTGTGGATATATGGACTGACCTGAGTCTTGTTTACATGGTCCCTGAATGATCTCTACCAGTCACTATGTATGACTGTGGAAGGTTCCTTACAACATTTGCATCTGATTGGAAAAGAAGCAATTCTGGGGGTGGGAGGCTGAGCCTCATGTCTTCCCACTGTATACAGTGGAGGGGAGCACAGACACATCCCAAATGACACGAGTGTACAAATTCCTGCCTCTACATCACACACTCAAACATTATCCTTGCATGCTCTCCTTATCTGCTGCCTATGGAGCCTGAGTGCAGCTAATGCCTCTCATTTAAATACTAGAGTCATATTATTCAAAAACAAGTTCTAACAATGGCTTCTAATAAACTCTTCACTAAGGTTAATGATGCCTATGCCTCTAGACTACTGATGAGACATAACTGCCTAAGAAGGACTTGGTATAAAACATAAGGAAGCCAAGTACCACGCACCTTTGGCCTGTGTTGTGCCACTAAGAATTAATTAGATAAGCCATGAGGAATCTTCATTCTCCAAAGAATGTACATTCATATAAGAAAACTGACACCTTCGTATTTTACCTTTTAAACTTGACAGGATTTCTTGTTTCCTATCTTATCTCCTAAGAAATGACAGTTAAGTAACATTCTACAGCCTATAGAGTATAGAGACCTGTTTTAATGAATAGTGCTTTGGTTGGCAGGACATTTACTTTAATCTGTTTTGAGGAAAAAGTTTGGATAATTCACAACATAAATAGATTATTAAAGAGGTTTTTTTTGCTCTATATAATATAGAGAGAATTTGAAATATAAGGCATCTCATATTTTGGCAGGTTTTGACAAAGACAGATGGCATAAACGTCTATGTAACAAGGAAGGATGGAAGGTGAAGGAAAAGAGGCAAGATATACTTAATCCTTTTTCAAAAATAAGTACCATAAAGTTGTGAAGTCACTGACTGCACTGTGTCTATAAGCTCAAGGAAAGTGATCCTTACTCATCAATGTGTACCAGTAGCAGCATTACATACACGTCTACTTCCAGTAATAATTCTAGAAATTATCTAGCCAGAAATGTGCACAGTGAGTCTTTTCTCAAACAAACAAACAAACAAACACTGTCTACTGTGAGACGGGTAACATGAGCATGAGAAGAGCTGTTGTAAGTACCTGAACAATGGGTTCGTCTAATTCATTGATTTCAAGTCCCTACCAACGGCAAAGTCCCAGAGCCTCACCAAGTCTACATAAATCTTCCATTAAGGATTAATTGTACAAGTCAAGGGGCTCAGTCTCTAACCTCTTGTCACTGTGCTCAAAATTCTTTTGACCCCTTAGAGTACGCTGGCACCACTTCCAGGATCAGCAGGACGTGGCGTAACTGGTGCCAACATACAGCAAGCATTCAAGCACCGGTGACCTTAAATGGAGGTCATTATTCCCATCTCCTACTGTTTTTGTGACACTTGGCTGCTGTTCTCTGAATGTCAAGAGCCTGTAAATTCTACTGAATCACTCAACTTGGGGACCAAAGTAGCTTAGGGGTGCTCCAAGTAATGTCTTGTCAACGTGAAGGAAACCAGCTCCTCTCTCATGAAATCTGTTAGGAAGGATCCAGAAACTCTGGACAATGATAGATTTGTTTGTTTGCCAAGTCTGTTTGAGGGTAATTTTCCTTCTTAAGCAGCAATCTGGATGACTAAGTTAAGAATAATGAAAAGAACAAGATGAATGCATGTGAAAGCACAATAGAGGAGGCTTTAAGATAAACAGAAATTTGTTTCCTTCCATTCAAGCTCCACTGATCATTGCATCAGTTCAACTAGGAAGGCTGAAGGATGTGCCCACCCCCAAAGGGAAAGGCAGTAACTCCTGGGCTGATCTCCACCTCTCACTAGGAACAGAACCTAATGGCCCTGGGGCAGCATCTCAGCATTTTAAATACATCTGTGACCCTCCCTACTTAGTAAACTTTTAGACTCCATTCTGAAATCCTCCCAATTAATGTTGTCTTGTAACCCTCTCTCTCTCTCTCTCTCTCTCTCTCTCTCTCTCTCTCTCTCTCTCTCTCTCTCTCACACACACACACACACACACACACACACCACTTTTAATAAACATTTGGTTAAATCAATCCTTCTCTTTATAAGAAATGCCTATACTTAGTTTGGTAGAAGCACACATTTATTATGGTGACAGATGGCAGGCACCATTTTTTTTAAAGCCCTCACACATTTTCTAGAATAGAGAAAAACAGAACAAGTGAAATGTAACTGCTGCACTTAGCAGCTGGAGCCAGGAGGACTGCAAGTTTGAGGCTAGCCTGAGCTACACTACAATCTCCTGTAAAGAGAACAACTACAATGTCCAACAATTGCAGCTTTTACAACCAAGGATTCAAGGTCATCCTCAGCTACCTAAGATCCCATTAAAGCTCAGAAAGCTTTTAAAATTACCTAAGGGAGGGGAGTGGGGAGCAGGGCCTGCAGCCCCAGCACAGGAGAGGCTACGGAGAGAAGACTGCCTTATGACTGAGATTGGCATGGGCTCCACACAACAGAACCTGCCTGAAAAAAAGTGCAGAATGGGTCTCTATTTATTGAAATTCTTTAATAGGGCCGGACCCACCCTGGTAATTCCACACACAGTCTCTGATGCCTGTCACAGTCAGCACTGTACTGGTGTGTACTCAAGTGGCACACCATCTCAGTGGCTGTCCGTCTTTCCAACTTCACCTCACACTTGAGAGCAATTGCTCTCTGCTCTGGAAATCTGTAACAGCATCACCATCAATCACCCCAGCACACACATAATAAACAGAGTAGTATAATAGATCAATGCTAGCATGTACCAAAGTAAATAATAGTTTCATTAGTATTTACTCAACTATCTCTGGTTTTTCATTAGAAAAAGAAAACAGAGAACAATCGTGAAAATTAAATTTTTATCAGTTTTCAGCTGTAGCTATTTATATAAGCTTACAGGGAAAGGTAACAATACTGGCTCAATGATGCTTTTCATTCTCTCTAGAAAGTCTGCTACATGACGTTTGGGGTGCTCTAGATGAATCTCTGTCCAGCAGACTATCATGTCGAAGGGCATATGAAGCCCACCAGCTGGATCACAGGCTGACAAGTTTCTTGGGTTTATTATCAAAATCATTTATGCCAGTTCAGCTTATTAACAAACTTTAAATTTTTTTTGTTACCAGATTAATCTCCTTGCTTGTTACAGATCTATTTGTAAATTATTGATATCATCTTGGTTTAATATATGTAGGTCAGATGTGTCTAGAAATCCACCCATTTCTTTTAGGCTTTCAGTTAATCTGGAATATAGTTTTTAACAGGTATTACACACAAACAAACACACTCACACACAAACACACATACAAACACGCACACACAAACACTGCATTCTTGCATGCATACAGTATATATGACTGTATGTATCTATGTATGTTCGTACATGGATAAATAGATGAAAAATCATAAAAGATTTATTGTATGGTTTACACAAAAACCATGGTAAGACATACTTATTAGGCCTTAATCTAAAATCAAACATTAGCAAATAACAAAGTTCACTCTATATAGACAGATATAGGCACAGACATTAAAACCAAGAGTAGAAAGTGTATATTTATAATTTGCTTTAACATTTTTTGTAAAGAGACTACTGACATCAAACTGGATAAAACTTTCACAATATTTTTATTGTAGGAGTTTCTGTCCAGCCTAGGCCAAGATGGAATTTAACACATAGCTCGAACAAGTTTCAACCTTAATGATTTTCCCGGATCAACCTCCCAAATGCTGGGGTTACAGGTGTAAGCCACTGCTTCCAGATTACAACAACTTTTTAGTTATCCCATATGTCAGCTAAAGAGAACTCAGGAAAGCAAAGAAAATTCTGCTTTTTCTTTTCTTTAGGATTCATCAACTGTGGCTAATTTTGTGAAACTTTCCAAACATCAAGCAATAAAATGCAAACAAACAAACAAACAAAGCAAGCCTATGATGCTAACCTTGTTTGAAATAATAATTAATTTTCAAGGCAAGAATACTTCAGGGCAGGAGTAGTTGGGAGTTCAGCCTTCCCTAACATGGGAAGGTTTTACTCAAGTGTCCCACAGGAGTCACAGTGAACACTGGTGTGTCTGCCTGTCTCTCTGGCATTTGTGGAAGCAGAGTAGGTTTTACGAATGAAGGCTGCTACCATTAAACTGCCAGGATTAATCTGCCCAGTGTGTGGTAATATTTTCATCCAGATTAATGGCTCCTTGTTCCTGAGATCCATTCATTTCTGTCACTCGGGTCGCATGTTATCATACAGCCTTCCACAGACAGTGCTGGCATTTTCTGTGTGTTGATCACACAATGCAGGCACACTGGAGTCATCAGAAGCAAACATTATATCGCAGTGCGGCACAAACACAGGCCAACAGAAAAGACTGAGCAAATTGCCTGTGCTGGGGCCTCCTTGATAGGAAAAGCCAAGAACCTACCTAAATATTTATTTTTAATTCCTCTGGCTAAGATTCAGACATGCAAAAATACAAAATACATGGCTTTTTAGTGTCAGATGTCCAGGGCAACAAGCGGGGCAGTCTGCAGGCAGTTCATTAATCCAGGGCTTTGTAAGGTGGCAGTGGGGGCAGGTCTTCCAGTATTGGGGAGTTTGTACCCTACCCCATGCCTGGGTTTCAAGAAGCCTCTAAATGAAGGATGTTCCTATGGTTTTCCCTTTTCAGCAATTCAGGTGAAGAAATAAGCCTATGAACTGCTCAGTCTGTGATACAAGAAGCTTCACTGGAGAAAAGACATGAATAGCATGCCAGTGATAGCCTTGTGTTCAAATTTCTCAGAACATTACTTCTTCCAAATGTCCAGCATTTACCAGAAGAAATAATTTTTTAAAAAAAAATGAAAATAAGCAGTTACGGTACCAAATGCTATTTTTGCATTTTAATTAAAATATAATTTTATCACTTCCTCTTTCCCTTTCCTTGCTTCTAGTTCCATGCCTACCCCTACCCCTCCAAGCTCTCTCTCCTCCCTGCTAATTGATAGCCTCTTTTCCTTTGATTATTATTATTACATATATTAATATATTTCAAGGTTATTATAAATCAGTGCCAAAAGATATAAACAGACCTAAATCACCTTTACTTCTAAAACAATCTGTCTCCATTATTTCACTGGGAATTAAAAATAATTGGCCTAAAAATAGGCTAGGCACTTTTAGGGGTTTTCCACCATGCTAAATGCCAGTGTCCGAGATCTCTACATGCTGATGGATGGAAGTCAGAATACATCAGGCCTACAATGAACCACACATTACACATGCATGCTGAAGAGGACAGGTCTTATTTAATAATGTATGGAAGCATTCCTGAGGCTTATCTTGGGTGTGACATTCTAGCATTGCTAAAGATGGGTGAAACAAGATGTGCTGAGAGACAATGGGTTCTCTTATCCAGTGCCCACAGGAGCCAGCATCTGCGCCGAGGAGTTCATTTCCATTTACTTGAGTTAACCTGTAAGTGCAGACCTATAAATCATATCAAGGATTCTCTTGAACATGTTCTTTTTAAGTGATCACTTTTCCTTCTATTCTAATTATAAAAATAATGCATATTCATTAGAAAAATGGAACAGAAAAGAATAAAGGATGGCAGGGGCCACACCTGTCCCACAGGCCGGTCAGCTGCTGCTAACCACTGCTGCTACTCTGTTCTTTCTTCCACGGTATTTTCCTGTACATGGCTAGCATTTACATTCGTAAAATTGTATATATTCTATATGATCTTCCTTTCAATGAATAACTCAAGTCGTCTCCATTCTTCATTTTCTATGGATTAAAATTTTTTATCTGCCCTAACTCTACAATCTTTAACAAATTCTCCAGGGAGTGTGGGTTAAGACATTTCCAGAAGCAACAGTACATGCATCCAAATGTAAGGTAATTCTGATTATCAGAAAAGTCCACAGTATTCTATATGAAATAATCCCCTCAAAATATTTTCTTTTTATTTTCAAAATGTACATTTATTTGTTTTATTGGGTGGGCTGGGGTGGTTAACATACGTGCCACAGTGCACATTTGACAGTCAGAGGACAAGCTGCAGATGTGGGTCCCTTCCTTCCACTACTTGGCTGTCGGTGGCTAGCTCTTTTACTCACTCCTGCCCACAGTTTGGCCTTCCTTACAACCTCTTTATATTGACTCTTAAGACACAAACAGAGTTAAGGTATAGGTGCTGTATTTCTTCCATTTACTTCCAAGGCATGATCAGATTCACGTGCACCATTATAGAGCATATTTAATTTAGGGAAACACTCTGTTTCTTCCACTCAGAACTCTCCAGGCACAAAAGTGCCTTTATTGTTGCTGCAGCCACTTTTCCTTCTGATACTTTCCTGAGCAAATCATTTTCTCATCCAGGTTGTCTGCAGTATAACAGTTTTTTAAAATTCATGAATGACACATTTACCATAAGCACCAATTCACTTAAATAGCAGCCGCTTTATTGCGCGTCCTGCCGACACATAATTGGGATCTCCGTTCTCTACAGCATAGACTCTGTGTTGTTGTTTTATCTCTCCTTTCAAAGGCTTGTTTATGATAATGTCCAACGTATGTAGATTTGAGAGAATGTCAAAATGACTAAATTTGTGTTAAAATTTTCTCCCTCCTTTTCAGATTTGCCAAGTAACTCCTTTAAGCCTCATAAGCAAGCATTCAGGGAGGCCATTTTGATGTTCAAAATGAAGTAATTGAAAGATTACCCGTAATATTAGAGCCTTTGTAAAATCACAATTCTATATACAATAGCTTCTTTTTTTGAATGATAATATCCCAGGGAGGAATTCTTTAATATTAAAGGAAACTATGTAGAGAAGAACACATCAATACCCAACAGGAATTTTTCTTGTTTCATGCTTTTGTTTATGATTTTGTTTCCCATTTCATCTTTGGGTTAACATGACTAAAAGCTACCACAACAAACACATTACAGAGTACATAAATCTGAATAATTTCTATCTAGTATCACACACCAGAAAGGTTCTGCAATGTAAAAATTCTGCTGCCCTGTACTATCCAACATGGCAGCCATCAATCACCTACAGCCAACAGAGCACTTATGAGGTGGCCAGTAGCCCCAGGGAACTGAGTTTTCAGCTAGTGCTCCACTGAAATGGTCCCAAGTGGTCAGGAGCAATCCCTTTTAGTAGCTGATTGAGAGGGAATGAGATCTTGTGCCTTTGCAAAACCCCAGTGCCTATGAGTAATGAGAATCCTCTTTTAAAAAAAAAATTAAGTGATAAAATTTTGTTAGAGATTCCCAATAAGAGGAGGCCCTGTTCCTTAATCAAGGTAGCGGGGGTCTGGGAGCAGCAGTTTGGTTCACAAGAAAATCAAAGTGACATCAAAACCCTAACTCACTGCCCAACGGTGGCTGCCTGGATGGGGAGATGGCTCAAGGTGAAGCTCACTGGCTGCTCTTCCAGAAGAGGTCTGGCTCCCAACAGACATATAGCAGCTCACAATTCTCTGTAATTCACTTCTTGGGGGTTTGGCACTCTCTGGCCTCTCAGGCACTAGGCATGTATGTGATGCACATATATACATGCAGGCAAAACTTTCAAATATAAAGTAAAAATGCATGAAAATATCTTTTTTGTTACACAACTGCTACTGTAAGAAAGAAAACACTTGAAAACTGAACCAACCTCTCCCAAGACCTCCTTGTGAAACCTTTGTGTAAGGAAGAAGCACATTCAGGAGGCTAATATTTGTAAACTGTCCTAAGAGTTTATACAAGTGGTCAGTCATCAAAAACAAACAATCGTATAAACTGAAAATGCAGAATTTTATAATCCTATTTGCTGCAAGAATCCTAGCAGAGATACCTTGTTTAACTTAACAAACAGTGTCACAATTTGATTTATCATTGCATTTTATCACTGGGGAAAATACCTCTTAGCTGTGTAACAGGCAATGGAGTAAATTAAAATACAAATTCTGATCTCACAGGAAATGTGAAAAAACCTCAGGGCATCCTGTGACCCTACAGCTCTAAAACCAGAAAAGAAGACTTTCGAGTATAGCCTCTAAACAAAAACACAAACCCACCTGCCTCACACATGTGACACTTTTCCTCATTGATATTTGGTGGACTCCTCCTGTCCACCTCATATCCTAAGAAGAAAAGGCAGCATTACATATGAGCAAGGTTCTGACTCTAACTGGAAGTGACTGGAGAGGCACCGTCAAGCACAAGCCCTGCTGCATAATTCCACAGCGTGACCACAGCACTTTCTCATCTACTTCTATTTTCCAGGCAACAAACCTGTCACTTAAGACTTAGATGTTAGGAGATGCTGAACACATATCTTCCTGGTCCTCCCCTCCTCCTTCAAGATGCTTCTGATCCAAACAGATATTTGGCTGTTGTTAATACAGTGGAACTAAGTAACTTCTTGGCACCTCAAACAGAATGATAGGAATAAAGATTCTCTGTTGAGACAAGTACAGGTAAGGCTCTGGTCTACTGATCCAGTACAGTGTTTCTTCAAGTTTTCAACCTACATCTCCTAAGGAGGAATATTTGGGTTTTTAGAGTGATGCACATTGACCAGAGCTTAAGGCAGCTACTGTGGATGTTTGTGTACCCCCAAATTCTTAAACTGAAGTCCTTAACAATATGATGGTACTTGGAATGGGACTTTTGGAAAGAAAGTAGCTAAGATAAGGTCCTGGTCTTTGGAATGGAAATTTTGGAAAGAAAGTAGCTAAGATAAGGTCCTGATCGTAGAGAATTTATGGAGGATTAGTACCCTAATAAGAGTTATCAAACAGCTGGCGGCTTCCTCACCCCACCTATGTGTGTGCATGTGCCCAATGAAGAGGTCAGATGATAGAAACCGAGGTGGAAGCTACCCACTAGCTAAGGAAATTAGTCCCAGAATGAAGCTGAGCTTTCCAACATTCTGATCTTATGTCCCTCAGTCTCTAGACTATAAGAAATAAGCTTCTGCTGTTTAACCTATCCAGCCTATAATATTTGGTTACAACATTTCCAGCACAGCAATACAGTTGGACCCACAACTTGAGGTTTATCATTATTCAACTTGACTCCTACACATAAACTTCTGAAGGGAAAGCCAGAAGAACCAACAGTGAATGCTAATGTTGTGGCTATTAAACAATTCAGCATGAACTACTAACAATTAAACTTATATATAAAATTAATAGACTTCAGTTTCCAATTGAATATTAAATACATGGATCAAATACAGGCTGCCACCAAAAGCAATTTTAAAAGACAAAGCAAATGAAGCGTGGAACCTAACCAAAAAACCTACCAAGAAAAGGTTGAAGCATGCCTTCAGTAAAGAGGAAACACATACCAGACAGAAATGACTCTAGGAAGGACTAAAATAAACCAAAAATGTGATTCAAATAGTAAACACAGAATAACTGTTAGCTCTTTTATATGCTTATATAATAACTCATTGAACATGTAATAATAATAATAATAATAATAATAATAATAACAATAATAATTGTAGGATTTCTAACACATAGAATATGTAGAAGAAAAGTAACACAAAAGCGGGAGGAAAACAATATACAGACTTAAGTTACTATAGTACACATTCATCTGCAGACAGATTTATTAAGCTAAAGATATATACAATTGTTTTAAGAAAATTACAGCTAATGAACCTTCAGGAGAGATAAGCTAGTATCTTGAAGCAGAGGTAGAAAGGTAGAAAACAGACCAGCACCTGAGTAAAGTGAAAAACCAAAGATGATGTGACTGTCCTAATCATACATTAAATGTAAATGACCTAAATATCCTTAAAAATACAGAGATTGCCATATTGGAAAAGCAAAAACCAAGAGCAAATGGAACACTTATTATGAAGTTACATTAAATATAAAAAGCACATAGGTTAAAAGCAAAAACATGGGCTTGATGCAGCCACACTACACTCTAGGACAAATGCTTCCCTCAAGCATGCTGTCTTGTACCTATATTCTCCCACAAGGAAAACACTGCCAATGAATTCCCATTCTACTGATTAAAAAGAACCTGAAAAATGTCCTTTTAAAGTTTATATCCTATAAAATTACCGCTGAAGGTATAATTCATTGTTACAAACATCCCTTAGTAGAATCATATAATGTATTCCTCACAGAATTCAGTGCCAAGAAAATGTCTGTATTCCATGTGAATTCATGTGCTTTCCTTAATCAGATAAGCATTACCCAAGCCAAAGTTTTCCTTTTATGTCTTGGCTAACCAACAGAAAACTCAAAGCTAAATTCAGTGCCAAATATCTAAGAATAAATCCAACCAGGCACTGAGAAGAATTCTCATTCTCTTCTTTAATTGGTTTTTGACCTTTTCTAAAATTATTTTACTTGTACTGTAATATTGGACACTATTTTTTTTCCCAAAGAGTTGGGCCATATAACAGAAAGAATCAGACATGAGTACTTGCTTCACTGCTTACAAGATGTGTGACCTACATCACCAAAGTTACATAATTGTTCTCTAGTCCCATTTTACACAGTACATTGAAAGTAACAGTGATCAGTCAACCTTGCTCTCAAGAATGACGGCAGTCTGTAAACCACATAACAAAGCTAAGCTAATAGCAAATAAAGTTAAATAATTATCAGAATCAACATTACTATACTCTTGAACTAACACTTGCTTGTCTGATATGCTCATTCCAGGTTCCCCTTTACCCCTTGAACACTAAGTCAAACAAGGTTGGTGAAACAAGGTAGATTTGTAGTCTGTTCTGAGGAAAAAGTCATAAAGGACAAGCTGGCATCAGATATTCCAACTCAGGATGCAGAAGAGAGAACATGGCACTCTCAGATGAGTGGGGATAAGAGAAGGCATGACCCCAACTAGGCCTGGCACTGCTGAGGTATTAAAGATGGGCCCCAAAGGCTTGTGAATTCAGGTATGCACTTGTTATTCCTTTGATTGTCAATTAACATTTCTGCATAGGAGGAAAGAAAGGGAACAAGGGTACAAGGACATAAATTGCTCTGATATTTAATCAAATGCAGAGTTGCCCTTGAGCAAATCTACTGCAGTACCAGGCATTCCGCTCAAAGCAAAGAAGAATCTCTGGCCTCAGGCAGAGCTTTAGCTGTGAGGATCACCTGCATTTTAGCACTCAAGTGGCCAAAGGTAACTGCAGCCTGCGTTCCACAGAACTGAAATGACTACAGTGTTCTCTGTTAGGTATATAGACAGCTGGCAGCTAAACAAGAGATACAATTCAGATAGGACATATAGTCCATCAAGGGGGACAATTCTTATAGGGAAATGGAAGGTTCAAGGTTCAGTAACAAAAAGCAGTAAGACAGATGACAGACAGAGAGGCAGGCAGGCAGGCAGACAGGCAGACAGGCAGGCAGGCAGGCAGGCAGGCAGGTAAATAGGTAGATAGGTAGACAGGTGGACAGGTAAATAAATAGGTAGTAGGTAGGTAGATAGGTAGACAAGTAGGCTGGTAGGTAGGTAGGTAGATAGGTAGACAAGTAGATAGGTAGGTATTAGGTAGGTAGATAGGTAGACAGATAGGTAGATAGGTAGATAGGCAGGTAGGTGGTTTCTATCTATTATGAGGCATCAGAATTATCCATGCAACTTGTTAAAAATTTAAGGTCCAAACTTCATCTCCAAGAAAGCACATAAATTGTGTGTGTGCACACTCGTGTGCACATTCATATGTGAGTTTATGCATGCGCATGCTTGTGAATGTGTGAAAACTGTTAGTGTTCGTGTCAGAATTCTGTATGAACAAATGAAAATACAACTGTAGGGTTTTAAGTAAAACTCATGTGGTTTTGAATTTGAATTGAAGAGTCAAGGCAAGCCCTATGCATTTAAACTTCAACACAAGGATGGTATACTTCCTAGTTCTCTATAGCAAAAAGATATACAATAACACTCCCCCGCCACCAATAGCAACAGGCATCCTCTATGACCAGACTATGGGTTCTAAACATACTTCCTATTGAAAGAAATGAGTTCCTAGGAGAAAGAGCTGATTTCAGGTCTAAAGCAAGAGTAAAACAAAAGCCATTCATAAGACAGGCATGTCAGAAAAGGCTATAAACATAGTCTCTGTAATCATGCTAAAAGGTCTTAGAAATTAATGTGAAGAGACAACCACAGCCAAAATCGGGATAATTTAAAATCGATATGAATAAAAGTTGCAATGAGTTGAAGCATAAGAATGTTTAAACTCTGTGTTTACAATACAGGAGCTTTCTCTGTCAGTTTATAAGAACCCACAGGTTAAAAATATTTGGAAGGAAAAAAAAATTTATGTGTACAGAACATGCACAGACTATATTTTCTTGTCTTATTCCATAAACAAAATATAGCAATTATTTACAGAACACTTATACTGTATTATGTATGATAATGGTTTAAAGTATACATAGGTATATGCAAATATTTTAATATAAGGGATCTAGAGACCTTGAGTATTTAGCTTTGAATGCTGGTACCAATTGCAAGTGGCTACTAAGAGAAAGAATACATTCTACTAAAAACAGAGCAAAACACAGACTCCATGATCACTTCTGATGGTTTAGAGATACAACTAATCCTGCAATCCAGTAGCTCAATGGTAGAATCACTTCTAAGACCTTTTGTATACAACCATCCCTTAAGTCATACAGTCAGGGCCATTGCCCTTTATGCTGAAGCGATGGCACAGTTATCACCATTTGCAGCCCTAACTAAAACAACAAATCTAGGCAATAACCTTCGAACAGTGACTTACATCATCCATGCAAAAATGAACAGTGTTATGCTCTGTGTGGAGTAGTCTTACCCTTCGTGTACCCCTTTCCCAAAAACTAAAGCAAAAATTAAATCTGAATCTAAAAACATCTGATTTGCAGGAAATCAAAACATAAAGAAATATGCAAAACAGCTTCACAAGGACACAATCAGACTGCATGCAACACTGCAGGACAGGTCCAGTTTCTTGAACAAATAAATTTTAAAGGAAAAGGAAAATGGAGTTAAAAGAGACTTGACATACTTATCAGTAGTTAAAATTTATGGACTTTATCTAACTTTTGATTCATCCAAACAAAAGTATGTTTTCAGATCAATAATTATGATATAAGTATAAAAATTTAGATGTTGGCTAAATATTGTCGGCATGAACAGAGATTATGTTTGTCTATGTGTTAAGATAGAACTGTGGTTACCATACAGAGTCTTTCTTTCAGCAGTATATACTGAAATGCTTATAGACGAGATGCTATAAGGTCTACAGATTTGTAAAGTGACCTGTGGTAGGTGAACAGGTGATATTATAGATGAAATAACACTGGCCATGAGTTAATAATTGTTGACGTTGAGTGATGGGAACATGAGGGTTCAATATACAAGTCTCTCTGCTTTTGTATGTTTGACATTTTCCACAATAAGAAATTTTAAAATGTCAAAAGCAAAAAACAAACAAAAACACACAACTATAGCATTAAAGTTCAAGTCTGGGTTATCTCTGGCAAGAGAAGAAAAGCAGTAATTTTAAGAGGCCATGAGGGAGAATTCTAGGGTACTGGTAAAGTTCTATTTTTTTTATTTGAGTAATGGTCACTTTTGTGTTTACTTTGTGATGTTTTCTTATTGAGGTGTATGTTTATATATCATATGATTTCTGCTGTTATGCCTCAATCAAGATCCCTCCCTGAGCATGCAGAAATCTAGACTACAACTTGGCAATGCAAAGATGAGAATTTATTCAACAAGATAGGAGTCTTTAACATTTCATAATGTTTAATGTTCACATTAGAAATGAATGGACTTTGAACAAAAAAAATGTTATGAAAATTATAACAGTAACTGGGAAACAGTCCCAAAAGATCCAGGATATTAAGTTAGAGGCTGGGGAATTGTAATAACAACCATAAATACTTAGGGAGCATCTATCATGTGATAGTTGGGTCAAAAGATTGTTACCAGTTCCTTTAACAAGTCTTTTAATTTCTCTCTCTCTCTCTCCCTCTCCCTCTCTGTCTCTCTCTCCTAAGTTTCATGATGTTTTGGTGGATGGTCAAGAACTCACTATTTAACCTAGGTTAGTTTGAACTTAGAGATATCCTCCTGCCTCTGCATCCTGAGGGCTAAAAGTAAAAGCATAAGTCATCATACTGTACCTAGTTTTTCTTTTTTGACTTTTAAAGTATTACACTCATATGTACTTGTAGGTATTGATATATAGTATAAAGATGAAATTTCTTGGATTTTAATAAATTAAATTAAAATGTAATAAAAATAGTTCAAGTTATGTTAAACAAAGCAAAGTGAACTAAAAAGTATATCTCTTAGTATTGTGAAACAAAGCTTTTGGTATCAGTCAACTGAATCCAAGTTCACCTAGAAGTCATAAGACAGAGGACAAGAATGCCATCTTTTGCCCCTTAGTTGTAAGTCTTCCACAAAGAATGATAATAATATTACCAATAGTAATACTACAAATAGAAGCACTACAAAGTAAAAGTAATACTACAAAAGGGTATCCTCGTACAATATCTTCATTGATAATATTTCTAAATATTCTTCTAAAGGAGATATAAAGAAAATAGCAAAATTAGAGGATTCTTTAAATTTGAGAATACAAAATACAAAATATGAGGGTTCTCAAAAAAATCTGAGAATTTTAATGAAGAGGGACAGTAAATAAACAAATAAATAAGTAAGCAAGCAAGCAAGAGTTTAGCCATAGCACAGTTGGGTGGTTCAAACTTTGAAAAAACAAGCAATAACAACTCAAACAAACAAAAAAAACTGCTGTAATTTCAAGCAGTTGTTGTTATTTTAAATATGTTTCTAAAAGTGAAAATTTACACACCAAGGCAAATTTGGAGGGAAATATTCAGTGGTCATAAACCACTAGTTAAAAACCAAGTCACATGGTATAAAACCCACGGGAAAGCCACCTGAACCAGACAGTCATGAAACACTCAGCAGGTTTGACTGAACAGTCATCACTTCCTGAAGCAGGAAGAGACCATGCAGACACTGTGAGTCCTAACAGGGAGTTCCTGCTCAGGTGGCCCTGGCCTCCCCTAGGGAATCCAGTTTTTCAGAGCCCAGGAGACTTTTAAGGTATGTGGTATATTTTGACAACAGCATGTTTTATAAGTCATTTGTCACCAGCAAACTTTAGACAAGGTTAATGAAAGTTCTGTCACTTTAATGTCTAGCCGGCTTTAAATTACAAATGTCATGTGCCATGACTAAAGAAAGGGCACTAGAATAATACCATAAACCATCATCTCCAGGGACACACAGGTAATTGCATAGCTCATTAAAAAACTGTTTTAATTATTAATTGACCGTGTCAGAGTTGTCCTTTGAAGTCAATTTCAATTTTTTTTTCCTTGCAAGCATTATGATTTCAAGCTGACCTACAGAACTTTGTGTACCACCGAAAGCACTGCTCCTTGAGGAAGTTTCAATGCTTGGGAGGATTTCCAAGCTGTTTGCAAATAAGCTGCTCACTGGGAGGAAGAGGAAGAAAGAACATTTTCAGAGATGTGGTGTGGTTCTCCAAGTGCAAAACCACAAAACAAGTAAAATAGGTTCAAACAAAATTACCCAGGACTAAAACATCCACTTCCACAGTGAAGACAGAGACTAAAACTGCAAGAAAACTTGGTGCCATCTGGTCGGAATTCAGGTAAGGTTACATAATTGATAAGTCCTCTATTTAATGAGTAAATGATTCAAGAAATAAACTGGTTAGAATCACAGAAGCTGAATAGTCGGCATCAGAAAGGTTGGTCACAAAATTCACACACCTAATCTAACCTAGAGTTCACTCCTCATGAGATAACATTAACCAGCATTCTCATAGTTTTAAGATGAATTTAGAAACTGTCTTATGAAGTATATCCACTTTGCAAAAGCGGTCACTGACAGGCCTGAATGAGAAAAGGCGAGCATCCATAATGTCAGAGGACAGAGCTCCCACTGACTGATTACAAACTGAACTTCCACTACTAACAAATCTCTCAAAATATGGGGCTGAGGGATTAATCCCGTTCCTGCTGAACATTCTTGCAAAAAGACACTGTCAACCTCGAGTATGAATGATTCATCGTGCCATTAACAATTGAGGTGCCATGTCTGGTATATGTCTGAAACAAGAACCCTCTCACAGCACAAGCTGAACACACGTTAGGTGGTTAGGGGTGATAATGAAGCTGACCTTAGACTACTTATTTCAGTGAACACTGACAGTAAGTATGTGCACTGAGTGTTCAGGGCCAACAAGTCCTGATTCAAACCCAGGGTCAATTTATGGAATCTATTATTATTAATGACCCTGCAGGGAGGCTCACACTGGAAAGCTGACAACATCCTTGGGACTAACAGATCATCTCCCAGCATGGGAAAATGAAATAAGTCTACTCCACTGCCTTGTCACATCTTGAGAATTAAGCAGCAACTACCAACTGTTAACAGAAATTACTCTCACTGGACTCTGAACTCCTGACTCTCCTTTGTCACATCAAGCAGAGATGGGTAGATAATAAAAAGATAGGAAGCATTCATTTGCGTCCATGCTTCCTACATTATTAACTAAACAAGCAAGGAGAAAAGGCAAATTACCCAAAAGATATAAGCCTAAGAGCACACATGCAGTTCCGACAACTCTGGCACAGCAAGTAGGGCGCGGCTCTAAAACAGGGGCCAGCAGAACAAGGCTCACAGTTCAAACTCAACAAGCCACGTGCTTTTGGACACCCCGTGAGCTAAGAATAGTTTCCCGTTTCTGAACAGTTGAGAAATAATTTTAAGAATAACAGATCACAACACATGAAAATCCTATGCCATTCAAATCTCACTGTCTATAAATAAAGTTTTATTGGCACACAGCCATGCTCATTCGTTTACATATTGTCTACAGCAGCTTTCACACCACAACATCAGAGTTGAAGAGCTGTGAAAGAGACCGTATGGCCCACAAAGCCTAACATATTTACTATCTTGCCCTTTATAGAAAAAGTGTGCCAATCTGCGAGATGACACCTAATTTCCTAACCTTCGATGGCACATTCAATGAGCTAGCTCCAGCTCCCTTCCTTCAAGCAATTCTCTTACTTAATAATTCACAGACTTCCCCCAAAGAGGAGACTTTTGCAATAAATGATAAATATCTCTTACTGGAGGGTACAGAGTGAGCATTTCCAAATTGATGGCCAAGTTCTGTGCCTGGTGTACACATGTAAGCGCAACGTAACATGCAATATTCTAATTCAATTGGAGAAGGACTCCACAAGCCATGTTTCGATTAGCCAGATCTTATTTGATTTAGCAGAAGTAATGAATGCTGAATCAGGTTAGGGCTGCTAAGCCTATCTTGGTTTTGGCAATCTAGTGAAATTAGGATAATAAAACCAAAGATATGTAATACTGACGACATTTAGAAAGAAAATGTGTTTATCTTCAATTAAAATGCTCACAATAGTGACAATTAACTTATTATTCTTTCTTTCAGAAAGGTTAGGTTGAGGAAAACATCCAAGCAAAAAGAAAGCCAGCCCCACATGGGGACAGTGCTGCTACACTTCACAGGACCCAAAATAGCCCGGTTTGTCTGTGATAGCAACATCTCACGCATTTGGGGGAGGGAGGAAATAACGGGCAAAATAAAGATGTTCCAAATATTCTTTAACTGACAAAACGCTGCACTAGATTTTTGACTGCAATCTAGCTGAACTCCCTGCTTGGAGTAGGAAGGGGACGCTGTGAGGACACACTATTTACTTTTGAGCAGCGTGGTGTGTGTGTGGGGGGAGGACTAGGTGGCCACCACCTCTAATCAATTTCACCTTCTGACACTAAAAATGAGATTATGGCTCATTTCATTCTCCAGGTTTTATGAGATTATTGACATGAGCACACAAGATATCAGATCCACTATCTGCTATTTTGGTATGGCATAAAATACAGTATCCATAATATTTATTTGAGGCACCAATTAATTTTATAAATGAAAGAATTTTAAAATTGTAGTCTCTTCCTCCCCTTGCAGTATAGGCCATATATCAAAAGCCAACTGATATATAGGTAGGATGGGAAGGATCTACAGGAAGTCACCTTGACAATGTTGGGTTTCAGCAATGACTTTTGGGAGGGGTTCTGTTGCTCCTCCCTATTCAAAATGAAGGCCAAGAAGCCTTAAAGCTAAAAATGTAAGATAGGCAGCCTGCCTAGTTCCCCATTTCCCATGAATTGGAAGATGTAGAGTAAATTTGGCAATTAAGTCAGACAGGAAACCAGGAAGAATATCATCAAGGTAAAGGGAAGTGTAACAGGGTCCGCAGGCAGCTAAAGGGAAGTTAACTCAAAACTGAGTTTCCATTGCTTCAGTGTGCAACTCCAGCAAGCCACATCCCTCACGTGCCAGTTCGGATTATTCTCCTAAAAGTGCTACTGTGTGCGATCCTCAAAATATTACACCATCCATCAGCATAAGCGGGCCCATTAAACATCTTGCGTACGCCATCCGACCGAGTAAAAACACAAGCCTAATGATTATATGAGATGGGAACCAAATGATTTAAGGGCAAAAGAGTTTTCTAAATTTATCTTAAGGGAAACAATATTTTTAAAAACCAAAGTTGAAGGAAATATTGAGTCCTCTGACAATGTGGCAATTGGGCATGGTGGCATGTCACTGGAGGTGGAGTCAGGAGGACCAGGAGTTCAAGATCAACCTTGGCCGCAAAGAGTTCAAGCCCAGACTGGGTTCTCGAGACTGTCTTAAGAAGGAAGAGGAGAATGAGAAGGGGAAAAAAGTCAACCAACCAACCAAAACAAAACAACCATAGAAAATGATAGTTTGGGGTAAGCAATTTAAAAGGGTATAGTGAGACTCCTTAGTTAGAAGTAATTAAATAAAGGACTGCAAGGAGGGTCTCTGAGTACACTTAGCATAAGATGGTGACTTGACTCACACCTGCGCTCCTTGAGAATGTGATCTACGTTCAAGGTTTAAGATGATCTACGTCACACTCAATGGCTCCATGCTGTGCAAGCATGAGAACCTGAGTTCAAGTTCAGCATTCACATAAAAAGCCTAATCTATGGCCTCTTGTACCTGTAATGCCAGTGCTTCAGAGACAGGGATGGGGAGTTAATGAAGTCTGCTGACTACCAGCTACCTCCAGGTTCAGAGAGACAACAAGGCAGAGATGATAGAGCGAAACACCAGCATCTTCCTCTGGCCTCCAAGTACTCATGGGAACAAGAACCTACAAACAAACACAACACAACACACACACACACACACACTTAATAATTGTGTAAAACTTTTGAAATTTTTAAAAATCAAAACTGAATATGCAGCGCCCAGACATGCTAAGAGGCCTTCTCTCATCCAAGTCTTCCAAGGTGGCAACAACACAGCACAGTGAGAAATGCAGTCTCAGAGGCAAATCACAGACTATAAATACCAGTCTCGTGGTGCTCCTCCAATCGCTGAGAATTAGCACAGGCAAAGCAGACTGCTACAGGAATGCACATGGTTAATTTGCTAATTACTAGAACCAACAGCACATACCAAAGACAGCACAGACGGAACTTTGAGGACCCAGCCCTTGTTTTAGCTCAAATTGTCGCTAAGCAGTCTATTTGACCTTGAGAAGGTGACTCAGCTGTTTAGTGTTTCAGGGTTTTTTTTTCTTTCCCTTGGTGTTGTCTTAACAGAGTTTCACTGGGGATAGTCCAGGTTGGCCTGGAACTTCTCATGTAGCCCAGGCTGACCTCAAAAATCTCCCTGCCTCAGGCTCCCCAGTGCAGTGATGAGCAACCACAACTATATTTTCCAGTGTGAAATCAGGGGCATTTTCCTCACTAGAGTCATAAGGATTAAAGAAAAAGACATACAAGCCACTGAAAGCAAGGCTTGGTCCATAGAGCCCATAATGAATTTTATCCCCATTCTTCCCACCAATGTTCACCAAACTGAAACTGCAAAAGCACACTAGGACAGTGTTTCTCCCGTGTGATCCACGGGAGTGGATTTGAAGTGGCACATAAATAGCTTCATAAGTTTTAATAATTGGGATTTTAATTTCAATACATATAAAAAATACAGCCCAACAAATCTGTGATTTCACGGCCTACACCAATTTAGATGTGATTGAGTAGAAAAAAAAAATCAATCAACTTAAAAGAGAAATATTGTATAAATGGTAATGGCAATAGAAAGACAGGAGGGAAGCTCAAAACACTATATTCTGGAAGTATGAAGGGCAGAAGGAAGGGGTCCTGCCCTCACAAAGCTGGCCACCCAAGGGCTATGTAGATCAAGAATAAACAAACAAGGGACTCAGCTCAAGTTCAGGAAGTTCTGTGTCACGGTCTAGAGGCGTGGTGCCACTCCTCTTGGCACTTTCAGGGTATCACATATAAAAGCTCTTTAAAAATAAATGAGTTTAACAATTGTCGTGCTGAGTGTGACATAAGCTGATTTGGAAGTCCTTGTGCAGTAGCATGTTAGGGATTTGTATGTTAAATCTTTTCTTTGAATTATCCTGGAAATCATTATTTTCTCACCTTCATTTTCTTTACAGGAACCTGAGAAAACAAAGGTTTCTGCTGCTTTAACCGCCAAATCACTCAAGACTCTTGGAGCAAGACATGGAACAATCTACTTAAAACTATAAGATCCAGGACAGCTAAATGGCTTTAGATTTCAGTGAGTATCATCCTGAGAGACCTTGCATGTGACAGGAATAAGCTGAATTTGCATTTGAAAATAGAGCAGAGCAAAGCAACACTCCCTTTCAAGGGAAATGGGTAGCAAAATAGAAAAGAAAGAGAAAGACTTTATGCGTATTCCCTGGGAAAAACACAGGTGGTTTAAGGAGCCCTCAGAGGCATGCCCTTCTTCACAGCCTGACACATCTTAAGACAGAACAGGCCTCTTATGTCTCACAATCCATGCAGTATACTAACTTGCTTCTTTAATCTCCCTCAGAGTGGCCTTCTGTGGGATTCCCTCAGCACATTTTAGCAGTACACCTGTCTCGTGTCAACATTCATCTATACACAGTATGAGTTTAAACGTAAACAGCAAAAAGCTACCAGGAAAAAAATAACCAGAGCCACATGGAAAGGACCCAATGCCCAGCAAGCAAATGGCAGAGAGGTTGGGGGAGGGAGGAGGTTGAAGGATCAATGATTCAAAAGAAAAAGCACAAATCAGAACTTTCAAAAAGAAGAATGTGATGAATTCTCTGCAATACAGTGGAGTCATGCGTCTACACTGGAGGCGAGAGCCTGTTAATGGCTGACTGGGTTCTATGTTAGCTAACAGGCAAGGAGAAAGAAGACCATGTCCTAAGATCTGTCATATTGAGAAACATTTCGATGATGGCTACTGCATCGACTCCTTAGAAGCTTTGTCTTGTAGCTGCCTCTGGACCACACTTAGAGCAAAGTCCACCTGTACAAGGAGGGATTAAGACACTAACTGTTTACCCCACCACAAGCTTGGAAAAGGCACAGGGTGTATAAAACATCGACAAAGACAGAACTGGGGTTTAATGGCATTTCCAAGAGTTTCTCAGACGGGAATGTTTGAAATATTAAGGAAATCCTACATTTTTTAAAGGCTATAGTTGAATCTAGGCTGTGGGCTTGTACCCTGACTTTTTATCTTACTTGCTTGCCTGCTGTCTTTAGCCGCACTTCATACCAAGAGACAACAGCAAGAGCCTGAAAGAAAAGGAGCATGCCAAAAGCTCAGGAGATCCTACACCCTCTAAATGGACTGGGGGCGGGGCTCCACAAACCCAGCAACAGATCTGCATGGAGAATCACAAACCCAGGGTCACTGCCACTAAACCAGTAGAGCAATGACGCAGTCGTCGATATGGCTATTCTACCTTGACTTTTGAATGTCAAAAATAATATGGACAGAATTGACTAAGCAGTCTCCAAGGTACTGCCTTTAAAATTTTTAACTTTATGGCCATTAAATATTGAACAGATAATTGGATTTATCCCCTTCAGTGCTTTATGGATGTACAAAGTACCTACCTTCTCCTGTTTTATTCAAATTAATGGCATTCTTTTAAAGTGCCTGCCCTGAGTGCATACTACAGCTGGCTCATGACAAGAAGGTTTCATCTTCTGCTTACCAACTCGTTCCTCTATTTGCCATGAGAGGGCAAAAACCACACTGGAGCCCATATTGACAGTGAAGGGCAAATTCGTTCACAGTCACCCTTAAACCTGAAATCACTCCCCTCCCTGCCTCGAACTCCAGTTCCCAGTGTGATCTGGCCATCTATTAGCTTATCGGAGAAAACCACAATCAGAATCCATTTAGAATGGTGCTAATTACATGATTTAGAAATGCCCTCTTCCACTGGGTAGCTTAACACCAGCGTTCCAGTGCACCTCTAGAAGATTAGCCAAATGCAAGCTGGGACTGTGTGTTGGACAGGGAGAAAAACCGCCAGCCACGGAAAGGCTGTGCAATCCACCACGGTGATAAGGTATTTCCGTCAAGTGTGACTAACACCTACGAACATACAATCTGAGAATAACTCTGGTGGAGGCGCTAGTGGAAAGGGGTTAATGGAAATAATGTTTTCATTTGGAACAATATAAATCCACAACTGGCATTCCATTGGCCCATGACCTCCCCTTCCCCAATCCCTGTTCAAGTCATTTGCTAGTGTAATTGAAATCTTCTTTGAGAGTCTTTAGATTTCATTTCATGTTTTGGGGACAACGCAGCTAAAAGACATTTACCATCCATCTTTCTTAACATTCCTAATCTAAATAGAAGACCCAAATCCAAGACTATGCCTTTGATGGATCACTCACCTCCCTGTACAATAGAGCTTAAAAAGGTCCTATTACTGTGCTCAGAACCCTCACAGAAAACGCACACTCATACTCGTTTGCCATTCTCCCACATAACTAAAAAGCATATATTCATTTCTTTAAATGTGCTTTGAAAGAAAAGGAATTTCAACAAAAAAAAATTTTTTTAAGACAAAAGAACAGGGGAGAAACAAATGGCACATTAAATTCAGGTGGGAAAGAGGATCACTATGTGACAGGCTGGAATACTGCGTTGTGGAAAAAGGATTTGCTGCTCCTGAATCAAACATGGAAGATTTGTCTCAGAGCTTTTCTTGTATGTGAGGCTGCTTAATTCAGGGCTCTGTCTGTTAATGTCTGTCACAGATGAAAGGGGCAGCCGAGGTGTGTACTGGCCAATGTCACCAACCTGGGCAGTAGGGAAGTGTGCTGGCCAGCCAATGTCACCAACAGGACCATCCTAGGGGAAGTTTTTCTAAAGGTCATCTCAACTATTCTCTTACACATTTTTAGAACTGTGTTTTATATTGAATGTTTGCCTTGGAATGAATACAAAGTCGATTTGCTATAAACCTGAATAATTTGTAATTGCTTATGAGCACGAAAATGTAAAAACATAAAGTAAAAATAGACAACCTGGGCATAAATAGAGCTAATGGGTAACTGCATCAAAAATTATACAACTGTACAGAAAATTCCCAAATACACGTAGATAAATGGCCCTGACCATCTAACTAGCTACTCCAAGATGGCCTCCTTTCATATGCATGCCTGATTTCTTTGGTTTAAGAGAGGCACCATAGACAAAAATTACAATCACAAGCAAAACTGACTGGTAGACCCCTCCTTACAAATTTGATATTCTCTTTGGTATATAAAGCCCTATTTCTGTTTCTGTACTGAGACTGTTTATAAGAGCAGAAGATAAAACTGAGCATACTCAGTTATTAAGACTACATGTATTACCTCTAATGAAATTACTGGCTAGGATGAAAAAGGCAATTGAGAAGTTTGTTACTACCTCTGACTGTGCAAATCTAGGTCTTTCCTGGAGTCACTACAGAGAGCCATTTGGCAGATCATTCAGGCATTCCAGACTAACTTCTGTGAGGCCATCACTCCATAAGCCCGAACTGTAATTTTGAACAAGAAGCAGATGCAACCATATCACATGGGCAATGGTCACCAACTCCAAATATAACAAAGACAGAGATCCCATCATGACTCAAAGTCAACTCAGGTGGAACGAAAGTGTATCATGGCCTTCTATATGAAGCTGTTCTATGTCTTAGTATTTAAAAAGATACAATCAATCAAGAGCTTGATTTCTGGAAAGAGCACATGCTTACTATGTCTACCATTCAGAGATGTTTGCAAAGTTAAACCATAGGGATGAAAAATAATGAAAGCCAAAATCTAAGGCTAGCTGCAATAACCAAGTGTTGCCTTTCATGTTCTAAGAAGTACACTGAGGAAAGAAAAAGAGGGGGGGAGCTAGAGAAGAGAGTGGGGAGAAAAGAAAGGAATGAGAGAGAAAGATCTAGTAGAATGGAGGAAAGACATGATTTTGGCTCTGAAAACGAGCCATCAATCTCAGCGGTGCTATGTGTTCACTATTTTTCATCTAAAATGGCCGTTTACATTTTCATCATATAAATACGGGTCTTGAAGAGCATGTGACTCATCTCCATATTCAAAAAACAAAACTAATAAATCAGAATTGGGAAAGAATAACAACCTAAAATTGAAAGCAAGAGGAGGTAAATGAACACAAATGTGCTTTAAATGAATCACTAACCGCAAGGGAGACGCGAAGGAGCTCAAGTTAGGTTTCAACAGTGTGCTCTATAGTCTCAGGCAAGGAGGGAGCGTGGCAGACACACACCCCAGGCTTTAAAAGGCTGCCTTTCTGCTGAGGCCTAGGGAAAGCTGCTCTGAGCCTATCAGTGCCTGTGATACAGGGCTGAATAAAGGTGTAAGGAGCTGGGGATTTCACTGAGGAAGGCGGAGTAAATATAAGAAGTCCCCTTCGAGGTCTGGAGAGGTGGCTCAGCAGGTAAGAGCAGATTCTGCTATTGCAGAGGATCCAAGTTCAGGTCCCAGCACCGACATCTGGCAGCTCACAATGCCTGTAACTCCAGCTCCAGGAGATCCAACAGCCTCTTCTGATTTTTGATGGCACCTGCATTCACATGCATACACACACACACACACACACACACACATATACACATAATTAAAAATAATAAAAATAAACAATAAAAACCTACAAAAAAAATCCCTGTAGAAATAGTTTAGACTAGAAAGAAGTACTAGTGTGGATTTATGACTCCTAAAATGTGCTCATGTGTGTATGAATACATTATTTTTACTGACTCTTAAGAAAACCTAAGAAACCAAGTTAAGTAACACACCTAGTACCCTAAGGATGGTTTCTAATACAATTTTCCTTTAAAGGGAACCAAAATTCCTCAGATAACATTTCATTGCAAAACCACAGTAGACAAGGCACAAGATGAGTCTACAACATTTCTCGCCATAAAAAAGGCAAGGAAGGGTCAAAAAAGGAACGAAAACCAAGCTGAAGGGATTCCTGCTCCTTCAGTCTAGAGGAATATGACTACCCAAATAATTTTAGCAGCATGAAATATAAATTATTAAAAAGGGAGGTCTACCTACATGTGGTAGCACATGCTTGGATTCCCACCATTTTGGAGAGTATATAGTTAGATACTGTCTCAAAAAAGAAAAAGTAAAAAGGTGGTGTGTGTGTGTGTGTGTGTGTGTGTGTGTGTGTGTATGTGTGTGTCCCCTGTATGTCAATACTAAAGACTGGTCACTATTGACTAATAAATGCTAATGGGTGCTACCGTTGGAAAATGACTGCAGGAAAGAAAAGTTCAAACAGGACTGTCAATGACTCTAAGGAGAAAATTTTAATGGAACAATATATTTACATGCACTTCCTCACCAGGTGCAAGAATGTATGTTCAATACACAGTGAGAAATCAGATGATGCCCTGGCAATAGACACAAAATTAAAATCTCTATCACAAGGATACTCATACCTCTTGACACAATACTTTCAGAAGGATAACCCCATGTAAGCAGCAATGTGACTGGGAATACAGACTTGATCTGTTCAGACTGAAACATCAACTAAACCCAAATGAGGACTTTCTGCACAAAGGCATGAGGAATAGATTCTATTTCTTATGGCAAAATCATAAATGATGAACCAACTCAAAACAACTGTTCTCCAATAAAGGAAACTGCCAAGATGACCAACCAGTTTCAGCATGTTATTCCAGGCTAGATCTTATGCTGTACAGGACATCATTAGGTCAAGTGGCCAAACTGATGTATGGTCAGAAGATTAGAAAAAATCCATCACTTTTATGTTAAAGTGTCCAAAGCTAATAACTGTACTGTAGTTATAGGAGGAAATGTTGCTTGCTCTTTGGAAATAGACTTTGAAGTATTTGTAGGCAAAGGGGCTTGAGGTGCACAACTTATTCTCAAATGGTTCAGGGGCTCTTACTACTGCTACAACTTGCCCTAGGTTTAAAACCACTGTTTCAAACACTAAGTTTTGTTTTGTGTTTAAGGTCGCTCGTGGCCTAGAGACTTTGGAATAACATCCACAGCATTGCTAATCTCAACCTTGTTTCTGTGACCATCCCACATGTGTCTATAGTAAATAGACACAATGTTAGACACTGTTGTTAGCACAATGTTAGTGCTGTTGATAACCACAAAACGTCTGAGTAAGTGTATTTTAAACTAACTGACTGGTTAACTTGAGTGTATTATGTAAATTCAACAAAACAACAAGCAGTGTTGAGATATGTTTATAGAAACTGATCACAATTGGAAACACAAAGTATTAAGTGAAAACAATGGACAGCCCCCTCAGGACATGGTTTGTGAACATTTTCCCTTTCTTTCTGTATTCTAAACATATAATGTTACAATCTTAAAAACCATCAACTTCCTTCCTGTGTCTGTCCAGCTGTCAGCTCTGAGCTACTTAAGTCCCAACCATAGGAAACAAGGCAGTTAAAGAGGCCACACTAGGAACCTGAGTTCACCTCAGTGGTCATTCAAGATGTGGACTCCACCTTCATAGGCTTCCTCCTCACTCTTGTCCTTTATGTTTTGATTTGCTGAAGAATTTCAGGGAGATACACTGCATTTACATCAACCCTTCCTCACGCCTCTCATGTCCCCAAACAGCTCCCTTTCTTCTTCTAAAATTACCTTGTTATAATTCATACACCACTCCCGCCCACACACACACCCCTTCTGAGTTCAACTAGCATTCCCGTTTTGCACGTGTTTGGTGCTAACCACCTACGAATGTGGTGATCTCCTAAAACAAAAACAAGCAAACAAACAAACAACCAAACGGGTTCTCCCCCACTTCAGCAACCACAGAGTTCTCACAACTCTTCACCTACAGGTGGGACCTTATGAAATCTTCTTTCTCACCCATGTTGGCGTGTCAGATGGTGAAGCCTCTGTGGTTCTGACCATAATATTAAGAGTTCATGAGTTCCACATCCCTCCCTGTCCTGGCCAGAAGGCACTATCACTTGTCAGCCATCCCAGTCCTTGGGCTCTTGAAATAAGGATGAGGACAATAGGATCCCCACCTGTGTGTCCCCACCTCACAGGAAGGGGAAAAGAAGAGCAGGTGCTTCCAGGAACAGAGCAAGCTATGGTGCATTCCTGACGGCATCCTGTTCCTGCTCAGATGCTCTAAAGCATACATTCAGACTAAAATTCTTCAGTCATCCCCAGCTGGGAGACGTGGTGCTCCTCAGGTGCACTGGTGCAGCCCTGGGACACTAAAAGAAGCCCAGATGACCTGTCTCCAAGGAGCATTCACTGTGACATTCATTGAAAGGAGACAGCAAGGGGACAAAAAGAGAAAGAAATAGGAAACTGGAGGAGAAACAGAGAGAGAATGACGGGAAGGGGGGGATCATTTATTAAAGTAGATGTAAGTGTTGGGTTAACAGAAAGGAAAACTGAAACAGAGGCCACCCACTGTCACTGAGGAAAGGGCCAGGGGACACATGTGACAAAACAAAAGAGGAAGTTTCTAGATTAAATAATTATTACAATTCAGTTCCTGTTGAAGACACATACCTCTGCAAGCATTTAATTATATTTATTTCTTAATGTACTCTGGTTTGAGGAATCTCCAACTTCAACTGAATCTCATAAACTCAGCCAATGAAATAATTAAAATTCTTTTGCCAACTTGATTTGGACGCAAAAGTCAAACGCTTCATTTAAAATTTATGTGAGGCACATTCATAAGAATATACTAATTTCTCATTCAGTTTTCAAATTGAATCCCTTTAATGACTGCCGATAGCAAAGCAATAGGAATGCATAGAAGAGTCATACAATTGACAATTACCCAAAGTTCCTGTCAGGTCTTATGAATCAACAATTGTCTCCAAACTTGTAAAGGAAACCACTGTGCATTAGTGTCTAAAAATCTTCAACCTGTCTGCACTATGCTATGAAACAAAAATGAGCACAATTAGACATACAACTTAGAGAATTCATCAATGGGAATGAATGAAATAAAGAACATCTATCTCTATGAACCCGTGCTTCTTTTGAAGGCAACACAACTCTCGGGCTGTGTAGTTTACTGCGGTGCCTCTGCGCCTTCACATTCTTTATCAGCAAAATGGTTACAATGGTCTTTCAGACTTGAGTGATGAATGGCAAAGCAAGGCGGCTCCATTCTGAACCGTGAATGACCTTGAAACACAGTGCCATATACCAACCGCTACAGTTATGCCAGGGAAGAGATCTCAGCCACTGGCATTATCGACTTCAACAGTGAAGCAGGCAAGGGAGAAAATGAGGAGGCCGCGGAGTGAAAACTTACTCTAACAAAATACTTGAACCATAGACAAAGACCAAAGACAAAGATGTCCACCATAGCATTGTTTACAGGAACGAAATTCAGGGGGATAGATCTATGGTTTTAAAGATAAAGAGGTAGTACAGTCAATTAGTGTACATCAGGAAATTAATTATATGCACATCGGGATGTATGCCTCGGGCATTATTGCAGAGATGGCTGATCCGAACAATACAATGTTAACTAATCAAAAGTGAAACATGCTCTCCATCAACGTACAGAGAACGAAACTATCCCTCCCTGTCCATAGAACAAGGCACGGAATGTATGACAGTAAAGAGGGCAGTCAAGAACTCAAAATTCTCCAAATGTGCGGGCATGCCTTTCAACCCAAGCACTGGGACTGGGAGGCAGAGGAAGGCGGGCATCTGGGAGTTCAAGGCCAACCTGTCTTCACATCAAGTTCAAGGACAGCCAGGGTTATGGAGTGGTATCCTTTTTGTTTTTGTTTTTTTTTTTTTTTTTGCTTGTTTGTTTGCTTTTTTTCCCCCTTTTTTAAAGAGGAGAAAAACTCTTGCCTACATAAAAAAATAAAGGAAAGTTGTAGATACATGAGACCCTGTCTCCAAATCCATATATGCACATACACATATACCAAGATATATACGTTTGTGTATCTCCAAGTAAATAGGATTATAGGTGAATTCTGTACTCTAAGCTCTACTTTTATAGATTTTAAAAATTAAAGTAACATCTTTATTTTTATAATAAGAAAAACTAAAGGTATCATAGAATACTTAGGATGAAATATACTCTCAAGGTTGTCATTATTAGCAAGAAAAGGACTAGAAAATAAAATCATAGGGGTGTGCAAATGTTAGCAGTATCTGAAAAACTAGACATGTTCTAAGAAACAGAAAACTTCATTCCCCTTAAATTAAAACAGAAAGTAAGACACAGCTCCAAACAGCTTCTTGGGATTCTTTTCAACCAGAATCAAATTATTAAGATTTCCTTTTCAAATTCGATATAAAATCTGACAGGAAATATGCAGACAGGGAATCTTATTAGTTTTACTTCCTGACCAACACATCCATGAAGGAGGAACAAAATTGAAAAGCAGGGTGTGCACGGGGAACTGGCTCAGGTAGAAACTGTCTCTAGCAAGCACAGGGTCCTGAGTTCAAACCCCAGGACCTACATAAAAAGCCAGACAAGGTAGTGTGCATCTAGCTCTGTAACCCCTGAGCCAGGGAGACAGAGGAGTGGATCCCAGGAGCCTCACTGGCCAGTCAGCCTAGCTTCCCAGGCCAATGAATACCCTGTCTCAAAAATATGGTAGTATTCTATCCCCGGCCCCCACACACTCGCACCTGCAGATGCAGAAACACACAAAGAAAACAGAAAATCCAAAGCACTCGTGGCATTAACACCATCTGTGCCTTGAATATAAACCAGAAATCAGTGTGAATTAATGAACTTATCAATAAATCAGCTAGCAAAGGAGTCATCAATCACATGAGGAAAGGACTGAAATGACAGGGGGCGGGGCCCAGGCGAGGAGAGGAGCAGGGAGGCAGGAGAATAACACTGTGAAGAGAGAAGACCTCCCCAACAAGCCTGAGGAAGCTCTTCTTCACACAGTGGTCCTGCAGAGGGCTCTGAGCAAATGCAGGCACTGTTGAGGACCAGAAGGGCTCTCGCATCCTCATCTAGACTTAACATTTGCACACGCTCTTTGAGGGTACAAGGCAACATCAATAGAAGCAAGAAGGTCTGTTGCCGTCATCTGACACTGCTGCTTCTTGGAATTACCTCAGATCTCTGTCTAAATCAAACTTTCAGGGCTAGCCATAGATTTGGCAAAACAGACTCTGAAACCAACGTAAGAAAATTCAAGCAAACCTATTACTTTCTTTTAAGCTCAAATATATTTCTTAAGGCTAAACATCAGAAGCAAGATACTCAGATCCCAAACCTTCTCTTTATAACCTCTGCTTTGTATCTAAGCTCCAGAGGGAAAATTGTGTTTACAAGAACCATGAGACACGTGAAAAGCAATAACCAAGATAAATGAAAAACCGCTAGGCTAAGTTTTAGTCAGAACTTTATTGCAATGGACTTGGTTTTATGAGATGAAGAAATCTACTTTTTTTTCTTGTCTCCTCTAGCGCTACACATTGAAAAAATCAAAACATGATTAAACTATTCTTTTAATGTCATCATAGCATTTATAAAGAGCTTAAGGAAAACAATTTGCATGCGGGCTGAGCACTAAAGAGAGTTTCAGTGTTGTGGAAGCCAATGTCAGAAAGGTTCAGTCTCCACTGTTAGCCCAGGCACCAGCCCAGAATCCAGGCTTGCTTTCCCTTGCCAGCCTGTGGGGCCTGTTGTTGCTACATGTCTATTGATTTCTGTTTTGTTTCACAGCCTTAATAAAAACTCTTCTAAAAATTTTAAAGACACTTTTTAAAAAGATAAAAGTAGGAGGAAATCAGAATTAATGCTCATTTCTTTTAATATTCCAGAAGCAAGAAAACAAAAGTGTCATATCAGAATCATTTGATGATTGTTTCCATGGTGTGAACAGAAGAAAGAGAAAACAGGAGCCCTGGGAAGATCCTCCATGAAGTAGTAAGGGTCAGAGAGTCAAAGCACGAACTCCTGGGCACCTAGGATGTGTTCCCTCGCCCCGAGTTCACATGGCAGCCATAACAACACAGAAAGTTGCAACGGGACAAGCTAATCTGCATACTAGAGTCACCTGGGGATTACTTTTAAATCCAAAACCCAGACAAAGCACCCGCAGACTATTCGATAGCAATTTCTGAAAAGAAATCAAGACTCAGTGCCTTTTTTTTTTGAATCTCCCTTTCCCCCTACCCCAGACCAAAATTTCCTCATGTCGATGTCTTCACATAAATGTGAGCTCAAAGAATTAAAGGGAGCAGCAAAAGGAGTGAATAATCACCAGCCGAATGCAGCATCTTGGCTCTCTGTACAAGTCATTTCCACACACACACTGCGCACTCTCTCAGGCTTGCTCAACAAAATGCTGAGGAGATCACTATAAAGGTACAGTGTGCAGTGTACAGTACAATAGCACCATGTACTGACATGCGCCTCTTTAAGAAGGATGCTGATTTGAGAGAAAGAACAGAAGAGAAAGGGTGTCTTATGACAAACCCAAAACAAGCTTATGCAGGCTCCAAGGTGACAAATTGGCAGCAACTAGAAAGAGATGTTTGAAGAATGCCAATTTGCTTGCCTCCACTACCCCACTGCAGAGCAGTATTTCCTTCACCTTGTATCTTCTGTAGAAAATGTTTAGCTGAGTGATACTTCTCCAAAGCCTGGTCCTTCATAAATGTATAAATGCCCCAAAGTGACCAAAGCGAACACTGAGGAAAACGTGTCCCGTGGCCAGACCTTAAATCTTGAAAAGCAATTAAGGCAAAGGTCATTAAAACCTTATATTGAGTTCAATGATGGAAAAAGAGGGAGTTGGAAGAAGGCTTCCTAGATCCTGTAACTACAACTTTATTAATACAAAGACTTGGTGCAGCTAATTTACTAATTACAGGTACTATTTAAGCAGGCCCCAAACATCTTCCTCACCACACAGCATTTTCTTGCTCCTCAGGTTCTTACACCTCCATGGTTTTGAAAACCGCTTCTGGTACACGCATCCCACTTGGGTGAGTCTGGCAGTCCAAGTGTGCCTAGCCTGCACAGCACCACCTGTGCACTCAGCTTAAATCTACAGAAACCTTTTACCTATTGGAAGAGTAAGATTATTTTTATGCCATTCAAATGGGAGAATGTCCCAGATACCAGATGATGGAGCCCCTGAGACGGTAATGGAAATGTGCTGATGAACATCACAAAATTTGGCTTCAAAGAGACCTCTGGGTTTGGCCGGGTTTCCACATCCATGGGTGGATAGTGAGGATGTGGCTGAGCACAGTGGTCTAGGCGAAGGGTACAAGGCAGGGAGCATGTCCTTGTATTTGCAATCGTATTCAACTAAAACTCAGCAAATCCCTTCACAGGAAAAGCAGAGGGGGGGAATAGTTGATCAACTTATGTGCCTCGAAAATGGATGTGCTTTGTTAATGTAGCATAGGAGTAAACAAATTATGAGCACTTTTGAAGTGTTATCGTCCGCCTGTGGGACACGTTTTCCTCAGTGTTGGCTTTTGTCACTTTGCGTCATTTCAACACCATTTATGAAGGGCCAAGCTGTGGAAGCATCACTTGGCTACACATTTTCTAAAGAGGATGCAAGGGAAAGAAAGCACTACAGTGCAAAACAGACCCACCCAAGATTAACTTAGCAGTTCGCTTCCAGCCTCCAGTCTCTTCTGCCTCTATCATGCAGTGAAGTCACAATACATTTGTGACAGAAAAACTCCCCTGGCAACTGGCTGACATCATAAACACCAGATTAAGACTTGGCTGCAAAGCCAGAGGAGGTGACGGTCTGGGAAGAAAGAGGCTATAATTCAAACAAATCTCTTCCATAATAGCAATGTGAATACCAACCATTACTGGCCAAGTAAATTGCTTTTTGTGTAAGTATTCTCTTTTTGAAGTTTGCCCCAGTGTGAAAGTCTCTCTGTAAGTCAGAACCTTCACATTATTTTAATGTACTGCTCTGTATTTAATAATCTTGGGCTTCAGACATCCGTCTGTTACCATGGGAATGACAGCAGCACAAATACAGGATTACAGCTATCAAGCAAGAGAAAAGAAATTATGAATAAGCCTCGTTATGTTCAATAATTAGCTACATGGGAAAAAAAACAAAACCCATGAATTTAGGTTGATGCATTTATCTCAGTGTTTGAATACAACTCTGAGTGTGTTCTTGCTTTAAAATGAGATTCTAGCCAACTGCCAAAAAGTCCTTGACTAGCAGTTGTTCCTCAGTAGCACAATGGGAAAGCCCATCTTGTCATTCTTTCCCAGATCTTTTCCTGCAGAAGGCTGGTAACTGGTAGGTAATACAGCATCACAAAATGGATGCTGATACCTTCCAACAACATATTAGTGAGCACTCCTGGTCCCTCGACCTTGGAATAGGTTCTGAGGAGAAGCTGCTTTCCACAATGTAGGGTCTGGACATGGAGAATGCCAACACTAAGCACAAGGCCTCTTCCCAAGCAAGTGGGGCTGAAGACAAAGCCTGCCATCAGGAAAGCAAGGGCCTAGACCCACCACCAGATCAACATGTAGCCTCATGCAGGCTTTTCTTCTCAGACACTGAATTTCACCATCTTTGAAGGGGAACTGCAGAATACGAAAGTTCAATTTAAATCATCAAATGATCCACTTAGACCAGGACTTTTTTCCTCTAAAGTAACAAAAAGTCACTGTACTCTGTTGTTTGCATAAATAGTGGGGAAAAAAAGCACTGTGCACTTACTATGTAGGGACTTTCACTAATTGCAGGGAAGATAGACAAAGTGATGGATAAAGATCCTGACTGAGGTAACCAGGCTGCTAGAGACTAGATGCACATACACAAGAGCCAGGTCACATCACCCAGGCTTCCCTGAATATGTGGTGGACTCTGGGCTTCCTGTAAAATCAGCCACTCTCTCTACAAACAGCACTCTTCATTATCCCAGCTAAGTCAGGCAGCAAGAACAAAATCACTGTTAAACCAGAAAACATTCCACGATGATCAACAGCTCCATGGTACTTACTGATGCCCCTCGTCCTCTCTCTCATGGGCTTTCTGCATTCTACAGCAATGGCACAAAACATCATTGGGGGAAGTAATTTTAGAACGTCCTATCCAAATTAACTGGTCTTGAATAGACTCTGATTAAAATATAAAGGGCTTTTAAAATAATTTGAAATGATTCACTGGAACTCATTTGGAGATATTTTAAGCTCTAAATGTGCAATGAACTGTGGTCTCCCTGGGCCTCAGCCTCTCCTCGGGACCTTGCCATTGGGTAGAACCACACAAGTTAAAACACTGTATTTCCCCAACTTTTTACAGACCTACATGTCTTCCAACTGGGCACAACTAACTTCCACTTTCAAAATCAGACTGAGTGCCCGGTGAACAGCACCCATCTGTTTACAAGGCCAGATTGCTAGATAATTCTGAACTCAACAACATGACAAGTATTTAAAGACCTGCATGAGATAAACAGTCTTGGCTTTAACACTCTTCACTTGTTTGCTTGAATCTCATTCTTGATGAAACAAAGGCATTCTTTTCCCAACATGCAGTTCGAAGATGTTCAGAGATTCTTCTGAGGTTACCTGTGAAACAGGACTTAGGACTTCCTCAAGTGGGCTTTTCTACTGTGGCTAGTAAGTTCAAGGAGATGTTTGCTGCCCTGAAAGTGCCTCCTTAGACTCACTACAGATTCCTTTACAAAATCCTCCGGCGCCTGGACTCTAAGATTTCTAAATCTCAGACAAAGACACTTGAGATAACAGGTACACAGTCAGGCTTCCTTTGCCCACATCATAGACTCACTGTTACTTGATGAAAAGATAGAGCTGGAAAGGAAGAAGGAACTGGACCTGTGTTCTGGAACACCGGGACAAGCATAAATAGTTCCTGATTTAATCTTCCTGGGATAATGCTTATATCACTGTACCTACTTAAAAACGGGGAAAATTGAGAAAGGAAAAAGCTACAGTTGACCTTCCATGGAATTAACACTGGGGAGCAGAGTTTCAAATAACCAATTTCCAAAATCCAAGTTCATTCTGTACCTTCCTTAAGGCCCGACAGCCCTGCCTCTTTACTCTTAGAAACTCAGCAGAGAGGCCTCAAAGAGACCACTTAAAACAAAAGATAAAACAAAGACATGCAAAAACAAGTCATGGAGAGAAGCAAATGGCTTGCAGGACATTACCTATGCTCTTTCTGTAAGTTAGCACCTTGCCCACAGCAGCACAACACACATGAGACTAGAACTTACTATCATGGCAGCAGAGACAGGGATAGAGTCTTAAGCATACATCCGTTCTTGATACTGCATGAACCGGGCTTTAGACTGTCACTTACCTAAAAGAAAGGAGAGAAAAAGCATTATGGTAAATGTAGACAGTGACTCCTTGCAGGCTCTATAGCTACTGGAGACATTAAAAGACACCTTCATTTCCTAATCAGTACACCCTGATCCCAGTGGCCAAGGAAGAGCTGGTTGTTCCCATCTCGCAATTTTGCATTCTTGGTTGCTAGGTGTTTAAATTCCATTCTTTTTCTCACTTTAACCTGGAACAGCCTTTATCTTTGAGATGAAAGAACATTTTTTAAAAATTGATGAATCCTCTGTCCAGAAAATTACACAGACACCTCTCTCCATGTAAGTTCTGTGGTTCACTGTCCTCCACAGTCTACCCACTGACCTTATGATGAACACCTGTCTGACAGGAGAAGAGTGTCTCTGAATATACAATACAATTTAAATTTACTTCAGAACCCCATATAAACCTTAAATTCCTGGGCCTGGGAGATGGCTCCAGCATCAGTAAAGCACCTATTGCATAATCAGGAAGAACAAAGTTCATACCCTTAGAGCCTACATAAAGAGATCAGCATGGCAGAGCAGGCCTGGAACCCAGCCTTGGAGAGGCAGGAGACAGGGGGATCCCTGAAGCACATTGGGCAGCCAGAATATCAGAATTAATCATCTTTAGGCTCAATGAGAAACCCTGTCTCAAAAATAAACATGGAGAACGACTGAGGAGAAACATGGGGCATCCACCCTGGGCCTCTACATACATGGGAATGTACTCACACACACACATGCACATGCAGACACCTGCACATGTATGCATAGACCAACACACACACACACACATACACACACCTTTAAATTCCTAAAAAGCCTATGATGTGTATGTAATATCTTGTACCTTGCAAAGAGAAAATGCACAGTCTTTTTAAGTAGATATGACATTAACACAAAAAACCGTGATCAATACTAAATAGGATTTTAAAAGGCCCTAGAAATTGGAGGGAGAAAGCCAAGGATTTGGTCACCAACTAAATCTATTAGTTTTAGCATTCAAAAAGAATTATTAGGAAAACCTAAGCAAAAAAAAAGTTGAGTGTGTGTGTGTGTGTGTGTGTGTTTGTGTGTGTGAGAGAGAGAGAGACAGAGTCAGAGAGAGAGAGAGAGAGAGAGAGAGACAGAGACAGAGAGACACAGAGACAGAGACAGAGACCAGAGACAGGTTGACTGACTGATTACAGTGGAGCCACCATAAGCCTTACCAGGCCAGTGAGATGCCTTACAAGGTAAAAGTACTTGCTGAACAAACATGAAACCTGACAAACTCCAGAACCCAGCATGGTGGGAGATAACTGATTTTCAAAGTATTCTGCTGACTTCCACTACAAGTTCTGGTGTACACATATAAGAGATACACAGGGTAACAAATATTTTTTTTTAATTTGCTTTTATTTTAAGTATATGAGTAACCCTCTTCATATAAATAAGTATGCTGCATATGTGCCTAGTGCCCTAGGAGGTCAGAAGACAGCACTGGATCACCTGGAACCAGTGTCATAGGTGGTTATGAGCTGGGAACTGAACCCAGGTCCTCTGCGAGAGCAGTGAGTGCTCTTAACCACTGAGCCATCTCTCCAGTAATTAATTTTAAATTTTTTTAAAATTAAACCACAGTATGGCGTTACTGCAAGCATAATAATGTGGCTTAGTTGCATGAGTTAAATGATGCACTGTGGCACAACAGGAAAGTTCAAAGGCTAAGCAAAACCAACATGGATATTTGGTACAGGATGGGCAATATCTTAACAAATGATTTGACCTTAACAAATGATTTGAAAAGCTCCAAAGTTAAGTTGCTCTCATAGCTCACATTATGTACCAAAACTATTCAGATTGCCATGGAACACAACACAGCATGGATACACACACACACACACACACACACACATACATACACACACGCACACACACACACACGTGTGTGTGTGAGTGTGTATCAAGCATTTGCAAAGATGCTCTGTATCATATGTAACTAAGCAAATGCCAATTGCAACAATAAGATATCAATGCCCACCTTTAAAAATGGTCAACATTCAAGACACTAACAGACAGCACCAAATATTGCTGAAGATGTGAAGCAGCAAGAACTCAGCCATTGTCAGTGTGGAGGTCAAACGGCCACAACTGTGATGGCTTCTTATAGAACTGAACATACTTCCACCCAGCAGTCATACTCAGGTATACCCAAAGGAGCTGGAAGTCATGTCCACACAGAAACCCACACAGATGTTTACCACAGCTTTATTCTGAAAGCAAATGAGTTCTCAAGCCATGAAGGAAAACACCAGAGTATTTGTAAATGAGTGAAGAAAATTCAAAACAGCAGTGTCGTATCCGTATCATTCTTTAAAATGTAACCGTGTGCAGATAATGAAGAGATCTGTGTTGTCCTGGGATGGACGGATAACAGGAGGGATGAAGGGCTTCCAGGGCAATGGAAATACTCTGTGTTGTTATAAAGTGATGAAACATACCACTGTAGATTTGTGCAAAGCATACAAGGTCCAAGAATGAACTCAAAAATAAATCATAAAAACTGGGTGATAATTAGGTGTCAGTGTGGGCTTACCCTTTTTAACAAACATTCAGTTCTGTAGAGGAGGCTGACAAAGGAGGAGACTGTTCTTGTGTGGAGACACGAAATCTCTACTTCTCTCTTAATTTTACATAGTCTTTTAAAACCCCATCCCACCTCCCCATGAGCTATAAAACTCTTGAAAGCAAATGGGTGATTTTACTACAAAATAAAAACTGGATCTAGCAACAAGGAAAGATTAATAACTTCATCTACGTGATAACTCACAAGATACGCCATCAGCTAAAGAAAAATGTTGTATTTACAAAAATAAATATTCGCATCTTATCAAAGGGATAACATGCCTAACATACAAAGTGCTCTTTAAAAATCTAATAGGAAAAGCACTCCTACAGGGAAAAAACGGACACAAGTTATGAAAAAGGATTATGTAGAAAAAATAAGAAGTCTAAAGCATGATCAACACAGACTCAAAAAAAAAGCATCCACTCATTTCTTTTCATAAAGTAAATTTGTAAAATGACATTTGATAGCACAGTCCATTGGTGAGACTGGGGTGAGGATACCTCTGCCCAATGCTCACAAGTAGGCACTAGAATGCAAAGCCCTAAAGGCAGATCATAGCAGAGATGTAAAGACAGATGTGTACATCAATATAAAGAGGATAAGTATGGGCATCTCAATAACACTGATAGACCTCCAGCTAATAAGTATAAAAGGAGGGGAAAATGGCAAGCCATTTGGCAAATACCATGGCCAAGAATAGATGCTAACACAGGAGAGGGAAAAGTAGTGTGGCACACACTTGTGAGAGCCTGTATTGGTTTGTCAGATTGACTTCATCTGGAATCAACTGAAACCCAACCAGCTGGGCATTCCTGTAAGAATTTTCTTGCTTACATCATTTGAAATGGGAAAGCCCACCCAAATCTGGGTCACACCGTCCACATGGAAGGAAGGACACAAGAAAATGAAGCTGCTGCCTTTGCTGCCTGCCCTCAGTCTAGCTCATATAATATCCTTTGTGGAAGGTAAGAACTACTTCTTCAACATCCCAGTGTAGTCCTACAGCCAAGCCCTCTCGAGGAATCTAGAGGGGACTCTAGCAGCAGATCAGTGCTGAGACATTCAGGTTCACAGACTCAACAATGATGGCATTTTCATCAGGAGATGACCATTGTTGGACTACCTAGACCACAGCCTGTAAACCACTGTAATAAATCCCCTTTTAACAAACACACATGAACACAGACGCATGCACATATACACAATCCTATTTCTTGTAGGAACCCTGACTAACATACCACTGAGATCAAGTGTCTTAGTTAGGGTTTTACTGCTGTGAACAGACACCATGACCAAAGCAACTCTTATAAGGACAAGACTTAACTGGGGCTGGCTTACAGGTTCAGAGGGTCAGTCCATTATCATCAAGGCAGAGCATGGCAGTACTCAGGCAGGCATGGTGCAGGAGCTGAGAGTTCAACCTCTTCATTTGAAGGCTGCTAGGAGAAGACTGGCTTCCAGGCAGCTAGTAGAAGGGTCTTAAAGCCCACACCCACAGTGACACTCTAATCCAACAAGGTCACACCTTCTAATAATGCCACTCCCTGGATCAAGCATCTTAAAACCACCACATCAAGAGACTGAAAGGATCATCATTAGGCATAGGACCAACGGGCACTTGAAGACCAAATTCTAAATATAGCACACCAAGAGGAACACAGACCATGTTTAGTTAAAACCTACCTATATAGCATCAGAAAAAAACAAATTGTGGACAGTCTTCAAAACATCTGACTAGTTGAGGACAGACTGAGAAGGGGTCACAGATTGGTGAGTGGAAAGTGACAAAGTCAGGTGCAATATGCCCTCTTATCCCAGAGGAGCAGAAGGGTATCAGGGGAAGACCTGGTGAGATTTGAATACAGCCTAGAGAGTAGATAATAGTGCTGCACCACTGTGAATCTCTGGTGTTCACACACTGGCTATGGTTACATAGGATGGTAACATCTGGACAACCTGGACGATCAATCTATGGGCAGGTCTGGTATGATTTTACAATCATCTCTCATGTCTAAAATCAGAGTTAAACTGGTTTTTCTTTTCTTTTCTTTTCTTTCTCCCTTTAACTCTTTGTTTCTTTGTGAGGCAGAGTCTTATTATGCAGCCCTGGCTAGTCTGGAACTCAGGATATATCAAGCAGACTGGGATTCCAGGCCAGAGTCACCTCATCTCTCTGCCATGTTTTCAAAAATGTTTAAGGCAGAAAAAGAAGAAAGGGAGGGAGGCAGGGAGAGAAGGAAGCTTTTCTTAGTGTAGCACTGAGACAACAGAAGCCATAAGAAAGAGGAAGGAGGGGGGCAAGAGCAAGAGCCTTCCTATATGACATAAAAATGCCCAGCAAGTTAACTCAAAGCAAAAGGCAAAAACTCTGAAATGTTCTGAGGAAAAGAAAGGCACAGAGAGGACATTTCTATGACCTTGGAGGGAGGATTTTTTTAAGGAGACACAAAAACTACAAACCATGAAAGAAAAGAGCAAGATTGCCTGCATTCAAATTAAAAACTTTTGTTCAACAGACGATAGCATAAACAGGGTAAAGAAACAAGCCGCAAACGTGAGATGCATATGAGTAAGGAAAGATTAGTGCGCAGAACATGAAGAATTTCTACATCAGGAGGAAACACAGAACAGCCTAAAAAGCAGATCTGATAAGTCAACTGACAAAAGAGAAAACCCAAATGGCCCAAAAATGGGCATTGAAACTGGGTCTCACAAATCAGAGAAATACATACCAGAACACGGGGAAATGTTTCCTCTACTATCAAATGAGAACCTGTGTAATAGCAGTAATGGGGGAGGCAGGAAGCAATGACACCCTCACACAGTGCCTAGGAAACCAGCCAGGAGCGTGCCACGCCTAGCCATGTTATCCAAGAAAGCCAAGGGAGACCAAAGCAATCTGCAGGCATCTAGAGATTGCTCAGCAGAAATTCTTCCACATTTCAAAGGCAAAGAGACACAGAACTACACATGCCATGTTCTTCTTGGACTGGAGATGGACTCAGAATCTGGAAATGACCTACTGGGCAGCCCACATTATTCTTTTTCTATATTTCTTTTCCCATATAGCAATGAAAATTAAAAATCAAAACTACATGAACCCAGATGAGTAAGTCACACAAATGACAGTGAAGTGCAAATTTAAAAATACAGCAGCAGGGTAGTGTATGAGTGCACAGGAAGAGTGCATGCATTCCATAGCATACTATGCTCCTAGCCCGGAAGCATGTATAACATTGTTTAATATTTATTTAAAATATGCAGAATGATACCACCTGTATAGAGATGCAAATGCTTAAAAGAAAATGACTAGGGACTTGAAATGATGGCTCAGAGGTTCAGAGTGCTTGCTGTTTTTACGGAGGATCCAAGTTCAGCTCCAAGAACCAACTTCAGGCAGTTCACAACCATCTGTAACTCCACTACAGGGTCTCCAAAGCCTTCTGACCTCTGCAGGAACCCTCACTCATGTGCTCGGACCGACACAGACACAGACACAGACACATGCACACAACTAAAACTATTTTTTTTTAAGAAAATGACTAAAACAGAGACAGGGTTGATGAACACCATGTTGAAGATGACAGGGCAAAGAATATACCCCAATGGTCTCCTTGAACTTTCCTCAAATGTTTGAGGCCTGAGTTCAATCCCCAGTAACATACCACACAGCTTAACCCTAGGAAAGAGGATGAGGACCAAGACCGGGGAAGACATAAACACATTACAATATGGCAAAGCTAAGTGTGACAGCGTCTACTGCTGTAGATAAGCCTCTCTACAAATGGGAAAGGTTTCAGTGACAATGTGCATCAGAGACAGCTGCCTTCACTCAAAGACTCCTCAGCTGCTTTGGTTTAACCTGGTAGGGGATTTTTGGTTTTTGGTTTTCATTCCGTTTTCCTATCAAGATTTACGCCAAAATCACACATATCTCTGTGTGTGTGTGTGTGTGTGTGTGTGTGTGTGTGTGTGTGTAAAGAATATCTTTAGACCCCATACTCTAAAAATAGAGCTTCCTCTTTCTTTCCTTAAAAACATTCAGACACTTCCTCATTACTCATATATTCAGTCACGTCAATAAGAATTTGTATTTGAGAAGAAATTTACTCAAATCCTCCTTGAGTGAGCTACAGACTTCTGAGTATGCTGGTAATGTTAAATTTTAAAGATGTTTGTTTATAAAAACAAAACACAGAAACAAAACCCAGATAACTGGCAATAAATTTAACAAAGCCTAAATATAATCAAATAAAATCACATTTCCTGAGACGAATATCAGTATAGACATCACTGTGAGAGCCATGTGCTTGGTGGTTATCTAATATGAAGCATCCCCCATAGCTGAGAAGCCATGATGATGATGATGATGATGATGATGATGATGATAAAGTCAAAATTGAATACTCGGGAATATATGTAAAGTGGGTGTTCTCCTCTATCAGAATTAAAACAGCTGTGGTTGACTGCTGGCTTCCACAGTGAACAAGTGTGATGATCTCCCATCTGAAAGGTCAGCAGTAGCCACAGACATGGCACAGTGTTCACACTCCTCAGTACAGACCACAAGGACCCCACTCACCGCCCTTCTCCCGAACGAAGTGTTAGTGGTCAACAGTTGCTCCGATGGTGCCAGTGATCTCAGTGTACTTCTGCTCATGCATCAATTCCATAAGGCTGAAAAGATTTGTTCTCTAGCTCTTAGGGTTTTTATTGCTACAAAGAGACACCAGGAACTCTTATAGAGAAACACATTTCACTGGGCCTAGCTTACAGTTCAGAGTTGGTTTTTTTTTTTTTTTGTTTTTTTTTTTTTTTGGTTTTTCGAGACAGGGTTTCTCTGTGTAGCCTTGGCTGTCCTGGAACTCACTTTGTAGACCAGGCTAGCCTCGAACTCAGAAATCCTCCTGCCTCTGCCTCCCAAGTGCTGGGATTAAAGGCGTGCGCCACCACCGCCCGGCTCAGTTCAGAGTTTTAAAACTTAGTTCACTGTCATCATGGTGGGAAGCATGATGGCAGTGGGGCAGACATGGAGGGGTAGCTGGGCCTGGCTTGAACGTCTGAAACCACAAAACCCACCCCTCAGTGACTCACTTCCTCCAACAAGGCCACATGTCCTAATCCTTTCAAATAATGTCACTCTCTCAGGGCCTATGGGAGCCATGTCCATTTAGACCACCTTTCAAGCTGAAGGGCAGACATGCTGACTGTGGAAGGGGCCATGGGGGAGTGTGGCAGCATATCAACATGGAAAGGTTAGGATGATTTTGTGAAACCTCGTGACATGGCCCATCGAGTCTCCACCAAATGTGGCCTTCCACATCAGGAAGGTTTCAAGGCTCCCCCACGTAATCACGTGAACAAGTTGTTTCAAATTGAACTCTTGCCACAGCATTTTAGTCTTTGTGTATTGAAGAGCAGTGTGGTAAGCCAGTGTGAATGATGAATAAGTCCCTTAATTATCAAATTTCTAAAGAAGTGTTCTCCTTCCCCATGGGCTCCAAAACTGAACAAGTTCCAAACTCAAACATATTTAAAAACAGGACCCATTTTTTTAAAAAATAAAACCTTAAAGGAGGTGGTAATGTTGACACTGGCAACAGCTCAGACAGAAGCCGGCTGTTTCTTACTTTTACATGAGAATGGAAATAAATGATGTCTTCCTTTAAAAAAATAAAATAAAAACACTCCCATATTAGATTGGCAACTCTGACTACTCCCAAAAAGTGTCATTTTAATTCCTCAAACAACAATTTTTCCTTCTGACACAATAGCTCACTTCTTCAGCCTACAGCTAGTTGGCTGAACCCATCAGTTGAAATCCCTGCACAATCCAAGATCTGGGACTGAAACCAAAAGGCATAAATCAATGAGGGCCTGGTTCTCTCTGCTGCTGTGCAGGCCAGCACTCAGGTGGGGTGGCCAAAAGCTTTGGGGAAGTTCACAACTGTGTTGGTGGGTGATCTAAAGTCTCAGGACATAGGAAGGAGGCATCCAATGATGCTCCTATGGAATGTGACTTAATCCTCCTTGTACTACGGAGTACTACATGCCAAAGAGCCCACGCGTTCTTTCTGCAAACACTTATTCATAACCAACTCTACTTCAGGAAGATAGTTAAGTCATCCTTCTTCTGTGGATGGGCTCCTGAACGGTTGAAACCCTGTGATAAAAGAAGCCAATGGAAGCTGAGGTAAGGAAACGATGTTGGCCAGAAAATACTTATTCCAACAGAAAAGTTACATTTGATGTTGTTCCAAAAAAAGAATATTGGCAGGAAATTCAACATTTTGTGCTTTCTGCGGCTACTAAAACAAAATAATTTTAGCTCTAATCCGGCAATGACAAACAAACTAAGAGCACACAAAATCGGTAACGCCAACCCTAATTGCACAATGTCGTACATCAACAGTCCAAAGAGGTCAATGCAGCAGCCTGAACAGCTTAAGGCACACATAGAGACGAACAATGGGCTTCAAATCCTCATGCCGTGGGAGGCATACAGGAACGCACCTGTGCAGGAGACTTCAAAAGCTAGATAGGAAGAACGGCGAAGTGCCAACTCATCAACAAGCCAAGAGTATAATAAAGCGAAATCCAACTTCCAATTTTTGCAAAAATACTTGTATTTTGACATTCAGAGAAGGCACTCAACGCCTCTCTATAACGTACAAAGAGGACATGAAATCCACACAGCACACAGGTACAGAAGCAGCTGCCAGGTAGGACAATCCGAAAACAAGATTTCTTAAGCAATCCCATTCCCTACTTTATGCCTTTTTTCTTTCTTTCTTTCTTTCTTTCTTTCTTTCTTTAATTGTTAAACACTGGCATGCTGAAGGGAGAAATTCTGAAAAACAATCTCCATTCATTCACTCAAGGGCTAACTCTAGTACTCTAGAGCCAAGGGAAGCCCAAAGATAAAAAGGACACTGGAATGATGGTTTTTTAATGAAGCAATGGCCCAATTGAGTAAGTAAGTGGGTGAAAGAAAGCTCATGCAAAGTGCTGAAGCCTGATCCGGTGGCAAAGAACAAAAAGTCAAAATAGTGCACAAAGTGCCTACAGCTTCAAGAGATCTGCACTGCTGAATCTTCAACACAATCTTTTCTTTCCCCCCCCCCCCCCCCGGCTCCCAGATACATAGCACTGGGGCAAGGATAAATTTCAAGCTGGCAAAACTCCAACTCCAACAGTTGCAGCTGTAGTAGCTGCCTTGTTTACAAAGCAATCCAGGAAGCTTTTAGAGGGCAGAGTGCACCAGACAGACGGGGGTCTGTAAGCAAAGCATGGACGGATCCCAGTGTACTCAGAACAGACAACACATCTGTTCCCAGGTCCCCCTTGGAAACATGCCTATTCGGATAGCAGTCAACTTCAGTGCTCGTGTTTTTGAGGGAAGTATATCAACTTAATCCTTTATATCAAAATTATATAGCTCCTGAGCCAGCCCTTGGACCATCTTCAACACCCTAACCAGACATGAAAACGGCACACTGCACATGTTTTGAGCACATTAGAATCAACCACAACCAGGAATTCTTTGTGCATTAATGGTGCCATGCATAAGTGTGTCTCCTGTTACCGTGTGAAGTTCCTCCCTCAGAAGCAAAGCTCATTAGATAGCACCTATACTCAACCAGTGTCAACCTCGATTGCCTCAAATATGAACTCTCTCTCAGGTAGCTCCTATTCCCCTTCAGCACTGCACAATGATAGAGATCCTGGCTGTTTTGCTTTGATTGCCGTAGTTTCAATCCGGAACTCTTTTCTAAGAAAAAGAAACACAGGCAAGAGGTAGACCTGGGAACAGAGTAAGGAAGTCACAGAATTTCTGGGAAGCAGAGTAGATCAAGCCTACTTACAAAGCTATAGGTGATCAAAGAAGAGATAGGTAAAAATCCAGTGGCTAGGGATAGCATCATTTAAAAATAATGTAGAAAAAGTTCTTTCAGTTGTTTAGAAAAAAGAAAGTAACCAAAGGCTTAAGAGTTAGAAGAGGAAAAGGTCATTTAACAGATGAACATAACAAGAAAATTAAAACATTAAATACACAAACAGTAAGCCATGCATTTTCACACCCAACTCCTGTGAATTCTCTGGGTGGGATATTTCATGTAGCTACAGCAAAGGACAACCATAATCCAGTTGCTTCCATGACCATAAAAATGATTTTCTGAACTCGCATGAAAAGACTCCCACTCTGATGATATAGACCACTGCGGATTTACAGTAGGAGTTAAGTGCCGCACACATAAAACCCTGTCTCTCTGTGAGCAATACCTAGACAATAAATTAGCATAGAGCCCAGCTCTGGCACGCCTCTCACTGTGTAATTACACATATTAATTACATGTTTAATTGCATATATTAATAACACCTTGTCTGTAATTGCAATGTATTCACGTAAACCTAATCAAGGAAAACTAGACGATTTGAATAAAACTTGTAATGCAAAGTGTAACGACTACACTAACAAGATGGGGAGAGGGATGCATGTGTATGACAAACTGTTTGTGTCAAGAAGAATAGAAAGTGATGCTCTTTCCTGAACATTATTTCAGGCCCATTTAACACAATCTGTACCACTCAATGACTGTTCAGTGTCCTACACACATCAAATCTGATTTGGACAATGTTCCTGACTTGAGATAAAATTTCACTGCTATATTTAGTTACGGAATGATAGGAAAGGTTTACGTTTTTAGGCTTAATAAACAGTAGAATACGCTAATAACTGGGATGGCCATTACAGGATCTGCCATGTCACATTATATAACAGAGAAGTCTCACTCATTGGTGACTCCAAAAAGTCTGACTTACTTTCCCCCTTAAGAAATCAGGAAAAGATGTAATTCTTTTTTTAGTACAAGAAAGGAGAATTCTATTTTGGAAAAATTGTGAGGACAGAATTCATTGCTGTAAGAAGTCATTGCTGCATGGTATCATAGACCTTCACAGGCAGTGGGAACTCCTGAAGGCACATTTCTGCAAACAGGGTTCTAATTTGATAAAATCCAAAGTCAATTAAAATACAACAAGGGCTCCAGTAACTAAAGGAAGAAATTGAGGTCCCTTTATTTGGTTATCTGATTTTTTTATTAAGTATTTTTATAAGATTTAAGAAAAATAAAACTTTCAGCAATAGGCCACAACATTTTAGCATAAAGCCTGGAAATTCTCTAGTTTAATCCAACCAGGTTTTTCTGGGGGTTGGGGAGGATTCTGAGGCTAAAGGAAGTTGAAATGAGAAAGCCTGTGAACAAGTTTATGAAGCAGACCAGCAACTTACAAAACAAATACTGAACCTGCTTTTATAGGCAGCTTTATGAAGCCAGCTTGAATCTTTTTAATTGTTATTATACTGAGCTTGCTTACAGTGATTCACAGTCACATTCCCACAGGAGGAAGAGCAACACAGCCTTCTAGTAGGTTCTGTTCTGAACTGGAAAATTCAGGACAAGACAAATGTTAGCAACAAGACCACTCTTCTTCCTATAATTCACAGGGAGCTAACTACCACACTGGAGTTACAAATGCCACCTGAGGGTCAATCCAGTTAGGTCTCTATTTCAACAACATCATTTACCACCAACATATTCTGAGTTTATTCAAAACCACAGTTATGCTGCAACCATCAGGAGCCCTTCCCCATTAAGAGAGCTAAAAAATAGTCATGCCCCACAACGGAAGAATGCAGCAGTTTCCATAGAAAATGGTATCATTTATCTTTTCCAAAATTTTATTCACACCTCAATTACCATTCATCTGTCACCGTCACTCCTACAACTCGAAGCAAGTAAGAAGCTGCAGGATAAATCCTCACTGGACAGATACTGTGTTTACACACGAGAAAAGAGGGTTAAAACTACCATCTCAGCGACTCAAGAAGAGCCTGGAAGGTTTGTGTTTAAAACAGGAAGGAAGGGAGGAAGAGAGGAAGGAAGGGAGGAAGGAGGGAGGGAGGAAGGGGGGGGGAGAGAGAGGGAAGAAATACTGTACATAAGCAGAAAAACAATACTTGTCTTTTTGTAAGGTCTGAGACTATTTGTGCCAATGTACTGTAATAAATCCTCACATGCCATTCAACAACAAACTTAAGTGTTTAGAGAAACAACTCTGATTTTATTTTTTCTTTACTTATTTTATTTACTTATTCATTTTTGCTATTTATTTATTTATTTATTTTTGCTAACGGCAGAAGGCTATGACGCTCTGGTTTCAGCCTGCAGCAGTTTCCAACAGGTTTTCTTCTTCAGAAATCACGTACTCTCCTAACCACTGAAAGACCACCTTGCCAGCCCTCCTACCATTCACTGAGAGCTTCCTAAGTGTCTGTGTTTCTAGACATTCTACATATATATTCTAACTCAATTCTCAAAATAAATCTATCGCAGACATCACATCTCCATTACACAGACAGGCAAATTGTGGCACTGAGAGATGATATAACTTGAAAGTGTTCACATAGCTCGTAAAAGGAAGAGTAAAACAGGACCCCACCAGTATGGGTTATTATCTTTAAGGATAAAATTAAGACCTACCATCCTCATGATATCACACTCAGAAGAAGTGATTCCCTATGCAAATGTCCCTTCCATACTTACTACACATACACACAACCATACAATTCTTAATCTGCTAAATAATGCAAATGCTACATTGAAATAAAGTTCTTTTAGAATCATGACTTATTTTTTGTGACTTCCATTATGCTTTACCTGATAGACTTTTATTTTCATAAAACGAGTGCCTTGGAACTAGAAAACATAAACATCCAATACTTCTATACGAAAGGACAACCTTACAATATTTAATTATGCAATTGTTCTATTAGTTATTTTAATATTAATCATTTGATCCCTTGTCATTAGTAAGTAAATAAAAGCTATAACAAAAAATATCAAACACATAAACTTAATCTCCACTCAATTAGTAAAATAATATAATCTGTCTTTACATAAAGTCTTTGCAGGTCCCTGGAAGATTCTATATCGTATACCAGTCCAATAAACCAGACTGCAGCATTAAGGTAAAATTGTAGAATTGGATGAAATCAATGAATGTGAGAAAAACTACTTGAATAACAAATAGAATCAAAAAGCCAATGAGCACCCTGCAAAACTGAGAAAAAAAAATGCAGAGGGCTGGAGAGATGGCTCAGCGGTTAAGAGCACTGACTGCTCTTCCAGAGGTCCTGAGTTCAATTCCCAGCAACCATATGGTGGCTCACAGTCATCTAATGGGGTCTGATACCCTCTTCTGGTCTGAAGACAGCTTCAGTGTACTCATATAAATGAAATAAATAAATCTTTAAAAAAAAAAAGGAAACAGCAATGATGGAGACCCGTAAGCTAGAATGTGCGAAGGGGGACTCTGACTGTTAGTGTCTGCTGTCTATATGCCAGAATCTGAAATCCGCAGAGACATGGGGCTCTGGGTTAGACATGGCCTGTGGAAGACTGTCTTGACTGCGTTCACTGATGTGGGAAGACACATTCATTGTGAGTACGGATAGTCCCCGGGCAGGGACCCCTGAACTGGAAACTGGAAAGTTCTGGCCTGCATGCAATCACTGTGCTTTCTCCACAGTAAATGCAAGCTGCCACCTCCCCAACCCTCATGTGCTTGTTTCGCCTGGAACTGCAAGCCAAAGCAGCCTTCTTCTCCCTTCAGTTGTTTTTGTCAGGCCACCTTAGCACAGCAGGGGCTGTATTGGCTTCGCCCACCCAGCTGGGTCAGGGAAGCTGCCCTGAGAACAATCGCCTCTTGACTCGGTGTAAGAACTAACAGAGGTGGAATTACAATGTCAGTGTTGCTAAATATAAGATAAAATAACATTTTTAATTTCGGGTTTCATTCAGCACAGTGAAGTTTAATTCGTGTCTCTCTATCTCTATTTACTATGAAGTTTCTGATACCTGATTTAAGTGGGTTCACTTAGGTGACCTTTTTTTACACATCAATTATCCTCTAATAAAGAGGATTCCCTTACAAGATCTACATTTTAAAGGGAACTTCAGCTTCAGAATTTCAAGAGGAACATATTACACCTCTTTTAACACAGTGAAAATGAAGGAGAAATTTTGAGTCTGAAAAATAAGTTTCAAATCCCAGCTGAATCACACAGTGGCTGCAGTGACTCGGGGAGCATCTCTTAACCTCTTTCAGATCATTTTCGCACCTGCGAAGTGGAATGTTCCCTCCACCTCACAGCGCTATTAGGAGATAACTCCCAGGAGAGCTAACAAGGTGACACCCGGAAGAGCAATTTTAGTCTGCAGACAGCCAATTGTTGCTTATGCTTCTATCCCCTGCACTCTTTCTCTACAAATAGTTCAACCCTTAGTGTGTGGCATTCAAGAGTCCACTTGCGAGCTTTCAAAAGTTACGAGCAGAGACATATGCAAAAGGAATTAGCATAGCAAGCAAATAGGTCATAAAAGATTTGTTTTTTTAAAAAAAAGGAAAAGAAAAAAAATTAAACGATCAAACTCTGATTCTGATCCAAGTGAGATAAACAGGGTAGGTTTTTTTTGTGGGGGGGCTGCATGTAAGAAAAAGCCAGTGTGATCATAGGGTTGAAGAACTTAGCCGGACATCACTGTTTGCCTCACCCCGGCCCCTTTTCTACTTATAAAATGGAGCCCCCAAACACAAATAAATACTGGTGAGACAGCAATTTGCGGCTTGTGAAGCCCTTTGGTCCACTGTTATCTGCCATGCCAGCTGCCATGTCTCTGAACATTTTAAGTAGTGCCACGGCACAGTATCCCAGACGATAATGCCAAGTCACACCACTAATACACAACTCCACTGAAGACCCTGACAGAACATTTTAGCTCTGGGCCATGCATTTATGAAGAGATAATCAAAGACACATTTCTGTGAAAAGAGGGAATCATATTCAAAGCTGTGCATCTTTGGCCAATTGTCCTCTGCTTTCTTGTATTAAATCTCCAGAGTGAAAAAATATGAAACAATGATACTTCTATTTCTGCCCATCAGAATCACTAAAGCCTGATATGAAGCGAACTGCTCACACTGTAAACATGGAATGCATAAATCTGCCGGGTGACAGTAAGCCCCAGTAGCACAAATCACATCTAGTATTCTTGTAGCTGTTCCTTATCAGTATTTAAGCAGCAAAGACAGTTAGGAGCAACAACCACAGATAAAGCACAGCACACTATTTAAATTCATCCTGTGCTCCAGGACCCCGGCACTATGTTCTGTTCCGCACTAGAACTAAACGTCTTATTTTCAGATTCAGTACATAACTCTAGTCCTAAGATACTGCGGTAGCCTCTGCTCCAAGACAGGGTATAGCCACAGACCACCAACTCCATGCTGCTTAACTGCAACAATTACAGACACGTGGGGTGGAGGAGCTGGGGATGGGGGTACATCCTGTGCTCATAGCCCAAAAATTCAGGCAAACAATAATAAGAAAAGCTAGTAGAAGAAATGCCATCCATAGAGCTGAAGTATAGCTTTGTGGTGCAGCACATATTTTGAATGTTTGAGGTCCTGGGCTCCACCCTGGGCATCAAAATGGGGAAGTAATAAAATCAGAAAATGATCTGGGCAATTTTTTAATATTTTTGAGAACTAAAATAGTTACCGCTTAGACCCAATCATGTCAGCCATGAGAAATGCGATTTAATAAGAGAGCAGAGATTAGATAGGGGTGGAGTTTCTAGAACAATATACTCCAAAGCATTTGCAGTGGATAGAGAAGCTTCGTGGTGGCCATTTATTATGTATAAAGAGACATGTAAAAATCATCCAAGCTATACGCATCAGTGTGCTTACAGAAACACAGGAGAAAAGGAAACACTAAAGAAGAATATGGCCCAGTACCGACCTATCTTTCTTTAACCATCAAGGGAAAACAGATCTCAACTCACTTGATAAGCGGCTGGCTGGAGACTGTACAATCTCCCCCCCAGCAGCTCATTAAACTGTTATATCACCTTGACAGTCAATTCCTGCAAAGTTAAATGCAAATCAAAACATTTTAATTGAATCATGCATTACATGACTAAGGGAGCTCTCTGTATATAGGAAATTTGTGGAGAATCTTTGCAAAGTCATTCGTTACTGTGCTAAAGCAACTGGAGTATCCCTGACAGGCAAAGCTCAGATGGCAATACATCAAGTCTTAAAGCAGAGAACATCTGTATTAAAAAAAGATGCTGTAGGTATTCTTACCGTATACCATGATAGGGATCTGACCCTTTCAATATCTGGCTCAGAAATGGACAATAAACTGCACTAATGACTGACAAACACATTGAATTTGATGTGAAGAAATGTTTTTCCCCTCCTCTCCTACCTTACAAGCACTGGGAAGTTTTACTGCAGCATTAAAGTAAAATCTTAGGGGAATACTCGCCTTGCCAGTCCTGGGATATGCCAGTCATTTGCACAGTAGTGGCTGAGCTTGTATGCTTTTCTTATCCATTAGAAGAAAACAAAATTCCTTCAACATCGTAGCCCTGAGGTGTGAGAGGAATGACATGCACAAGTGGGTAAGACTATTAGCCTAAACAAGAATGGACAGTCGAGTCTCTGCTGCATCATGTGATCTATGTACGTTCGAGACTGCTATATTTAGAAAACTCCTACAGAACATGAGAACTGGAAGATACAAATCAAACTACTACCTTCCAGGACTCAAAAAAAAAAAAAAAAAAAAAAACCAGTACTAGCCTTGAGAAAGCATGAGCCATTTGTGTGTTTGCTTCAGCTGAGAGCCACAGCAGAATCATCATCATCACACACACACACACACACACACACACACACACACACACACACTGTATTATACATCTGAAAACATTTCTGCTGCAGAGTGCATTAAATTGTTCCATACTTGAGATCAAGGCTTTTACATATTAATGCCAATGAACCAATAGCCCAAACCCCAATGTTTATCACTACCTGAAAAATCAAATTAAATATACCACATGAAGGAACTAACCAAATTTTACCTCCATTAAACCCAAGCCAAGAGTGAGGCCTTGACAGTAGGATTGAAGAGATTAGGGCTTAATTTAGACAGAGTGACTGCAATAAAACAATTCAGATGTGAGCCTTTACAGGAGCCAGTACTTAAGGCACCTCCAGACAAATATTTACATAAACTATACAACATTATAATCTACTAAAGATAAAAGATTCAGGAACCCATTCAATCATAATTTAGAATACAAATATTACAGGAGGAGGAAAGGAGAGGGCACAGTGAACTGGGGCCTATCACTGAATGCCCAGTGAAAATTTTCTTTCCGAAGGTAAGAGACAAGATAAATAATGAGTGAAAATATGAATGTATTAACAAAAAGTCAAAGCAGCATCTGCTTTTGCTATGGCTGCTGCTGGCAGCACATCCCACCTCACAGACAAGCCTCTGGTAGATCTTATCTCCAGAGACTTCCTTCCTCCAGTCAGCCCTGGCACTCCTCATTGACCAGTTTTGTTTCTCTGGTTCCTAGATGATTTCCAACCACTCCTCTCCCTGGGCTTGGGTTCCATGCCCCCTGCTGCCCGGCTTCCTCATCCGCACATTTAGTCTCTCACATTCAGAAGGCACAGGGAACTCTAGGCAACAGCCTTCTCTTTCCCTGCCTTCTGCAACCCCAGGAGAACATCCAAGAAGTGTCTCCTGGGGATCCCTTTGCTGTGCCCCTCTTGCCTTAAAGACTATGAACCATAAACAGACAATATCCCTTTTGAATTCTTGCCCTTCATATGATAATTATTATAAATTGTGATCACCAGAGATTTCCAGTTTGCAAAAATCTCCCAGTTAATGAAAGCTATGTGTTCAGGTTCATAAAGCCAATACCCCATCTGGTCTTTTAAAGTAGGAAATTAATGGAATCCTCTAGAGAATTAAGAAATCTTTGACCATGAACCTGAAAATGAGCCTGTGAGACTCAACAATCTGATGAGTTAAACTGGGTGAGCATGATGGCCTTAAATGGGCAGACCCAGAGCTAGGGACAGATGCTGGACTCCAGAAGTGGCTTACATCCAAACCAACGTCACTCACTGCCTCTCCTACAGAGACTCATCCAGGGAACACATCTTTTGTCCTTAGCACTTGCATCTCCACTGTGCCCATATCCTGAAGGCTATTTATCTACAAGATGAGCTGCTTTTTTGAATGTGCAATCCAGCTAGTGTCTTCCCATAGCCTCTTTAGGAGTCTCATCCTCTTCAGGGTCACCTTGAAATACCCAGAAGGGTATTTCTCAACAGATGTGTGCTTGAGAGTTACCTGGAGAACTTTAAAGGGGGAACATGGCCAGGTCCTACACTACAACTAAGGTGTGTTTCTCGAGCTCCTTGGCTCCTTAAGCCCTCAGCAACAGACTACTGTCACAAATCAGGGCCGCACAGGAGATGATGACAGAGTCAAGCCACAGCAGAAAACTCAGACCTCGCTTCTGCCTGATGGCTGGGCTTCCTCATGTCCGACTGCTTGATGCTGCCAGCCAAACTCCGGCCCCATGCACAAAGGAAGCATCCAAGGGCACTGGCACTCGTGCAGTGTTCAATAGGCCGTTCCAGGTACGGCTCTGAAAGTTGCCATTACACTCCCGGAGCTGGCATCCCAGGGTGTCACAGGTGTGTTGACAGTTGATGCAGTCTGTTTTGTTTACAATTTCCTGCCCAACAAATTGCATGTTTCTACAGAGTCTAACAAATGCAGGACATTTACTCCCTCAGCTGCCACTACCCTGCTGTTTGTATCCTCCTCATCCATTGGTTCTGATGGTATATCCAAAGACATGTTTGCCGGCATTAGAAAAGGTCATTAAAAAGCTCTTACAACCATCTGTACCCAGATGGACAGGTCTCCAGCCAAAATGGAAGAGGTTCCTGCTCAAAGGGACCCAGAGGACCCAAAGGCATGCAGTGCCACAGTTGGTTTTTAATTATTGTTTGTGGGTCCTGAATTATTTACATTTGAGCTGTAAATCTTAATGGCCCATGCCATGTTCTTCTTGGCTTACCGATGGTGAACAAAGCCAAAGCAGAATCATTTACCTGACTCAGTGATGATGCAGGAGAGAGGCCAAAGAGAAGTGTATCTTCCTAAATCGCCTTGCATGGGTTCTTGGAACAAATTACTGTCACTCAGATTCTTGTCTAGGTCATTTGTTATGCACTTATCAGAGAATTCCCCACTGCTGTTATAATCTCTCGGTGGTACGTGTACTTGGACAGGACATGTTTTATTCCTTGACCTCTATCTTGCATATAGAGACATTTTTATTTTGTTCAGTGAAAGTGCAATTGGGTGGTGCTAGTTTGCCTGTTTTTGAGATAGACACTCACTGTGTAGCTGAGGGTGGCCTTTCACTCAGGAAGTTCTTGCTTCCATTCCCAAGTATTAGGATTCTAGGTGTGTATAACTACATGTGGCTACATCCCCACCACCACCACCACCACCACCACCACCACACACACACACACACACACACACACACCTTAGATATGCACGTCTGTTTTTCTTTTTCTTTTGAGACAAAGTTTCATGTACCCTGGGCTAGCCCTCAATTCAGTATGTCACTAAAGATGACCTCGACGCTCCTGCTTCCTCTTTACAAGGGCTGGGACCATGGGCATGAACCAAGGGTACAGCAGTACTGGAAACAAGCCCTAGGCTCCACACACAGAAGGCAAGCACTTTACCAACTGAGCTCCATCCCTAGCCCCACAGTGTTGGTTTTTGTTTTGTTTTGTTGGTTTTTTTTAATAAGACAGTCTACAACATGTCACGGATTGATTTTCTGGCACAAACTTCCAGAGTGAAGGAGTTAAAGACCACAATGCATCTTGGCAAAGATGGCACTACTGCAGCCAAAATTGGAGAACGACTCAAGGTCCTTTCTACATACAACCTTGCCAAGAAAAATGAGATTGATCCAGAGTTTGAACTCACCTTGCCCTGAGTAAATAAGGAAAGTGATGTCTTTTTGGTCACCAATGTTTAGCCAACTAGACACCTCTGTCTTCAGAACTGACCTTCAAAGTCCCTGCAAGTCAGTTCTGAGGACAAGCCTGACTCAAGGGAACAGAGCTGCGAGGGCACACTATAGAGTCACAGCAGAACTTCACAACACCATCTCTGCCTGCCCTTCAGAACCCCAAGCAGGCATGCTCACCAGTGGTGCCAAGACGTTCGACTCATCAAGTCTATGAACACTGCATACGAAATGCAAACATTTTCCTCCGTTTGGGCAAACATTGGCACAGGAAACTTTTCTTTCCAATGTTAACAGCAGGGAGCTTAAATAAAAGTTCAGTTTCTCCAAGGGTGGGGGAAGAGAAAAAAAATTCTAATTCTAAAAATATGTCATCAGCAGCTTGCCATCGCCAGAGACACTGTGCGTGTTTCCCTCAAGTTTGGTTCGCTCAAATGAACTTGACAGCTTCAGGGATCACTTGAAAGAAAGAAAATTTGTTGCATGAGGCCTGCTAGACACAAAAGGATCACGTCTCAACAGATGAGACTTGATAAAGCCCCATCTTAAATATTTCTGTACACCGATTATGTGAACTCGGAATTAGTCCTCTGTTACACATCTGCATGCAGCCTCGTGCCCTGAGGGTATTCCTCCAGCCTGTTCACGGGACTCTCCACTAGCAGCTGCCAATTAACTTTGAAATCTTGCTACTGCTATTAGTTTCTACCAAATGAATTAAGGGACATCCAGGCACACAAGCAAAATTCCACAGCTAAACTTAAAATAAGATGTTTTCCCCTTGACTACAGGTGTGTGCAGGTCAGATAAACAATTTTAACTGTGTTACAAATTACAGGTGTCAGTACCTTCTCTCAGCCCAGCTAGTGCTGGAAAGAGCTGTACGCAGGCAGGCCATTTACGGAAATGGGACTATTCAGGATAGGTTCCCGTTTAAACCTAATTCTCCAGTTTCTGAAAACCCTGTAAGGACCAGGTGTGAATATGCTCGTTTGACCCGAAGCTGCAGCTCTCAGACATCTGATTAAAAGGAAAAGCAGGTAGGCATTACAACTCCCCAGAACGCCACAGAAATAAAAGGCTCCATCTTCAAGAAGGCTGACTCCAATTACACCACCATGGTGGGGAGAAGGTCAGTTGCTGCAGCCCGGGGCTGTGCCAGCCCATGGCAGCTATGCTGTCAGGCAGCTAAGGCAGTTCAGCACATCTATTTGTTTTCTCATCCTCTTAGCCATAACCCAGATTCTGGGATCCTAGTGTAAACTGAATAGGTCCTTGGGCAAGGGCGACATTTTGTAAGTGAATCATCAGCTCACTCTGACCTCCGAAATGATGAGAGAAAAATTAGAAGTCAATCTTTAATATTAAATATTTAATCTTTGCAACAGGAGCCCTCTAAATTTAATTCCAGACTTGTTGCGAAACTGACTGCCATGTTTTTAGCCACTGTGTTTATTCCGGACACTCAAAAACAGATCTTCAAAAGAAAACTCCAAAGTTGATTGGAAGTACTTTTAAAACACACTTGCAAAATACTGTGTAAAGGAGAAAAGAAAAAGAAAAGAAAACTGGTTACTAAATACAGCAAGTCTTGAAAATACTAAAAGTTGGACTTGCTTATTTAAAAAAAAAAATGTGCGTTTTAATACAGCAAATAGGAAAGATAACCCTCAGAAGCAGCAAGAAGCAAAAACTCGTGTGGGCCTTGACATATGCAGGCTGCAGCCTCCAGCGTTCCAATGAGGACCAAAAGATGGGAGTTTAACCTTAGATCCCGGGTTTCCATTAAATGGTGAAATTACAGAGCACGCACAAATGACAGTGGCTTTGTTGACTTCCCCCTAGAAAGAGAATCCTTCACCATTAATTTTAACAGTCATCTCCATGGATTATACTTGCACCTGGACAAACTTAAAATATTCATTACTTAGCAAGGGGAAAATAAATAAACAAACAAACAACAAAAAAATCACCTTTCATATAAATCTGATCAGCCTCAGAACATTCCTTGTGGATCACAAAAAAAGACACACTAACAAATGATGAGCATTTCCAGAAGGGACAACAAAAACACATAGCAATTCAGTCTTTGGATTTTTAACTTGAGGAGACATCTTGGTATGTTTATTCTTGGTTCCCAGTTCTTACTCTATCGACACTATAAGGAAAATTTCACTTTGCACATTATTACCTATTGTTGACCTGAGCACAGTAGAACTCTTAAAGTTTCCACTCATCTGAAATGCAGAACACATACATATTTTACCGAAAGGTTTACTGTGCATATTAATCTTTTATGCATTTTATTCCTCCGAGCGTGAAAAGAGACAACTTGAAGTAATAGAGACTGCCAGGTGTTGGTGGCACCCCTTCTACTGTAATGACAGCCATGACTTAAGGTTTTGTCTCGCTCTGCTCTGCCACTGAATTTCAAATCGTCAGGTTGCCACAGCAACTCTATACAGTGACAGGTAAGCTTCAGGAAGCTCCCTGGTCATCATTTCCATCTTGTTTGCTGCCTCATAGCCCTCTGAAGTCCCCACTGTACGGGGGACACCGGGGCTGGTTCCCCTTACAGAGGTATTCTAGCTCCCTGTCCACTTGCAACAATTAATCATTCCTGCTTCTTGAGCTGACATATCGAGCGAGGTAGGGAGACGACATCCTAAATGAGCAGAGCTGATTACCTGGGAAAGCAATTCTTCAAGATAGCTCGGCTAACTAATAGCTCCATCTGCTACACAGAAACACATCCCAAACCCCCAAAGTAATGTCAGGATACGACTAACGGAGTTGGGCCCTGTGTGCCAGATTTCCGCGTGTTATCGCAGGTGTTTGATGAGCACAGAAAGCACATGAACTTTTTCCCTCTGTGGGAGAGTTGGTGCTAGCTCATGTTAGAATATCCAGCCACCAGAGAGGATATTTTGGTAGAGTTCTAGGTGTGACTTTCTGTTTTTATAAAGTGTGAAATAAGACTTCAATGTGAAGTTGCATGAACTTCAGACAAAGAAAAGGCAGGCCAGGCCTAGGGTAAAACTCACTTTTCTAAAACACAAAGGAGAGCAACACTAAGGGCAAGGAGCCTTCCATTTCTATCAAAGTGTGTGGCAGTTTATAGAATAAAAGATTAGAAGCTTGTTTCTAGGTGGCTAAATAAAAATAGAATTTCTATGGATCCAGCCCATACTTCAGAGTTCAGCAAATTCAACAAACTTAAGAAGGCTGTGGTTAGAATCCATCGATACGTTCAGCAGACAGTTAAATACAATCTGGCCATGAGATCCGGAACTCTACCAAGCTACCCTTATGGACAAAACTATAAATGGCTCCCTGCATTTTTTTTAAATCTGAATAACAAGCAGCTTCTAAAGTCACCACTACAGATCCTGTCAGCTCCTCCATTATTAATAAATCTTCCATAATACAAATCAGTTTCTAACATCTCAATGCTGAGTGTTTAAGGAGGCCGTGGGTTTCATTTCCCTGATCAAAGCATTGACATTTTACAGTAGCTGTATTTACCACTGCCTCTGTATCAAATGGGAACAGGCTCCAGCTCTTTCCACATTAGCTGTGATTTTAATAACATGCCAAGCAAAGCAGGCTGGCGTAATAAGTTTCATTGCACCCACTTCAAAAACAGATAAGCGCCTCATTTTCATACAGTTTCCACTTGTTGCTAGGTAACCACACCATATGAAACATCTCCAGGCATTATGCAGAATGCATCCTCTTCACCCAAATTTGATGTGCTTTGGGCATTAAATACTGTTATTTTAACCATACCTATCACTCAAGCAGTTTAAGCTTTGGTTTAGATTGTGACATAGGTTTGTGGGATTGTTGCTTTTAAGAAGATTTTAATGTGCCCGGATTGGAAAAGATAAACTACAATAGTAGATGTCTCTCCTGCCCAAAAGTGAGCCCACTGTATTATCCAATGAATTGATAGCTTGACATTTCAAAGAAAGACAAAGTAAACCTCTTCAAAGATGCCCGTATTATGCCCTCTTAACAGTAGACAATGTCAATTAAAAACTTCCTCACTGCTTTATGTGACCATGAAGGGAACTTGGTAAGCAGGGGTCTATATGGAGTTGGGCTTCCCCTGCAGGCTTCGAACAGAAACCCTTTAACTAGGCGCATCCGGGCCAAAGCGGGAACCCCATCTGTCAGCCAAACAAACCAGCTTTCTGCTGGCAGAAAGGAAAGCTCTGCAGGGACAGATGCAACCCCAACCTGGGCTACTGAGGGACTCTGGCAACAAGGAGGCAGGGGGCGCCTGCAGGAACAGCCACAGACACCGACATTTTCAAACGAAAATCAATCTTAGCATGTTTGGGCATCTCCCAAACATGAATTTTCTGTGAAGCTTTCAGAATATGATAAGTGGATGCTAGAAAAGTGTTCTGTCACCTGACCTACTATGTAGCTAAATAAAATGCTCTCTCTCACCAATGATATAAAACTGAAGAAACTAACTCCAGCAAAAAAAGAAAAAAAAATTAGTACTTAGACGCAGGATCAGATTCTGGCCCTCTGGCTCTCCTGTCTGTCGCTCTGCTCAAGTTTCAATGCACCAAGAGTATAGCTGACACTCCCTTCTATGGCTGGCTTGAAGTGGGTGGGGCCCACACTGTAGCTCCAGCAGAAGCAAGTTAAAGGCTATGCTTCCAGGTCTTTTCTTAGATATATTTGCTCGAGTCATAGTTAGCTGAGACAAAAGCTTGTGGTCTCAGGTACACCAGTTGGGTTTCAACCAGGATGTGTTCTCTTTCACCTCTCCACCCTCCTTGCTTTGCCCTCTCTGGGTTCTTCAACAACTTGGATAAACTTAATTTTCTTCTCAAAATCTGGATAATTTTGGTTTAAATATCAGGACTACACGTCTACTGTTCACAGGGACAGACTATGATGAGGCAGGATGGCTGGACACTGTCATTGCTCTAAAACTCCATGGGGCAGCAAGATGTGTGGACTCCATAGGTGGGATGCATGCAGTACATGAGGGGATGGGAGAGTGGAGAATGAGAGAGGGAGAAAATAAATAATCATGTAATAAAAATATTTATGTTTAAAAACTCCATGGCAGACAGGAATAATACAAGAACACAGGAGGATGTGAGGAGAGCATCTTTATTTCTGTTCTACCTGAGATCATTTGGCTCAACTTTGTTCACTTAAAAAGAAAGCTCCAATGATGGGGAGAGAGTTAGTGTAGGGAGAGCCAGCCAGGAGAAGGAGGGGAAATCAGGGGGGAGGGTGCATCTCTAGAAGTGCCAGAAACCTGGGATGGGGAGGATTCAGGGAGTCTATGAGGATGACTCTAGCTGAGACTCCTAGCAGTGGGGGATGTGGAGCCTGAAGTGGCCACTTCCTGTAGCCAGGCAGGACTCCAGGCTAAGGACACCAACACACCAACAAATCCTTAAACCCAAAATGTGTCCTGCCTACAAGAACTACAGGGACAAAGACTGAGGGAATGGCTAACCAATGAATGACTGACCCAACTTGAGACCTATCCCAAGAACAAGAACCAATCCCTGACACTATTAATGATATTCTGTTATGCTTGCATACAGAAGCCTAGCAGCATAACTGTCCTCTCAGAGGCTCCACCCATCAGCTGGCCAAAACAGATGCAGAAACCCACAGTTAAACATTAGACAGAGCTCCTCTTGTAGAAGAGTTGGAGAAAGGATTAAGGAACCCACAACAAGACCAACAGAGTTAACTAACCTGAACTCAGGGGGGCTCCCAGAGACCGGACTACCAAGAAAACGTAGAAAGGGGCTGGACCTCGGCCCTTTTGCAAATATTTAGCAGATTTGCAGTTTGGTCTTCATGTGGGTCACCCAACAAATGGGGCGGGGGTTTATCCTGACTCTGTTGCCTGCCTGTGAATCAGTTCCCCTAACTGGAATGTCTTGTCTGGCCTTAGTAGGAGAAGATGTACCTAGTCCTGCAAGTGACTTGAGGGGTCAGGGTAGGCTGATCCTCAGGGGGGACCTCCCCCTTCTCAGGGAGGTAAAGAAAAAGGAGTATGGGGAGGGACCACATGAGTGGGGCACTGGGAAGAGGGGGCTGTGATCTGGATGTAAGGTAAATAAATAAATTAATAGGAAAAAAGTTCCTAAAAGAAAGTTTAAAACGATCAGCACTGGGCACAGATTCTATCAATTAAACTTGAAGCATGCCTACTCTATGGCCCAGTAACACCATTTCTTGTTCTACATCCTAAAGGAATCCTCACACATGCAGGTGTGGATGCATGTACAAGAAACCTCATCCAAGCACTGTTTAGAGGAAAAAAGCAAACTAGAGAAAGTACACAAAAATCCCCTGCGTGGAACAAATGGGGAAAGGCTAACTAAACAGGAATGTGTGCTGTAGGATAGAATCCAGCCTTTAATTGGAGGCCTGAGTGCAATGTGAAGGAGCTCCTGAGACACTGCATGTCAAAAGCTGCACCTCACAGGGTGATGAGGACAGTATGCCACCATGAATAGAACATTCACATAGGAACCACGGGGTTTCTACAGATGTGGGGTTTCTACAGATGTTGTGTTTCTACCCTCCTCAGGAGAGAACGGTGATCGCCATGATGAAGAAATGCAGAGATGACAATAGACAGACAGCAGAATGAGCAGACCGAGAAGAGGAAGGAAATGGAAACGGAAAAGATGCTAGCTGAGACGGGGACTAGATCAATGGGGACTCCAGGATTTTCCGAAAGGTATGCATGCATGTGTGCATGTATGTATGTATGTATACATGTATGTTTGTCTGTCTGTTGTCTGTTTGCAGGATTGAAAGCTGAACCCCGTGCATGCTGGCCAAGCACTCTATCACTGGGCTGCACCCCAACCCAAAGCATTTTTGAGAAAAAAAATTATATTCATATAATATTTCCATAATTAGAAATTAAAAATGAAGTGGATTTATAATGAACTGGGTTTCAATCCAAAGAAATAATATCAAAAATTAAAGGACATAGATCTGAGCTTCCAGAATTCTCCCCAGGAGCTAAGAGATGAGCCTTTTCTACCGCCTCTGAAAGGGTTCATTCATCTTGAACATAATTCTAAGACAAAACTACAGATATTTATTGGGTGTGTGTATGATCTTATGTAAGTATTAAATATCTAGATATCTCAGTTCCATTTGGAAAAAAAAACATTATTATCAACATAACTACCTACTAATATGTGGCGCTACATCCATTAAGTGAAAATGATAATAATAATAATAAAGTAAAAGTTCTTATAAAGCCTTCAGGGTATTTGGCCATAGGAGAAATACACATAAATGCTTCTCATTTATATAAAAGTGAATTCATTAAAAATGGCAAGAGGCCGTGCATCTGGTGAATTTGTCTCAGAGTTTGGAATGACGCCTAGAAGTCATAGATGGGTTGCTAGCGAACCCCATCTGTCATAGCCCGACTCTGCACTATATATAGCCTTTCTTCACCAAATCAATATGTTGTGTGTTCATGTAATCTAGTATCTAGTCTAGAAGCCTAGCAATTGTCTATGAGCTCTCAATTCTTACTTTCACAATTCCTCATGTTGATATAATTCTTAATATACAACTGACAGATTACAGACAGATTATTTTAAAGAGTTCAGTCACTGACGTATAGCTGTGGGGGAAGCTAGTGCCTTGTGTGTGCAAGCACACGCGCGCGCACACACACACACACACATACACACATGAAACCTGCAAAAGACAAATGGTTACTACTGCAAAGGATTTCACAGTGCACCAGAAGTCACTACAGCAAAGGATCTCACAGGAACAAGACTCAGACCATACAGTTTCTAAAACTCCTCATCTAGATCACCAAGTATCCAGTAAGCCCAGCTCTCTATAGTGTCTAAGTCATCCAGATGCCACAGTCCAAAGTCTCTGGTAAAGTCATAGAGAGGATAGTGGCTGTGATCATGTGCCATCTGTGCATACTTCTGACTACTGATAATCTTAGTTACCTTTATTCCTACCCTGTCCAAGAATCAAACCAGAATTTCAAGCAGAATAAAAGGCTGAAAGCAAAGGAGGAATAACTATTTTTAAAATGCTGTGGAGAACTCAAGAGATGCACAACATTCTTTGAGTGCAGAATGGAGCAAACAACCAACTCCACTTCAGTTTCTAAAGAAAACGATTTAGTATTCTAAAAGATCCCAAAGTCATTTATTTAAGTAAGACTGAATTCAATATACTATGTCTTTAAAAGGCAGAAAAGTGTATATTATATTTTAGAACATTTTTTTCTCAGACATGCAAGAAATTTGTCTGCTGAACACAATCAAGTATCATGAAGAGACCAAAACAAAACGCATGAAGATCAAGTGATTTCAGGTGGGAGGATAGTGTGTTTGTGAGCTATGAGGCAGGGCCTAAACAATGTAGTGTGTCTACAGCTATGAGGAAAAGCCTAAATAGCGTGGGTACAAGCTATGGGGCAGGGCCTAAATAGTGTATATGGGAGCTATGAGGAAGGGCCTAAATAGTGTGTGTGGGAGCTGAGGCAGGGCCTAAATAGTGTGTGTGTGTGTGCAGGCTAGGATGAAGGACTTCCCCCCATCTTTCCAAGTGTCTAGAGCAGCTGTGGGCATGTTCACTTTCTGAAAATTCAGTCTCTCATCATTAGCAATATAAATGAGACGAGGACCCGGGTGTTTGTAGAAATTTATGAAACACCTAGATTAGGGGTAGGGATAGATTCCAGGCATTTTTGCAAACCCAACAACAGTATAGTCCAGGTTAAATATCAAAAACGTCTAAGGTATGACATGAATGCAATACTCTGTTTGCAGGCAATGACAAAGTCAGAAAGAGAAGAAAAAAATAAGCAGCTGTCCTTCACCCTAAGAACATTCCTTGGGTGCCAGAGCTCCCTCACTTTCTGTCTGCTTTGTCTTTTTTTGTCTAGTATTTTCTTCCAGCTAAAGGTTGAAGACAAGTGTCCTACAGAGCTCTCCAATGCCAGGTGTCTAGAAACCCTGACTGACAGTCTTTGTCTGCTTAAGATTTAGCCTAAAACTTCATTTTCTACTTAGAACGCCTTTCTCCTTTAAAGACTTTTGAAAATAAATTCCGCCAACATTAAATCACATCTTCTTGAATTATAAACCTATCAAGCTTGGAGAATTAGCCTTAAGCTGTCAACATCAAAGCAAAGGAGTCCTGCCTTTAGTGAAAGCCACCCACCTGATTTATGGCTCTGTCCTCTGCATTCAGAGTCATGCTAAGTAGAAAACAAAGGGGTTATCAAATTCCAGTAATTAATAGGAGTAAACATGAATGGAGCTAACAAAAGCAATTACTTGGAAGTTTAGAGCTATTATCTCACCATTTCACGTCTCCCAGTTTTCAACAGGAAGCAGAGATGAAAATGAATGCCTTGGGACTGGACATTTGGTCATTTCACTCAGGAGTTCCCGTCCACCTGTGGAGCCCAGTTGACAGCTAATTTAAGGCTCTCCTCCATATAAAATAAATTACACTGAATTGAGTTTATAAATGAAAGGCTCCTTAGTATTTCCGTTCACTTTTGATATGAAAAGTAATCACTTAAATTTTCTGAATTCAAATGGGCGGGGGGGGAGGGGGCAGGAGGCAGCAGGCTCCATTTCTGATGACGTCTTCAGGTGCTGCCCGCGCACTCTGATGCTATCCTCTGCTTGAGCCTGTTCTTGTGACATTTCTTTATGGAGTCATAACTGAGAACATCTACTGCCTTCATTATATTAAAGGGAGCAGAAAGGATAAGAATTGCAATTTCTCGAATGACAAAAGAAAAGGGGGGGATCTCAGAAAATTAGAAAATAAATTGACAGCTACAATAATAATAGACAAATTCAGTCTTGAAGAAGCAAGATGAGGATTATTTCATTGTACTTAATGTCAGCATTAAACAGTACTCTAGAACAGTGGTTTTCAACCTGGGGATTGAGACCCCAATGGGTTGAACATCAGATATCCTCCGTATCAGATATTCATATTATGAGTCATAATAATAGCAAAATTACAGTTATGACGTAGCAATAAAAATAAACTTAGGGGTCCTAACTTGGGGGTCACCACAACATGAGGAACTGCATTACAGGGTCACAGCACTAGGAAGGTTGGGAACCACTGCTCCAGGATGCCCCACCATGTCTCACTTGGATCTGCCTTCCTTACAGAAATCTAAGTCAATCCCTACACAATGAAATTTAACCTCCTAAATACATTTCCAGTCCTTGATGCACCTCCTGTGCTCAAAACTCCCCTAAAGAAGCCAGTGCTTCTTGTCCCTTCTCTCTCTCTCAAGTCACTGACTGCAGCCTATGGCCCAGAAGTTTTTTTAAGGCACGTGGCTCCCTCTAGAAAGATCTTTGGGTCCAGCCTAACCTGGATAACTCATTAGGTCACATGACAGTCTGTCTCTCCGCGACTTCCTGGAAGATGGCCTCCCTTGACTTCTCCGGCAGGTCCAGTTATCCTAGTATGTGATTGCCTTACCCAATAGGTTTATCCATGACTAAAGGATCGTTTTACAGTTAATCCTAAATACTATAAAGGATATTTAGTAACTATTCCTTGGCTATAAGAAGCACGAGGGCTAAGTTTATCTCTGGTTATCTCTATCTCTCTCCTTCCTATTGAAAGTCCCCCTACCCTGGTACATGCTTACCAAAATATCTTGAATTAATGAATGCATGCATAATAATTATCCATTTGGGTTCTGTCTTCTTCAGTGGATGAGAAGGTCAGAGCTTCTGCCTTTTTCCCTCTTGGCATCTCAGCATCTAAGCCTAGAGCCTGGCACAGGTTGAACTGCCCATCAATAATTGTTTAAGGAGCACACCAGACTAATAAACAAAATTTCTTAAAGCATAAAAGCAGTTCCTCTTCCTGGATCTTAGCGTGATTAAGAATTCCACTATTTGTGTTGCTCAGGAGAATCAATTACCTCAACTTCCTGCAATGTTGTTAGATGAGAGGGGATTTGCTGAAATGAATAGGTGGCTCTGTTAGCCTGCAGGTATTCACATCCAGCAACTCAAAACCGATCCCCTTAGACAAATGCAACATGCCCCGCTTACACACACGACAAAAATGAAAATCTGTCCACACAAATTTTTATCTAGACAGGAGCCTACCTGTTTAGAAGGAAAAGCAAATTAAGGCCTGCACATTTCTGAGACTTTGATTTCTGAGCTTGGATTCACACAGCACAGGTACTCAGCGGATCAAAGCCTCTCTTCCCAGTCAAAGTCAGGTGAACAGAAAGAAAGCTGGCATTTAAATGACACTCCAGAACACATTGCCAACCCCCACCTTGTCACACTCAAGGTTAGTCAAATAGAGCTATCCAAGTGGTGTAGCCATAAACCTATGTGTGTGTTTTTTTTAGGGGACAGACATACAGACCCCATACACTACATGACATCTTCTGTTGACTGCTGAACAGTGGCTTTTCTTCTTCTCCTGCAAAGGCATGTAGATAATATTTCAACAATAACCACACATGTCTCCCTGTGGTATAGACACATACAAAATGCATTAGGAAAAATGCCAATAACTGCAACACTCTGCTCCGTGGCTCTGTTCAAGTGAGTGCCTCACAGGTACCACAGAAGTGCACAGCTTTCTGAATTTGGTTCCAGAGGGAACTCAGAGTCAATAAGCCTCCTCAGCTATCATCCAGCATGACTAAATCACTCCAAGGGCAAACCTTTCTGAGTTATGTGACCATTTCTTTTGCAGAGTTTTACCGAAAACGGCATGCCATAAACCAATTTAATTCAAGGTAACCCAAGCCGCTGGATGAAAAGGAGCCCAAGAAATGAACAGAAGGAAGAAAACGCAAACGTTTCAAGTTACGCGGGAGCCTCAGTCACACACTGAAATGAGCACAAATTAACAGACCATGCGTTCCCAGGACCGATGAGGTACCCCTCCCAATATAATCCCCACTACCCATTATTAGGATAAACCAGCCATTATGTCGGGTTTTGCCTTTTAAAGAGATAGAGTCAAGGAAATCCTTTACTGAAGAGAATTACCTTGTGCCAGCACATCAGTGGCTTCAATGATGTTCAGAGGACATCCTAGGATCCCTTTTATGTTGTTCTCTTGTGAGCCGTGGACAGGAGAAGAGGGAATTCTCCACTCAGAAAATACTCAATTATTTTAACAGGATTACATTGTAGACCGACAATGCTTAAGATAGCCTCCTGAATTTATTAGCTTGCCAGCACTTCAAATGCACAATTTTAATGCAAAGATCTTTTAAGTTTAAGTAAAGGACTGGCAATGAGTCAAGAAACATCTCCTCTGGCTTTCTAAGACAGGACACTTCACCATCAAATGGGAGTTCACAAGCTTAGAAGGAAGGACCTTCACACTGGGTTCTCCGGGCCTATGATTTGCCCTAGTTTTAAAGATAGGACTTTGAGCTTTCATTCTTCATTACTCCATTTTAGCTTGAAATGCATTTGTCTTGATCAGACAGAAGTTGACTACAAGGTCCAACTGAATCTCTAATCCTGCTCCTTAGTCCCCAGTGTGGTCTTATCACTTCACCTCACCCCTTCCCTTAGCTACAAAAGCAATCAATATCTGGATCTAGGAGAGCTGCAAATCCCATGTAACCAGCCCAGTGATCAGTCCTTCACTGCCCACCCATTTCCCCATATTACTCACTAACTCATTCCTACTGGGGGAGGGGGTTCCCTCATAATCATGTTTAATTTAGATTAACATTGTTACAGGGGCAGGGGTCCCAAATGCATTCCTAAAACCCTGGACACACCCTTTGCCTTCTTGACTGTCTTTGCTGGTCTGTTCTCAAACAGTAATTCTGTCTTTCCTCTACATCCCCTACCCTCACTGGATTTGGGGTTCTTGCTTTTGTTTGGGGGAGAGAGACCCACCTAGCATCTTCTTCTAGGTTCTTTTGTCATGCTCCTTCACTCCTATGAACTGAAATACAACTGAGGTAGTAATGAAGGCGAGGCATATAATTGGTTAGTTCCATCCCATGAGCCTAAGTCTTAAACTTAATCCTCGGAGGGCTTAGCTTCTGTGACTGATGATGCGGCAATTTATGTGCTTAGTTATCAGGAGACTCAATTAAAGAACTGAGGATGGTGCTTGCAAATTCATCTTCGGCTGCAGCTCACTGCTGTGGTCTAGAAGCAATGCTTGTATGCACAACAAAGCTTCTAAAAGAGCTAGATCTGGCTTATTAATCCTGGCTCTACCTCCTGCTTCTAACATGGAGCCTATTGTACTATAGTAGAGTATTCTCTGGCCTTTCAGTAGTCATGGATAAATGGGAAAGCAGCTTCAGGAGGGGCCTGGTTAGATTTGAGCCCTGTCCCCTTTGCTCTGCTCCTATTATCTTTGATGCTCTGAACAGCACTGCAGTAGACATGACAACAGCACCATCCAAGCAATTCTTCCTGTGAGTGGGATGTCTACTGGAGTCAGCTGAGTAGCTCCAAAAACTACATGGCCCACTAACTACAATAGCTTCAATAACTACATGGCCTCCTGCCTCAAACCAAATGGAGAACTGCAAAGAATAAGACACAACCTTGCAGAGTAGCAGGTCCTATGAGAACATGCACCCTTGGCAGGAGTGGTTCTTCCCAAGTAGACAATGTTTCCACTTCACATGAGGGGTAATGGCGAGGGGTAATGGTGAGAAGCAACAGGCCCACCCAACCACTAAAAGGACAATGACATGACACATTAACAGTCTGTATAGTAGTAGGTCCTTTCCAGGGCTGATGGATTGGAAATGCTCTCATTTTTTACTTTTCTTGCTTTTAGATGGAAGTGCCAAAAGAAGGCTAGGTCCAGATCAAATTCCCTCCATCTTAAAGTACAGTTCCAAGTTGCATCTGCTCCAGACTCCTGATTGTTTCCATCAGATTTATTCTAGATCTTTATACACAGACAAATCAATACAGGAAGACAGCTTCTTCCTAGGAATTTCTTGTTAGAGTGAGTAACGGAGGTTTCACAGGACAAGAGTTGTAGGAAGACACTAAAGCAATAGGTAAGTAAATGCCCCTTAAACTTGCCTTCCATAAAGACAGACTTAATCCTAAACCCTACACAGGTCAAAATTGAAATGCCAAAGTTGAATTACAGTGGAACTTTTTTAAAAAGTTACTTAGTGGTTTGCCTTTCTTTAGAGCTATTTTTCTACTATAAACTTGATTTATACATTACCATCAAAATGACCTCTGTAATTGGAAGCTACAGTAGAGATTTCACCTAACTGCATGGCAGAGGTGGAGAAAGGGGGAGGTTTGTCGAGGTGTCTCTCTTCTCAATCAAAAGAAGAATGTAATAAAAAAGGGAAACAAAACAGAATGCCCACTAATGACATACAACTTTAAGACACATGGACGCAGACAGGCCTACGGAGCTTTGGAGACCCTTGTGAGATGCCTGATAGCTGATTTTAGCATACTAGTTGTCATAGCAAGTCAGTGGGATTTGAGAGCACATTTCTGTTTTGACATCTGGCCCATAACAAAATTACTATTGATCTGTTGTGAGCTTCCAGCAAAAGAGTACAACCTAGTCTCAGAACAAAGCATCGTCCACTAAATAACAGGCAATAATCATCCTGAATTTGTGCCTTTCATTCAAAATCACATTTCGGTTGGTGTTCTGCTCGGAGCATTTTGGAATAAGCTTCCCATTCCTGAATAGGGGTGTCCAGACCTTTTTTTTTTAAAAAACGGATCTTCCCATGATCGGATTGATTCTGCCTTCTGTCTCCCAGAAGCTTGTGGCAGCAGCAGGATAATGCTGACATCTACCTTGTGCACACACGTTGGTTTTGCTGCTGATTCTGAAAACTAACAGGGCAAGCATTATTTTCCAACAGATGTTCTACAGGCAGTAGAAAGAAGCGACGGAACAAATCAGTCATAACTGTTCACGGGGTTGGGGAGGGGTGAAAGAAAAGGAAGGAAAGAAAAAGAGCAACCATAGGCCTTGTTTCTAATTTATTTTCATTGCTCTGGAAAAATTTATAGGCAAGTGCCACTCACAAATGACACGGCTTTCATTAAAATGATCGGTTAGAATTTTTAGTAGACTGTATTTCTCAATGATACTAATAAAGCATTAGGGAACGTTTACATAATGTCACTTACCCCAGGGGAGTGAGTTCTTTTTGTAGCATGGCTCAGCTAAACACTGACCATCCTCCCCACCCCAAGGTGGGCAAGTCTCCAGTCATTCCAGGCCTTGGCCATTTACATCCCCAACTACATTGCTTCTCCTCCCCCCCCAGAACGAAGCTGTAATAACCAAACAGCTATCTGATGGTTTCTTTTGCCTGCATCAGTCAAAAGAAGACAAACAATATAGATCAAGTGCATCTGTGCTCTAGACCACATTGATTTGTTGCATGTGTGGTTAAATCCTGTCAAGCAATCTTTAAGGTGAAGCATTACCAGCAGAGAATCAGCTCTGGGAGGGAGGGGGCTGCCATGAGTCATCAGGGGGTCTTCTACCTGCCACTCACAACACTGCACAACTGCCCAAACCACAGGGACATGTCATACATGTAATCTACAAGCCCTCACATCTATCTGTAGACAAAAGCTTTCAGTGAATGATTATATACATAACAGCTAACCAGGTACTGGTTACAACAAGAGAAGACAGGCTCCGATGATGAGGGAGAGGTAAAGTGTTGTACAAAGATCCTGGACCAATCTTCACCAGGGTCGTGGCTGAAGGCAGGGTATGTTCATCAGGAAGCCCACTCTTGTGGGAACCGTTTGGTCATTGCAGACATCTCTGACTTCCCACTCCTCCTTGTGGTCCTTGTTGGCCTGTGAAACTCTGATTTGCATAGACTAACACATTGAAGCATTGCCTATTTCTATTCATGGCCTCAGTAGATGCCGTCTGTTGAAAGACTGCAACTTAAGAGGACCAATTATTTAACTAATGTTTTTGCAGAGATGTCCACGCGCTGACCTCAGCAATACTAAATCTATACAATTATTATGCAAAGTCAGGAGTGGAAGCTCATTTCAGAGTTATCTATAGGAAGCTGTCAGATCGCCTCTAGTGACAAAGCACAGTCAAGTGGTGGTTTGAGAGAAGGAATCCATAACACTCCAGTCGCACAGAAGGCCTTTCAATAATCTCTGCAGTGAGAACATGAACAATCACTCCTCCTCTCTGCTTTATGTTTCCCCATCAAAGCACTGGCATGAGGCTCGGAATGTCTAAAGTAAATCAGTCTTTTAATAAATCCTGGGATGCCTTTAGTATATGCTAACAATTATTTAAACCCATTCCCTATATTAATAGTGTCATAAATTCAGTTCTACAAGTGGCAGGGACCATGAAGCACAGCAAACACTTCAGATTCGCCATGGTAGACCTGACTCCAAACATTCCATCCCTCTGTACTCTTAAATCACTGCAAGGTCTCAAATATGCATATACTTGAATGCCCAAATGGTATCTTTGATATTTCTATTCATATTTAGGTTTTGGTTTTAAAAAGCCACAATCTTATTTCTTTGGCATCTGTCTTTAGTTTTTAGATACATAACCGCGGTACTAAGATGCTGAGCAGCAAGCCTTTCATCCCCTGTGCTTCCTACACATGAGACTCTGTCATAGTTTCATTGCCTGTGCTCCCAATAGACTCTGAGCCCTTAGGCAAGGGTTCTATCCATCATCTCAAGCGTACTCCCAATGGCCAACACCGTGCTTGGCATATGACAGATGCTCAATAAACACTTGCTGAAACCCTGAATGTAAAAAAGCACATCAAGAGTGGGGAGATGGCTCAGTGGGTAAGAGTGTTTACTGCCAATCATGAAGTACTGAGTTTGGATCACCAGCATTCACATTAAACAGCCAGAAGTGACTAGGGAAGAGTGGAGACTAGAAGAACACTGGGGCTTGCTGACTGACAACCTAGTCCAAAAAAATAAATGCTCTAGATTCAGTGAGCTATAGATTCAGTGACAGATCCTGTCTCAAGGGAGTAAGGTGGGCAGAGCTAGAAGAGAGTCTTCCTCTGGGCTAAGCACAAATGTTCCTGGAGAGCTACTCCTATACACATGTATACACACACACACACACACACACACACACACACACACACACACAAATCAAGTACAAAAAGAAACACTATCACCAGTAAACTGTCTTAGTCAGGGTTTCTATTCCTGCACAAACATGACCAAGAAACAAGTTGGGGAGGAAAGGGTTTATTTAGCTTACACTTCCACGTTGCTATTCATCACTAAAGGAAGTCAGGACTGGAACTCAAGCAGGTCAGGAAGCAGGAAATGATTCAGAGGCCATGGAGGGATGTTTCTTACTGGCTTGCTTCCCCTGGCTTGCTCAGCTTGCTCTCTTATAGAACCCAGAACTACCAGCCCAGGGATGGCACCACCAACAAGGGGCCCTCCCACCCTTGATCATTAATTGAGAAAATGCTCCACAGCTGGATCTCATGGAGGCATTTCCTCAACTGAAGCTCCTTTCTCTGTGATAACTCCAGCTTGTGTTAAGTTGACACACAAAACCAGCCAGTACACTCACAAAATAAATAAATGCTGCTCTTCCATGTATAGAAGTAAGTGTCTGGGTATTCATTATGTAAAGAAAGCAGAGGGAAGTCTGGAGGACACACCAGTGAATCCATGGAAGAGGCATTATCTTTAACAGGACTCAAAGGCCATCATCAGAATAATGATGCAAATAATCCTGCTTTTCCATGTTCTCCTTCACAGCTGCTGAGCAAACTGGATCCTTAGGATGCTCTGGGTTTCCTCCTTCAAATATAGTAACCTAAGCCAAGTTTGGTTCAAGATTTTAGTAAGCTCTGTTCTTAGCAGCATGAATATGGTGTCTCTTTTATCCCTGTCTCCTTGAGGGGAAAAAACAGAAACAGTAAAACAAATGGCTACATCCATTGAGGTAAAGCCTGGCCTTTCAGAGCACCCTGTGGGCTCAGAAATCACGTGCATGTATGTGACTGAGCATTACTCCAATCATGGAGAAAGGGTAAGGTGAGCTATAATTTACAGGAAGAATTGAATACTTTCAATGAAAATGATGACTTGGGTCTCAATAGTCTTGCAGGTTTGACCATTCAAATACAAAATGGAAAAAAACCTGCAGAAATAATGAATAGTGTGGTAGTTTGGACAAAATGACCCCCAAATGCCCAAGTGTTAAGATTTGGTCCTCAGTGTTGTATAGTGATTTCTTCTAAACTGAATCACTTCCTCCTGGAGGAAGGAGGGAAGTTCAAAACAAGAAAGAAGTAAAAGATTATTTATGAAGTTTTTAAAAAAATAGGAAGCCCAGAGATTATAAAACCTGGGGGGGGGGAGACTCTGACCAGTGGAAACCTCCACAACCATGAGACAAAGCAATCCTTTTGTCTTTGTAATTGCCTCAGGTACTTCATTATAGTAAGAGAAAGCTGACTAATACAGTATTGTAAGACAGACACAAGGTTAAAAAACTATAATGCTGTTACATTTCTACCAAGATATGAGTACACAATCAAAATTTATAGAAATGAGTAAGGTGCTGACTTACACTCACACCAATCACCTGGACGCTTCAGGCGAATGTTTCCAGAGAGAAATATGGACTCTGAAATCAATGACAAGTTGTTCTGTGGCACGTTCAACACCTCTCTCATTATTTCACAGTCCCCCAAACTCTAAATCAGACATCCCTGACAGCCCTGAGAGTTTCAATTACCTTGAGTTCAATGAAGAGTGTATAATCAGACAACCTAAAAGCTACATATGTATGGAAAACATACTGGTAGCCAGTCATAAGACAGTTAGAACATTAGGCATTTAGTCATGCATAGCTCTTAAGGACTGAACACTGTCCGAGGCACCCAAAACTCTACAATGCATTAAGATCAGAGATCGCCTTCACAGCCAGCATGCACAAAGGATTGTGGTGCACAAGACGTATGTGCAGGCAACAGTGGGAAGCAGACTGAATCAAAGAACAGACAGAGTGGGCTCCTACCAGAGTGGAGAGGTCAGAAGCCCACCCGGAGGGATATATATTGTATAGTCAGTGGTTCAGTAAGTTGGATGCTAAGGAAGGTTGAAGGCTCAGAATATACAAAGACAGAGAAAAGAGAATTTGATAAACAAAAGAACTAAAAATAAGATGATATAGTCGGGAATGTCATTCATGGTTGGTGACCAGAGGATCAGACTCTAGGGAAAGGATATTATGAAGAGTAGCAAATGAAAAGATGATAAGGGGGAAAAAAACATTTCTATTATTACAGCTACTAAGGGGTTGGGTGTTCTACACTGAAACTAAGGTCTATATTATTATCTACGGTCCCTTCCACCTCTGAAATTCTTATTCACCTATTCCAAACCCAACATATCAGCCACAACTAAACAAACAAACAAAAAAAAAGGGACACAGGAAACATTCTCATTTATAACCCAAGGATCCAAGAAAGGAGAGCCACCAACTCTCTATCAGTACAGGTACATTAGCCAAATAGGAACATTCTTCCTCCCATCAGAAGACCTAATGTAGCCTTAAAAAGAGATACGTACCATGTGCAATTAGTTATGACAGATCGAAAGCAACATCAGTTTCATTGAGTTTACTCCTTCCATAACTAGTAAAGAAAAAAACTAGGGAAAACATATGCAAGTTGCTAGGGTTTTTCTTTACCTTCCACCCACATCTACAAGGCCAAACTAATATATGCATATCCCCCATGCAGAACTTGCCTCAGAGTAACTCTCCACAGTGTAGTGACTCTTAGCAAAGGCCATTTGCTGCTCCTGAAGCAGGAGTCTGCAGGCATTAATAAGGATAAGTGCAGCTGTTTAGTCCATCACCCCTGAGGACCGGATACATGATTTAACATCTCTTACTTAACAAGGTTCCTAGCCAACAGGAATCCTCTCATCAGCATGTTTAGACGCTTACTTGCATATTCGAATAGTGATAGCACCAGATGACAGTCTTCTAAACAGATACAACAGGGTATCATTCCTCCTCTGAGCAGATGCCAAGGCACACATCAGAGGAAAACAGTGCCTTATTGGTCATAATACATTCCAGTACCTCTTTAATGAAAACTGGGCTTAACCATTCTGATGCTAAAGCAAGGGAGATGCAAACATCCCTTGGCGTTGAGCCAAGGGCTCCCAAGAATAACTAATTAGGTGAAAAGGCAAAGATGCAAACACCAAGCAGCAGTTTCCCACAAGTAGACATACACAGCTAATGGGCCCCGTCCACTAGCCAGGCTCCAAGAAAGAAATGACTGATGCTTTCAGTGATAAAGTATTGGTAGAATGAGCAATCTGCTTACAGAGTCCCAAAGCAGCGTAGTGAGGGAAGGCTTGCAAGACAGATGTCAATGATTCCAGTAGCAACAATGATGCTCTCTGAAATTCTTCATATTAATAACAGCCTTTGATTTGAATTTCTCTGGCCTCTACGATGCAAACTACTGGCACATGCAAATTTTCTAGATAATACGAAGAAGACTACAGATACACACAGCTAAAAGAATTGTATTTTGTCCTCAGAAGACCCTGAATTTCAATACTGTTATTATTAATTATTATTATTACAAAGCTAATTCCCTTTGGAAATAGAAATTAGTAGATAAGCCATTAGATATTGTTCCATGTTTCATATATGTCAAGTCCTTTGCTAAGTTTGTGGGTACAATGGTAAATGGAAGAGATTGAAACATTCACAAAACGGGCTCAGGGTATAACAGTGGTAAGGCACTCACCCAGCATTCCCAAGGCTCTAGGTTCAACTCCTATAACCAAAAGTAAAGACAAGAGAAGGAAAAGGTGATACCTACAATATCAACTTACTGAGGACAGTTGGCAGATCAGAAATGAAAACATATTGTTCACTCTCTAGGACACTGTACACAATACTACAGTAGTACTCTTTTTTGGTGTGCCCACCTTTCTCGGCATCACAGTAAGGCAAGAGAGATAGCAGCTGGGTTTTATATATGTGGAGCATTTTAAGAAAATAAACTCTGAAATCCACATAAACCCTTACTATACTCAACATTAGCACCATCACCATATCTTTGGTTGGAATTAAAAAGACACCAACCATTAGGTCTACCTGCAATAACCAAAGAATATTTAAAAAGCTAAACTGAGTAAAACACTGGATCACTAGGTCAAGAACAATGGGCAAATCCCAGCCAACACTTGGTGACAAAAAGAAGAAAACAAATGAAATTCAAGTGGAGGAAAAAAAAATGCTTTGCAGAAGCAATCAGCAAAGAGTTAATAAAGCCCTCTGCAAACTTAAGAGAAATATCTCTATAAAGGCGTACATGTAATAAGGCTACAGATCATTGGTTAGCTGCCAGAAAAATGATGGAATATAGTATAGTTTACTTATTTCTTTTTAATGGCTCCAACATTCCACCTGAAAAATTGGTCCCGGAGCTGTATAATTGGGGATAAAAATTAAATGACAGTTTCCATTTGTCACAATGAAAGCTGATCACTTGTGTTTTTTCATTTATCCGCACTGACTAAAGTGGTTCCTAAAGTCTACCAAGCCAATCTTTTTCCTAACAGTGAAAATAATGCTGTTACTGAAATAAAAGGAGAAATGAAATAAGCTGTTGGCATCGGAACACACACTTCATTCCTGTCCCACAGTTTGTGGCTCTGTCTGTCCCCATGCAGTCGAGGTGGGTGCCAGATGAAAACCTCTGGGATTCATTACATGCAATCTGAAAATTCATCATTGGGCCCACTGTCTTGCTGACAAATATCTTAAAATCATCACTAGAACTACATATTATTAATAGAAAATCAGTGCTCTCTCACTCATGTTCGAAAGTCGGCCAAGGTAAAGTCAATAAGTAGAGTTAGGACAGACACTAAAGGGAGAGCGGAGCCTTAGCTCCCATGTGAGGAACAGAGGATGCAAGATGCCAAGATGCGTGTGTTGCTGCAGTATCTGAAGGGACAGCATGTGAGAAGGTGCCAGAAGAGGCTGAGAGCCAGGCAGGCAAGGGGCCTGAGGAGGACTACAAGAGAGCACTCGTATGTCAGAACCTGTTGGGATCTTACATTACAAATGTGCTGTTTGGTTCTTGCTCCTCTTCATTTCTGAAGTTCTATGAGAAGGAGAAACTGTTCTCCCAACTCCTCCCCCAAATGTATTAGAAAGCTTAAAAAAGATAAGGGTCAACCCACCGTGAACAAAGGCCTTCCCTGCAATTTTAGACTTGGGCGACGTCCATCAATGACCTGGGATAAAGTATTCTAAAACTAGAGTTGAAGCAAGCAATACCAACCAGAGCAGCCCATAGCAGTGGCCTTGGAGATAGGCTGTTGCTCCCCAACCACATTTCATGCCCTAGGGCCAGCTGCACTAACCTGCTAGTGTTTTAGTTTCTCACCTACAAAATGGAGATACTAAGCGCACTGTGATTGTTAAAGAAATGGTTGGTGTATATCACCTGGAATAATGGCTACTATATACCAAATCCTTAGTCCTGTTACAAATACTATTACACCATGTATTCATGATTTTAAAGACAACAAAGAACCATGTAGTCAGATAATTACAAGAAATCTAATAAAGCTATACCAATGCACCACTCCGAGACAGAAGACTATCAAAGCATAAGATAAACTCTAGGGTGATTACTCATGTGGCAAGTATTAACTTTGTAAAGAAACTAAGTTTGGGAAGCCTCCTCTAGTGGATAGGGTCTTCACACTTTAAGCTGGCAACATCACTGAGTATGTGTTGGGTACCAAGCACTGCAGGCAATTCAAGCATGAGTAGAAAGAAGAAGGGCTCTGCCATCAAAGAACTTAGACCTTGATGGGCAGGGACACTCCGTACACTGACAGAGCACTGGCTCCATGCCAGCTCTGCTTGAGTCATTTCCCTTCCTGCTTATCAGAATCCAGGAGGCCACCGATCACCAAGTGAAAGACTGGGACAAGGGAAAACAATTCACACACCCAAGGCCCTGTAACTACTAAGTTGCAACACTGAGCTTCCAGCCCTCTTCTGTCTGCCTCAGAAGTCACATTCTCACGAGTGCATCACGGACACTGCCCTCCATTTACTTGTGATTCATCAACTACTTGCCAGGGATCAGATCAGGCAAATGAGAGCCCCTGTGTGAAACTGCTGCCAAAGATGTTAAACTGGGAATAGCCACTGAGTGTTTTTAAGATGAGCAGAGCTTTAGAAAGGCCATCCCCTTTATAGATTAAAGAATGGATGAAAGAACTAAGTCCCTAAGAGGTTAAGTAACTCACCCAAGGTCAAATGACAAAGCAGTTCTAAAAAGCATAGTGTCAATCAGCATGAAAATGAGACATGCTACACAACTATGAAGAATAAAGTCTGTCACTCAAAATGAGGTAAACGTGTAGCTAATGGGATTTGATGGCTAGTTCTATCCTCAAGGTGATACAACCTACAGTCCTCTCAGAGAGGGGAACCTCAATTGAGAATTGCTTCAATCTGACTAGTCTTTGGCCATGTCTGTGGAAGACTGTCTTGACTGATGACTGATGTGAGAGAACCTAGCCCACTAAGGGCAGCACCATTCCTTACGCAGACAGTCCTGGGTTGTAGAAAATCTACCTGAGCCTGAGCCAGGGAGAAAGTAAGAGAGCACATGAGTGTGTGAGCCTCAGCTAATACTGTCTCAGCTTTAGTTCCTGCCCTGACTTTCTCCAGTGATGAGGAAACCTGGGATTGTAAGACAAAATAAGCTCTTTCCTCTCCTAAATTGGTTTTAGCCACGGTATTTATCATAATAAAAGAAAAGCAAACTAAAACACAGGGCCAAAAAAATTCTGACAGAGCGATGCAGAACACCCAGTGTCAGTCAGGGGCACTGAGAGTGGGGCCTATACTAAAGGGGCAGTCTGAGAGAGAAGGTACACCCTTACACAACCCACCATCTCCTGTCCCTACAACCCAATGAATCTAGCTGGAGGCCCCTGAGAGCTGCCAAGAGGACAACAGGTACAGAGCCTAAACCCTGACTGTTACAAGGGCAGCCAAGATCTGGGTAAAAGGAGGCAGTAGGGACCTGACTAAAATGAGCACTGCTCATTCATGAATGCCCCAAACTCTGATAGCCTGTGGTAAGATCACAGCACTCGTTATCTTCAGAGCTATGCCCAGCTGTAGGACCTGGCAGAAGGGACCTAAACAAATGGTTTGGCCAGTTTCCAGGGTTTGCTGGTATCTCTAATTCAAGAAGTTCTGGAGAAAATTCAGAGCCTTAGAAACTGACAAATCTGACTTTGAGGTGTGAATCTCCCATTCGTTTGTCACATGGCCCTGTCACTGACAGCATGACAGAATTTAGAATCACCTGAAACACAAACTTCTGAAAATCTGAGGGCCTTCCCAGAAAGGGTTAACCGAGCAGAGACCATCCGGTGGGATGGAGATCCTGACTGAATCAAAAAGCAGAAAGGAAGCTGAGCAAGACAATTTCTCTTGTGCATTCTGACTGTGGAGACAGTGTGCCCAGCCAGCTGCTCCTGCCACCATGCCTCCCCCTCACCAGGACAGACTGACTGTACCCTAAAACCAGGAGCAAAAAGAAACCGCTCCTCTCTCTCTTAAAAATAAAGTCATTAAAAGAACCTAGTCATTTATATAGGCATTAAACAAATCACTTATCTACCTGAGCTTAAATATTTTTCACCAGTAAAATGTAATAGGGGAAATATTCCATTTTCTCTATTTCTGGTCTCTTTGAGATCCAAAAATAAGTAGCAGTCACTCCTGTGCCAGCTGTCATGCCGTTGCCTCTCAAATGCCAATTCACCTTTACTTTGCCTAGTCTGTGACAATGGCTCTGGGTCCTTTTAACTGTTTCTCCTTTATCCTCTAGCACCAGGTTAAGGATTTTCAATAGAGGGCGCCAGAGGGGCACTGCAGATTATGACTCTCACATCCAGCAACTGCAGGGACAGGGTCCCCACTGCCTAGGTCACCAGGCAAACTTCCCTTTCACCCACTACAGAAAATGTTCTACCAAGTCTCCAAAATCCTAACTTCAGGAAAGTTCCCCCTTAATCCCTGCAAGGCTGCCTTGAAGCAGATTCATAAAGCAGAGCAGCTTCTCTGCTCGGTGAGCACAGCCGCGGCCTCTCCAACAATGGTCCGGACTGCAGTCTGGCAAGGCTTCTCTCTGTGCTCTATTGCAGCACCTGGGCAGTGGTGGCCTCTTGCATTTGCTATTATTTAGAGTTCTAGTCTCTTTTTTACACTGCCCAACCTCATTAGTCCACTACCTTGTAGTTAACAAGCTCTTATGTTTTCCATGTTCAGCGACCCTGTTCTGTTATAGTCTGATTTCTCTCTTTGGAAGAGACATAGATTAATAATTCCTAGGTTATCACCTGGAATATGGCTAATGCTCAATGAATAGCACATCATTAGAATAACTATAAGTGACTGGGTTCCTGTCTTCTTTACTCTTAAAGGCAATCCCTTACTCACCCTTATGTTGACCACGAGAGCAAACAATTCCTACACCAAACCCCTCTATAAATGGAGAATGGATAAAGAAAAGATACCCTAACAGTTGCTGCCAAAAATCTGACTGTGGGAGGGGGTGCCTCACAATTAATTGTTCACTAATTCAGCATGCAGCTTAAAAAAAAAAATCCCTGCACATTTCTCAGTTGATCTAAAACGCATGAAAATAAAAGAACGCCAAAACATGAAAACGCCTGAGTTCTCTTTCCAAGAGTATCCTAAAAACTGTTAACATACACAAAAGGATTACACTCAAGCAACCATTTTCATTTTGCAATTCTACGATGAAATCACAGAAAGCACAGACAAGAACAGCTGGTGCAAGAGTGAGGCGTAGGAAGACAGACTATCGCTCCAGAGAGGAAAGGGCAAGAATGGGATTCGCCTCAAGTGGACAGAGTCAACATGCCCCTCCGCAGCCTAATTCCTGGGGCAGGAGTATAAAACACCATGATGCACAGTGCCATGTATTACCGTATGACGCACTACAGCAACGGTACAGCGCATTCTGAATGTATGAAGTTTCCATCTTCAACATCCTTATTGCAAATCAGGGTATTCTACCCCCGAAAAAGAGCCATTCCCTTAGACATGATCCTATGTCATCTATACTTTTTTAAGTCTATCACAAAATCTTCCCTAATTGTCAAATTTACAAGGAGCAGAAAACAAGGTGGGGTGGGGGTGGGGTGGGGTCTTATTAACTTTCCTGCAGACACCTTGTTCGATTTAAGACCTAACTTCCATTTTAAAACACCCCAGAAAAGATATTGCAAGCCACCAGCAGGACCCCAACATAAAGCAAGGCTCCTCATTAAAAGCTGGAATGGAACCTGCCAGGTATGCCTGCGGGGATGTGTGACAATAGCAGTTCATACCACATGCCTTTTCCCACCTAGATTAAATTACTGACAAAATGGACAGACTACCCAAAACTGTGAGCAATACACTCTGCCAATGAAAATAATGACTGTGCTTGGTACGGCACGCATGCTTTCGGCTCAGCTTGTCAGCAATGTCTGTCAACTAAGGGGCTCAATGGTCTTTCCAGCCAACCCTTTGGCTGCCAAAACCAATAAGCTACCTTCATTTCCTAAGCCCCCTTGGGGCTTTGAATTACTCTCCATTTTGGACTTAAGGTCAGTCTGGTAAAACAGTTTTTCCCCCTGAAAGAGTCATAATCAGAAGCAGCCCCTTTCTACCACCAACCTACTTAAAACTCAGACGAAGAAAATTCAAGAATATGTAAGCTGCTCCACTAGGTCCTGCACATCTGCATTCTGGAAAGGTGTGCCTACTGCTCAGGGTAGCAAGGCACTTCCTGTCAACGCCATCTCGAAGTGTGCTCTGTGTTTTGTAAGAAAACATGTATTCTGTCAAGCCGGTGTGCGACAGCAGTATTTTAAAGCAGCTTAACCTTACGGTCATTCTAGTGAGTTTAACAGCCTCATTATGTTATAGGCAACTGCAATCATGCACATGCGCACAACCACATACGCCTTAAAGTATATGTTTTGTTGGATTTTATTTTCCATTGTATATCAGGGAAAGTAAGTTCTCAACAAATCTTTTCACAGCAAGTGAAACTCCTCCAGAAGAAAGCTTATATTTTCATTCACACATTCAATTCATTTACTTACAGAATAAATCCCCGCTATTACCAACTATGGAGGGGAAAAAAGTCACTTATAGCGCACCCTGTGTCTTTCTACACAACGTGAGGATTGGGCAGACTCACTGGATTTGTCCAAGCAAGTTCAACCACTAACCTGAGGTCTTTTGCCCTAGGGAAGAGCCTGACAGATGACAGTTTCGAAAAATAACTTTCAGCCTCCAATGGAAGGTACTGACAAGGAGCGCCATTCTTATAAAATACTGGTCCCCAGAGGCCCGTCTGTCTTTCTGTCAGTTCCCTTCTGCTGGCACCCCAGCTCCGGTTTCCAGGCACAGTGCTTCTAACTTATCTTTCCACCTCCAGGCCTCCCACAGTCCTTAACTTCATTCACAGCCTTTCTGCCTGGTTCTAAACCGCACATCCACCCTTATAATACGGTGGGGGGGGGACTCCTGCTAAATGAATCTTCAGTTCTGATGTGATCTTTCCAGTTATTGAATGTTTCATTGAATTTTCCACTATGCAACTTCAAATGCAGGAAGCGGCCAATTCATTTTGTTAACTGTTGTGCAGTATAGATAGCCAGCTCCATAACTATGCACTTTGATTTGGTACATGAGGAGACGTAGTTTTCATTACATCCCTTATCCTCCTAATGACATTTCCAAACAGGATTTTAAGAACTGTGAAGCAGAAATAAAATTATGCTGAAGCTCCAAACTGATCTCATGGAATGGAAAACAGCTATCAGAGCCAGTGAGAGTGAATGGGATCCAAAGCTAGTACAGTTCGAGTTCAGAAACAGTCCTCAGATAACAAGCATCTTTCTGATGCTCCTTACATTCCCAATCACAACAGAGACTCTATGAAAGAACACGAATGAGTGTGGGCTCCTGACCCCAGCCCCAGAGCCTTTATCCTACAGCCGGGCTTCAACACACCTTTGATGTAACTCCTTCCTTTTCAATAATCAATCAGGGCTAACATTTTGGTTATCTGGGTTTATACAAAAAACCTAAAGGAGCCATGAAATTGCCTCTGTGAAGCACGCCCTGTGCTGACTTTTGAATAGCTTTCAGAATTGTCTAGAAATGAAACTACTGCTATAGTACCTTTGTCTTCTCCACTCCTATACTGGAGCAATTCTCCCAGACTGAGAAGGAAAAGAAGTGTCTGACTTCCACAGTGTGCTGACAATTACAGCCCACTGTCATCTTGGTTGTATTAATTACCTGCCTTCCCTACATTATCAGGCCCTGAAAGAAGTCACACACATGGTCAGTTATTTCAAATGACACCGTTCCGCTGAGGCAAAGGATGTCATTTATTTCAGAGTTTTGCCCTGTTTAGCAAAGTATATAAATATCTAGCAAAATGCCAGTGTTTTCTCACTGTGGCCTTTCAGAGATGCCAATCAGACTAATCCTCCCTCGATATTACCCTGAACTTGATGAGGGATCATGATACAAGAGGTACAATGCAGAAAGATGTACTGGGTGGCCAGGACCAGGACCTGAAGCAGGATGAGACCATCATAGGAGCAGCAACTGATTATAATAGATGATCCTTTTATTCAAATATCCAAGCTGGCCACTTCCAGGCAGAGACTGCTTACTGCCTTCATCTAAGACAGGAGCACTCCTGACTTGGAAATGCAGGAAACACCACCCTTGATCATTTCAGCCCAGAAGGAGGTTCCTAGCAGGACTGCCCTTCTAACTACAGACAGTCAGAGGAGTCAATGTGGATAAAAGACTATCACATAAATTAAGATTACAGTCAGGAAACGGGAAAGAGACAGTCCCCCAGGCTAGAGAGATGGCTCAGCAGTTGAGAGCACTCACTGCTCTTGCAGAAGACCCAGGTTCAGCTCCTGGCAGACACTTGATGACTCACAACCACTTATAACCCAGTGCCAAAGGATCCAATGACCTTTTTTAACCTCCAAAGGTTCCCGCAGACATGTGGTACACATATGTACACCCAGACACACACATACATACACCATCAACCAATTAACTAATCAATCAATAATTTTTATTTTTTTAGGGAGAACCAGCTCTCCCCAGAGAGTCATCAAAAGAGTCTGCAGGAGGCATCCACCAACTAAAATGCTCTCAATCCTCCAAGAAGAAAAACCTGAAGGGCCTGAGCCATGTAGCTCAGCTGGTAGCCAGGAAGTCAACCCAACACTACAGGTGTGGTACTCACACCTGTAAGCCCATCTTGTGGGAGGTGGAGGCAGGAGGGTCGTAAGTTCATGGTCAACCTCAGATAAGTAGGCCAAGGCCAGGCAGAGCTACAAAATCCCTGTCCCCAAATTGATTTATTGATTGCTCAGTTAAAATTAAGAGTAAATGTATGTTAGTTCCTAGCTTAAAATTAAAATTTGGATGTGGGAATCACCCAAAGGAACTGAATGGCATAGGAAATAAAGTGGGGTTAAGAGAATCGCTGGTTCTGATGCTTACTTGACCAGGCAACCTAGGGATTCCCCTGATCATAAGAATTAGATTTCTGTTCCAATCCCCCAGGCCAGAACCTATAAAATCCACCTGACTAACAGCAGACGGCTCACCAGCTACACTTTCACCTGGAAACCGGAGGTGAGAGTCAAGTGCTTGATCTACTCAGACAAGCGACTGTTCCCAGATCAGGAGTATTTTAATGAAATGAGACTTAAGTGAATTGTTGACATAGGCATTAAATGTTGTCATTTAATATCAACAGTCTGTTTGATTTGTACACAGTTATGAAATGTCATTCGGGCCGGAGAGTTATATTGAGGTTTACCACATCATAGGCAAGGATTTCCAGAGGGAAGAGAGCTGATCTGTCTCAAAATAAAATGTGTTTACATTAACACTTGGGGGAAACAGGCAGCCCTGCAAACATAGATGGAGAGATAAAAATAAAATGAGCGCAAAACTCAACTTGGAAGAGTAGAATAAAATATACAATAATTTACAATACATTTTCTTCATCTTTAAAAAATAGGTACAAAGTTTATACTCGTGAACTCTGCCGTCATGGAAAATATCTACCACATTTCAGTCTCCAAAACTTCTTAAACTTCTGAGATAAGGTCTCACGACGTGACCTTTGGCTGGCCTGGAACTCACTATGCAGATCGGGCTTGGCTCCCAACGCACAGATCACAGAGATCTTTCTGCCTCTGCCTCTGCCTCTGCCTCACAAGGACCGGCTCCAAGACAGCTTTTAAAGAACACAGTGGGAGTGAGGGACCTGAGGGGTGGAAGAAATGACTGAGTGAGCATCCCTGTTTTCTTCAAGGGGTAAAAACAACTGTGGGCATCCACCACTTTGCCTGATAACCTGCTAGTTAGGCTTAGCTCTGCGAAACAGTTAAGTTAAACTGTGGCTTATCCAGTTTTATAAACACGGGCATCAAAAAAGGATAAGACTCTGAGAGTACTCCAAGTCAACAATGCAAATTCTCGTAAAATAAGGTGCTTACCCACGAGAGCCTATGGCAATGAGATCCGAAGTTAAATGCTACAGTAACTGGTTGAGCTAAACAAACACTGGAACATTCTTAAATAAACTCACAGATAGGACTCACAAGACAAAAAAAATTTTTTTACTGTTTTATGCCTTAACACTAGGATGTGAAAATAGGTTCCAAAACAAAAACAAAACAACCTCAAAAGCCCAAACAACCAAGTGTTCCTTTCTTCTAGGATGTTCTTATGAAGGAGAAAGGCCTCTGGAGTCAAAACAGACTAAGGTCCCTCTCCTACTGAGTGCTCCAGGTTCTAAGAGAGTAAGAGGGGGCTGGGGTGAGCCTTTGTTTACAACAGATCTTAATCCTTTAGCTTGAGGAAGCCGTAAGGTCTTTGGCACCGGGCTAAAAATAGCAGCAGCGGAGCAGGTGACAAAGATGAATGGCTCCCAGAGACACAACACAAAGAGGAGGAATTTAAGGAAAACTAGCTCCTGCCAGGTAAATCAAGGTGGGAGCAGAGGACTCCTCCTGGGGCAGAATCACAGCCTGCCAGGCACACACTTCTCTGGCAGGCAGTGTATCCAGGTCAGCCTTGTGCTACTTAAATACAGTCAACCCTTAAGGAACTAGTTTCTCCACAGAGTCAAGGGACAGCTTCACTGTAGCCTTATAAAAAGACCATACAGGTTACCTCCTAAATCCCTCGAGATCTCCATGTAAAATGACAGATTCCCGCGGAGATGGGACTTAACATCAATTATTCGTTTATTTCCATGGGGGAAGAAGGGACGTATGGATACCACAGCATGTATGTGGAAGTCAGAGGACAACTTTCAGCTCTCAGTTCTCTTACACCCTATGGTCTATCCCAGGAACTGAACTCAGTTTTCAGGCTTGACAGCAGGCGCCCTGACCCAGCTCTTCTTGAGCCTGTTCTTCACCTGTCCATAATCAGGGCCCTGTTCTCAGGGGAAGCCAATGGCGGCATCCTCACAAGTGCCTCTGTAGTTATGCACAAGAGTCAAAGGCCACTCCTTTACATTTCATGCCCAAAGATGTGTCTAAGAACTGGTTCTTGAATTGTGTACCAATCTACCTGTTGTCTCCCTGTCCATCTTGAAGTGACATCCTGGTCCCTACCTTCTCCCTCTGGTACTGGACACAGCAAGCATTTTTGTCTCTGCCAGCTTTCCTCCCAGGTCATGAGCCATCTCTCCAGTCCCCTTTTGGGCTGGATCTCTCCAGACCCCTTTAGAGTCTGATGCCCTCTTCTGATGGGTCTGAAGAGAGCAATGGTGTGCTCATATACATAAAATAAATAAATAAATCTTAAAAAAAAAGACCCCTTTCTTGAAGAGCTGGAGAGGAAGTCCCATACTGCCTTGCGGTCCATGGACAAACCTTCTCCAGTGAGGCAGGGGAAGCCTTTGAGGAGCAAAAGTCAACTTCCTCAACTCTCTTCTTCAAATTCTTCTCATTAACAAGTGCTTCTTGGACTTCAGCTTCCAGCCTCATATTTCTTTCCCCCTTTTTACAACCAATTGCAAAATTAAAGTGAGAACGCAAAAGGTCTCAAACAGAAAGCTCCAAACACTTCAGGTAACTATGACTGAGAAGTTCAACAGACAGTTCTTTACAATTCTTCAATGTGCTTTGGAAAAAGAATAAAAGGAAAAAAATAAATAAAAAATAACATTGAGGAGCGGGAGTATCTCTAAGAACAGAAAGACTTCAAAGACAAAACATAAACAGAACGAACGGATAAATAAATACAGTCCCTGGTAGAAAATCCCTATCTGCAGCTTTAAATAATAATGTACTTAGATTCCGAGTGTGAAAGGGGCCCTGGAATGTTCACTGATGCTCTCAACTATGGACGTGTGCCCAAGAATCCAGCACCTCAGGAAACTCTCTGAATATTCCAGAAAAGCCACACGAGGCCAGAGGACCTAAGAGTCACATCTGTGGATCTAAAAGGAACTTTAAAAGACCATTCCTGCAGAAAAAAAAAGATGGTGGATGGACCCTCCAAGCACTCTTCCTGGGGAGCAAGAAATAAAATAAAATAAAATAAAATAAAATAAACCTATGGGTCTGTGGAGCGCCTAGCATGGAAAAGCATCTCACAGATCGCCGGGACGTTAGCAGTTCTCTCCTCACCCAGCAACTTAGTATTCAGAAATCAAGTTGAAAGCACAGGCATGCCTTGCATACTTATCTGGAAATGTTGGTAACTGGAAGTTCCAACAACTCCGGGGTTCATTGAGTACTCCCTGAGAAGTGGAACTGGCCCTCTGCCCTTCCTGTTGAATACCTTAGGAACAGCACGGTGGCCTGGGTCCTGAGGCACAAGAGAATGAAGGTAGTGGCTCCTTGTTTAAGCAGTGACTTTAAAATGGGTCAGGAGGTAGGCTGGGGAGATGATGGCTGGTATGTGCACACAAGGACCTGAGTTCACATAAAAGCCACACATGCTGTCTGTCACCCTGTGTAAATCCACTGCTGCAGATACAGAGATTACAGGATACCAGGGTCTCATGGGCCAACCAGTGTGGCCAAAAAGGCATGTCCCCCGTTCTTTAAGAGACTCTATTAAAACTAAGGTGGAGAGTGGTTGAGGAAGGCACCCAGCGTCGGCCTCTGACCTTCCAATATGCATACCATGGAAGGCACAGGTCACATACATGCGAGAGCACATACACACATGCATGACCTAACAGTCAGGTCAATGAGGTGGCTCAGGATGTAGAGGCTGCTTGCTACCATGTGAGATTACCTGAGTTAGATCCCCAGAACCCTGAAGGTAGGTCTTCGGCAAGGTTTCCTCTAAACTAGGGATACATATACACTCATCAATAAATGAAATGCTCTTAAATGACAGAAAAAAGCTATAATCTTTGATAATTCTGTCAAGATACCAATGTGTTTAAATCAAATATAGTACAAAAATATATACATGGGCCCTGAAAGAGAACATCTCCCCCAAAAATGTATCTTTGTCGTTAATGAAGGACTGAATAGACAAGGCTTTGAATTGCATACTCAGGGAATCAAGATAAATAAGTGAGTGTGATTTCTCCATTCCATAAAACAAGAAAGAGTGAATCCAAAAGAAAGAAAGGAGAGAAGAAGACCACACAATGCAATGAGGAAGTGACATTTGGAGTCTCCACACTCAGGGAAAAAAATAACTACACTTTAATTTTTTTTTTAATTACAGTCACCAGTGACATATATAGAGAAGGTAACATATAACCTCAATTTCATTTTATATAATTTTATCTCATCAGATGAGTTTAAATAAAAATGTTTAAGTAAAAAGAACATTATAAAGTCTCATTAAATTACCATTAAAGGCTTAGCACTTGTATATGTAGATAAGGCCAATGGCTCTGACTGATACCGGAGCAGAGCTCTAGACAGGAAACGCAGAGCCGGGACTTCAATCCCAGCTCTTGCACCAGCCATGTGATTCTGGGTAAATCCCTCAAATCCCTTATGAAATAGAGGTGGTGATCCCGGGTGGCCACACAGGGGTTTGCAAAGATCAAATGAAATAGCAGCTGCCATGTATGTTACACACCTCAAAAGACCCTCCACTTAGCAGTTGCATTTATATTACTGTTTAGATTAGAAACACTGGAACATCAACAGTTTCCAAAACAACCGAGGGACTTCCATGGTTCCACAGACTCCTCTCTCTCTTCCCCTCTCCTGGAAATGCTTTACCCTTACCAGATCATTGGCCCTGTAAGTACAGGGACCCAGTCTTACTCAGTTGAGAACTCCAGTTAGCATGGTGCCTGGACAGGCTACGCAGTCACAGTTCATTAGGAACACTAAATATTGCGGATGGATTCCGCACACGTTTCCCTAAGAAGGTGGGCTACCCAAGAGGAACTGACAGGCAGAGAAATCCCTATGCAAGGTGGCAGCCACATAGGAGGCAAGGTCAATACCAAGGGCCAGGCCTTTCAGACTCACACAGTGTGTGCCTCTTTCACACAGTAGGTGTTCAAGGAGCTGACAAAAGTTTAAACATTAACCATCATACACCTAAGAAGACATATTTCAACATAAGCATTTAGATATAAACTAAAAACTCAAACTTGACTTCTAAAATTCAAGGGTTTGGTAAGGGTGTGGCTTAGTGGTGGAGCCCTTGGCTAGCAAGTTCAAGGCCTTGGATTTGATGATACATATAAAATCCATGGGTTTAACCTGATTAAGAGTTCCAAATTAGCCAAGCCTGGCTGTGCATGCCTTTAATCCCAGCACTCGGGAGGTAGAGAGAGGCATCTCTGAGTTTGAGGCCAGTCTGGGCTACAGAAATCATTCCAGAAGGGGAAAATAAAAAAGGAAGGAGAGAAGGAAGGATGGATGGGAGGGAGGGACGGAGGGAGGGAGGGAGGGAGGAAGGAAGGAAGGAAGGAAGGAAGGAAGGAAGGAAGGAAGGAAGGAAGGAAGGAAAAAGGGGGACTCCAAATTAAATAGCCTCAGATTTCTAAATATACCAAAGCGCAAGTGAGACACTCACTCTTAGTTGTCTGGCACACTATCTGAGTGAGGGACAAAAAGGGAATCCAGAGCCTTTGGTCCTACTAGAAAAATCCTTAAATCATTCAGTTCCCGTTTGCTTAAATAATTAAGCAATTGCAACTTTATTTAAAGAGCACTTGCATGAATATAAATGCCCAGGCTGCCAGGGAAAGTGGAACAGTCTCCCCCCAGACCTCCTCCCCAAGAGGAGAAGCAGCAGCCTTAGGAGTTTCAGCCCAGTAGGTAATTGTTTTGTAAAATTAAAAGCCACTGAAAATTGGAGTTTTGAATGGAAAATGGCATCTCAACCGGAACACTAATAAAAACAGCTAATGAATAAGTGCATTCTGGCAAGAATATATAAAAAATTGCAAAGCCTGTTGTGGACAGTACAGAATACAGAAGAAATCAGTGAGAGTAAACAGCAAATGAAGGAGTATCCTTATTTGTGAAGAATCCATTCCAGCAAGAAATTGAACTAGAGGCCTTCTGCATCCAAGAGCAGGCCTACCTGTGGCACCAATAGACAGGGTTTCTGCCTGTGTTCTAGACCTCACAGCCTATGTTCTGGGGAATCTTTGTCCCTCCAGACAATCTCCAATGACAGAGCAGTGACTGCTTTTCAGATGCATGTAGATGCATACTTGTAGTGAGGAATTACACAGGTAAGATAAGGAAGGCTTTGAAACAATGAGCCTTGTCTTTCTACCACATTCTACAGCAGACAGCAAAAGCAGGTGAAAGGCCACTGGGATCATATCCCGGAGCTCCGTTAGCTGAGAATTCAACAAACAAAAAATGCTCAATTGAGCCACAGCTTGGGATAAGAGGAAACGCTGGGAGAGTTGAGGGAATTTGAAACAATGACTGGAAGATGTATACTTAGTACAGGGCTTGGGAGGCAGCAGGCATTCTTGAAGTTAGGGGTGACGGTTGCTAGCCTTACGCTATAGCGTGTACATCTCATCTCTGAGGCTAACTAAAAAGTCCTATATGAATGAGCCCCCTTATTTTCCACCACATTTAGTACTGCTCTCATTTCTGGGTGTTCAGGAGCCAGAAACTTCTTCAGGGACTCTACTTCTGAGGTTCAGAGTCAGATATGCATGCCAATAACCTCTCCGCTCCGTACACATTAGGTCCTCTGGAATCAGGTAAGAAACCAGCCCACACACCGGACTCAACTGATATTTTCATCCATGTCTTTCTAAGTTAGAATATATATTTTCCAAAAGATCTAACAGATTTTTCTTAAATTACCCAAAGCCTCTCCAAGTTAGAGCAGAGTTTCTTCTTCAGTTTTACATACGATGAGCTGTGAGGCTCCACAGCTCAGTTAATCAGTCATCACGTAAACAAAGAAACCTCTCGAGAGCCAAAGAGCAACATGTGCAGGGGATTCGAGTGCATAAGGGTTTTGTTTTGGTTTTTTTTAAACAGGAACAATGCAACCTATTCAGTAGAGGAGAGTACACTGTGCCAATTAAATATGTTGGGTTCCATAATTATAACTGCAATAATGAATGGAAAGGAGCGTTACTGCTACACAATGCACTTCTGTATTCAAGCCCATGATTTGTCTCTGGTTTGATTCCTTCACATTCTCCCTCTGATGAGATGTCACTGCAGATTACTCTCATGTACCCACTTAATCAATAAGGTCCAAATTTCACAAATAACTTTAAGATACACACACACACACACACACACACACACACACACACACACACACACACCCCATAAAAGGAATCTATCCCGCTGATATAGTTTTGTACTCGCCCTCCCCCAAAATCAGGGCCTTGCTTTATAGCCCTCACAAGCTTGGTTGTCCCTCTTAAACATGTGGCCATCCTCCTGCTTCAGCTCCTTGAGTCCTGAGATCGCACAAAAGTGCCACCACACCTGGCTTAATTTTGTACTTCCTAAACAACAGCATGATTACCCTTTTTCTAGGGAGAAACTCCATAGTGAATAAAATTCGTTCAGACCTGCCCTCCCCCAAGAAAAGAAGTGCAGGAGTTCCTTCCCCCTCACCCCACCACCACCACCACTGGTTGGTCAGTCCCCCATCTCAGAGAGGAAGGAGACAGACTGGACAAGCGAGGGAGACAATGCTAGGAGCAGGGATGAGAGCCCGGAGGCCTTGTTTCCTTCTTGCAGTGTGGCTGGAGGGTAGTGCTGACCAGCTGCTGCCATTCATTCCCCTTTGGCAGCACTGGAAAGGGCTGAACTAGACTCAGAATGGCTTAGTCACTAGTTGTAACCACCTCAGGCATCTGAAGAATTTCATTCTGGACCACATGCACATATGGTTTCTCTTATCCTCACACGTATGCTTCAGTGGGTTCAATAAATTTTAAAAATAAATTACCTCCTAGGACTTCACCATAACACTCCAGCTCTCTGGCCTTTCCATACTTGGGCCAGACTACTTCTATGTGTTTATGTGTAATTTGTTTAACCTTCTATTAAACCCTCTACTGATTTCCCACAGAAAGGATTTAAATTCTGGATGCGCCTGCAAGCAGACCTGAACGCCTGGCATCTTTTCCCTCCAGTTAGCAGGTGGGTTTAGAAAGAAAGAAGACTCTGTATCCAGGGCAGCCTCCCCTACCACGTTCAGGCTCTCTGAAGCTTCCCAGCGTTCCTCCCAGAAGCCACTGCTGTGCTCAGCCAGGCTCCATGGAGGGGGTTAAGGGAGCTACACAATCCCCCTTCAGTTGAGGTCCACTCTCAAAGCAGACCTTTTCCCTTTGGCCATGGTATTGGCTTGCCACAGCTGTAAACAGCTCTTCAGATCAATCCCAGAGGCCAGGCTTTTCCAGGTGCTGGAAGTGTGTCACACAATACAGTATTTACAAATAGCCCGGAACAATACATCTCAACTACACACAGCTTTACTGGTTTGACAAAATCGTCTCCCACAGGTGACCAAGTGCTGTAGGCTTAGACGCCGTGTATTAACCTTTCACTATGGGGTGTGCATAATTCCCTAGGAACCTTTATAAAAATACAATGTCACCAGTGTTTTCAAGATGATAAATGGTGAAAGTAGAAGTGATAATAACAGTCATAATAATAATGATGACATTGTATGTTGGGTAATAAACATGGTCGGACATCATGTTTCCTGTCTATCTCCAGTTCCTCTTCCTATCCACCCTGTGCTGCCATTGCCATGCCTCTTCGGGCCTATGTAGGAAGTAAGAAAACCTTAGTACTGCCAAGGGCTGGGGAAAAAGATTTCTTTGTAAGGTGGGTAAGGAAATGCATAGCTTACATTGACAACTGGTCAGAGGCACCATGTTTCCAATTTTTCTTGTACTAAAACCATGTACACCTACAACCTGGTTCCTTTCTGTTACAGATTATTTCAGGCCCTGGGCTCATGAACCTATGCTAATTTGCATGGCTAAGCAGAGAGGTTGCAAAACAATTAGACAAAAGATCGTTAGTGGGAAGAGATCTTTAAGTTCCTTCAAGTTAGCCTGCTAACCTAAGTAGAATTTCAGTGTAGGTGTTCATTAATCCATTCAATAAATATTTATTGGGCTCCTAACATTTACATGGTACTGTGCTGGGTGGCATACAGAATGGAGAAAGAGAATTGTGTGCAAAGAAAGCTTCTACTCCGTTAGTATTTGTAGCCTAGCTGAGCAATGAAGTGAAAGCAATGCTACACAAAATGAAAGTTACAAACCTCAGATGGAATAAAACAGCAAGGGGTGAGGATGGAGCGCAATCGGAAGAGTGCCTGGCTGCCACACCCTTAGCCTTTGGTCTAGTCCCCAGTATGATAGACCGTGACGGCAGTAACCAAAGTACTTGGAAGGTGAAGGCAGGAGATCAGAGGTTCAAGGTCATCCTTTGCAACAAACGAGTTCAAAGTGAGTCCCTGCTACATGAGACCCTGCCTCCCTCCCCAACCAAAAAAGAGTATGGATCAAAGTTCCAATAAAGTAAAGGCGGTCAAGAAGGACTTGATCTTCCAATAGGATTATAAGCCACACAGCATAGACATGGGAAAAAATTGGATGCTTAAAAATTCCTAAGAGTGAGAGGTGGAAAGCAGTTAACTGCATTGGGAGATCGCACCTGAGAGAAAGAAGAGGAATCCTGATGGAAAACTGACCTCCTGCCCCAGACAAAAGTGATAACAGAGACTTGGAAAGACAAATCAGCCTTCACTATGTGGATGGACCGTGCTCTAGAGGAACATGTCGCTAGCTGACCTAAGGATGGCAATGGGAAGTCCTGATGGAGAAAGTCCATCATCAAGGTGAAGACCCTGTACCACATATACATAACATAGAAAGAAGACTGTCTGGATTCGGGTCTGGAGGCTCCCAGAATCCGGAGCTCAAAAAAGAGGAAGAAACACGGAGCATCTGCTTCAGGGATCTGCTTTGGGCAGTGCCTATGGAGGCAATACCTTCAATTCTCATTTTAGTGTGCATGTGTATTGTGTGGAAACTGGGGTAGAACGATAAAGTGGAGCTGTGATCTCTTTGTGTGGGGGGGGGTGAGGCCAGAGGTCAACCTGTTCTTCAGAAGCCGCCCACCTTGTTTTTTAAAGACAAGATCTCACAGCTGCTTATAACCCACCAAATCAGCCAGTCAGCAAGTCCTCGAGACCTGCCCGTCTCCACCTCTCCAGCACTTCAGTTATAATCTTGACCAATGCCTGGTTTACAGGAATTTTGAAATGGGTTCTGGGAGGGAGGAAGTCAGGGGGTCATGCTTGCAAGGCAAGCACTTTATAGACAGCTATCTCCCAGCCCTAAATTCTGCTTTAAACAACAGGATTTTGTGGAAGCAGTGGAACTAGGGACAGAAGGCACTTGACAATGCATTTTAGGAATTTTTAAAGGGGGATAGGGTTTAGGTTGACAGACTGCAAGACATCCCCAGGGAAGTGAATAAGATCTAGAAGACAGAACATCCAGGCTAAAGGGAAGAAAATGGCCAAGGATAAAATGTAGAAAAACAGTTAGCTAGTAGAAGGGGGAAAAAAGCCAGCCCAAGTGCCACCAAATAAAGCTGTCCAAAAACAGGCAGTGCCGCAGAACAAATGGAGGAATTTGTAAAAGGAAACAGAAGTTAATGGTGCCAAATACCACAGGGCGGGCAAGGCAGATAATGCTTAACTGCAGGCTACCAATGCTTGGTGACCTTCAAAAATATCATTTTGCAAGACGGCTCTCAGAAAGCTGACTGCTTCTGTTGGACCACAGAATGACCAAAGAGCATCCCAGGACACTGCAATAGGCAGCCAGGGAGGGATTGTTAAGCCTGGCAGAACATCTGCATAACACCCAGCAGCTACATGTGAGCTCTGAGGTTATGCATCCAGTCCTCCCACTCAGCAGCAGGAGGCTTCCTCGGCTGAACCACCCAATTTAGGTTTGCAGGCCACCGTGACCTGTGCTCAGCAAGGTGTACCGACATCATCAGTCGCCTCTGCTGACAAGTGCGGCATCTCATCTCCGACGGAATTAAAACAGATAACACCAGAGCAGAGCCCTGCGAACCTATTAAATATTCCACAAGTAATTTATTTTTGGATGTAGAGGAGGAGGGAGTAAAGTAAGGAAAGTTAGTAAACCATCATTATGTTATCAACAAGGAGAGGGTTAGCATCACAGGACTTACAGGTTCTGCCCTGTCTGAGTCAATCAGAGTTTAAGGAAGACCCTTTTGGTTTGTATAGCCAGTCAAAATGGTAGCGCATAGATCATCCTCTCCAAAACATGTCTCGCCTACAAGAGGCAGTGGAGGAGAGGATAAAGCGGATAAAGAGAAGGGAAGAGGGATTGAAGATGAGATGAACTGGACTGGGAAAGAGTACAGCAATGAGGCAGGAAGGGAAGGTGCTTAGAGACAGCTGGTGGGAGTGGCTTTACTTGGAGTCTCTTTCAGAACCAATAAAAACACGGCCCCTCCCAGGAAAAGGGAAACAAAAACATCAGGGTAATCCCCAGGGACACACAAGCACCCTAATGTCCACCCTGACCCTTTGGATATCTCAGCTCTAGCTCATCAAACTTCATTATAGCATCGTACACATCTCATTAATCCTTTAAACAATTCTGTCCCTGCCTCAGTTTACTAAAGTCCCCCCCCCAAAAAAAAAACACAGAACAGATAAGACTAAGTCTTACCTGTCTACAATTGCTAAAACGTAATTTACATTTTTTCATATTTCTAAACCCACCACTAGTCTTTTCCTATTTAAAACAATTTGAAGCAAAAGCAAAAAAGATGAAAAAGAAAAAAGAAAAAGAGTAAGGGAAAAATGATGTCAGAAGTACCTATCATCTATATACATCAGCCAACAAAACAAGTTAAAAAGAGAATGGGGTATGTAAGTACATCCTAGAATTGGATTATAGGAGGTCTAATGCAGATCTACTTTCCTTTGAGAGGGGGTGCAGGGGAATCTGAATATCTGACATTTCACTGCCATTGGGTGCCCTGTGAAAGGTTATGTTTTCATAATGGAAAATTCTACACTGACCCGGTGCAGTTTCTATTTCCTCTCTCATCAATTAAAATCACGACAAATTCTGGCTTGCTTTAGTGAAGTATGGGTAAGTGTGCTAACACTCTTAGCATTCAAAAGACATAAAATCACTAAAATACCACATCCATCTGGTCATCTCCAATCTACTCCAGACTTCTGAAAATAAAAGGCTTGGGGGCCAGGGAAGGGAAGAGCAAACCTTCTATGGAATTAAACAGTTTTCCAGCTCCCAGGTGTAAGTTAACTCCCTCCCCCCACCATGGACACACACACACACACACACACACACACACACACACACACACACACACACACACACCATTTTGGCCCAATCACGACTGCAAGGAATGCTGCATTACCCACAGGCCTTGACGGGTCCTCCTCCACACAGACTGTTCTGCAGTCTTGAGCACTCGAGTCTGCTGGCAGGGGCTCGAACGATCTGCATCTATTCCTTTACATTTTACCTTGACTCAATTAGCAATATTAAATATTTAACACATTAGTCTACTTTCACTGAACAAAACAATTCTGGAGCAGCCAAAGTAGCAGAGCTACAAGATGGGAAAGGGAAGGGAAGGGGCAAGATGTGGAGAAAACTGAATGAAGAAAAAGTATGTTGAGGTGAATGTGTATTTTTAAAATATAAAACTCTATTCACAATTCACTGAAGATGGATGGCATGTTTCTTTCCTTCCACTGACAGGTCCTGAATCTTTATGGAGAACATTAAATTAAAGCACATAATGGGTTTATGTAGCGTAGTGCACATTGGAGGCATTAGCCACGTCCCTTAAGCATTTTTCTCATTTTCTAAGCCTGACTTAAGCCCCATTTCCCCATTGATGAGGGAAGTCCATACTAACCCACAAACCACATCTGCAGTCTGCTGGGCCATTTTTTACTTTTGTCAACAAAGGCTGTATCCCACACCCCAAGCCACTGAAGATTATTACATTTGCAGCACGGTTTACAGGGTACACAGAAAAGCTAATAGGGTCATTTGAGTGGGAAGATTTTTAGTTTTTTGTTTTTTGTTTTTCCTCTCCTCCCTACAAAATGCATCAAGGCATTAAGGAAAAATTAAAAAAAAAATTAATTCACGGCTGTCTTGCAGAACCCTGACTGAAGAGACGAGGAGGCACTTTCTGTTCTGACAGTACAGCCAGAAGCTCTGAATCTAGAATGGTGGCTACTTAATTGTGTTATTTGGGTAGTCTAGAACCTACTCCCTCCGTTTCAGTAGACTCCATTTCTATTATCTCTACTCGGGCAGTGCGCACTCTATCGTGAGGCATTTGAATCTATTGCACATCCAGCTAGATTGTTGGTATGTCAAGCTGACCCATGCTGGTACTATTTAAAAGATACACAAACTGTACAAACGCTTACAGGGCATCTAGGTGAATACGATGCTAATGAACAGCCTGAAATGAACATGTTGCTTGCCAGGTAGTGGATTTCATTAGCATTATATAAACTCCTGTATCACAGTATTCTTACTATGAAATCACTATGTGCCCTTGATCAGCGCCTGGAAGGGCTAGCATCTTAGCATAGTACATTGGGGCTGGAAGAGAAACTGAGCTGATAGCTGTCAAAGAGAAAGGCAAGAAGACTGCAGTAAGCACCCCAGAATCCTACAGCAGGAATTTGGAGTAGTCTCATCATATCCCAAGTTCTGAAACATTGCTTCACAGAACTCTTCATGTTCTAAATAGCTATATTCTGAGTGAGATGACAAGCTTTCACAAAACTTGAGCATGAAGAAATAATGTATTTGGTTAGTGTGTTAGCAACTAAGACCCACTGCATTTCTTTAGTTTCCTGAAAGAAGGAAATAAATTCACTTAGGTCAAGAACCAGCACTGATGAAGCCCTCGCCAGCTGCTTTGTCCTTGAAAAGCGTCCTGTGGAAAAAGATGTATAAATACTCCTAAAACCTCATGAGAAAGACATCGTTATCTCTGATTTTATATACTTTGTATTTACAAAAAAAAAAAAAGGTCTGGTGACACAGCTCGCTGGCAAAGAACTTGCCTAGCCTGTGCAAGGTCCTGGCTTGTTATCTCCAGAACTGAAGTGGAAAAAACTTGAGATCAGACTGGCTGGATTGTATGAAAGTCGCACACCTGGCATGGGCAGGAGAGGGGTCTGGAGCCTGAGTGGCCTTGCTCCAGAGTCCGCCCTCTGCACTGCTGCATTTACTGCTGCATTATTCACCCTAAGATTTTTTTTAGGGAGGTCAATTTTGATCAAATAGCTTGCATACCATTTAAAATAAATTAAAAGGAAGAGGAAAAGCCAGTGGTATAAGCATCAGCCTAGGAATTTGTTGCATTTGTCTATGTTTTCCTTGGTGTTTCAAAGAGCACATTAGCTAGCTTTAATTCTAGAGCAGGCTTCTGCTGGAATGAGCACTACATAATTTATTAGCTTCCAGTACAGAGCAGGCAAAAAATATGATTTCCATGTATCCAGTCTTTAGTGGATGGTGAGACTCCCACAGTAGAAATCACTGTAATTCTCAGAGAAATGTTCCTTCATCCACTCAGGTAATTAGAAATGTATGGTATTTACTCTCTGGTAAAGATACTAAGAAATGAATAAAACCTCTATCTCTTGCCCAAACCTTTGACACCCCAACACTAAAACAGCAAAGCTGACACCCCCAAAGTCTGCGACAGCTCCTGGTCCACTCTAGCGAATGATGGTGAAACAGACTTGACACTTCGTGCTGCCTGGGATTACAGCATCTTTTAATGAAGCTCACTTCAAATCATTTTAAATCCATTTACTCATGTCAACACCAATGTACTCAGCATTATCTACCAATTAGTAAACCGGAAAATATTCTTCGGATAATCTGAAATCTCAGTAAAATATTCAGCATGCCATTCATTTACTATAAGCTGCCCTGTAAAAATAAATTAGTGGCAGCAGCTGTCACGGGACGGTATAAACACCCATTGATACCACCAACTACACTTTAGTCTCTGGCCAGCTCTCTCAGGAAAGCACAATGCAGAGGAAATGTAAAACTCATGACATTTTCAGACCAACAGGCCCAGGCCAGTGTGAAGGAACATATTTACCTGCCCCATGTGTGAGAAGAAATCTGGACTGAGAAGAAATAGGCTGACCTGACCTCAAGGAAGAGTTCACATCTTTATGCTGCAGGAAATGTGGAAGGCCAAGAAAGCCTACCAGATGGCGTGCTTCACAAAGGTCAGAAATGTCAAAGACCACGGGATCTGACCAAATGATTATGAATATAGAAGGGAGGAACCATTTTGACTGCAAGGGCCAGCCTACACAGCACTCACTGCAGAAAGCTGTGCCTGAACTTAAGAAAAGCCTGGAGTACAACACTTACCAGCCAGCACTGACTGGTCCTTTCCACAAATCAGCCTGACAAAATCCTATCATTTAAATATGGCAATATTTCAAAAGCCGCCTTCCACTTAGGGCCCTTTCAATATTTTTCATTTTAATGCATCAGTTATAAATAAACTGCGACAGCACCTGTTTGGAAGGATTAAAACCGCTTTCATATTATGAAAGGCAGGGTGAGAGCTTGTTCTCTGACGAGCACTCTCGTCATCGGCACAAGACATCTGCAGTGGAGGGGCAGCGTTCTTCAAGAACGATTTCGATCTGGGAATCTCAATTAGGTTTCAGTCACTAATAACTACTCACTACTCTGAACTTTCACACAGTACGGAATGCTTCAGAGTGGGTACCTAACACAGAGCTATCAATCACAGAGTGGAAGGACTAGCACATGCAAACCCGACTGACTGAAGGCAGAAAGGCTTCGGAGGGTAAAGTTGCTCTTTCCTTAGGAAAGCTATGACCCCATGACCCTCAGAAGCTGGAGCAAACACCAGGTCCCAGGGTTTTTTTTGGGTTTTTTTGTTTTGTTTTTTTTTTTTGTTTTGTTTTTGGGATTTTATTTTGTTTTGTTTGTTTCTCCACAAAGAGTTCCACAGTGTTTCCTAAATGCTTGTGGGGCCACCTAAGAAGGAGCTAGCTTTCTAAGGCATTTCCATTTTGACAAGTGCTTATCATAGCAAGGCACGTAGAAATAAACACGCTCAAAGATAGATGCCCTACCTCAGAGGAGGGCATTTCTGAGGATGACATCCAAAGCCTCCACATTCACATCCACACCTGCATATCCAGGAATGCAAGTGCTTGTGTGCACACATGTGCAAGCACGTGCACACATGCACTCGCACGCACGCACGCACGCGCGCGCACACACACACACACACACAGAGTGGCTAGTCACCAATTCTTCTTCCAGGGCCATATTCAGGCCCCAGGGCCATACTGGGCACAGAAAAGACAGGATCCATACCATGTGAACTGAGACAAATTGCATTTAGATTTTTTTTTTCTTTTCTGAAATAGAAATAAAATAGTCTCACACCTTTTGACTTGAAGAGTCTATAGGTGTACTGGGAAGAAATCAAAAGGGTCTAAAGAATTCAAAATTCTAAGTCTAGTCACACCCACGCATTCTCTGGAAGTCATAAATATATCTAAAGTTCATAGTTCCCAACATTAATTATTAAGAAAATCTTTTTATGTTGATTATAGCCATCAATAAATTAAAAATGAAGAGATTCCTCTGAATTCCTAATTTCATTACAGTGTCATACATAGCCTGTGGTTTTAATAGAGAAAGGAACTTTCTTCTCCTACCTGTAATATACCTGAAGTAGAAGAAAAAACACTAAGAAGGAGGGGGAGTCAGAAGACAGAGAGAGAAAAGTGTGTGGGGGTGTAATGTGAGCAAAGAAAAATGAGATGCTACGCAAATTTCATAATGAAACCCAGTATTTTGTGAGCTAGAGGCAAAGACCCCAGGAATACAAGAACATTCTATCCACAGTATCTATAGAAGAGCCGCAGCCACGTCTTAATGTTAATGCAAAATGCCGCAAACTTTAATCCCCTGTTTCTAATATTTACCAACATTTTAGTAGGTTTTCTACATTTTAAAATATGCATTTCTTGCTGGAAAAAATCAGGTTGCAGAGAAAATTATAAAGAAAGATTATAAGCACACTGTGTCAATCTTGTGTTCTCAGTTCTACATTGTGTGAGATGAGGCAGGAGTGTTGGCAAGGAAAAAGCTTGAAGCCAACCAGACTCTCAGCTTTCTGTGCAATCAGAAAGGGGCTCCTGGTACAAGCGATTTGCAAAACCCACAAGAAAACCACTGAACTTCACCGTGAAAATCCTAACAGGAAAACTACAATTTCTAAAGAAGGCAATTACCAACTCCCTTCTCCTGGAAAAGGCTCCTGCGCCTTTGACCCCAGCAGAACGCCTCTGTGTGGACGATGTGTGGATGATTCTTTCTGCCAGATGGAACACTGTTGTAGTCCTGACTTCGGTTTTGAGTTTTTAGAAATAGAAATCATACCCAGGCTACAGTTTTTTCATTTAAACTAGAGTCCCAAAATGTCCCTAAGACAATTGGGAAACTCAAACTAAGAAAGACATATACACTTTACCGTATTAGTGCCCCGCCTAAGAAGTAAACATGAGTGTGAGAATGTACTCTTATAGACGCTCTGGTTTGCACTTCTGTAATTATAATTCTGTCTAAGTACAGTCACTTACAGTTTACAGGAGGCACTTCATCCACTCCTCCACAACCGTGACAGCTAATGCTTACAGAGTGCTTACTGTATCTCGGGCTCTGTTTTACCTGTCTACTGGGTTGACGCTCTCAGCTTCCCCAATCCTGAGCTCTGCCCAGGAAGATGAAATGTTATCTTAGGTCTGTCACAAGAAAGAAAGCCAAGCCAAAATCTGAACCTAAGCAGATTCTCTTGTACCACATGATGGACTGTGGGAGGCATCACTTTCGAATCACGTGAATTTGTACTCTGTTCTCTGTGTATTAACCCAAGAAGAATTACAAATTTTCTTTTGTTTTGGACAACACAGTCTAATGGATCCAGGTTTGTCCTGGATTCACTATGTAGCAAAGATGACCTTGGTCCTCTGATTCTCATGCCTATGTCAAGCACTCCCAGTGTACGCGGTAGTAGGGATCCAACCCAGGACCTCAGCCAGACTGGGCAAGCAATCTACCAACGGAGCTCCATCATCAGCCAAGAACTGGAGCTCTTTTTGCAACTGTACTATCCTCAACTTCAGGGTCCCTTGTTTTACCTCCTTGGTTTTGTTGAGAGTCAATAATTTTTCTAGTTTGAAGACAACAAAAATAGCCAGCTCCACATGATCTCTGCACTGTGGTGTGATGCAGGTTAAAGAACTCTGCAGACTGTAGCAAGCCAGACAGACGTCAGCTGCTATCACAAGGGTTAAAGTTTTCACAACATCATCTCTCCTTCTTCCATGTTAGACCACTGGACAGTTCCATTAATTAGATGTGTTAAGGAAAGAACACAAACTAAATAAGGAACCAAATGCCAGAATAGTCTGAAATTACCTTCAAATAATACTGATTAAACCAGCCATTGACAATGAAACAACAGTATTGGTAGGGCATTGTGTCAAAGAGCCCATTTAGCTAGCCTAATTTATTCTACTAGGAAAAAAAAAACTATAAAAACCTTTCAGATACTATTAGAAAGTAAGCTATCATCCATTAAAACTAAAGTTGAATGGATAGATTTTAAGAAATGCACAGATTTGTCAAAAAGTCAAGTAATATTTCTTAGCATTCATTAACAATTATAAAGCAGTAAAACTTGAAGCTCTGCAACAAAGAGGATGTCTGTACAGAACAGAGCCATGAAATTTCTTATCTATGAGCAATACATTCAATAGAGGCATTCTACGAGCAGACTGGACTTGGCCCATGGAGATTTTGCTTTAAATGTGCTGTTCTAGTGGTGTTAGTACTTAAAGGGGCCATTTATAGAACACTGAATATAGGACAGGGATTGTATAAGGACCTCCCCTGAAATCTCATTTAATCCTTACACAGTAAGAACTGTAGGGAACAGACTGCAGGTTCCTAATTTTTCAAATGATAGCCGAAGACCCAACAGTATGAATTAACGACTGCAAGTAATGAAGGACCAAAAGTCAAAAACTCCTGCCCACTCTACTCCCATCCTTACCATTGAGAGAGTGCTGCAGGCCTCTTAAGCAAAATGTCGTCTGATGCCTCAAGAGAGGGATTAGGAAAACCTGAGTTGCCCCAGGAACAACCAATGCTGAACACAGGCATCTCTACCACTGAATGGCTGGGCTCATGACATACCTCGATTTAGGATAAACTTACTGTTTGGCATTTAATATTTTTCCTCCAATTTGGTACTAAAACTGACAAAAATCTGTATGAAATATATCCCCAGTACTGGGTTGAAAGACACATTCTATCACTCTACTAGTTGAAAATACAGAACACCCAGCCATCAACCTCCACCCTTAGTAACATCTACAAGAAATGAGAACAGTCTAAAGCACATGCCTGTTGCTTAGGAGAAATAAATTGAAGATCTTCCTCCAGGGAGTGAATTTGGAGCCTATTTTAAACAAAGAATTAGAAATGGCTGAGAAATGAATGGCTGTTGCCGAACCTAGCAGGTAGTAAAAGATAAGCTGGTCTACATATCTGGCTGAAGAAGTGGCTTTTACAAGGGTGTTGGCATGCTAAGAACAATCTGAAGTACTCCTGTTAAACACAGGTTTCTGGGATCCATCCCCAAAGCTCAGGCTTCAGCAGGACTGGGGTGGGGCATTTCTAACAAGTTCCCAGGGGATGCTGATGCTGCCAGCCCAGACCCCATGCAGGTTGTTTCAAAGATCAAAGGAAACAGGGAGCTTGCTCATTGCAGTGCACTGAGGGATTCAAAGAAGGGATGCAGTCGATGCCCTATTTTTCAACCTGCAAAACTACTAGTGGGCAAGAGACAGGTTCTGGGCAGAACAGGAAGAAAGCACAATGCTCATGAAACAAGACAGACACGGTCTGGCCTGCAATAGTCAAGGGAAGCATTGAGCTAAGGGGATGGACATAAACTGAAGAGAGGGCTAAGAAAGCACTGGAAGAGAAGCCACATAAAACTAACAATCACAAGTCACCTATGGATTTGGTCACCAAGCGAGGGGGGGGGGAATGTCAAAAACTGTGAGGTAATAAAGAGCATGTCCATCACAGAAATAAAGTGGGAAGTTGGAAATGTTTGCTTTGTTGTTAAAAAGAAGAGGAAACAGCTCATTGTTATGTATAAGTTCCTATTACCAAAAAGTAATTCCAGGACTTGTATCTACTGATAGTTAAGAAACATCTAGGCACAGGAGGACAGAGGTGTGGGATTGGAATTTGTCTCTTGAAGAGAGTTGAACTACATCAATAAATGTGTTCCTTCAACTAAAAGTCCTTATTGAGGGAGCCATTTAATCCTAGCACTGATGAGGCAGAGACAAGGGCATCTGTACGATCCTGATTTACATAGGACTTCCAGGCCAGCTAAAACTATACAGTGAGTCCCTGTCTCAAAAAAATATATACATACAAGGGTCGAGAGGGATGGTTCCATGGTTAAACGCACTGGCTGCCCTTCTAGAAGACCCTGGCTCGATTCCCAGCACTCATAAATTGACTCACAACCAGCTGTAATTCCAGTTCCAAGGATCGAACACCCTCTTTGGTTCTCTGCAGGAAGTGAACACATGTGGTGCACAGACGAATATAGGGAAAACATCCATACACATTGAAGAAGACAAAATGCTTTTAAGTTTTAGAAAGTATGCATGAGAATGACATAGAGATGAGGGTGCAGCTTCCTAAACATGCTTTGAGTTCCTGGGTTCAGTCCCCAGTACTTCAAAGAAAGAAGATATTAAATAAATGACTAACATAGGCTTGGCGTGGTAGTCTAAACCTGTAATGCCTGGATGTGGAAAGTGAAGACAGGACAATACACACTCATGGACAGCCTGGGTTACACAGTGAGACTGGGTTTTTACGTTATGCTTCATTTAAAAAGCAGCAATAGCTGGGCAGTGGTGGCACACACCTTTAATCCTAGCACTTGGGAGGCAGAGGCAGGCGGATTTCTGAGTTCGAGGCCAGCCTGGTCTACAGAGCGAGTTCCAGGACAGCCAAGACTATGCAGAGAAACCCTGTCTCGGAAAATCAAAAAAAAAAAAAAGCAGCAATATTGTCTAAGCTGAACTCTCTAGAGCTGTCTCTCACACATGATGTGTGTGTGGATATACGTATAGGTATAGGGAGGAGTAGGAGGAAGGCAGGCACACGGGCCTAGTTTTTAAGAGATTAAATACATGAGCTTAGGTTATAATCATCAAAAGCTAACTAAATATGGCATTCTTCAAAATCCTCCAGTTTGCCAATATTGAAACGCTAATTTATTATTCACTGCCACGCTAGTGTCGCTCTCTCACCTCTCACCAACTTCTCGCGTAAGCCATCTGGATGGAAGTCACTCTTGGCCCATCTGTGTGCTCAAATTCACAAATCCTAAACATCTTTTCCTCGCTACACAGGAACATATATTTCTACCATTCTCTTCAAAGAAAAAAAAAATAACGGTGTATGGAGCCTGTATTTTTAAAAGCATATTATGCCTTGTTTAAAATGTTGGACAGTAATTAGGTCTACTAACTAATGGCCTTGCAAGCAGAAAAGAACTTCCAACACAGTTATCAGATGACTCGGTGAGATCCGCTCATCACGTCTATGTTCCCGAAAGCACAGATATCAGACATTCCTTAAAGGCAAGCATCTTAGGCAAAAACAAAATAACTAAGATTATTTCAGGTGCCAAAGCTACTTCCCAAACCAGCACAGCCTTGGGAACTGGACAGCCCTCCCCTAGCGTGAGGCCCTGCTCAATCATCTGTTGCCGAATTACCTTAGACAAGAGGCTTAATTTGGCTAAGACTAGGCTCCCTCATCAGTAATCTGAGGCTCGAAAAGTAACTACTTCAATTGACAACAAGATAGACACATTGATTAAAAAGAAACCGTCCAAAAATAGAACCACACAGATATTGATCTTTCACAAAGGTGCGGAGTCAGTTGAAAGCCAAAGGGGATAGTCTTTTCAACAGATATTTTTGAAGCAACTGGCCATCTGTATACCAAAATATGAGCCTCAATCTCTTCCTGACAAGTATATAAAAATTAACTCGATGGTTAACAGAGTTAAAAACAAAATGAGGTAACATGCCCAATGCAGTCCAAGGGTAACCGGTATCTCAGGATAGCTATGAATGGCACCCAACACAAACTCAGAAACTTACTTAAAACACTGAGGGTTTTGTTTTGTTTTGTTTTGGAAAGTGTCTTTGTGTATGTAACTGAACAATACGGCTTTCAAGCATGAACTTTATTGATGACAACATTGAGTTACTATGTCAAAAAGGCTCGACACACCTGAAAGCTCCAAGAAGAAATAGGACAAATTCTTCATGGTTGGGCTGGGCAGGATACTCTAAGTTACCTCATGGAAAGTGCAACCATAAACCACAACATGAAAAACTGGGCTTCATAAAGCTAAAAGCTTTTTCTCACCGAAAGATATCACTAGTAGGAGAATGAAAAGGCAAGCTACGGACTGAGCAAATACAAATTATACATCTGACAAAGGGCTTATGCCCACAATTTTCAGTACTTAAAGGTAAGAAAACAACCTTTTTTTAAAAAAAAAAAATAGGCCAAACCTTTGAATAGGCACGTCACCACGATACTCAGATAGCAAATAGGTACATTAGGTGCTCACTACCAAGCCAGAGGAGAATGCAGCTTAGATCTATAAAGACATCCCAATGCATTTATCAGAATGCCCAGGATTAAATAGCCACGCCCAACAATAGTCAGTACCTATGAAGATGTACGGTTCAATTCCAAAATGGAATGTAAAATGGTACAGCCCCCTGGAGAACAATCTGATGGTTTCTTTAAAATTAAATATGTACTGACTGTACTTACATATGACTCAGCAACCTACTCCTAGGCATTTGGGTAGGGAAGGAGAGAACTTACGCCCATATAAACTTGCACATCAATATTTACAGCTACGTTATCCGAAATGCCAAAAGCTGGGAATAACATCAGTCTCCCTCGGTCGACACCATGGTACATCCGCAACAGAATTCTACTCATGCATAAAAATACCCATGAGAAATTTTAGACATAAGATTTTAAGTGAATAAAGTCAGATTCAAAAGACAGCGTCTACATCCAGTATCGATCTATTTCTGTGGCGTTTCAGAAAAATTAGGAATGGTAAGAATGCAGACCAAGAGCAGTAGCTAACACAGGGGAAGGCTGTGAGGGAGGTCTGCCTCCGGGGATGGCGTGCAGAGATCTGGTAAAGAAGAACAGTGGTGTTAACTGTAGCAGTTATGTTGCCATGAGCTAGCTACCTAAATCTACTCCCAAAACTCACAGAATTCCGTCCCCCACTCCCAAAAGAAGTTAAGCTTTGTTTGAGAAGATTTGAAAACAAATTCTTCAAAATAGCAACTGGACAAAAACTTCCCAACCAAGTTTATTTTGAAATAGCTGTGTGAACTCAGTGGGTGAAGACAGTAACCTGGGCCCAATAAGCATTGGATAGAGTTGAGTTATCCAATGTGCACCCATCGCCCACTCTAACACACATGCAGCTTGCAGAACTTCAGCTCCAAGGTAAGAACACACTCCAGCAGGGCTGTACAAAGTTTGATAGACTGACTAGAAAGTAACTGGCTACAACAGCCAGGACCAGGAAAGTGTCCTCCACTGAAAGGATAGAGAAACTTTCCAAGGGCCTACCTAGTATTTCATTACTCTCAAATAAAAGCTACCAGAAGTCTGCTGAACCTGGTAACTGCTGAGCAATCCTTCCAGTGTCTGTCCCTAGCAATTTCTCTGGAATTCTACAGACCTTCACTTCAGACAGCAGCTATTATGCTTTCTAGGAGCAAGACAGATTTATCTGATTGACCTTTTTGGAGGCATGAGCCCATGTGTTAGCCATGCTGACCCGAACCATTACTCCCCAAGATGTCAGCTAGAATTCGGCATCTGTGTGCTAAGAATCCACCATGACGGGAAATATTTCTATCCTCAAGACAAACAAACCAAAGGGTTCTTTTTTCCCCTCTTCCTGTTGTGGGTAGTTCTGAACCTTGTGCATATTTTCCACAGAAGTCAAAGGTGACTAACTGCATGACCGCAGGTGGAAGAACAGCAGACAGAAATTGAGTATTGGCGATTGTTTTTTTTGTTGTTGTTGTTGATTTTTTTTTGTTTTTGTTTTTTGTCTTTGTGTGATCTTTAACACAAACTTGAGAGCACAGACTATTAATGTGAGTAAAACAACTGAGTGAACAAGTCTCGGCAGGTTCAGCCCCATAACAACCAGAAGTGTGCCTACCACAATGTTCTAAGGAAACATGCCTCTATACCGTAGATACCAGCCATTAGCAACACATGCACAGGTCTCCTGCAAGTACGACGTGTTTTTTATGTTATTGTCTGTCTTCTGTGCTGTTCCTTTAACTTTGCTATTCCAATTCATTAAACTAAAAGAATAATAATTTGAATTAATGAGGCATTACTGTGGCCTCGGTCTTTAATACGCAATTCACATTCAAATCAAATCAATACTTTTATCAAGAACTAATTATGTCCTGGTTGCAGAGCTGGCTTCCACAGTAAATTCAAGACATTTTTACTAGCTGTACTCTCAAGAGTCTTAAAAATATAACTTATGTGTGGTTATATGAATCCAAAAACGAAAGTTAAAATTCAATTATAGATGTATTTAAGAACATACCAACACTAATTTATCAAAACTAAAAAATGGCCAAGGCTAAATATTCAAGATAATTTTCATGATGTTTGTAAATGAACTTGGCTAATTAGTGACTTACTTGCTTTTTTGTTTTTTTTTTCTTTTCCTTACAGGCTTACCATACCTTAGGCCTATATCACAATGGGTGTACATTCTCTATAGGTACATCAGTGGCTAGCTGCTGGGGGAGAAAGGAGCCTGCAGGGAGAGCTGAAGAAAGTCACCCGGAGTGGAACATGCAGTAGTGCTAAGCCATACCCAGAGACTGCAAGTTTAACCTGCACCTGCACCTGCCCTTACTCTGGCAGACTAATGACACTGTTGTAAGAGAGCCTGCTAAAGACTTCCTACGTCAAAACTATCCGCAAAGATGGCTTCCATCTTTCCCCCTGTCCCACAATGAGGTGCTTTAAGTCCCTGAAGCCTACCAAGCCAAGGAACAGGCCATGGGGCATAGGCCATAACTCAAGGTAATGACACGCTCACCTCTGCAGAAAACAAGAAAACTCTCAAGTAAATACAGAAGCAAAGACTTTCTGGTAGTTTTTATTTTAACAATCTGTCATCCTTCCTAGCCATGATTTTTAAATGCTGCATCCTGAAATAATTTGACTAGTTCCCAATGAGTACTTTCTAATAAACTAGAATAGAAATGGATAGGGCAGAACAGAGTGGGGCGGGCGGCACAGGGCAGGGAAGGCGGGACAGAAGAGACAATGGCCAATGAAAGAAAATGAACTGGCTTGGGTGACAGGAAAGGGGAAGAAAATATGAGAACACACTGAAGAAAAAACCAAGGTGCAATGAGCACATAAAAGATAAATACATCATATAAAATTATTATGCCTAGCTTTGTATTGTGATGTCAAGAAGACATAAAAACCACTGTTTTGAATCTTACATAGGGTATGGCAGGCCCCTACTGAAACCACCTTTAAGAGTATTTACCACCTTCCTCCCAAGAACAAGGTTCCAACAGCTAATTCTAAGAAAAAGAATTACCTACTCAGTTTAGTAGATAGAATAGAAGGGGAGAAAATTTGTAAAAGTAAAGCTATCGTCTAAATGTGTATTGCATCTGCAGATCCATAAGATATACCCAGGGTGTCAACACTGTGACCCAAGGTCTACATCAGGCTGCAGCTCTGTCCTAATCCAGATCGGCACATCAGTGAAGAGGAAAGCTCATAGTAAGGGGCTAAAATCACTGTTTCTGCCCCACCCCTTGTGCTAACAAACCAAGCTTAGACGCTGAAAATGGCAATCACCTCCAGCCACGCACACTTTCTCTCTGATCCTATCCGTGTCAATGACTGCTCTGCAAAGAGAAACTGGCTGCAGCGAGAGGTCTTGCTCCTCCAGCCTGCTGCTCCTCCTCCAGCCTGCTGCTTCTCCTCCAGCCTGCTGCTTCTCCTCCAGCCTGCTGCTCCTCCAGCCTGCTGCTTCTCCTCCAGCCTGCTCTGCTTACAGCTCATGTCTAGACACACAGACATAAAAAAGAAAACCTAGACATTCAGTCCAAGAGTCAGGATCTAGAAAAATCACATCCAGATGGAATCCTGAGTCACAACTTCCCTTCCTGGATCCTTGATATATAGAGGTTATAAGGTTTTAAAATAAAGCTAGTAGACAGTCAATAACACGTTAAACCAAAAGCAACCTACATCAAAGGATACTGGGTAGCAACTAAGCAATGTTAATAAAGCAGGTTAGTCAGCAAAGAAAAAAAAATAAAGAAAAGGATATGCTTAGAAAGCAGCTGGCAAGGAAAGAGACAAACAGCAGATCACCGAGGACTCTAAAATCAGTATAATGGAGTCAGAGAGATAGCTCAGCAGGTAAAGGCACGTGCCACCAAGACTGATATGTTAAAAGGAAAGAACTGAATCCCCAAGTTGTCCTCTGGCCTCCACACACACCCATATATACACACACCCAAAATATGTAAACACATGTAATTTTAAAAATCAGTACAATGGCTCAAGAGAGGTAAATAGAAACGCATCTTCAACCTTTTAGGCATGCAGACAGGAGCAGTATAGAAAGGGGTGCTACCGTCCTCCAGGCAGCACCTAGTCAGCTGGATTTTAGCCTACTTAAGCAGAAGGCTCTTTGTATCTTTTCTTTCTCTCTAATTGCCATATTCATTAACCCTCTCTAACCCATATTCACTACAGAAATTCAACTATATTCAAATATAACTTCTGTGAAGAGAAGTCCTCCAGAATCCTGTTCTCTGGAGATAACCAATACTAAGAGACTGTGTTCATTTTCCCGATGTTAAAAGAATATTCCAATTAAATAGCCATTTTAGATTATAATTACAACAACACACATCATCTGTATCTACAATATCCTCTGTAGAGTGTTCTTTCTTTCCATTTTCTAATGTGTGTACATAGTATGTGCATGTATATATGCATGGCTTTGTGTATGGGAATGCATGGACATCTATCCATATGGATGCATGTGAAAACCCCAGTATGGATGTCAGGATCCTCCCTGGTTTCTCATTGTTTGAGGCAGAGTACCTCAATTAAACCCCAAAGCTCTCACTGGCTTGGCTGGTCTTGCAAGTTGACTTGCTCTAGGGATCCCTGTGACCACCTTCCAAAGCTGGAACCACAGGTGGACTGCCCCCTCATCCAGCATTTTCATGGGATCTAAACTCAGGCCGTCACGTGGGAGCAGCAAGCACTTTATCCTGAAGCCATCTCCCCAGCCCGGGCATGGTCTTTTCACTTACAGACACAGTCTAGAGATCTGTCAGTGGGCATAGGAAAACATGCTCTAGTAAATGGCTACAAAAAATTCCATTATGTGGGCAGAACATAATTTCTTTAACCAGCCTTCTCCTGATGGGCATTGGATTATTTCCAATTTTTATTAAGAACAACACAGTTTCTAGGTTTATATCTGAGCACTTGTAAAACTATTACTGTAGGCTGTTGCAGGGATCAAAGAACGCAATAAACTTTTTTAATCATTCATTTCAGTTTAATTCATACTACTATAAATCTTCAAGAAGATGGCAATTGCACTAATTGCTTAATTATTTTGATTTTCAGCTTTAACACTTTTTTGATAACGTATGCTACTCAAAAGTAATTGCGTAGAAATTAAGTCAAAAGGTATCAGTTAATGTATTTCTGAGTACTTATTAGAAAGTGTCCTCTGCCTGAATACTACATTTTAAAAAATAAAATCCTGTTTGAAGAAATTTCATGTTATCAGAAAAATATTCTAATACAGACATGTACAAGAAAAATATATTTCAAGAAATGTGATATTCAGGTGTGGTGGTTTGAATGAGAAATGTCCCCCAGAGTGGTGATGCTATTTAGGGAGGCTGAGGCAGTGTAACCTCATTAGAGGAAGTACATCACTGGGGGCGTGGGGGTGGTGGGCTTTGATACTAAAAGCCCAGTACTACTTCAAGTTTGAAGATGGGAGGTCTCAGTTTCCTGCTCCTGCTGCCATCCTGCTTGCTACCACATTTCTCTTTAAGGACAGACTTTATCTCCCTGGTTTGTAACCCAAAATAAACTTTCTTTGGTAAATTATCTTGATCATGGTGTTTTATCACAGCAATAGAAACAGTAACAAATACATTAGCTAATTTTATCCTTCTATTTCATAGCTAAAATTTGCAACAACCTATATGGTGGGGTCTATTAGACATCTGAATTATATAGTTTGAAGTGTGTGTGTGTGTGTGTGTGTGTGTGTGTGTGTGTGTGTGTGTGTGTGTAATAAAACCTTATCCATCCTAGGGCTATAACAAAGAAAAAACTAGGAGACTAAATCAAGTCAAAGAGAAACTGTTGTGAATGTTTCAAATAAATAGTATAGCCTAAATAACAATAAAAGGTGTATTACATTAGGCTTTGTAAGCCTTGAACATTTGTTTATTCAAATATGATGACCCATACATAATTGTATGTGCTTAGCAATGTCGCTAGGCAACAGGAATCTCTGGTCTCCACTGTAATCTTACGGGACCACCATCATATATGCAGTTCATCACTGACCAAAATGCAGTTCTATGCTTCACGGCTGTGTTCTTCAGGCCTACTGCAGACCTGGATCTTCTCCTTAACCTCAAATAGATTCACCTTAATCATAGATTCTTGGTTGTGTTCCAAAAAAAAAGAAAAAAAAAAAGGAGGACACACACACACACTCTACACATACAGCTTTAGAACTCTACTCAAAAATAACCTACAAAACTGTCATTCCCTCCGCGAATGAGTGCATACAAAATTTAAATACAAAAAGTCATGACATTCAGAGTTTGAGATCCAGTAAATCACTCCGGACACATTTCATGGCAAACAAAATACTTGCTGAGAAATAGAGTTACCAGGGCAACCATAACTGACCTTTTATGTTTTATTTATCAATCATATTGCTGCATTATTCTCATTCTTAGAGACAAAGGAGAAAATGTATTATAAACAATGATAATTAATTGAGAGTCCCCTGCTCCACTAAATCGCTCCTGAAAAAAAAAAACTCTATTTATCCAGCAGGCATGCTATTATTTGTTTCTTGGTTCTTCTCTAGGCTAAGGGTATGGAAGGCAGAGTCCAGAAAGTTCACAGGTTGCCGATATTAAACTTGATCCCAGGTAGTAGGAGTATATCTCTGTGTGGCATTTTTGAGCAGACAATGGGACAGAGGAGGGAATACTCTATGCTTACATCATCATGACCCCTACTGCATACTAGATGCTCTTGAAAGAGAAGCAATTGAAATACAGAATAAATGAAAGTCAGAATTAATAAATTATAAATAAATCCACATGACTTTGAAATTAAGCAGTTTATAACAAGAGAAACCTCAAACACTTCAGTATGTAATCTGGATTATTTTAAGTCTCAATATTATTCTCATCAAAACAAATGTCATTTCCTCTTGAGAAAAATATAGGTTTACTTATTTTTAGAATACTAGAGTATAGCTATTCCTGCTTGAACCTGGCCCCAAAAAAATTAAATTGAAAAAAAAAACACTAGAAAAGAAAGAAAACAGTGTAGGCATCACTGAGGGCAAAATACAAGTTAAAGAGAATTTATAGTAACAAGATGTAATTCGTATCAATGAGACAGCAAGGGAGGGACAGCGAGAACTCAGCTACGAGGAAGGCACAGTTGGATCTTTGCCCTGGTTTGAATTTATTTGATAAACGACTCATTTTTCTGAGAAAGTTGTTCCTCCACAAGCAGAGAATGTTGGCCTGGTGATCTCCGGTCTATCTGCCCTACCTGTCTGTTATCCTGGCCGGATATCAGGAGAGTGTGCAATGCACACCCCCAGGCTCATGGACTTTAGACAATGGAGCCCAGGCAGTGAGTCACTAGGGAAGGAGCTTAGGGTCTTACAACCAGCACCCACTCCCAGTTCTCTCTCTCCTTGAGAGGCACACATATGAACAAGCATTCTCACACCCATCGTCAGAGATGACGGCTGTTCCTTCTAGCCATCACCATGCCTCCCAACCACGACAAACTGCACCTGGAACCACGAACCAAAATAATGCTTTTTCTCTGCAACAGCACTACTTGTCGGTCATTGGTCTCAGTCAAAAGAAAGTAACTGAGGGGCTGGAGAGATGGGTCAGTGGTTAAGAGCACGGGCTGCTCTTGCAGAGGACACAGGTTCAAGTCCCAGAACTTCCATAGTGCCTCACAACTGTTTGTAACTTAGTTCTAAGGGATCTGATGCCCTCATCTGTCCTACACACACGCAGGGCAACCAAATGGCACACACGTACATGAAGGCAACTACTCAAGCACAGAACAAACGTTAAGTTAAAAAGAAAGAAGAGTTAAAGCAACTTCTTTCTTCTAAAGAAGAGAAGGTTTCAATAGCAGCCTACTGTCAATGCACTAACCTGGCAACAGGAGGCTGGTCCTGGTCCCCTGCACAGGCATGGACGGCCAATAACCAAAAAGACTAGAGACACAACAGCAAAAAGTTTCCAACCTCAGTTGCGTGCCCCTGAAATGTTCTGAGTTCCCTCCAAGGCTAACCCCACACCTAGTCACATCTCCCATGGGACTACATTATCTGACAGGTCCTCTCTCCCCTGAGTCAGTAGTCCTGCCATGAACAATCTTACCTCCATCCACAATTGTTGGTCTTCCCCACTATCCTCATTTCAATCAATCAATAAATCAATGAATGAGAAGTAAGCTCAGGTTCCTTAAGCAGATGTCCTTTCCGAGCCTCATCAGGGCCCTTGTAAGTCTGATTAACTAACTCCCTTCTTTTTACCTTCCATCTATCTCCCCCTGCAGTACCTCCAATTTGATGGGGGTCTTCCTGGTTTGAAATATGCATGAAACTCCCTTTCGTCCTCCACCAGTCCTTGATTCTGCTTCCTTTTCCTAGTCTGACTTCACCAGCGAAGCCAACTTTTCCCCCACACCAACTTCCTTTTAATATGCACAGCCAGTGCCTTGGCCAAGGCTCTCAGCATTTCAGCTGATCTTCCCTGGCCTCTTGCAACTGCTAACCTATTTCTGGTCACTAATCTCCCTATCCAGTCTATACCTCTTGCTCCCATACAGGTATCATGGAATAAACACTCCCAAACAGACCCATGAGTTTGTCGTTCATGATTTGACTACTGTGTGCCCTTGTATGGGTCCCTCGGCAGCCTCGTTCTGTTGCTCCCTAACCACATTGGTCCCCAAGCTCTTGATCAAGTAATTTAAAAACAACCAAGTACATGTAGCTTCCAGAATCCCTGTCTTTTATGTTTCCAAGCTTTTCCACATATCATCTCTCAACCCAGAAAAACTCCAACCTATACTATCCTGTCTAAGTCTTTCTGAAAGTCTTCCCTGACTAAATCCCCATCCTCAGGTAGACAGCCCTGCCCTGTGTATACCTCCACTGCGCTCTTCAGCCTTGTGCTTCTGGGCACACAGGTCCACAAGAGTCCTAAGAGTCTAGGTCCTAAGGTCTAGTACACAAGAGTCCAAAGTGTGAGTCTCTGGATGGAACAGATTCCATACAATTAATTTTTGCACAGCTAGTACTCAACATAATATACAGCACACAGAAAATCTCACATACACACACATGCACATGCATACACACACACACACAGCATACATACACACAACTCAAAGCAAATTAGAAAAGGACAAAATCAAGTGTCACATTTGTTTTAAATCTTAGATAAAGAGCACACTCTGGAGCCGCAAGTCCCTTGGTGAGTGGGAGCAGAGGTGGAAGACCCTGGTCCGATGAAACCCTCTACAATGTTTAATTCCATCTGGGAAATAGACACTATCCACTGGATCCCACAGAATCCCCCAAAGAGTTAGCTAGGAGTCTATGAGCTATATGCCAGGGGACAATGAGAGGGCAGTCAGGTTTGGAATCTGCACCTCTCTTAACATTCATAATTTGAACGTAATAAAACAAGCAGTACTTCAGGCAAATTGTGCTTTTCAAAGGAATTTTCCCTTTCTAGGTTAAGATCTGAAAGTTTGCTCAAATGTCCTGCTGCTTCTTGGGTCTCTCAGTTATTAGGTTCCAAATCCCTGTCATTGGGCAAGCGGTGAACATGCAATAATTACTTCCTACTTCTCTCTCTCTCCCTCTCTATCATCTTTAAATCCACAGTATCTCAATCCAACTGATGTCAGTAAATCCAGACTGTCCCAACTTTTCTCTGAAACTCTTAAAACTATTTGAATGAGGTGTTGAGCAGCTGTCAGTTATGGATTTGAAAATAAAAAGGAGCCTGAAAATTGTACGTTCAGTATAAAAAGATTAGGTGAGGCAATTCAGAATGTTTAAGAACTTTAAATCAAGTTAAAAGCAGTTACTACGGCCAGACCTCATGAAGCTCCGCTTAAGAGTCGCATTAACCTGGCAGTCAAAACTATTTAAAATGAATAATGTTTCTTTCACATTTCACTCACTTTCAGCACCATAAAAAAAAAAAAGAAAAGGGGGAAACCCACGCTGTGAATTGACGCAAGGTCACACTGCCAGGCAATGGTGGCCTTCCAAGACGAGCTTCCTAAGGACAGAGCTGACGCTGTTAATCCATGAACTCGATGACCTACACCCCTCAAGGCTAAAAAGGATAATTTTTCAAATGAAGAAAAGACAATGAAGATAATCCAGAGGCTTTTCAATCTAAAAGCAAGAGAACAAGAAAAATTCAGTTTCATACACCCACAGTGGCTGAACCTAACCTTCAATGAGACCCACTAAGTTTGGAGTGATCACTGCACAGCACAGCCTTTACCAAACCCGTTTCATCTGTTTTTGTTGTTGTTATTGTTGCTTTTTAATTGGGGGGGGGGTGGATATTGCCAAATATGGTAACATGATGATGCTATTCCAACTGATATTAAGATTAAATGCAACTAAGCCCGTTTTCAGTACTTGACGGTTATGGGACACTAGCTGTGGCTCTGCACACTGCACAGCCAGGGAGTATGCCCACTATCCAGAATGCTCCACAGAACGGCACTAGAAAGGCACAGCCAGAAAAAGCAACAGAGACTAGCCTGCAGGTTCCAGAGTTCTGCTGCTGAATGAAGCCACTTTTAGACCAGACACACCCTAAAGGAAATCAGGAAATATCCACAAATATGTCATTTTTTAAAAAAGACTTAGTTGTATTATTTTAACTGTGTGTATGTGGGAGCAAAGTGTCCTTGGAGACCAGCAGTGACTGATCTTCTGGAACCAGAGTTCCAGGTGGTTGTGAGCCTCAGTGCTGGGAACCGAACCTGGGTCCTTTGTAAGAACACTAAGTGCTCTGAACTGCTAGGCTACGTCTCCAGCCCTAATATGTATAATATAGAGAGAAGAATTAGAAAATTCAGGCTGTAAGTTGGCTTGTTGCTACATCTCTCTACTCAACTGTAGATTAAACTGCTCCAAGTGCCAATTCAATGCACATGCTAAGGAACTGCTATGGTTTAGAAGTGGTTCTCATCACCAAAGTTTATATTTAAAATGGCTTGCCGACATAATGGTCTTGGGAGTCAGTTATCTTTCACAGAAACTGATGTCTTTCCTCACCAGTCGGATTAATCCTCTCGTGAATGGATTACATCTCAGGAGAGTCAGCTATTCTAAAGCACCATTACCTCATGTGTTTTCCTCCTTCGAGTGTGACTGTGTGTCTTGCCAGCAGTGAAGTGTGCACCAGCAGCTGAACAGTTGCCAACACCGTGCTTTTGGCCTTTCAGAACCATGAGTCAAAATAAACCTCTTTTCTTTATAAATTACCCAGCTTTGGGTACGGTCACCTCAACAAAACACACTGAGATGGGAGCCATCTTTCCCACTCCTGCACAAGCCGAAAACCAGAGTTGCAGACACTAATCTACCTAAAGAATGGGAGCTGCTGCTAATGACCGAGAGCCACCGCCACAGTGAGAGGCACTTGCTAGGATGCCTTCTGTGCTCTGGTTGTGTTAAAGCAGCATTTCTACAAAGTCTCCGCCCACCCACCCTCTGTGCTGCTCCTGCCAAAGCTGGCACTCATCACACACAACACAGATGTGGGCTTCCCAACTCGGTCTTTACTCAACACCACAGCCTAAAGAATCTAACTTCACTTCAGTGATACGGATAGGCAGCACAGGCTTCCCATAGTTCTTATTTGTTGTTGTTTGCTTTGGTTTTTTGTTTGTTTGTTTGTTTGTTCTTTCTGGCTTTGCCACACTCAAACCCTATGCTAAGGCACTTGGGTCTCATTCCGTTCCTTTAGACAACCTTCTCCAGTGTTCCTTTACATTCCAGACAACACATTTCTCTCTGGTGGAGCCTTCCCTTCAATGGCACTAACCTGCATAACTCCAGGCACCTTAGCAAAGACACTTCCATCTCAATGAGCCCCACCCAGCTCCTCTCAGTCCTCCCTTCTGCAACACGTCCTTTCTGGTGTCCAAGCCTTCTTCTTCTTGTCCTCAACACACCATCCTCTTTCAGGCTCGCTCACACACTCTTGCCCTATCTATAACATCTAACATTATTTGATCCACATTGAAGTATTTAATAAATTTCTTTGCAGGGTTATTCAAATCCACATCTCCAACTCTACTCTCAAATTCTCTCCAACTCAAGAACCTTATTTTCAAACTGCTTTCTAAACACTTCTCCTGGACTCGGTAACAGCTTAGCTAATATGTTCAAGCCAAGCTTACTAACCTCAACATCTCACATTTTTGTATCTTAATTGGAACAGCCATTTTCCTAGTCCCTCTAATTCGGAACCACAGTCCACCTTCATTTCTGCTCTTTATTTTTTCTCAATTCCAACTTTCCACTCAGGCACCAAATCCAGTCAGTTCTGGCTCCCATCTCTGCACACTGCCCTACTTCAAGTCTTCATTAGGATTAAACTATTATCCCCCAACCTAGTGCTCAGTTTCTAATCAAATCTCTCTGTTTCTAATCACTCTCAGATCCACATCCTAAATAAAACTTGTTTTTACTTCACTATTCAAAAAGCTTTCATTAGATCCAAATGGCTTCCTAAGTTTAATCTAAACTCAGACTCCAAGGTTTTCCACGCCCCACCTTATCTTTTGCTAATTCCATTTCTCACTAGCCATTTTCACTTTTCTACCCATAAACCTTTAGCCACATGGTCTTCCTCAAGCATCTTACTCTTTAAAAGTATGTCCTGAACTTTCTTCACGTCAATGCAAAGCCTTTGAGACACTCTTACTCCCAGCTAGTTCCCACCTGATGGGAAGTCCCACATGCCAAGTGATGGAAAAGCTCAACTCCTCTAGCTCTCTGTTGCTGCCACAGTAACATCTCCTGAGAGCCCAAAGCAAATAGGAAGAGGAAAAAATGCCAGACAGATACACACTCCACATCACTGCCCATAGGGGATACCCTAGACATCATGATTGCCCAGTACACAGCTTTGCTCTCTCTCTCTCTGGCCTGCTGTTTTGAATGTGAAGGCATCATTTTGTTTAAACCACTGGTATGAAACTTTAAAATAAAATAAAACAAGACAAACAAGTAAAAAGCAAAGCACACTTTCTCCAGGAAGTACCTGACATTTACAGGAACAGAGGGCTTCTCGTTCGAAGATCAAATTATTTTGCACCAGATAAACGTTGAAAAAGGAATTTTGCTTTGATTGGTTATTCCATTATGAGGACATTACATACTAAGACCCCTTCTCACCTCTCCTTTCATACTCCTTTACTTCATGAGATGTTCAGGCCCAAATCTTGAAGATGATGACCTCATTTTTTAAATGCCTAAAACTTTGGAAGATGTTCTATTGAAATATATCTCTGTGTGCTCTCACCGTATGAAGGGAGGATAAAGAGATGTAAACCTAATATGAAAATGGGAGATCAGATTTCGGCCAAAAAATAGGGGAAGAAAAAGTCTGTTGCTACCTCACTCTAAACGTCAAAGTTTTTTGATTGATTCGAGCTCCAGCATGAATAGATGAGGGCGCTCGAGGAATAATAATCCTGAGTGAAAAGAAAACGGAACCGACAGGTTATTTAAGGAATCATCAACTTGTTTTCATGCAAATGACCAGAACAGTGAAATAAGCAATCCTGCAGGCAGGATCTAGATGCAATTGTTTTAAAATAGGATACTTGAAGCATTCACCACCTAATTCCAGAAGAAACCGAAACTGATTAACTCATCTTTTCTTCTTGGATAATACCAGCCATATACCATGCATTAATATACTGACCAAATTTGTATTACAAAGGTGTCATTTTTCTTGGATATTGCCATCAAATCGTTATTAACTTGACAGTAGGTCATATTGATAAGGATATGTCTTTGAAGAATTATGGTAAGAAAAAGAAGGTTTAATGCCTTCAACTTAAAAGATTTCTCAAAAGGGCAATCCTGAAAAAAAAAATCTACAGGGAAGGAAAGCCTGGCGTGAGTGGCAGAGAACTAAAGGGAAAGTGTCATTCCTCTCCAGGCCTCAGCTCATTGTGTAATCCACTCACAGTGCCCAAGCAACACAAGCTGTGTAACCTACGCAGCTACAGGAGAAGCATCCGTAAAATACTACGATCCCCATCACTCAAAGTACTTAAAGCACCAGATCCAGACTAGGCTGGATGCAAGCCTCAGGCAGGGGAAGAGGAGTCTGGATGGATGGCTGTAACTATGAAGACAGTGCTGGAGAAAGAAGCCATAAAAAACAAATCCTCCCCATTCCCAGCCTGCCGGGGAGGTAGAACTAGTGAGTGCATCACTTCTGACAGTGAGAAAGAGGGCTGGCCACCCCCTCCTCTCCAACAACCTCACAAGGTCACAGTACATCAGTGTTACAAATATACTTAAAAAATATTACAGCAATAAACTCCAGTTAGTGTGGTTCCACCTCTACACTCAAGGCAAAGACCAAACTCCAAACTTCCCCTGAATTACAAGGTAACATCGAAAGCACTCTGCTCTCTTCCTGTGCACAGACTCCCCAAGTCTGCCTTGTCTTCCAAGGCAACAGAAAGGAAATCTCTCTGTTTAAACCGGGACCAGTTGTAGGCAATTAACTTTATAAGCTTCATTTTGTCTCCGTCTTAATTCCTACCAACAATGTACTCAGAGTGGAAAAGGCTCCAGAAAAACATGCTGCCTTGCCCATGTTTTTAAGCACAGCAACAAGCCATTTCTCATGTGTGATCCGATTACTGTGATCTATTTTTTGATTCTGCAGCCACTGACTCCACATACATCTTTATTACCGTACCGGGAAAACTGTTACCCTGAGGCTTAAATTTCCCTATGTTCGCCACCTCTTTCGAGAATGTATCTCGGTTTTAAGACAAGATTCGTCTGAAAGTCAACAGGAGGAGGAGGAGATGACCTCTGAGATAAGTTTCTTGGTTTTGCTGTTACAACCTAGCAATGACTCAAAGTCCAGCCATCCCAGGACTGTGGAGTGACTAAATAAATGGGAATCGAGTCTCTTATCTGGGCTGATAGTCTAAATCTCTTCAGTGATTGCCCAACAAGTATGAACAAACACCAGAAGTTGGTCCTTTGAGCTTTGGAATGGTCGGGCATTCTTCAGTTCTTCATCCATGAGGAGAGAAAAATCCAACTTCGGAGAATTATAGACCTAAAAGCTGTAAGAGGACATGCTCTACATTAAATTCGCAAAGAGTAAGCCTGGTACAAATTCTATATACCAACTAGGAGAATTCACGAGTAAAAAAGAATAGGACACACACCTATTGGAGAGTCAATTGTGTAATAGGAAACTGGCGAATGAATGCACACTTCGGACTGGTTCACTTTCAAGTTGGTCTTCTCTGAACTAGTGTCATTGTGTTCTCTGTTTATGTGCATACTGAAAGGATTTAGAACAGTTGTAATGGGCACCTAATATCCAATTCACTCACACTGACCATGTGTTACGCACACGCCTGTGCATCCAGTGTTGTTAAGGGTATCAGTGCAAATAAGAAATCATCCTGCTATTCAAGACACGTAGACACGCCCATCCAATACACATGGACACATAAGAAAGTAAAATGCCAACTCTCATGGAAGAATCAGAGACATCTCAGTAAAAGTTGAAGGAAATGCTATAATCTGCCTGGGAAATTAACTAAGACCTGAAAAAGATAGCAGCAGGCTGAGGCTATTCGGTATCTCGCTTAAATTTGCTAACCCAGAGGCAAGAAGAGACGTGAGACATTTCTCTCCATGGAAAGAAGCTGGAGAAAAACCATACGGCAAGTGCATACAGGAGGCTGGATTCCAGGAAGGATGTTAGATGGGGAGGAACAAGCCAAGTCAGGAAAATCCTCAAGCGAAGTACAAAGGAGACCCACAAAACACAACCTAAACAAGCCAAGCAGTCCGGGAAGTTTCCTTCAAGAGCCAGAGCTGAGCTGAAGTCTCAGGTCACAAGAGTCAGCCAGAGACTGATAATGTACACCAAGCTAGAGAAGTCTTGGGGCAATAGGAATGCATTTACTCCTGTGGTCCACGCGTAGAGGGCGGGCTGGGAGGAGGTGAGTGAGAGCAGAAGACAGACGGGAGGTGATAAAAGACACTGCGGGCCTCCCGGGATGAACAAGCCTTGCCTTAAAAGTATCTAGAATACACTTAAGGGTCTTAACCCCAGCAGACTGAGCTCCTACCACAGCAGGAATGATGTGGGTATCTATATGCTGTGTGCTTTTTCACAATTTGCTTCGGAGGCTAGTCAGGGGCTCAGGTCTGGTACAGTCAAGCTAGAAAGTGACCATCCACCTAGAAACAGTATTAAAGATGCATTGCAGGGGAGGAGGCTACAAGCAAATGGACCAGTTAAGGCGCCATTATACCAACTTAAATCTACTCTCTTTGGCTGCCAAATGAGGCTGAGGACTTGTAAACCATTAGAGGGAAGAAGATGGTGAAGGAGAGAGACAGTAACTCTCTGAGGCCACACCCAGTCAAACTCCAGGGTGGATAGCAAGATTCTTCACAGGGACATCCAGGGTAGAGGAAGGGAGAAGGGGGGGGGGGGGTTAGGCTGTAGACATTACGGTTTGAAAACCATGTAATTATGTTTAAAATTATAGAACTGGAAGATTGATCTAGTTTGTGTGCTGGTTCTGTTATCTGCTTTTTGTGTTTCTTCGCTCTCCTCCTGCTCTCGGTTCCTACCTGTAAAAGAAATCGACAGGAGTAAGTACTTTCAGGGTGATGGTGAGAACAAGTGAGCTCCATGAGCAGACAGCAGCTCAGACTTGCTGTTCTCGTTTCAAGTCCGTTGGGATGATGCAGACACTGCAATGGAGATGTCCAACAGGCAGGCTTCTCTCTTTTTTTCTTTAAAACACGGTCCGAGTTTTAAATACAAAGGGTACCTTGGTTATGCACTGCACACTTTATAGTAGGTTAAATTGTTTTTGTTTGGTTGGGGTTTTTTTTCTTTTTTGTTTTTGTTTCTGTTCTTTTTTTAAAGTAGATTTGGGTGTGGTTGTGTGTTCGTGTAATCCCAGGAAACAGAGGCAGAAGGATCACCTCCAGTTCAAGGCCAGTCTAGGCTAAACAGTAAGTTAGTTCCAGGCTAAAATTTCAAGACCCTCCTTAAAAAATAACACTAACAAAAAGAAGGAAGAGTTGGAGCTTGTGCTGTAATTATCCAACTTATTAGAGGGGAGAAGCATTTCTTAAATGATTGTCAAAAGCTAAGTAAAATGCAGTCAAATGTCAGAAACTATCAGACTGCACATTCCAGAAACCAGTAAATATCAGACACACATTACATCTGTATAGAAAGGCAGTCCTTGTTGAAAGAAATTGGAAAATTAAAAATATATACAGAATTCCACCCAAGAAAACAATTATCTATCTTGGTTTCTAAAACAAAGCTGAATGACAGGAGATTATTTAAATAAATGGGAAGCAGCCAAGGTGAGTTGAATAAAGAGAGCACAGAGATGCACTAACAGTCTTAAAAGGGTAATAGTACCCTTTGTAAAAAAAATAAAATAGGAAGCACAATAAAAATGAAATTGGAAGGTTGTTTTATTTTTAAAGAAGCAGAAAAAGTAGGGTTTTTTTTAAAGCTATGTGGCTGATTTATGTACCCCCCAAAAAATAAACCTACAAAATCAACCCCCCCTCTCTCACAGAGAGAGAGAGAGAGAGAGAGAGAGAGAGAGAGAGAGAGAGAGAGAGAGAACGAGAACATGCAGGCTCAAACTTGTTAACACCATATGTTTTGTCTACACAAGTAATATTGGTTTGTTTTTTGGTTTTTTGGGGGGGAGAGGGAGGGGGTAGGGGAGTGTGTAATCCTGACTGTCCTGGAACTCACTTTGTAGAGCAGGCTGACCTTGAACTCAGAAATTCACCTGCCTCTGCCTCTCTGCCTCTCTGTCTCTGCCTCTGCCTCTCACGTGCTGGGATCAAAGACATGTGCCAGCACTGGCAGGAAAAGTAGGATCTTTTTAATGATTAAAAGGAACAGGGAGGGAGGGGAGATCTGAAAATGAGTTGGTAAGATTATGGTCCACAGTGGTCTTGGTGAAGTAATTTCAAAATCCTCCCATATTAGTTATAAGAGATGGATGGAGCTGAGACCCAGGGTTCTCACCTGGGACGGAGGATGTAAGGAAGGAATGGGAGATGGAGAAAGACAACTTGGATGCCAGGCTAGAGCAGAAGGCACCCGTGTTACATATCATGACTGAGCTGAACAAACATTAGATAGACAGGCCAGTAACAGGCATGTATACACTGTGGAGGGGGTGTGGACGAGGTCACAAAAGTCCTACCTCTGCCCAAGAACAACACAAATCTGATGAGTGCAACAACTCTCTTCTATTTACTGAGCATTCCTCCACAAAAAGGAAACAGGATTCCTTGTAGATTCCAGCTCCAGGGTAGAATTCACTTAAGGTAAGCCTAGAACTGATGATGTAGTGAGAAAGTACTTGGAAGAATGGGCGACAAGATGGCTCAGTGAGTAAAGGTCCCTATAACCTGAGTTCAATCCCCAAGATCCTCCGACAGAAGAAGAGAAACAATTCCTCCAAGTTGTCTTCTGACCAATACATACACACTAGAGCATGCACATACACACACAGGCACATGTGCACCCACATACACAAAATGAATAAATGTAACAAAGAAATTTAACTAGCAAGGCTACATCGAAGTAAGACTGCAGAGTTCAGAGATGCTCTCAATGGACCACCTTTGATGGGAATGAGTTACTGTTAAATCACACAGAATTTCTATTTTTTAAAATCCATTAAAAAAGGAGTTGTGAGAAACAAGTTCTTCTCAACACAGCAATACCTCCACCTAATATGGGAATCCCAGAATTGGAAAATCGCAAGTAAGCACCGGTATGATATTTGACACAATCAGTGCTGTTGCCCTGTTAACTCAAGAGTGCTGTAAGAGCAAAGGATCAGCATTCTCAAAATTATCCTACAGACTTCTTTATAAATTACCAAGGGGCAACAATGGAAAAACTGGTGATCTAGCTAAACTAAGTGATTAACTTGGTATGTTTACCAAGGATCTAGGGAAAACCTATAAGGAGCTACAATTCATGACATCAGTTCAGCTATCTAGTATTCTCACCAAAGATGTTTAATCTGAGCTAAAACAGAAAGAAAGGTGCAACCATAGAACATGCTACAAAACAGCATATGTAGACTCAAAATGGCAGGGCCATGAAAAACACCACTTTTTTTTTTTAAAAAAATCCTTTTAATGGGATGGGAGGAGCATGCCAGTGATAGAGTACTAGTCCATCATGCAAGAAGTTCTGGTTGATACCTAGAACCACAAAATAATAATAATAATAATAATAATAATAATAATAATAATAATAATAATAAATTAATATTAATGTATAAATTATTATTATTATAATGAAATAAGGGTAGACAATAGGGAAATGGTTTTACACTGAAAGATCCCAGAGGCATAAAAACTAAATCCAGTGTGTGTTTGCTGCTGACTTCAAGATCTATACTGGGCAGATAAAGCAACGTTAATGGGCCGATGGAGGAAAGACTATGGTCTACATACTAGATAATAGTAGATATATGTCAATTGCATAGAATCGTTTCTGAGACTGCACATGAAAGTAACCTTATTCTCAGGAATTCCATGGCAGATATTCTAGAGTCACATATCATACCTGTTATTCATTTTCCTGGGGTTCAGAAAAAGAAAAACTGGGAATATATGTTTACATATTATTTAGGGAGATGGCAGTCATACAAATGGTCAAAATGTTAACAGTCGAGAGCTCTAAGGTAGAAACAAATATGCATCGTCATTGTACTCTTACTTCAGGTTCCCTGAGATTTTGAAATTTTCAAAAAAACAAACAAGACAAAACAAAAACCTGGTGGGAGAAAAAAAAACCCAATATCAAAAAACACATATAACTACCTTCTTGAAAAATTAAAAAATGCTCAACAGTCTCTGGCATAAAATACTCAAATGAATGATCATTTCCATAAATCAAATGTTTGTTCTCCTCTACAGCTGCCTTATGGGCTAGCAATAGCATGTCTTTATTCAACATAGCAAATACAATATAAGAGGTTGATTAAAATAATAAACTCTATGTTTAAAGGCCTGATAATGAGATTATGATCACACTGTTTCTCTCTGATGTTACATGATTCCACTCACTTGATTCCTGCACTTCTCCTCAAAGCAGACTGAGAACATCTTGAATTAATCCTTTCAACATACTTTTTCAATACTGCCTAACATGTAAGGGATTTACAAATGATTATGTATTAGCAGACATCACCCACCACCACTAGGTAGATATTTTAATAAGGAGATGGATAGACATGGATACTTCCAGCGTAAACATCCCTGTGTGGCCTGCTTCCACTGCTGTCATTCTGTAAAACACACTGCTTTGCTGTTCTTCATATTCCTTCCCTGGAACCTGAAGCAAGGTTTCCACTTGCCAACCTTGCCCATGGATGGAGAGATCTGCTCCAGGAGTGAACAGTGCAACAGCAGTTAACACTCTTGTGACCAATAACAAAGCCGGAGACAGGGGCCAGGGGGCTCTTGACAAGGATGCGGGCTCACAAGATAGGCATAAGCAAAAGTGAAAGTGGGTGTCATTTAAGCTAATCTCTACTTGAACCTTTTAAGAGATAAAACCATTTGAGCAGTAATTTAGTTCTAAATTAACTTGGGTTTTTTTTTTCTCTCCCTATCGTTAAAGTTTTCATTGTTTAAATAAGGGTTTCTGCAAGAGAAATGAGGCGATGCTCCTGTTTTATTCAGAAGACTGGAGCTGATGATTTGCAAGGACTGGGCGGCTTGACTTAACACAAGCAGACACGGCAAAGAACCAAATACACAAACACAATCTGACCCTCAAGACTCCTCCAACATCGGAAGGCAATGAAAGGTTGCACCACTGTATTACCACAGTGCTAACCTTTGTATACCAGCAAGAACTGTACCAGACAAGGAAAGCCAAAGGCACAGAGTATGGCAGATGGCTATACCAGATCATCTGAAAGGATCCCTCAGACAGCAAGTTCAACAGTGAGACCGAGAAACAAGTACTCCATGGTTTTGTTTATTGAGCCACTGATAACTTGTCCTCTATTATTATCTACCCAGAAAAGCAACTAAAATTGGCAAAGCCGGCATGACTGTGTTGAGTGAAGCAGCTCTACTCCCAAACCAAGTTTGAACACCAACTGACAGAGGCCAGGGAGCACTCTCCTGCTGTCTCTCAGGTGGGTATTTCCTGGTAACTACATGCACCAGATGTAAGCATCAAGATGCCATCTGTAAAGTGGCATTTCCCGGATCACCTTCTCAGCAGCTGATCTCATACCACGCCAGTAGATCTACACAACGCCCTTTGATTTTGCTTTTTCACCCTTGAGAAATGGTCCTCCTTTGAAAACGTCACTTGGGGGCTCAAAGCGTTACTTTGACAGACTGTAATTTAAATCACTTACACCATTTGTTTTTAGGCTAGAATAAAGCATAATATTCAAACAGGTCTCACCAAAAAGCCACAATGGGTTTTCAATATTCTGAAGCTTAAACATTCCATGAAAATTTATGACCGCAATACTGACAACTTTTGTCACAATCTCTAATTGGCATAAAGAAAGACAGCCATGCACACACCTGTAAAACAGAAAAAGAAAGACCCGCAGGGAGGCCCTTCTTTAGAGAAGTGCAGGTTGGTTAAAATGAAAGTCAAAAGGGAAAGGTATCGATTCTCAAAGGAGATGAGGAGAGACAGCCATCCTTCACCTATGAGCCAAGACAGACAGTTAAAGGAAAAGCAGAGTCGTTTTATGCCATGGCGACCAGCTGATGCTGATGGGTAGACCCACTCTCTTCCTCGGGTTCACTGCAGAATCATCAGTCTTCCAGTCCCATCAGGATTGGGCTGAAAAGTAATAAGAAATGAAGGCAATTAGAGAGGAGAGGAGAGAGCAACTGAGGAAGGAACCACCGAGAGTCAAAGCAGCTCAGAGACTGAATTTGAAGCAAGAAACAAGAATTTGAGATTAGCTTCCGAAAGGGAAGCTCCATGATGCTGTCCTGAGAGGGATTCCAACAGCAGCAAACAGACTGGAGCTGCCTCTGAGGAGCAGAGGATGTAGGGAGGGGAGTGGCTAGGGACCTACTGGGAAAACACAACACACTGTGGGTTCGCTGTTTCTAGAGCGTCAGGAAGGACAAATAAATGGTGGCATATTTAATTTCAATGTTGGGAAATGAGCTTGGTTAGGAAGGTACCTGCCTGAAATGCCTGAAGCCCTAGGTTCAGTGTTGAGCGCAGGTCACTCTCCAGAGCCACAGAAGCAGGGTACGGCTGACGGGCACCTGTGAACCTTGTGCTCAGCCAGGAAACACCATCCATGACCACAGAGCCGGTCCTTAGACAGTGCTGGAAACATGGGGAACTGTCTCAATCAATAATAATAACAATGAACAAAGTAAAGGAGGAGGAAAGGGACACAGGGGCTAGGGTGAAAGTGGTATTGTTCCCAATAATGAAGACGAAGACGACTTTGAGGGAAGTTGTTACCAGCAGCACAACAAAGAAAGGTCCATTTTGGAAAATCCATCCCAGCGGTGTAGGAACGCGGTGCGGACAACAGGAGAGATCAGGCAGGTAAGCTCTTTGTTTTCCGACAGATTCTTCTCCACCTCTCCAGGGATGGCATAACTTAATTCTAACTTGGTGGTGCTGCCCCATGCTAAAGAGCTGAGGGGGAATTAGACAGTCTACCTTCCCAAAGAACTCTACCAAGATCAAGACAGACATTGACAGAAGTTCACGCTCACTGGAACCCCAACCTCAAACCCTGAGGAGCCTTTAAGTATGTATGTATCACAGTACTTTCACTTCAAGCTCACTTAACACTCTGAAACACCTACATCAAAATGTTGGGTTAAAGAGCTAGATTCCAGTGCAGCGTCTCCTAAGAGATTGTTTTTAAATATCCACCACAGCTCTTCCTTAAGGTAACCCCTTTGTTCAAGGTTCCCAGGAGTCATACATAGGCTCCCTTGGCATCTGCTTTTATCAACCTTTAACTCGGAGTTTCTCTTATGCATAACCATCAAGGCTGTGCTTCATTTTGGCCACATGAATACCTACATCTCGCTTTTGTCTATCGCTAGTCCATGGACAACTGCCCCAGGGCTTTGGAGGACGAGCACTGGAAGACCTTCAAAGAAAGAAAGAAAAAGTGTTTATTAACCCCAACAGCAGCTGCTGCCTAAAGCCTGCAATTTAAATCTCTAGAAGAAAAACTGCGGCTTCTGAAATTCCAACAAGGAGGTATCACTTATGATCACAGACATTCCAGCGGGTTCCTTCCTTCGTTGATGGCTTCCAGACAGACAAAAGGTTTTTTATACCATTTTGGTGACATTCCCCAAGTCCTGGATATACAAACTACTTCATGTATTTTCTTGACCAATGGTCAAATCAGGAGACAGGCTTTCACCTGGCCAGGGCCACCCGGATCCCTTAACATCATCTCATACAATGTCTTGTTCAGCTGGGAAAAACAACAAAAAGCTTCGGAATTGTATCTGCATCGGATGAAACCTTCAAGAAGGAGCTTTGTTAAAATCAAAATAAAGGAGCTGAAGAGATGGGTCAGAGAGGTTAAGAGCACTTGTTGCTCTTGCACACGACCTGGGTTCGGTTCCTAGCATCCACACAGCAACTCCCAATCATCACTAACTCCAGTTCTAAGATACATGACACCCGCTTCTGACTTTGGTAGGCACCAAGCACACACTTGGTGCACGTAGCACACATGTAAGCAAAAATTCATATACATAAAATAAATGTTTTATGAAAAATCTGTTTTATGAATCAAAAAGAAAAGGATAGACGGAGGGAAGGAATGAGAACAGGCAACCTCACATGTCACAAACGTTGGAAAACTGAACCAACTTAATTTCATGGGGGAAAAAATATTTCAGAAATGAACAGTAAGGCTGTCCAACATTTCCAGCTGAAATATTAAATATCATTTTTAAATGAATGGGGGGGGGCAAATATTGAGAATAAACTTAGAACCTGTTCCCTCTCGTTTCCCCTCAGTCCCACTACAAGAACAACACTAAAGTACTCACTGTGAACAGCACGGGCGTCTCATGCCACAGAAGGGACTTTCATCACTTCAGTTACAGACTGAAATCAACACTTAGCCAGTTAGAAATGGAAAAAGACATTTTTTCTGTTAGGCAATATATACACAAAATGCAATGTCATTTATACCATGGAGGACTGGAGGGCACACGCACACGCACACACACACATATATCTATATGGGGTATCTCATAGCCATCAAACTAAAATAAGCTTTCCCTAGAAAAGTCTGTGGATAGAGGGTAATCATTATGGGAACAACTGGAAATGGACAATTTCACCAAGGGTGCAGACCACAGTGGAGATTAGCCACAATTACTGCATATTTATACAACCATATCTACACAACAATAAACTCATCTTATCCGATCCAAACAAAACCTTGCTCAAAATAAACTAAACCGCAGGAAAGATCTCCTCAGCACAAGCGGGCGTTCACTCTGCTTCTCTAGTTCCTGCTCGGTCGTTACCCACTGAGACAACCCTTCATTCCGTTCCTCAGAGAGGCAAGAGGAGTAGGCAAGATTTTGTATCTCCAGTGGAGAATCTGTATAATTCAGATAATGATACTGTAATTATAAGTGAGGAAATTCATTCTGAAGTTACTGTGGAAAAATTATAGGATGTCCAAGATTTATTTAAAATAATCCAGGAGGAATAGAAAGCACAGAGGGGCAGCTGATGAAGGGTGGGTAACTGTTCAAACTGGACAATCCGCACGTAGAGTTAATAGGATGACGCTCTTTCTGCTTTTGTGAATATTTGAAATTACCCACAACCAAGTGGGGGGAAAGGAAAGAAAATAAGGCCAATATCAAAGTCATCCTGGAAAAAAAAATGTTTCCCTTTAAGAAGAAAAATTTCCCTTTAGCTTTTTCTCTGCAGACGACAAAGGAGAACCTGCAAAAGAAAACCGAGGAAGGCTCTTGTTCTAGACGTAAGAAAAGACAAATGAAATCTTAAAAACCAAAACATGAGCTTCCTGAAGCTTAGCTTTCGCCTATGTGACTTACTACAGCAACACAGCCCGGCAGTCTCCCATATGAAGGCACCTTGGATGACATCCGAGAGGTGGCTGCCAGATAAAGTCCAGAGGTTGCAGAATCATTTGTCAACACCAAAGGCAAAGGTACCAAGAGCTGGTCCTTTCTTCCCAGAGGTCACTCCTTCTGATCCATGGGTTTATTACCTAGAGCAAACAATTAATCTCGCTGCCTTCAGAATACAAAATAGTTTGAGCCAAGTATCCTCCCCTGATCCGTATCTCTGGGCATCCCCTCCAGGAGGAAGAACAGAAGGTCCACTGGCTGGACATCAAGGGACCTGTCTCCATCCAAGATCTACAGCTAACTCAGCCTCCTTTCAGTTGGGCTCTAGTAGCCTCACCGAAGACAATGGAATTGCCTAAGAAGATCGTGGTTATCTTTTCCTTTCAAAAGTTCTATATTTATGAAAATCTCTAATATTTTTTAAAGCATGTTGGTACTCCAATGTTATATTTTCTAGTGCTTTAATTTGAAATGTAAAACTTCTGTATAATGTGTATGTTCAAATGCAAATGTACACAGGTTCATATTTGTGTCAGTACATGCACACATACTCTGATACTATTAGGCGCTTACACGGGGCTAATTGCTTCCATCTCGAAGCGGCAAATTTTCAGTTCTGCAACAGATGTCGCTGTGTGATTTCTCCTTTCTGTGCTGGATTTTCTGTTAAAAATGCCCAGCATAATGGTCAGTAGCATTCTTCCAAAGAAAGATATACAGCGTTTTAATCCTCTGGATTTATTTCTTTTAAATTTTCTTCCTATGTGGCCAATTTCTATTCAAACTACAGTATCAATTAATTTGGCCCCATCTAAGAAATACTCTCACATAAAAATGGCCCTTTTGTTAAATGCTCACAAGCACACACGCACACACACACACACTCAAAAATTTAAAAATGCAACACAAACTCTATATGGCTAGCTTTAAAATGTCACAAAAACAGGCCCAATAAGAATGAGTCTCATAGCACCGACTTTCATAGTAGTACTATCAATTTTAAAGAAAAAAAAAATCACTTACTAATAGAGGCTGAAGAATTGCAATAATAATATTAATCTCTTATGTATAAAGCTGAAATGTACCAGGTATGGGATAAAGTTTAAAAATAAAATTCTAGAGAACCATTAATGATGATTTTTTTTCAAAATCTGGATTTTCATTTTTAAAACGCCCTTAAAAAATAAACACAGTTAGGCTAACATGATAATTGCAAGATATCTTTACCTTACGTTCTGACATTCATTATCTTGACACATATCCTAGAAAAATGACCTCTCTTTCCCTTCACCCAGTGCACTGTCCAATGTTGATCAGTCTCAACAGGTACTACCTAGCAGTGTCTTCCGATGAGAGCCAACAATGGCAGCAAAGATTTCAAAAATCTCCTTTGAAACCTGAGAGCCCGTTATGTTCCGGGGTTTTGGGGGGAGTGGAGAGACAGAAGCAGGTAGTGAGTAAGGAACCAACTCGGGTAAGAATAGGAAGTCAGGAAGTAAGAGAGGAAGCCAGAGTGCCCTGCCTGTTATCATCTTCCCTGCCCAATACCCCTTTACCAGGAAAGCCACTTGGGAAAACTGGATAAAGCATGTACAACATCCATATGAATAAAGCTCTTTGTTCCAGAGAACTGCCTGCTCTTTTATTCCCCCCTTTTTCCGTATTTGTTCATTTCAAAAGATTGCTCAATGGGTCTCTTGTTCCTCCAAAATGTCCCGGGCAAATAATGCAAGCTTGTCTCGTCACACAAGTCACTAAATGAAGCCTTGTGCGTCTCCAGTGACACACTGTAAATATAAAGTGGCATTAATGAGGGATATTTTATCGAAGCTATCACAGGCAAGTGCAAGTCCCTACTGTGACTATTCAATTTGATGCAGGAATGGCAACAATAGCAGGGCGTCACTTTTGCAAAGTCCCTGTCCCGGTATGCAAGCCCCAGCCAGCTACTGCAAGTCAGGACTAACTGCCACCTTCACAAATCCCCCACCCATCAGCCATCTTCTCTAATCCTAAAAAGAGTAAGTGCGGGTTGGTCTACCACAGGTTCCTTCAGGGTGCCAAATAGCAGCATGCCAGCACTTCAAACACGACAGGAGGGACAAACAATGTGCAGGCAATTCTCTTCTGAATGCATTTCACTACAGGTCTGTTTCATCCAAACACCAACAGGAGAGATGGGAGTAGATTTTCTCTGGGCTGGGGTTGACAAGGGCTGGGGAACAGGGAGAATGGCTTCAGTTACAGAGGCAAACAGAACCAGGAACCCAATACACAATAGAGGGACTTGGCTCTCTCAGCAAGGATGCGAATGAAACAATCGTAATGAAGTTAGAAGGTAGCACCAACAGGTTTCTTTAAACCCAGGGAATGAGAAGCAGAGGCCTCTGAGAAAGCTTTAACTTAACATCTGAGGGGAAAAAGTCCTAAGGTGTCCACCTGAAATTGATCCCTGTGGTAAGGAATCTAGGACTTTACTAAGATTCTCTCTCAAACTGTATACATACATACATACATGCATACGTACATAATACATACACACATAAACATACACACACACACACACACAGCACTCACGACATTAAAGAAAGTCATCTCATCCCCTCGCTACAAATCAAACCCAATTACTTTCTAATTTGAACACAATCTGATAAGCGGCGAACAAACAGGGATGTACACAAGAGCAAGAGGCTGCTTCCATGGTAACTGGCAACAGAATTTTCCTGTAGCTTTGACATGCACGGTTGAGTTCCAGACCCTTCCTTTCTAAGTCAGCACACATCCCTCGTCGGGAAGGCAACTTCTCATCGAGAGACAGTACAAATATAGTAGTGTTGTTATTACCCAGAGCCTTCAATGAGCAGGCTTGACAAGGGAGGCATAATCTAATTCTACTCTGCTGGTTTAGTGGCACTGCATGGATCCCATTTTTAGTCGAAAGGCAATATCCCGGGCCAGCGCTTCCCTCCCCCACACTTGGTTCTGCAGCCAATACAAGTCTATTGTTGCCTCTGTAATGCGCCAGTTACCCAGCCTTTACTCACGCTCACGTTTAACTGACACTGGCGCTTTTTACAATGCAGCACGAGGTATCTCTTTCGGGAACACTCTATCGAACCCTTCCAGTCAGTGGCATCTCCAGAAATTAAGTTGTAACCACACAGGCTTCGGTTAAACCTAATTATCTTGTAACTCATAAATTAAGAATTCACAGAAGACAAACATATAAACATCCGGAGACAGAACGTAGCATGAAAGTCAAAATTCTCAAGCTGGAATGGAAGGTGCTGCCAGGATCCCACCCTTAGAACCTCAATTGGTTCTTCAAGCCGAGTTTCTCCACAAGCCGATTTTATAATGGGTGGTGGGGGTGTCAAATCAACCAAATTGGCATCCCCTAAAATCTGAAGCTAGCATTCCCAAGCATCCCCCTCTCCAACAGCATGTCTCCTGCGGTGTTTACATAACTATGTGTCCTCTAGCGTGTAAACAAAAGACACAACCCAAGCAGAAAGGCGCCCCCGGAACCGCAGGCTGGCTGGCCCAGCGCTGCATCCACCCGGGCTGGGGGATCCGCAGGTGGGGGATGAGCTCGCGGCATCCTCCACCACTTGTTGCTCCCAGGTCCTGCAGCTCGGAGCTGCGAGGGGTTTTGCAGGCACAGAGCCCTAGTGCATCCCCTCGCGCAGAAGCCCGCTCGCCACCGCCCGGTGCAGCTCGGTCCCGCCGGTCGCCAGGAGGCAGCGACAGGCGGTACAGCAACACGGGGACGCCGTGCGGCGGGCAAGAGCGGAGAGGTGGCGGGAAGGCGGGCGCAGCGCGGTCGGCCTCTCCGGTGGGGAAGAGCTCCGACTCCCTTTTGTTAGCAAAAGCAAACACTGCCCTCTTCTTTCGCGACCGCGCCAACGCGCCCGGCACCGGGGCAGCCACACGCGGGGCTCCTGCCAAGCGCTCGGCGTCTTCATGGAAGGCGCGGCGCTCGCCGAGCCGCCGCCACCGGGGCAGATTCTCAAGACAGCCGGCCACGCGGGGAGCGCCCCGAGGCCCGCAGGGCGCACGCCCGGCCGCAGAGGCCGCGAACGCCCCCGCCACCACCTGCGGGCCGCTTGCCCGAAAGACGCGCAGCCGGGAAATCCCGGATCCCTACTCGCGGCAGAGGCCTCGGTGGCGCGGACAAGCTGCGGGCTCCAGGAGCCCTCCTGCAGCGGCGGCGACGAGCGGCCGCCCCCGAGCCGGGAACTTTCCCTGCCTGGATTCCAGCCAAGCCGACCCGCAGCCTAGCGGAGGGGGCCGAGGGGCAGCGTTCGGCTGGAGGGAAACACGAGAGGCGTGCAGCTCTCGGGCGGAGGACCTGCCTGCAGAGCGCGGGCAAACCGGGGAGAGGACACGACGGTGGGGATGTCCTGGGGACCCGCGAAGGAGAAAGCTTCGGGGAATGGAGAATCGATCGGGGGGCCGAGCTGGAACGGAGGGGGCGAGAGCTAAGCCCGGGGACACAGGAGGACCTGCAAGTTCCAGGGAGGAGAGCGAGTTTCGGAGGGTCCGGAAGGTTCGGGGCGCCTCCGAGGGCTCCCCTTCCCCCCACGCGCTAGCCCCCAGCCCCGAGCCCACTCCACTCAGCACCCCGCGCTACGCCAGGAAGAAGAGGTGTGGGTGCAGCCATCCCTGAGGGCGCCCATCCGCAGGCGGCGGGCAGGAGAGAAGGGGCGCCGACCCCTCGGCCCCTTCCATCGCAGCCCCGACTTTCCTTGCCACGCTCCCGCCGCTTTGGATTTAGGAAGTGGGGGAAGGTTGTCATGGAAACGTCCCCCCTTCCATAGCTACGGCTCCTGGGGGTGCCCGGGGGGGTTTTCGGGACCAATCCGCGGGTGCCCACAACCTACCTGTGGGGATCAGTGCCGCGGCCGAAAGGAGCAACAGCAGGAGCCGGAGCCGGAGCCCTGGAGGCGCCGCCGCCGCCGCCACAGCCGCTGCCGCCGCACACTGGGATCCGCTCGGCAGCACAGCACTCGCCATGTCGGGCACCTGCCTCAGACTGGTGGCGGTGGCTGCCTCCCGAGCCCGAGCGGACAGCTAATGAGATGCTAATGAGATGCGCTAGAGGCGGAGTCAGGAGCGACCAATCGTGGCGCCGCGAGCCCAACCCGGCTCTCAGAGGACTAGCCCCCTCCCCCACCCCGCCCCCTAGCGCTAGCGTTCGGCCGCGCGCCCGCGCCACCTAGGGGCGGGGCTGAGGGGAGGGGCCTATGCAAATATGTTTACGTTAAAATTCGGCCTCGCTTCCCTGAAGGAGGGGAATCTGTGCTGCCCCGCGCCCGGCGTGGTGACTGAGGAGAGGGTTGCGGCTTCAGGAGGCGGGTCGCTAGCTTTCGGGCACCTTTACTAGGAATCTTTACGCCTCTCGCCCCGGCCGACTCCTGCTCGGAGAGTCTGACCGCGAGGCTCCTGGGGAACCTGAGGAAGTCATACGTTACAAAATTTCCTTTCCCTCACCTTGCATGAAGGAATAAGATCGTTGGGAAAACGGGGAATGGAGAGTGCGAATGCAGGTCCCCGGATTGACAAAACAATCCGAGAGAAGTGCATGCGTGCTTTGCACGTCCAGCGGAGCAGGAGAGCACGCTCAACAACCTAGCGGCAGACTAGGGGATAGTTGGAAGACTGAAGCTGTGGAGTCGGGGTTCTGGGATTTTCAAGTGGATGTTTGGCTTTAGATTCTGGGGAAAGGTAAATCAAAGTGGGTATGCTCAGGCTTCCTAGCTTGTTAGAAGTGTCCTTCTCGTGTTTAATAGATTATAGCATATAAGTAATATAATATATTTAAGATTACACGCACACAAAAACAAAAAATCTATCTACCAGTCAGGTTTGTGGGGAAGAGAATGGAGGGAACCGAGTGCGGCAATGATAGGGAGAATCAGTCGAGTTCCTCCTCCAGGGCTCGAATCAATTCCCTTCTCTCCTATGCTTCCAGTCTTTTCTAAGGCATCTAGAGACCAACAGGTGCTCGCTTTAGTTATGTACTCCCTCTGACGGGACTTGCATGCATCTATGGACACACTTTCTCCCTCCCCGAAATTATCTTTGCTTTCTTTTCAACCAGGCAGCCGGCTCTCTTGTTTGTCTGCCTTTTAATTACTTATTTTCTTTCCCTCTAGAAGACCGTGTGCGCTCTGACCCTCTGTTACTCAAGCATCAAATTGAAGGACGAGCCGTATTAAGTGTAAAGGTTTATAATAATTTAAGTATTCATAGAATGCAGAACAATAAGATGTAGGAAATACAATTTGCATAATAAATATCAATATCACAACAGCTAAAACAAACCATGACAAATTATATGTGGCTAAATGACCAAGAGATTACTGAATGTAAATTGCTGAATCTGAACTATAGTCTAGAAGATCTGTACCAAGCCCTCTGTCCTCATGTTGCAAATAAATTTAAAAAAATAAATAAATAAATATCAAAAAGGAAGTTAAGATTGGCCAACCCATCAAATGAGTTACACATTAAAGCAGACTCATATTATCCATTATGCATAAACTAATTTTCGAAACTGCCCTGTCTCCACATCCCTGGATCTTCTGCTCTGTAATTACAGGCCCCAATGCACCAACTGCAGGCAGTCCTCCAGAAGTAGAGAAAGCTCCAGTAGGCAAATCACAGTCTATGAGGCAGAAAAACAGCACGACCGCCAGGATAATGCCCAGTCTGCAAAAGCCAAAAGTGAAGTTACCTAGATTAGACCTGATACAAAGCAGATTTCTACCAAAATCAGAATGAAAAATTCAGAGGCTGTGTATTCTGACAATGGAACATACTGCAAAGTCAGATCCTATACACCAACCACAACAGCTCAGAGCCGGACACTTGAGGATGAATATTCACTATTCTTGATAGTACGGCTACTCCTGTGACCTTGAGCTCTTATCAAGAAATTCTTGTGCAAAATCTTCTGAAACTACCTTCCAAGTAGATACTATTTATTTTCCCCATTTTTTTTATACAGCATGGTTACAAAACTTAAACACTAGCCTTTAAAAAAACAAATCACAACATCTAAATTGCAGACAGAGGCAGAGCCCTCACATCTAACCACTATACCGCACTGTGCTTCGGTAAATATGTGTTAAGTGAAGGAATAAATTTCACATCATGATGCATGAATAATAAGCAGAGGGGAGCTGTATTTTTAACATTAGGTGAAAATATGCCAGCAACCCAGAAACGTTTTTGAAAATAACAGGATTGCAGCAGACTCCTAAGGAAAAGCATTCTTCATGAGGCTGAGGCGCCCAGAGAATCTAGCCAGGCCCGAGTCCTCCCACTCTCAGAACGCGGTATGGGGACGTTGGAAGATGTGGAGTGTTTTCATCTCCCTTCATTCTCTTGGCACATCAAATGAACACCTACTCAAATTTCCAGTTGGCAAAGGACAACATGGGACATTTCTATAGGAAATGCCAATGCTGTGTGGCTTACCTCACTAGAAGAATGCAAACGCCTTTAAATTTTTCCTCAGAAATGCCACCTGCCATGCAGAATTTAAGGAAGTTGGCACATCCAGTTTTACCAGGTACAGAAACTGAAGACCAATAGCCCCTTCCACACCAGGATCTTCCTGGGAACCAGAGGTGAGACTCCTGGACAAAGCAAGCTGTTGTTCCTCTATCCCATAACCACACTCCCCTTCTACCCCTCCCACCCCCCAGCTCTTTCACACCAAAGATGTCGCCAAGCATTTTAACATATGGAACATGCGAGGAGCGCATCAGATTCCCACAGTCGCTAAGTACAAGTTATGACTAGCCTGGGTTTCTCAGTAAAGCGCGTCATTTTCTGCTCCACGGACTAGAACTCATCGCCAGGAACAACTTCCAGCATTTTTCCCTTGCTACATGGATTGAACCAATTTTAAAAACCAGATGGTGTTTTTGCCATTTATAACTGATAATCAATTGTTTTGTGAATTTAATTTTTTTCAAGAAAGAACTGAAATACTTATCAGAATTACAATCTGGGTACAATTTGTGTTAGAGTGAAATTGCCAGAAGTACCAAAGTCCTAGACTCACTCTCTCTCTATCTCTCTCTCTCTCTCTCTCTCTCTCTCTCTCTCTCTCTCTCTCTCTCTGTCTGTCTCTCTCTATCTCTGTCTCTCTAGCTCTCTGTCTTTCTCTCTCTCTTTCTCTGTGTGTGTCTGTTTGTCTCTGTCTCTGTGTCTGTCTGTCTGTCTGTCTGTCTTTCTCTCTGTCTTAATGAGAAACCAGAGAGAAGAGAGAGAATATTGTTTGCCATCACCAAAACAGTTGAGAAATGTGGATAAACATATATAAAAATAAGCATTAAAGGAGACTCATGTTTGTGGAAATATATCAGAGATAATTAATGGCAACTAGTAACATCTTGCCTCTTAAAATGCTAATTATTTTAATACCCATATATAAGAGCAACTCAGACAAATTATTAAGAGAAGGAAAACAGTAGTTGGAGTCAGCATTTGCCCAGCTACTGGATTGTTTAAATATTCATAGAAAAGTGTTTTAATCCATGTTACAGCCGGTGATCCCTAACATGCACTCATACACGTGCACACATACACATACACACACACACACACACACACACACACACACACACACACACACTTCCTACAATGAAACTCAAAGCCCCAGCACAATACTATTTGGTAGTGGGCCCTTTGGGAGGTAATTAAGTTTAGTTGAGATCATAAGGATGAGGCATTCATGATGCTGTTAAAGGCTTCTAAGAAGAAAGAGACAATAGAGTTCTATGAGCATACACCAAGGGGATGTGGCACACTCACGGTGACAGGTTGGCTTGGCAAATCAAGAAGAGGATGTTCACCAGAGTAGAGCAATGCTGGCACCATGATTTAGACTTGAAACCTCTAGACCAGTGGCTCTCAATCTATGGGTTGTGACCCCCTTGCAGGAGGGAAGGTGGTCAACTGGCCCTTTCACAGGAGTTGCCTAAGACCATTGGAAAACACAAATATTTACATTACAATTCATAACTACCAAAATCACAGTTGTGAAGTAGCAATAAAAGTAATTTTATGGTTGGGGGGGGGGTTCACCACAACATGAGGAACCATATTCCAGGATTGTAGCACTAGGAAGGACGAGAATCGGTCTAGACTTTAAGAGTAGAAGGAAAATTAATTTGCATTGTTTCAAGCTCTAACTTCTTAAATTATGGTTTATAGCCCTCTAGAGTTATATGGAGGTCATTTTAAAAACTGGCCACAGTAAGTTTTCTTAACATGCAACAATCAAAAAGTAACTCAAAATCCAAACGTGATGGATTTGAGATGTTGCCCTATGTGACGACGTCACCGCAACCTTGGCTCTGACACACAACACACACACTATGCAATGTCAGCAAACCCTGCCAGGAACACCTGAGCTAAAGTTTGAAACCACCATAGACCACGACTTACAGGGCATTGCTTTTTTGCCCTCACAGAAGCATGATGGTTTAAGTATGAAAAGCAAAATTCTTTTACATTTTCCTACAGTCATTCCTCAGCATATCTAGAGTTAGTACATCTTTGGATTGTTCTGGATTACAATGTTTGTTTTTGAAAATTACTGTTTGAATTGATAACTTAAAAGTTTATTTAATATCATTCAAATAATTTGGGATTGGGACAGAATTTCTAATAATTTATGAAGTAGCCCCAGACAAGCTTCTGCCATTTTATGCTACATTTCTTTACAAACCAGCATTCTCTGTTTTGACAATTATTAGACACTATCAATCAACTCAGGAAAGTATTGAATCCTGTGTCCTCCAGTATCAAATATTCAGCTAAGGTTCAAGTTTTTATCTAAAGATGAACAAGCACACCCATCTCATATGCAAGTTAGTGTTCATCTTTAACAAATGGTAACACAATATGAACACCAAAGAAGTATTTTTAAAATTTTATTTATGCTTTTTATCAATAAACATTTCATTTGTTTACATGTTTTGTATATTTCTATACCTAGGGTTGCATAGAAATTTTCTGGGCAAATAAAAATCACAAGCAGAAAACATTTTGGAAGTCCTGGTCTAGGCCATCTAGCCTCTAGTATTTTGTTATAGCCTCTAGTATTTTGTCTTAGCTCTCCAGGTACACTAGAACAATCTGGCACCTTATCAAAGGTATATTGAAGTACCCTTAATGCCAACTTCTTATAGGAAAGTATTTGACAGATGAGTGTAAGTTAGCATCAAATTAGACGAGATAAACCCTTGGCCCTACAGCTTTCGTAGTCTTAGATTAAGACTAAGCACTAAACAGCTTGTTTCTATAAGGAGGAGTCTATGAATCTTTATGAAACCCAAAGCCAGTTAAATCCATATTCCTAAGTGAGTAATTTAACACTTTACTCAAAAGTTTATTCTTCTAGAATCAGAGTTGACAATAATCTCTTGAATATCAAGAGCTGAATACGAGCTGGCAAGAAAAAAAGCCAGTAGTGAAGTGGGTTTCAGAAAACTACACATAAATGGGTGAAGAAGCAGCCTCAGCTCCCACAGAAGGAAAACTTACAACTGCCACTCAAGACATACTTTGTTCCACTCTACACTGTGGGCATACACCCCAGGTTTCAGTGTCAGATCCAAATACTCACCCAGCAAAGGAGGAACAATCAGAGTATCTCTGTGAAACAGTCAGTTACACTTTGGAAATATAAGTTAATGAAAAGATATATCTAGTATCCAGTAACTCACAAATCAGTAGGGAAAACAGATGCACAACTATTAACATATACTTATTTTTATAATTTGGATACTCAGCTCTACCAAGACAGAAAAGAAAGGCCTTAACATATTCAGAAACCAAGCATGAATGCCTGTCTATCAATAGAATATCCTAGTGAGAGAAGGCTCTTTGGCTGAATCTTAAAAATTATGACCTCACACAATGGACTAAAACTGAAGTCTGTTGAGGTAAAAGGAAGCCACGGTTAGAGACAAAGGTCCTTTATAAGTTTCAAAAGTCTTAGAGAATACAATATATATTTAGAAAATCACAAATATAATAGCTATTCCTGGGCATATGCACTCACACACAAATAGAATGGCTAGAATATAACTTGTCAGAAACATCAAGAGAAGAAACTGGAAACACACACGCACACACACACATCAAGCAATGTCATAGTTGATAAGCTAAGATGGTTTTTTAAAGTTTAAGTAATGGGAATTCACTCAACTAGTTAAACTGAACGGTCAGATTTGTATTCGAGAAAGATTACACTGGTAGAATAAATGCCTTTGAGAGTTGAGCTGTGGTAAATATTGATGACAATTCCTGAAGACAGAAACTCAGGAAATCCAGGTTTGTTTTGAAGTTTCACTGCTTGGGTGACAGACACCGGTGAGAAGTTTTATTTTTGGACATGATGGCTTTGAAATAGAAAACATTCAGCCAGGCAATAGAACAGTGGAAATGATAGTCTAGAACTCAGAGCAGCCATTTTGAAGTGGAATCATAGGTAGATACTGAAACCACAGAACTGGGGAGTAATAGGGTGCAGAATTAGTGTCAATAAAGATATATTGGATGATGTGCTGGCAAGTCTTACATCAACTTGACGCAAGCTAAAATTATCTGAAAGGAGGGAATCTCAATTGAGATAATGCCTCCCCAGCAGTAAGGCATTTTCTTAATTAATGACTGATGGAGGAGAGGCCAGCCCATTGTGGGTGGTGCCATCTCTGGGCTGGTGGTCCTGGGTTCTATAAAAAAGCAGGTGGAGCAAGCCATGGGAGCAAGCCAGCAGCATTCCTCCATGGCCTCTCTGTATCAGTTCCTGCCTCCAGGTACCTGCCCTCTTTGTGTTCCTGCCCTGACTTCCTTCAGTGATGTACTGTGATCTGGAAGTGTAAGCCAAATAAACCCTTTCCTTCCCAACTTGCTTTTTGGTCTTGTGTTTTGTCACAGCAATAGAAACCCTAATGGACTTTTTAAAAATACATCAAAAGAACTACTTTTGACAAACATGGATTATATCGAGGCGGGTAGATCCTGAGACTGAAAGACATGAGTTAGGAAAAGAATGAAAAGCAGTGAACGCAAAGAAAAAAGAGAAAGACTAGCCATGCGACTCACTACAACCAGGTCAAAGGTTATTGAATGTTGGCATTAGAGAAAAAACCGTTAGGGTGATACCCAGCATGTGGCTAACCTAGCATCCACATAAACAGTTTGATTAGAGTTTGACATAGCAAGACTTTCTCTTATTTGTCAGCAGAGCAGGAAGATGTGATTTGCTGAAGCTTTTCTAATATGGAGAAAGAGTTTTAGAGTTTCCAATCTGACATTCAATCTCATTGGCACTGACAGACAGCCTTGGGTGGGATAGAGGGATTGTTGGAGCTGAGGTAACTCAGCTAATTATAATATATAGACCTTAGTTTTTACTTCCAAACTTGAAAAAAAAATAGTTATGGTGCTGCAAAAGTTTTCTCTCATACTTTAGAAGTCACATTTTCCTGATATGATATCATAATTGTCCGATGAAGCACTGTGATAATTCCATGCAGCGTAACTTCCCAGGCAATGGGATTTCAGCAAGATCCATTAAAGGCAGACCCTGATATCTATAGATTTTCATAAAGCTGCAATATAAACTGGTCACACTATGAATATGAGATGGTATCCCCTGTACTGCTCAGAGATGACAAAGGCAATATAACTCTTTATAATATGGGTTGTAAACAGGACACATTCTGAATAGAAATTCTCTTGCTGATCCATCTTGAAGTCAGAAGAGGAAAAGTTTGTAGAATGTTCTAGAAAGCCTATCCTTTGGCTGTCTTGGGTGGCCTCTTTGGGTGGCCCTGCATTTATTTGTCCATGAGTGTCAAATGGCACTCACCTTTCCCAATTGCATTACAAGTTGGCTAGTCCAGTCCATTCCTGTTTTTCCCTTCTGCTTCCTGCCTGTGGAGTTGGAGATGTGGATTTCTGCAACAAAGTGCCCATATTTGTGTCTTCTTGAAATTCTGTCAGGTGAAGTGACTTCGTAGAGTAACAGCCTGGTGACCTGAGTCTTTGTGACTAACTTGCCCTAAGGCACGTCATTCGCGCACACAAAAATCATAAGTAAACACACACATACATACTTTAAAATAATCAAACCTTTTTCCTGGTTTATAACAGACAGCAAAACTTCCCGGTGCAACCCATGCCTATGTTAGAGTCTTAGCAAATCCCCTGTAACTCTTTGGAAATGCAGAGGTTTGTCAAAAGGGTTCTGGAGACAGTGATCATCTTACATGTTTGCAACTTTAAATAGTCACCCCCAACTCCCAACCACCCTGCTCTCTTTTAAAAGTTATTTCTACTCTCCAAGGATGCCTTCCTCTTAGCCAGCGGGAGCCCTACAAGGTACTTTGAATATCTTCTTGTACCTGTCCCCAGACTGTGAAGAACCGGAATGCAGTTTGTTTAAAGTATCGTGTTCGGAAGAAAAGCAAGGTTTAATTTCAGTCTTTTATGCTCTCTGATAGCATTGTCACATGCTAAGCTATTTCTCTAAGACTTTCGTTACAGTGCTAATATTTCTCTATATATTTTATTTATGTGGCTTGGTCCACGATGAATAACACATTTATGCAAAAATCTCAATATATCTAGGAGATGCCAATACACAGAAGGGGAAAACGCTCCTACAGTGCAGTTAATAAAATGCAGTAAATCGCATATACTTTCAGAGGCAATTAGTACAGTTCGTGACTTCAATTACCAAAAAAAAATAAAATAAAATAAAAAAACCCTTATGATTTCTAGTAATTGTTATTTATCTTTCGTCTGAAGTGTTCCTCTTGTCTGCATCAGCTTTGGCCCGGAAATAGCATTGCCAGTGGGGAAAGTACACAGCCTCTGCTTAGAGCACTAGAAGGAGAAAGAGAAATGAGGATCGGGACCTCAGAGCTAGCTGTTCTTCCTGGAGAGGTACTCCATGGGACTTTGGATTGATCCTACTCCATGTCGTCCACTCAAAGCCTCCCTCCAGAGTCAACTGTCTGGCTTCTCCGTTCACATGGTCAACCTGACTGATGCGTTTTGCTTGCTAATGTGAAGGTGAAGAGAAGTCTCCGGATGTCAGTTCAGAGTCAGAATCAACAATGCCAAGGTGGCCAGGTGACTGTGACTTAGTCTTCTAGGGTAGCACTTTGAAGTACTAGCACTTTTAACAGGAGATGCCAGCAATTCATTTCTGTTTCCATCTTTGTTTGATTTTGAAACAAGCCAAAAGAGGTTCTCAGGTCATTTGTCCAAGTCTCCATCTTCAGTCAATAACAGCATGCCAGTGTCCCTAACCTAAATGAACTTCCAAAGAGGCTAAAATGTGACCTCAACATCTAGTATAAAAGAAACATTATACCAGATATTTAAACAACTCTGTCCCCTCCTCTCAAACTTACAAACCATCCATCACACTTATATTCAGGGTAACAATGTTAGGCTGCTAAGTTACACGTGTTTGGCATCTACCACAAGTAGAATTTTTAATTTACAATTTAGAAAATTATCTCCTCCACCCTCTGGGTTTGCATTGCGGCTCATCCAGAGGCCAGTAGTATTCAATATGTGTTTTGTTATGAAGATGGAAAAGGAAAAAACAATACCCCCCATCCTTCTTTTTCCTTTCTTTCATCAAATGCAGACATAAAAACAAAGTCTTTTGATACAGGAGAAATCCCGCTGGGGGCTTAAAGATGTGACAGCTTATAGACATCATTTCTTCATTACCTGATTCTTTTCCCAATTGACAATACTTTACAGAGAGCCACTATCTTTCAAAGCCAATGAGGAAAAGATATTTGGGAAAAAAAAACCAGACTAGTCCTTTATCGGTCAATTCCTTGGATCACTGTGGATTGTGACTTCTAAAGCCACTTCCAAGGAATTCAACCTTTTTTATCTTCAAATGTTCAAAGTTAATTTGCCAAGCCATACAGATGGGCTTCGCCCCTCACTACAGTTGCTCTGAGATTACTGACGTTTTGACGCTGCTCTTGGTACAGAAGCAAGGGTGTGGTGCTCCCCTCTGTTATGCTTAGTGCTTCTCCTCTTTTTTTTTTTGCATATTCTCACTGATTTATCTATTTGAATAATTGAAAAAAAAAGAGAGATATACTCTTCAGAGGGCGGGAGGTTCTGCAGCTAATGTGCAACATCCTGCACACATCAACTCAACCCGATTACAGGGGCCCGGGGACCAGTTTCTGCTTCTTAGAGGCAAGGCAAAATTCACCCAATATAAAACTGGCTTGCCAAATCAAGTTACCATGGCTAATCCACAATCTCATCATTTTTAAAAGAGTCCCTCTCTCTTATGAAAGATGTGGTAAATAAACACACACATGAATATATGATACATAAACTTCCTGGAAAAGACACAGACTCACGGGCAACTTGAGATCCTTGTTCTCTAACACCCCCTTGAAAAACAGAGCCGGGGAGATGGCTCAGTGGGTAGAGTACACACAGCTTCCTTAGAGGACCTGAGCTCAGCTGTAGCAATCATGGTGGGCAGTTCACAACTATATGAGACTCCAGCTCAAGGAATCTACGTGGTCACTTACACTCCTGTGCACACACTCCCAACACACACACACACACACACACACACAGAGTTAAAAATAAATATTTTTCCCCCAACGTCAGAATCACTAACTGGACACGCAGAGAACAACCCAGAATCCACAGGAGCGAGCCTGTTACGACAGCCCCCTCCCTCTACCACATACACCCACCATTAACAGACTCTGGTTTTTTGGTTTTCTTAGGAGATCTTTTAAAGTCTCTAATTCTTTGTAACAATGTATTATTTTAAAACACTGCACTTTTGGTTAAACTCTCAGCTCCTGAAGGAATTATCATTTTACCAAAGTTTGTGGCTCATGTTGATTATTAAACACGTTTACTTAGGGCATTAGAAACAAAAAGAACAAGCATAAATATATACAGAACGCTGTGCCTGGAAACGGGCTTCTTGCCTTAAATGCATAATATTTTAATTTCAGGAGCATTTCCTTTTGTTTCTCTACCGATAGGCATATCATGTGAGAGGTCTTTTCATTTCTAGCAAAAAATACAAATTGAAATCTGCTGATTTTGATCCTAAACAAGGTTAAAGGGATATTATTTGAATTTTTGCTGAGGGGATCCAAATTGTCCGACTACTTCAGTGCATAAAGGAAATAAGAGAGATTAGATCTGTATTCAAATACTATATTATTATTTTCCTACTATTTTCCATGGTCAGTCTGAAATGCATTTTGACAAAGGTAACACACATTTTAATCAGAACTGAGATGTGCAGCATAAGAGAGAAAAGCATCAATATTTTCCCCAAGGTTTCAGATACTGCTCCTAATATCTCTCTCTGTGAAGCTCAGATGGTGAACAGCCTGACTTCATCTTCTTTCTGAATTGCTTTCTTGGGCATTTTAAAATTAATCAGTCAAGCAAATATTTATTGACCAATATACTACAGTAGGCACAGAGAAAGATAAAAGCCTTACAAGACATGATCTCTTATCTCAAAAAATATATAATCCAGTTAAAGACAAGATCTGTAAAAAAAGTTAAATAACTGTTGAAGCTTGTATATGAAAAGTGGATGGTATGTGGCATGTGGTGGTGGTGGAGAAGCTATGCAAATATATTAAAATCTGTTCAATGATATCTTATATTGAAGACATAATTATGTCCAGCCAGCTTAAATCCCTTAAAGTAATAAAATCAAAAGCTCTTATACAAACCAATTCACTATAAATATAACCAAAATTCAAAAAAAACTGCATTGCTATATCCAAAAATATGCTATTTATGTTGCTGCCTTCAAATTTGGAGTTGTCAACTTGGAAAAAAAGAATCTAAAAACTCAGTGTTACGTTTGCATATGATTTATATTCGTGGGGAAAGGTGCCTTCCTATCCTTTTCTCTCTGAAGGACACATATAGTCTGTCTCATAGTCTGAATTGCCCCAAGACACACACACACACACACACACACACACACAGAGAGAGAGAGAGAGAGAGAGAGAGAGAGAGAGAGAGAGAGAGAGGAGCATGCACACATGCACGCACGCACCTGCACACACACAAGCACCAATATCCAGGATGTAACTTCTAGAACCTGCGAATGTTGCTTTATATGGAAAAGAAGTGTGTGCAGATGTGATTAAAGCAAGGATCTTTCACTGTGGAGATTACCCAGGTGGGCCTTAAACGTAATCACAATTATCTCCCTGAGTAGGAGGTAGAGAGATTTAACATACACACAGAGGAAAAGAGGCTATGGAGATAGAGACGAGATTGAAAGATGCTGGCTTTGAACCCTGGGATGATGAGGCCACAAATGAAGACATGCCTGGAACTGCTCAAGACTGGAAGTAGCCAACCAGGGCTCCTCCTCTGCAGTGATTTGATAGAGTGGCTTCAGAAACAAATACAGACATTAATGTGTATTGATCATCCACCACCAGCCAGTTTTTCCGTATAAGACATTGCATTTAATTCTTGCCGTAACTGTTGTTAGGAATTTGGGACTCAGAAAGTGCAGTAACTTGCAAAAAGCTTTTGCCTTTGAAGCCCATTCTTTAAGGCCTTCTTTACACAAGCTCTATTTTCTTAACACCTTTTGCTTGAGCTGGGCTAGGATAACCCAGGCTGATGTGAAGTGCGACTACCTTCAAGTGTGCATGTATGACTGTCTTTCACTGTTGCAGGCCCAAGAGGTTCTCAGAAGACTTATCTGTCACAGACTCTCAGATCTTAATTTTAAAAAACAAAACCAAACCAAAACTCAACACTCCTGCCCTCCTGAGGGTATTAATCTGGCTAAGGGAGTCACTACCATGGTACAGGCTAATATTCCTTGTCTCCTATTTTCCTAGGGACACCATAACTCAGCACTAGAGTGAAAACTTCTTCCTGGTTACTGCTGTCAACAAGCAGATACTAATACAGAGTGCACTGCTAGTTAACATTTTGATAGGAGAAGTTTTCTGGTGGAAAGAGGGGCTGGGGTGGGGAATGGGGGAGTTCATTCTGTCTCTGTTTTCTTCTTTGCTTTGATGGCTGCCCTGGCTTTGAAGTTGGGCAAACACACAGCATGGTAGGAGGGGATGCCAGCTGCCCAGACACCACTGGCAGAAGACTGAAGAGCTGCAGCTTCCCTGCCCCAGTCTGGGAGGTGTGCCCTGTTGCACTGTTTCCCTGGAGTGTTCCACGCTGAGAGCTGCCAAAATAATAAATCCCCAGTGTGAACCCTGGTGGTGCAGCCTTCATCAGGGAGCGGGTTATGGGACACCAGCATGGTCGGCTGAGCTGGTATTTCCCTTTCTGGGTGTCTGCCTGTGACATGTGAAAGCTTAGGATGGAATATATTTTGTCTCTTTCATTCTTCTTGGTACCTCCTCTTTTCTGAATTCTTTCTCAATTTCAGATACTGGCCTCTTTACCTATTACTCTTTATGTTCTATTACAAAATAAATACCTGCATGATATTTTCCTTCTTTTCATGTGTTTGTTTGTTTATTTTTCTTTTCTTTTGTTTTTGTCTTTGAGACAGGGTGTCCTCATGGATCCCTGGCTGTCCTAGAACTTGCTCTTTAGAGCAGGCCGATCTCGAACTCAGGGATCTGTTGCCTCTGTCTGGCATTAAAGGCATGTGCCACCATGCTCACCTTCACCCAAAAGGTGTTTTCAAGCCATACTTTTTCTTTAAGCACCAACAGCACACAAGGCAATGCACTAAGTTTGTGTTGTATAGGCTAAACTCAGATGGAGGGAGCCCCGAGAGCTTCAAGGAAGGGGCCATGCAGGGTATGCCAGGGGAATGGAAGGCAACTTGGCTTTTCCTACAAAAACAGCCTTCCAGAGGAGAGCTTTGCTGAAGCTTAAATGCTGAGATGCCACCAACAGCATCCCAGACACTATTTTTAAAAATCTCAAGAGACTTTGCTGACTAAGTGATTGAAAACAACCAATAGTGGAGATCAGAGAGCAGAGGCAAGACAAAAAGAAGAAAAAAGATTTCGAAACGAAACAGGGCCGGAGAGTCCGGTAAGGCAAAAACGTTAGGAGTCCATAAATGGTTAGAAGGGAAGAGGCCATGTTTAGCAAGCCATGAGAAGAGGAAGAGATTATTAAAAACGTGTACCTTTGCACGAAAGACAAACATCAGCCTTTATTACGCCTACAGAGACACTCCTGGGGCCTTGTTCCGCATTCTATGAGATGTCCTTCTCCTCTCTCTGATGACTAGAGCGAAAGCTCGCTTTTTCAAATTCACTTTCTTCATTTACGGAAATGATCAGTGCTTTCCAGTGCATCTCCTGATGATCACTAATGTTTACTGAGCATTCCATGACAAGGTTCGGATCTAATATTCTCTGTAATGGGAAGACCATGTTCTTGTCCATCTTCCTCAGTCAAGGAAACTGTGGGTTGGAAATAATAAATAATTTACTCAAGATAACCCTTAATAAGTGGTAGATCCTGCTAGAAATCAGTTAGGAACTTGGACTAAAGCCAATATCAGTGTTTTGTGTCAACTATATAGTAAATAATTTTCTCTCTCTCTCTCTCTCTCTCTCTCTCTCTCTCTCTCTCTCTCTCTCTCTCTCTCTCTCTCGCTCTCTCTCTCTCTCTCTGTCCCTCCCTCCCTCCTCAGTATCCTTTTCTTTGAGATGAATCTCTACAATAGTTCTTCAGATCTGCAGATGTTATAACATGTTTCCAATTTTTTTCTACCACTTTTTCTAGAAGCATTGGTTAACCTGCCCAGGATCCATTAACGCTTATTATGTGCTACATAACAGCAAAAGGAAAAAGAAAAGAGAATCCACCAGTCTACAATTCTGTTTCCCGGGCTGCTTCTCTGTGAACTCTTCAGCTTCAAAATAATCATCAGGAAGAAAAGTTCTCATTTCCCCTCACTGGGACAATGCAGAACTCAGTGACTGAATGCATTGCAGTTTGGCACTTTTAGTCACTGGATGAGAATGTGACTTCTACCATGTTAGCTCAAGCTTACTCTGAGGCTTTCAGGCTCAAACATACAGCACAAACACCCAGACAACTTGTCAAAACTGATTACTGTGCACCACCTTGGTGCTTCTGGTTCAGTCCTCTGGGGTGGAGCTCTGGAATTTGCATTTGTAAATCTCAACAGTTCTGCAGTGATGCAAATATTGCTATCCTGGGTAGCATGTTTTCAAAACCATGGGTATCAACAAATGGATTGCTACACCTATTTCAGAATCGAATGTTTACTAAATCTGGGTTGCATGTGTCTGTTAAATGGGAGATATATCTCACATATATACACATGTATATAGTACATATAGGTATGTGGTTGCTCGAAGCATGTTCAGTTACACACACAAATGTGTGTGTGTGTGTGTGTATACACATACATACATATATACACATTTATATACATATACATATATATGTGTGTGTATATATATATGTGTGTGTGTGTGTACATATATATATGGTACTGGTACCATAGTGTATCTAAAACAGTGGTCTCCAAGATCTGACATGCCTTATTTGAAATAATCAACCATCCAAATGCTAGTTTTATTACTTGGAAAAAATTGTTTTAAGCTCTCTAGGACTCATTTCCTTATTTCTAACGTTGGAAAGAAGAGTGACTTCTTTGTGGTAATGTGATGAAAGCTCATGGAGGTGTTAAAGGAAAAACTCTTTGCATGCTGACATCTGGTAAATATCCCCATGGACTTGTTCCTTCCACCTACAGATAAGACAACATAAATCAAGGGAGTTGCTCAGCCCACCCCCAACCTGCTGGAGGCAGAGCTGAGCTTCCAGCTCTGTAGCCTCTCAGTTTCCAGGTGTGGATTTCTCCTCGGATCATTTCAACACACTGCAGATTCTATAGGCAGCTTCAGGGATGGTGGTACCTGCATTAATGAAGTCTCTAGGAATGGAGCTCTCTTATTCCACATTTTAAAAGCAAACAACAAAAACGATAACAACAAACCCTTCACAAATCATTTGAAGGAAAGCTGCATGTATTCAGAGCTTCCCATGACATCTGCCCCCTCCCAAAAGTTCACAACAACAACAACAACAGAACCTCTTTGAACCTCTGAGCTATTTGTCCCTTCCTTCCAAGCTGGATGTGAATAGCGCTCATCTTGAGCAAATCTGCAAAGTCTAAGACTCCTTTACCCCTTGTCATAGCAAAAGTCAGGCATCCTCTTTCCCTCCTTTATTTTGCATAAGCGGGCCTCAGTCATTCTCTCTTACTTGTAGGTCTACTTGAGTGTGAATGGACTCCAATATGCAATCACAACTGCATTGTAAGTCCTTTTTATTGAATTATAGAACTAATACTTTTTCTTCATTAACATAAAACTCGGGCATTATCTGAAAGGCAGAGAAAAATGAGGGAAGTTAAGAGAAGCGTCGGATATCTTCCCTTTTGCCCTGATGTATTAGAAGGATGAATCAGGACTGTCAAATTCTTCCATGCCAGTGATGTATTGGGGAATAGATAGGATAGGATATGAGGAGGGTTGCCCAGAGCATCCACAGACAACCCCGCAAAACTTTTCAAGTCAATATCTAAGTGAAATCAATATGCTTACCTTGCAAACAGAATTTTATGGCAAGCCATCAAACCGCATCTAGCAGATAGCCATCTCTAGACCCTTTATTTATAGAAACCTGGAATTGTCACCTTTCTCCCAAGTCATGTTATTCTTTTATTTAAAAAGAGTATTTACTTACTTACTTACTTACTTACTTACTGTGATGGCTATTCCTGGTTGTCGACTTGGCTACATCTAGAATGAGCTACAATCCAGAAATGGAGGGCATACCTCTGACCCAGATCTTGACATGGAGATCTTGAGGCATAGTGGCTCTGAAAAGCTTAGGTCCAGGCAAGGTAGTACAGGCCTTTAATCACAGGAAACTGAGACAAGCAGATCTCTGAGTTCAAGATCAGCCTGGTGGTACACACCTTTAATCTGGGTCACACCGTCTGCTGGAGGCCTGCCTGAGGACATTGGAAGGAGGACTAACAATTCTTTGCCTGCTTGTACTTACTTGCCAGCACATCTGTTGGAACCTACTTCTTCATGATTCCAGCTTATACAGAAGACCAGGTGAAACAAACGTGAAGCTGAGCAACTACTAGATTCTTGGACTTCCCATTCACAGCTGCCCATTGTTGGGTTAGTTGGACTACAGACTAAGTCATTACAATATATTCCCTTACTATAGAAACATTCCATAAGTTCTGTGACTAAGGCATTTACTTATTGCTTACTTACTTTTGAATGTGAGTGTATGCTGGAGGCCAGAAGAAGAAACTAGTTTCCCTCTTTACACTCTCCTCCTCATCCTTTTGAGACAGGGTCTCTCCCTGAACCTAGGCCCATGTTTTTCAGCTGGGCTGAGAGTCAGCAAGCCTCAGTGTTCCTTCTGTCTCTGCTCAACTTAGAGTTGAAGTTATACACATCTGTGTCCTGGGGATCTGAACTACTAGCCTAGCACTTTTAATAGTGACAATGTCCCTGAAGCCTGTCTCTTCCTTTATTTTTTGACTTGACTAGAGATTATGTTCTTCCTTTCAGTCTAGCACATGAAATTGGACAAGTGGCTTAACCTTCATGAGACTTGGGCTCTACAATTTTTTTTAACTACCAAACCAAAACAAACATTCTATAGATTCTATTTTTAGTGTTCCAAATGTGTGGAGATGCCCACTAAGGTCAGAGGAGTCCTAGGCAGTTATGCACCTGCCAGGGGTGGTACTGAGAACCAAAAGTGTTCCCTGCAAGTGTGCCAAGTATTTTTTAACCACTGAGCTATCTCTGGTCCATCTCTAATTTTGAGTATGCAGAATATCACCTTCATCAGGAGCAGTGATGATAAAAGACCATGCAAATCCAAGACTCCTAGGACCAAGCCTTCACCTCATGGACACTTAAATGTTCACTCATTCTGTTTCCTAGTCTGTTATCCAGTCAGTAAAGCAAAATTTGCTGCATGCCACATGTGCCAAGCTCAACACTGGTCACCAGAGGTGCCATGCTGAGGGAGGTCTTGCTCCATCATTTCTGTTGGTCTAGTGAATGATTGCCTGCCCTACATGGGCATCATAGTTTCTAGTGGAGGGAGACTCTTCTAGACCTCCTGACTAGCAACATCTGGGAAGGAAACTTTTAGTGCATTAAAAACTCCACAGATGCATTTAAAGCATAGCCCATGCTGAGGACCAAGCTAGGGTGCTGTCTCTTCTCTTCTGCCAGTTTTCTCATAAGATTAGTCTCTCTTTCCCCCCTCCTGCTTCCTTCTGCATCATGGAAATAGTGCATTTTAAATTTTAAAGTTCTTACTTGTTATTTAGGCAACTTCTGTGTAGTTTGTGTGGTATTTAGTACTGTTTTGGTTACAACCCTTTTTGTTTTTATTCTCTAGTTTTATACATATATATTATATATACTCATAAATATATACTCATATATTCATATATATATATACATATATATATGAGAGAGATACTAGGGTCTATCTAGTATCTCTACTATCTGGTCTACAGTGACTATCATCTTGGTATATATATTCTCTTTGCTTGTATATGTCTTCCATCCAAGTAGTAACCAAGTATGACTCTGTTTAGCTTTCCAAATGAGTTGAGATCAGGCATAGTGAAGGTGGTATAGCTACAGACCTATTTGCATGTGTTTAGGTCTGGTAGGGATGCATATGACTTAGAAGTTTGCCATTGAGTTGCATCTTCTTTGTTAGTAATGGTTGTGCCTGTAAGCTAAGCTATGTAGCATAGATGAGAAACACTTTCCACAGCAATCATATTCATTCTTGGTCTTTTGTTTGCCATCCTCAGGTTCTTCTTTAACTTTATATCAGTTAAAGCAATCAACTGTGGGAGTTTGGAGCTCAAGTTTTCCATTCTTGCCACAATAGTTACTAGCTGTCAAAAATTTATCTTTGGGTGTCAGAGACCCCATTATTGCTAAGTTCATAACAAGTACTGTAATTATCATGATGATATATCAATCAAGAAACCCTCAATAGTACAACAGAGTCCTTCAAAGATCTATCCAATTTAGCTCTGAATCAATAGCAAATGTTATCCAAAAGTCAAGTTCTGTTCTAAGACACTAGACCCATAACTGATCAATACACAGATAGACAGATAAGTGGGCTATGGGGCTGGTCAGTTATAATTCTAAGCTGCCAGTTTCAAAAGGCAGAAGAAAAGAAAGGAAGAAAAAGGTTAAAATCCCTAGATTGGATGGAATGAGCTGAAGTGTTTTCAAATGGATTTGAGAAACTGGACTGTTCCCAGGCGGAAAGATAAAACGTAGAGCTGCAGCAAGTCTGGCTTCCTGGCTCGCCTAACCTTTTTACTACTGGATAATGAGGAATCAGCTATAATTTAGACACAGTATTCTTTTCTCAGATTATATTGAGGTTGAGGGAGGCAGGGAAGGGAGGTAGTCTCACTTTATAGTCCTGCATCCTCTCTCTCTAGTGGAAGAGTGGAACAGGTCCTCCCCAGAGAGGCACACTGGGGAGCCTTGCCCTCTGCATATTGTTGTGATGAATTCCAAGTCAAGAGGGTGCTTGAACTAGATTTATTACGACTGGGAGAAAAGAAATTGTAATCTTTATGAGCCAACGACATGGAGCCTTATAATAAGAGAATGAAGGATCATGTCAAATTTAAAGCAAATTCGATTACGGGGGTCAAATCCTTCAGTAAAGATAGGATGCCTCTAGAGTGTTACTTAGCTGTTTGACATCCTTTGTCCCACCTCAGGTTTTGCATTAACATTTAAATGTTTTTCTTAATGCATCTAGTACTCTTGTAGAGTAAAAGTATATTAAAAGCCAAATGATGTGTAGCTGGAAAAAAAGAGAACCTACTGAAAGAATTCAAATATCTAAGCCCAGATTTAACCTTCACTGACTCTGTGAGGGAGCTCATCTGATCACTTGCTTCTCTAGTAAGAACACATACAAACTTGACAGGAGTGGACATCTCATTTTGAAAGTTCTCTGTGCACACGTGTGTGTTGCACATTTGCACATGTATGCATACACATGTGTGCTTGTGCACAGGAGGCTGGAAGACCACACTGATATTCTTCAATCTCTCTCTCTCTCTCTCTCTTTTTTTTTTGAGACAAGGTCTCTCAATGAACCTGGAACTCACTGATTAGGTTGGGTAGCAAGCCCCACCTTCTGCTTCTGGCTGGCCCTTTCTTCCCACACAGTATTGGAATTAGAGCTGTCCATAGCCACACCCATTTCTTTTTTTTTTTTTTTAACTTGAGTGCTAGGAATCTGAACTGAGGTCATGAGAAATATTTTACCTACCTGAGTCATCTTCCTAGATCCTCTAAGGCATTTTTGGTGGTGTGTGTGGGGGAGAGGGATGTTGTTTATTTTTTGTTGTTGTTGGTTTGGTTTGGTTTGTTTGGAGAAGCTTTTGGCTCCATCAATTGCTCAATCTAGTATTAGTCAATATTTGAACAAGACCAGTAAACTAGCCTTATATATTGTCCAACTTTTGCCTTACAATTTAAGACCTTGTCACTCACTGCGTTCGCCCTTGTCTTTCAAAATCGCCGGCCATCAACATTGCTCTTTCCTGGAATACTGACTATTGCTAAGGTGTACTCAGAACCAGACTTCTTCCTCATATTAATTTTCTAAGGGTATATGTGGGCTGAAATCTGCAGGTAATATGTACATCGAACATACTTTGTGCTATATTGAGCTTCTCTTCCAAATAAGAGTTGATAGTCCACCCCTCTTTCGGCCACAAGCCTCTCTCTGCATAGCTGCTGCCCAGCATTGTCCACCAGCCCTAAGCTCCTTGGAGGACCTATCTGCTGCTTTTGTACTGTCCATTTCTGATGTCTCAAGAAATTAGCCAAATAATATGCAAAAAGCCTCTGCTTCTAAAGCAGCTTTGGATTAAGACCAGTTAGAAGTTAAAATAAGGAATTTGGATGCAGCCATGACTGTGAAATGACTAGGATTGGAAGTTCAAAGATTAAATAAACAGATAGCATTTCCATTCTTCTGCAGCTTCAGTGTTAGAACAATGGGTGGCTAGAACTTCAAAGCTCTCTCTGTTATCCCCGTCAAGTCTGTGAACATAAACACTATTTGCCTTCCATACAGTGGTCTCCGAATATCTTGTTAACACATCACAATAATTACCCACATTGCAGAGGCAGAAAATAGAGTTAGCATTAGGAACTGGGCCAGGTTATTCTCGTCAGTGGTGGCCAGGATCACAGTCAAGGCTGTCTACCCCAACCAAGCTGTTTACTTTCAACCACTTTGTCCCAGAGGGACCTTCCCTGCCCCTTTCACCAGCATCCCCCTTGAAACACAAATGGGCGATGAAGACCTGGAATAGTAATTTCTCTGCTCCCAGGAAAGGTCTCTCTGGAGATCCTCTGTGCCAAGTGAAGGTTTAGATGATCCAAATATTTAAGTGCATATTGATTGCAGTCAGATACTATACCATGACCTGCATCACAAGCCCTGGACTGTATTTCTCTGGAATACTGGCTTTTTATGTATTAACCTCCTACCATCTCCCCACGGAACAGAGCATAGGCCAAAATCAAAGGCCTGAACAGGGGTCAAAGTTTTACCTATTAAACTGTGCTGAAGCTTGACCCTGAGAGCTGAGTGTCGCATTCAGTTAATATTGCTACAGATTGTTTAAAGAATCTAAGTAATTGGGTGACTATACGCATAATTCTTTTTTTAAAAAAAAATAAAGACTAAGATTAAAAAAACTTAAAAAGGCATCAAAGTGCAAATCTGTCTCTTCACTGAAACTGTGAGGTTGTGCTCTTGTGGGAAGGGGAGGATTTTTAAGGAATGCCAACTCTACAGGCACTAGGAATAAAAGAGCTTTCAGGCAGTCAGTAGCAAAAAAAGGGCAGGGGGGCGTCATCACAGTCATAATCATTTGAGTTGTAGGGGATGTTTTAAAAAAAAAATCATCTGGCCGGGCAGTGGTGGCGCACGCCTTTAATCCCAGCACTTGGGAGGCAGAGGCAGGCGGATTTCTGAGTTCGAGACCAGCCTGGTCTACACAGTGAGTTCCAGGACAGCCAGGGCTATTCAGAGAAACCCTGTCTCAAAAAAACAAAAAAACAAAACAAAAAAAAAAAAAACAAAAGCAAAAACAAAACAAAAACAAAAACAAAAAAAAATCATCTAAAAATGTTTGACATGCAAAAATGGGGATCTGAGTTCAACCTAAAGAATTCAGTGCTGGGGAGAGAGGCAGGTGGATCCCTAGGGCCTAGCAGAGGCGCTGAATCCCTGGAAAAAGTGAGAGACCCCATGTCAATGAACAAGCTGGAGTGATTGAGGAAGATAGCAGAGATTGTACACTGACCTCCACACAGCCATGCACACAAGTGCATGTGCATCTGCACACATACACACACATAAACACACACACACACACACACACACACACACACACACACACACGCACATGCAAAATAAATAAACACATTCTCTTGAAAGAACCGGCTGATTCAGTGGCCTGCATTCAGACAATGAAAAACAGCATAGTTTTTGATCAGCTGGAGAAACATATCCGGGTGAGGGCACTGATGAAGTGATTTACCCAAGGTCACACAGCTAATGTCAGAGCGCCCTGCTTCTGAGAGCTGGCAGAGTCGAGCTCTGCTCAGCCACAGACAGGCAATGTCTGTTCCTTCATCAGAAACAAACTACCTTCGGGCCAGATGGCTAGAGTTATAAAATTAATATTAATTTTTTTTCCTCCAAAAAGCTCTTTCAGAATGGAAAACGGAGCAGTGCGGTGGAAAGCTCTGTCCAAGAGACAGGAAGTACGCATAGGATGGGATGCTGTCAAGGACAACCTGGCAAGGGGCCCTCAGGAAGGTTCATGGACTTCAAACCAAATTATTACTGTGATTTCAATCAGCAGATGGGAGTCTGCAAACAATAACATTTACAAGGTAATCTCTATTCTAAGTAATTGCCATTTCCCAGGAGCCAGTTGATGGGAGAAGGCGCAGCCACTGCTCAGAGGAGATTCCTGCCTCTGAGCGCCTTCCCTGCCTTCAATTAGCTTTGGCTTAACGAATGCATACATGCTCGAGTTTACTCTGTTCCTCAACATGTTTGTGTTCATGAAAACTCACAGGGCTCCTCCAAAGGTCCCAGCACAGGTCATCTGTAGGATTGTAATTATCATACGTATAAATTTCACACTGGCTCTACCAATAGGAAAGAACAAAACAGTGCCGGCCAGTGGTGTCCCTGTATCAAAGAACAAAGTTGAAACTCCCATACAATTATGTTTGATCACAGTAGAAGGTGAAATCATTAGATATTAGCGAGGTGCAGTGGAATAAAAATGATGTGTTAGCGGGGGTTCATTACACTGTATTTTCAGAGCCAAGAAGATCAATGCGTTCATGCATCATGAATTAGGCTCCGGCTTTAGCCTTCCCTGCTCTCCGGAAACCCAACATGATCTATCACCGGCCATACATCACCGTTTCAGGATTGCACATTAACAAGAAAGCTGCAGTTTCCGCCTGTCAAGCTGACCAGCTGCCTCATTCTCTGCAGAAGGGGAAAGGAAGCACAATTCTAAGCCAGAATTTTACTTTTAAAACAAAAAGGGGCATAAGAGGTCAGCAGCAGCTGGACAGCCTGATCCCTGTCGTCTCCACATTCTGATGGATGGCCCTAGGTTTCTTGACCTCTCGCCATCCTGGCTCTGGGCCTGTAGGAACTGGCTGTGATGGCTTTAGATGTTACCTAAGGACATTGCTTATGTGACACACCTAGGGTCTCCTAGGGCACACCTCTTACCTCCTCACAGGGCTGTGAGGCGTATCTCCCAACGTCACTGTATATTCAAAGTCTCAAGAAGAGCCCTATGGAAACAACCCCTCCTTCTGTGCCCTGTATCCTCAACTTCCCTCCTACATCCTCTATCTCTTCTGCTAATAGAGGATCCTTTACCACCCAACAGTTTGCCACTAGCACTTCCCCTTCACTTACTCACAGCCCATTTCCCTCCTCCCTGCCTGACCCCACACCTGCCAGTGTGGCTCCTCTTGCCTGCTGGTGTGCAGATACAGCAGACAGTTCCGATCGCTGCTTCTAATCGGCATTTAGCAAGTCTGTCCATATTTAGTTCTTTTAATCTTTCCTCATCATTCAATTCCTTCGGCCTCTTCATCATTTTTTTTTTTGGTGTGTTTCTCTTTCCTGAGTTTTATCCAATTTGTCTCTATCATCTTTCTGGCAGTGACGCGCCCACCAGCCCTGGACTTGTGCATTGCAGGAAAGGCGGCAGGATGATCTGGAACTACCCTACTCTTCTCCTAGAACACTCAGGTCTGTTCTTCGCTAATGGAAGAAGCAGAAGTTTGGGGGTGAGTGTTGTCTGGGAAAGTCCTCTCCCTTTGCCTGTCTGGCTCATTGCTGAACCCCAAGCAAAGACAATAGGATCAGTGATATCAGAAGAAGGGACTTATAGCAAGCCCAGAGAAGAACTTCCCATCAGGGAACAGAAGGGATCTTAATTTCATCTACCTGGTCTGATGGCTGTCTCTAGAGGTCTCGCTGCCATCCTCCCATCCCATTTATATCCATCAAGGCTTGTAGAAGAACCTAAAGATTGATGACTGAACTGTGATCACTGCTAAGAAGTTAGCCTGCCCTAGTTACATGTGACATGGGATGAAAACGAGCACTTTCAAAAGAGTTTCTAGTGGCTTCTATAAATTCCAGTAAAAGTTGGACTGAGACCTTGAATGGCTTCAGGTTGGAGCACTGCAACTTTATATGGAAGCTCAAATCAGCAGCAAGAATTGTAAATTGTAGATACTGATTTACTAAAGAAGGGAGGAATGGACCAGTAACAAGATCCCAGATCCCGGTGGTTTATCACCAGAGACATTATTAGAAGGTGATGTCCTGGGAAGAGGGTTGGGTCAGAGCTTGTTGGAGAATTAGTTTTGTTTTATTTCTGTTCATTATTATATGTGCAACAACAACAACAATAATAATACTATGCATGAAGTCACACGCCAGAGACTCTGGAGGTCAGAGGTCAACTTTGCCATATTCTCTACTTGCACCTCTATGTGGGTTCTTGGGGCTGAACCCAGATTGCAAGCCTTGTACCTAGTCTAGCCTTCCTATTTATTAGGAGTTAGGAATCCATTCTTCTATTTCACTGAGGTCTCTTCCCAAATGTCATTCCTTTAGAAAAAGCTTCCTTGAAAATATCATCTAAAATAGTGTGCTTCTTGGCTCTCTGGTCACTTCTTTGCAAACACTAGGCTCTATTGGACACTCCAAGGGCCAATTCCCACCAGCATGTCCCCTGCCCTAGAGCAGTGACTACCCCAAAGCAGCCACAGCAGACCTGGATCCTGGTTCCATGTTTGATTGCAGACCTGCTGCCTACAGCTTTGTGAAGCACCAGACTTCCATTCTTCCTCCTGGGCTTAAGGCAAGCAGGCTTGAACCAGCCCGGTTCCCCTGGGGTCACTATACAAAACCCTACTAGTCCAAGGAAGGAACAATGAGGTGCTGCTCCCCCCCATATCTGTTCTGCTCTTTAACTGCTCAAAGTGAGAAAAGAACATGTGGTGTGGACTGTGGAAAGATGGAAGTGGAGGTCTGCCTTCCATAATTGCGGTTAGCCGAACCTGTTTATCCTGTTTAAAAAGCCCTGTTCCCAGGAGATCCCTGTTCCCCACAGAAGCAAGGCTACCTGGCCTTGCAACTGCTACTTTGGTTTTATGAATGGTTTCAAGCTCATTAAGACTTGGAGAAAGAAACTCTGTAAAGGGTCTCTCCTGCTCTCAGACACGAAATACTGTGGGATGCAACTGACCCCAACTGCACTTAGCAGTTATAGGTTCACAAGCTCTGAAAACTTCTACCAGGGGTCCCGACACTATGTTTGCCCTAAGAAAAGTTAACTTTACTGCTGCTCTGACCTTAGCTGTTGTTCTCCTCTACTTTCTTTTTCATTACTCAACATCTACCAGATAGTTCTGTAGGCAGCCTTAGTTCAACCCCATTCTCCCCTTTTCTTGCTTGTAGCTCTTTTAGTTCCCAAGAGTAATTATAGAAGATGCTGGGAACATAGCATCCTGATCTAGCCAAGGACTGACTAAAGGAGCCTGGATTTTGTTCCAGCTTCCTGTAGCTTCCCAGAAGAAAATGGCCCTCAGTGCTTTAGTCCAGCATATCCTAGTAGTCCCTAGTAGTTCAGTAGTCCCTAGGACTATAAAACCCAGGGTGGGTATTTCCCATGGGACCCCTGTTATGGTATCACTGGGGTGTCAGCCGATGGTTTTCCATCTCAAGCCTTGGAGGACTGGCTAATAGTGAACCCTGGGTTTTGATTATTCCTCACCACAAATATAGCAGCTTCATACAACTTGTTACATACGGGGGTGTTCTGACTCATTGCACAAGGTGATAGATAACCAGGGCAGGGTGAACCAGCATCACCTTGAATGATCAAAACTCAGTGAAGTTCACAAGTTGGACTTGTTACTGATATGTTCTGTGCATTTTAGACTCTTCAGGTGGTCATGGTAGATGCCATGCTCCTGTTGGAGTAGATGCCTGTTGAGTAGATTCCTTTATATTTGCAATTCACATACCACAGACTTTACACATTTAAAGTATGCAATTCAGTGGTTTGGGGTATTAATATACAAATGCTAATTTTTTTAAAGTTGTGTTAACATGTATATAACAAAACCTTATCAATTTAACCATATATGAGATACATACATATATATATACATGTATACATAACAATGTACATATATGTGTGTGTGTGTGTTATTTATATTCACAATGTTTGACAACCAGCACCAGCACTGCTATCCATTTTCTTTATATTTTTTAAAGATTGATTTATTTAATATATATAAGTACACTGTGCTGTCTTCAGACACCCCAGAAGAAGGCATCAGATCTCATTATGGATGGTTGTAAGCCATCATGTGGTTGCTGGGATTTGAACTCACAACCTTTGGAAGAGCAGTTGGTGCTCTTAACCGCTGAGCCATCTCTCCAGCCTAATGTGTGTGTGTGTGTGTGTGTGTGTGTGTGTGTGTGTGTGTGTGTGTGTGTGTCATTTATATTCACAATGTTTGACAACCAGCACCAGCACCGCTATCCACTTCAATACACTTCATCCCCATCTGAAGCTTTACTATTGGATATTGTGCTGGTTCATTTTTATTGTCAACTTCACACAACAGAATCATTTGGCAAAGGAACACCTCAATGGAAGAACTATCTCAATCATGGTCATACTGTGGCCAAAATTGCTCAAGACTGTCTTGATTGATGCTTGATGTGGGAGGGCCCAGCTCACTGTGGACTGTACCATTCCTAGGCAGGTGACCCTGAGCTATGTACGAAAGCTAGACGAACATGAGCCAGTGAACACAGCAGTAAGCAGCTTTCTCCCTTGATTCCTGCCTTGGTTCCTGCTTGAGTCTCTGCCCTGACTTCCCCACAAGGATAGACTATAATATCATTCATGATCCTCTTCAAGTTGCTTTTGGTACTGGTGTTTATTACACCAACAGAAAGCAAGCCAGAACAGATCATCTTATTCTTTGGAATCACGAAAGAACTTCAAAGAATCTTCCCACACTTAGATCCTATCTCATACTTAAGTCAAAATCTTTAGGCGTAAAGTGTAGAAAGTCAGTGTTCTACAAAGACCTTCCCCAGTGATTCTTGCATGTTTCCAATCTAGACTTCGCTGTGTGTTTTTTTTTTGGTCATGACTTCCTACTCTAGGAAGGGACATGCTTGTGTTTGAGACATAGCAGTAACTGTGCTTGGCGTATCTTGAGGTTATTTTTTCAGAGGAGCAAGGATTACAAAGTGGTACCCACACACACTTGGACCACTCGATGTGGAAGTGAACCCGTTTGCAAGAATGGCAAAAGGATGGGTTTGGAGCTGTGGCACAGATATGAAATTTATAATGTTGGAGATATAGAAGGACGTGGATGAGAAAGTTGTAAAACTGATCTGCTAGGAGGGAAAGATAAATTAAAAACAGTTAAAGTAAGTTTGGAGAAGTGGAACCAGAAGTTCAGCTAGATGGGCAGAGGGCAAGCAGTCTCTAGAAGGCGTCAAGGTCCCAGACAGGGCAATAGAATTTTGTTTAGAATCATTGCCCTGGGGTTATTTAGAAAAAGATCTATCACTATAAAGCCAAGGCTCCCAGGACAATTGCATGTTGGTCAAGCTAATAGAATCGGAGCTTAGGGTGGAGCTCAACACCAAGATGTCTGTGAACAGAATCAGTCCATGAACCCAGACTTAGCAATAAAGCTGAAAGAGCATTCAAGCAGGGCTGAAGCCATGTAGCTCTGGCTCAGCACTGAGAGAGCACACCTGAGTGATGGCATGAAATGATGCTCCGTGCCAAGATGAGCAGATGACTGAGGGGAAAGATGGAGGCCCCTTAAACAGGTTTGCCGTGCCTACTCCGCACCAATTCCGACCTTGCAGATACCTATCAAGTAGAAGTTTCTCAATAAGCAGGGAGGAAAGATGTGTCAGGCTTGAAACTGCCTGTGGGTAAGGATCCTTAATAGATTTAGTGTCTTTTTAAAGATAATTTAATCGATATACAGATATATAATTCATCCATTTTAGTGTACAACTCAATGGCTTTGGAATAACATATCATTATTAATTCTTAAAATTGGAGTACAATGTACGTAGGAGAAATTGTAACCTTTTAATCATTTCTGCATACGTGTTTGGCATTATTTTCACAGCATTGCAGGGCCATCTTCACTATCCATCCATCTATCCATCCAGTTCCCACAAGTGTCCATCACCCCACATGCAGTGACAATTAAAGCAACACTTCTCCCTCCTCCCTCCTCCCAACTCCCTGCAATATATAATCTACTTCCTATCTCTATGAGCTTACCCAGTGCAGATATTTGATGGACATAAAATCGTGTAATACTGGTTCTTTTGTGTCTGGCTCATTTCACCTTAGGAGACTCGGTTTTGAGAAACTGGAAGGATATGGAAGAAGCAGAAGAAAAATTGTTAGATCCATTATTTTTTTTCACAGTGATGTTAGTAACGGTCCACTCTGAAGGAAGACTTACGGTTTTGTTTGACTTTGTTTCGTTTCGCTTTGTTTTGCTGATGTGTTGAGAACTGGTAACAACCCCAACTCACCTCCCCCATCTCTGCCCCCAGTCACCTTGGACACAATTGGATTTCTTTTCTGAGTGGCTTTTTAAGTTGGCCATACAGCGAGTATTAAGAGACTGTGGAAGCCTCCCAATTAATACACATCTCCATAATAATTAGCTGAAGGTTGCTTTGAAGTGCTGGGTTAGTGTGGAAATCCTTCTGCTGTAGAAGGAAGGGCCAGAGCTTCCTCTGTGTCCTCAAGCTTGGAGGAGGGTCATTCTCCACCTATGAAGAACTGCTGCTTCTGCAAGGTTCTATCACGAGGACCCCTCAACCTCCCTGGCCTCCTTCTTGCTGTTTCCTTCTGCTCCCATAAGATCTCTGCTCTCTCTCTCTCTCTCTTTTAGGACAGCAGCCAATTTTTCTCAGTGTTTCTGGGGCCTTGCTGAGTTGCTGGTATTCACGTGCTGGACCCTGTGATGCCAAAATGTACTCTCTTGTAAGTTGTGGCTGAGGTCATAAGGAGGAGGAGGTACCATCCTCTTTAGGCAGAAAGATGCTAATAAGGGGACAAGTAGATGGGAGACATATTCAATTCGACGTGGACTAGCAGTCTAGCTTCATTCTTATGTGTGTGGGGGGGTGTTGTGGGTATGATGGGTGTGTGTGCACGCATGTGCAGCCAGAGAATAAACTCGAGCACCATTCACCCTGTTTTGTTCCTTTGTTTGTTTTGAGACAGGGTCTCTCACTGGCCTTGAACTCGTAATGTGGGCATAGTTGGCTAGGCAGAGCCTACAGAGTCCCAGGCTTTTACCTGGCTCTGCCTTCCTAGAAATGGGATCGCAAAAGCATACCACTATGTCCAGCTTCCATGTTCATTCTTTCTAGTCTCTAGAGAAGAAGAAGAGTGACTTACGCTGGCTGGGTTTTGTGCCAACCCAACAGAAGCTAGAGTCATCCCAGAGAAAGGAACCTCGACAAGTCTATACAGCATTTTTAAAAAAGGTGATTGATGTGGGTGGCTCACCTCTTTGTGGGTGGCATCAGGCCCAGGTGGGGGGCGCTGGGTTCTATACTACAAAAGAAGACTGAGAAGGACTATAAGGAGCAAGCCAGTCAGCACTCTTTCATGGTTATTGCACCAGCTCCTGCCTTCCGTTTCTGTCTGAGTTCCTGTCCTGAATTCCTTAAGTCATGAACCCTGATAGGAAAAGTACAATGAATAAACTTGCCTCCCCAACTTACTTTTAGTCACGATGCTTCATCACAGCAAATACTTGTGGAAGCAGAGAACTTGAGTGGGTAGGGCAGCAAGAGAGTCTAAGATTGGATTGGTTGCAATGAAGGTTGGTTGTCGACTTTGCCTGAATTTAGAGTCACCTAAATCACATCTGTTGACTGGGCATATAAGGGGAACACCACGGTTGTGGTTTGTGGGTGCAGACGCTCTGATAATGCCAAGAAACTCTCTAAGAAATATTGTAAAATTCACACATACCCCCAGAATAAAACCTTATTAGAGCTGCAGATTTTTTTTTCTCTTTTTCTCCAGAGTGCCACGTGTTTCATGTCCCCACTGTGGGAGAAAGGAAACATGACAGCAGTTTTGAACCAGGCTCTGTTTGTTCAGGTGTCTGTGTTGACTGACATCTGATAGAGTGCAGATACACCCCGAACCCTGTATCATATCCCGTGTGGTTCAGATTCTGCTTCCCATCTCACTCGGGGAGCCAGGGATGTTTCTGTCTGAGCTCACATTTCATCTTCTTAATTCTGTATCTTTCACCACACCCCCTGCTGTTTTGAACAGCACACCTACTTTTGAATGGTTGCTTCCATTTAAACTAATTGTAAGAAATTCTCAGTCTCTCTGGCAGCAATTTCTTAAAGTTTCCTTGCTAAGTACAGATTCTCCATTAACTGTATTTCTGTAGCTCCAGATACTGCTGTTTATAATAGCTACTGTGCAGGCCCAGGCAATATTGAACCATTTGTGTATTCACTCTATGAATTTTCTGTGCAATTACATATAACCCCAAGAACATTATCTTTTTATAGACCATAGCTTGTCTCTGTCTTGTTGTTTTGTGTTTTCTCAGAGCTCTGAGCCCTGAGAAGAATTTCATAGTTTCCCCCAATTTGGCAGGTGACAAGAGAATCTCTCATTGGAGACGTAATCAGAAAAGTTTGCCACCTAAAGACGTCATAGACCATGTCCACATTAGTCCCTTACTCCCTTTCATAATTACATGCTCATTACTACATCAGTGCATGATCATGTATGTTGCAGGAAGAAACCAGATAAAAAATGATGGAATTTTATGCATGTGTGTGTCATGATTGTGTCTATGTGCATAACTGTGAGTGGAGGCCAGGAGTTAAGTCTAGTTTTCCTCCTTAGCTGCTTTCTATCTAATATTTTGAAAATGAGTCTTTCACTGAACCTAGAGCTTGTGGATTCAGCTAGGTTGCCAGGTGGTCCACCTCCCCAGCACAGAGATTATAAGCAGACTCTGCCACACCCAGCTTTTATGTGCATGTTGGGGATCAACATCAGGTCTGACTGAGCCATCCTCCTGTCCAAGATTATATTTTTAATCCCATGAATAGAGCTTGAGGATGAACCATCTAAACAGTTGACAAGGGCTTGAAACTGGTTTACGTGGGAGGATCTGTGTCCTCTCTCCCAAGAGCAGGACTTTGTCTATGGAGAAAGATTGACATTTTCTGCATTTCTGCATAGCCTGTTTCTCCTCTGACCTGAGGCTCAGTTTGGGTGAGATAGAACTTCGGGTCTGGGCTTTATGGAATAAACTTGTTGAAGGCAGAGCTAAGCATGTCATATATTATTTAGGACAAATAAAGCTGTTTGCTGTAACAGAGAGATGCCCCCCACTCCACTCCTCACAGGTCCCCTGAGTTCCAAACAGAACTTGTTACTCACATTAACCTTAGTGATGCTTTTCTAGGCCTCTGACTTTCTATGTGTCTATTCAGAGACTAAAACTCTTCATACCCTATGGTCTGTCTTCCTCTAGTCTATAGACTCCTTTTCATTCAATGGGAAGAAGGGAGAAAAATAATATGTGGACTTAGTCTAGGAGAGAAGCTTTTGTGGGCCGGGTCTATAAGGGGAGAAGCTCTCTGTCCTTGGCCTGTGCTCAGTTTGGGGCTCAGTCACACAGCATTCTCAAGGGAAGTGGGGAAAGCCACACCTGTGTGCCCAGGAGGAAAAGGAAGTGTGCTTTCTGAGCATGCGTCAGGCTCTGCCACAAGCTGGGCACAAGCAGAGCCAGAGTCTTTTCACTTTTACTGCCCAGAGCCACCCTATGATGCTCTCCCCTCCCCACCATGCCTCCGAGGTTAGGGGACAATGGCAAGGGACTCATCCTTTCTGCCATTTAGATCCTACTGTGGTCCTCCTGAAAGGGATGGCATCTGTGTGTTGAGTGCCAGGCACTGTGCCAGGGACACAGACGGTGGGCACAGTGTCCCTGCCATGGAAAGATTGAGGGACACATGTGTAAAAACAGGAAGACAGCTTCTCCTGATGCATTATCAGGGAATCTTTCTAAGAATGGTCGAGGGAGATCCTTCTGACAACATTGCTCTTCCTAAGGCCCTGGTATCGGGCTTCCCTACCTTTTCCTATTTCTGCCTCCCATTGGCAAATGCCTCAAGGTCTTAAGATGACTTTTAGTGTTCTTCATGATCTGACCCGCTTACCCCTCATTCCTCACTTGCTTGCCTTTTGGGGGTCTATATGCGTCACAAGCACTGGATCTGCCTGGCGTGTTATTATGTCTTTAGCATCTGGTCCCATCCTGGGGCCACAGTGAGGGCTCAGCAAATGGGTAAGGCACAGCTAGCATCTTGCTACCTGCACAGCAGCTTCTGTTACTCTTTCCTGCAGCTCATCTGTACCCATTTGCCCTTACACCATGAGCAGAGTCAGTGAATTTCCATCACTAACTCTGACTTCTAATTTTTGCTGTTGTAACTTTTTATTTCTCCGGTTTTTCTTAGAACACTTCACTAACAGTAGTGACTCTCCCATGTGCAGGAGTCATGACAAATCGTCCCCAAATCCATCACTCAGAATTAGGTGCCCTGACTTGTGTTGACTGGCTATGGGGTTCGTGAAATGTTAGTTCCTAGGGCCAGGCATGACCATATGTGTCTGCAACTCCAGAGTTGTGAAGAACTGAGACAGGAGGATTACTGTGGCTTGCTGGCTTCCAGCCTATCTCCAGGCTCAGGGAGATACTCTGTCTCAAGGAACTAAGGTGGAGAGTGATAAAGAAGACCCCTGGCATCCTCCTTTGGCTTCCTAAGAAATGTGTATGGCTGTGTACACCTCCATACATGTGTGCTTGAAAACACACACACACACAAACAAACACACACACACAATCAGTTCTGCCCATTGGTCACCAGCTTCTCTCCTCACTGGATCCAGGTTCTCACAAATATCCCTAGACAGTTAGAACTGAAACTCAAGACCCCAAAGGCAGTGTGAGAACATGGGGACACTGGACCCTGACCTGATGGGTGCCCTGATGTCCATGCTTAAAGGATAGCTAGATAGGTGAGGACAGGGATATGCTTCTAAAACCTGTTAGGCTGCTTGGCAATCAGCTGCCTCCCGGGAAACACAAATCCTTTCTGAATTTAACTTGTCATTAGCATCTGTTTGTGTGCATGGTGTGTGTGTGTGGGGGGGGAGGGTGTGTATCCCCTGTGCCTGTGTGGAGGACAGAGGACAATGTTGTGGAATCAGTTCAGTTCTCTCTTTCTACCCTTTTGTGGGTCCCGTAGATGGAACTGGGACTGTCGGGCTTGCTCAACAGTGCATTTATATGCTGAGTCACCTTGCTGTCCCTTTCTCATGAATCTTGAGGGGGCAGTTGGCATCATGGAAACTGTAAAACCATGGGCCACTTGGCTGACTTCTTCAGGAATTCATTCATTCAATGAACACTTCGGGGATCCTCACACTGGTGGTTTGAGTGAGAAATGCCCCGGTGGGCTCACAGATTTGAACTTGTGGTTCCTAGCTAGGAAGGTTCTGGAACATGATGGTGAAGCCTTGCTGAGGGAAGCGCATCACTGAGTCTGAGCTTTGTGAGTTTATAACCTTGCCTTCCTTGACTTTCAGTGTGTGGATGCTGATGTGACCTCTCAGCTCCCTGGTCACCTGCTTGCATGCCTTCCCCGTCATTATGGGCTCTCCCATCTGGAGTATGAGCCCAAATCCATCCTTCTGCATATAAGTTGCCTTTGGTTGTAGTATTTGATTACAGCAGCAGAGAAGTAACTGACACACTCTCTGTTCCTTACCCAAGGGCACAGAGGGGAACGAGCCCTGAATAAGGAAAAGGACAGCTGGAAAATCACAGGAAAACCCTCAAGACCATGTAGAAAATGAGTACATAAAATGAGAGGGGGTTTCTGAGTCCTCACGGTGAGGCTCCAATTCTGGCTGCAAATGGAAGACAGTAAGCCTTTCTTCCACCGAGAAGTCCCCTCACTCTCTCAGGTATGCTCTGCAAATCACCACCACACGCTTCCCCCCCCCCTTCATTCCTAGCAAGAAGCAGCTGTTCTCCAAGGCCCATGTCAGTTCATCCTTCATCCTTCCTGGACCTCTGAGCAAGAAGTCAGGCTATGAAAAACAGCTGGAGCGGAACCGGGTCTCATTTGGGTTCCATCTGTCAGGCGCTTACCTGGTTCCCAGGTTTTGCCCCCTTGCCTCCCTGAGCCCAATCTCCTTGGCTGCCAGATCTGCAGGCTCAGCTTGGCCCCAGGCTCCAGGATCAATTTCAACTCCAGGCAGAGAGGATTTAAGCTACTGCAGTCCAGCGGTGTTGATTCAGTCTTGTCACCCGACTGCCTGCTTGTTGTCCCTAATCTCGTGACTCATTCTGACAAGTGGATAGTCTGACACACACCTCTGTCCCTAAGTCCTTGCCTTAGTTATTTCCCTGGTACTCAGGACTTCAGAATCTGAGGACATTCCTTAGATGACTGGTCTGGCCTGGCCTCTATCTAGTCTCCTTACTACATCTTTCCCTTTCTTGCTACCTGCAAACAGACATCCCTGGCAGTATTTGCCTTATTTCTCACATACACCTCTGTCTCCGGCCCCTTTACAGATGACCTCCACTGTTTTCTACTGAAGTCCTGAAGTTAACTTCCTGCCCCCTGCCCCCTGCCCCCTGCCCCCTGCTTGTGGTCTCACACTCTGTCAATGACTATGCTCCTCTTCCTGTCCAGATCATCCTCTCCCATCTGACTAGAAGACTCTAATCCCAGAACTCCCGTTGTCTTTTCTGTTCAAATGTTGTTAATCAGTTTACACGCACCTTCGTTCCAAGACAGGACTCTGCCTTCCCTTGGGACACGATGTCTTTCTTCCTTTTTTCAAGTTCCTCACCCCACCCCCACCCCAAGGTCTCAGTTATAATCAAGAAGACTCAGATAATATAGGGTATAAAAGGGGAATGATGGAGTCCCCTTAGCTACAGTTGATGGGGAAAGAAAAACCTAAGCAACAACAAGCCTGTCAACAGAAGGCCAGGGCAGCTGTACGTAAGACAGGGTAGCCTTGCCAAGTACGAATCCCAAATCCCTGTGGTCTGAGGGACAGATGTCACATAAAGTGATATGCTGGTTTATATTGGATACTTAGTTCTGCCATGAGAAGGTTATCTTGTTTGTGTTGGATGCAAAGGTGTCTAAAGGGAGCCCTCTGCCCTAAAGGGAAAGGGGCACTATGCCCGGGGAAGGGAACACCTCTCCTTATCCTTAAGGGATGATGCTGAAATCTAGCATTTGCAAGCCTTGTCCTATCAGTTCATTGATTTATTCTTTGAATTTCTCTTCTCTCAAGGAGCTTATTATAGTTTGAAGGGATGTCAATGACAGACACAGTTGTTGGGTAAGTACAGTTGGGTACACGAGCAAGCTTGAGGACACTACAAAAAGGTGCCAGCTTCCCCTGGTGAATCTGAGCGTGCTTTCTGGAGCTGTCCTTCAGATGCAACAAGGCAAAGGGACTCTGGGAAGGGAAGAGAGGGAGTGCATGGGGAATGCTTCTGGCTCAGGGGAGCATTATAGAAAGAGGCCCTGAGGTAGGCAAGTGCTTTTCTAAGTCTTTCATCTGGGCTCAGCATGGCTCATGATAGCTACCCAGGAACCAATTGTTGGCCATCTTTATCCAGAAGACCTCCCCTTTCTGCATCCTGTCATAAAAGCCTTATGGATACATTGTCTTGACTTTAGTTGCTAGAGGCTATAGGGATTGTGCTTAAGGAATTCTATATCTTCGAGCCTAAGTGGTTAGACAGTGAGTGTCTGGGTCCTGGGGAGGATTGCCCAAGGTCTTAGCATCCTTCATATTCCTCACCATAATTCCCTGGACCTGCATCCAGTGAGGGCATGTGCACCTCACATGATGCTTGACTCACAGGGAATGCTCAGCACATATGCTAACTGACTTGATTAGGTTTGATCAGGGTCAATGTAAACAGGTACAGGAGGAGAAACAGGAGGTGAGAAATCAAAGGATGATGACTATAGGGAACGGTGACGTAATTTTAACCTGTAAATTATCCGTAAATAGACTACACGGTTTATTCAAAGCTAAACATTTTATATATGCAAATACTCCTGCGCTCTGTCTTCCTTACCATCTTGAATACCCGGATGGAGTATTTTGGAGAAGCCGAATGGAGTCCCTTGGGCCCCTGACTCTTGTTTGTTTAGACTACTCAGGAAAAGCTTTATGACATTCTTGCCCTGGCTCCAGAGTTAGCATTCTGCAAATAAAGAGCTGTCAGGCCAGGGAAGAGTATTCTCCTCCCCACACCTTAAGTCTCAGTCTCAAACCCTCCTCATTTGGGGACTGGTTGAACTGGCCCTATTCCATGGTGTACATGTGGAGGTCAGAGGGCACTCACAAGTGCCAGTCCACACCTTCTCTAGTATTTGAGACTGAGTCCCTTGTTGTTTGCAGCTGTTTATGCCAGGCTAGTTGGCCTGAGAGCTTCCTGGGAGTCTCCTGTCTCTACTCAGGAGTAGGAGTATTGGGATTATAGACATGCACTATTGTATCTGGCTGTACGTGGTCTCTGGGGTCCAAACCAGCTCTTCATGTTTGCACAGCAGATATTTTGCCTGCTGAGCCCTTACCCCAGCTTGGAACTGTGAGTCTTTAGCTTGGAGGGCAACAGCAATAGTTTAATAGAAAGTGGCCCCCTCCTAGAGACATACCCTCTACTGCATTCCCCAGTTTTCAAGCTAGAGGATAAGCCCTATCTTATTCCATTATTGGAAACTGCCGGCAGTACAAATGCCCGATATTAAAGCAAAGTTGTAACTACCCTCCTTGGTTCAAGTCTTGCCTTTCAAAACCTTTGAGTACATCTAGTTTGGTTTTTTTTTCTTTTCAGGCTTTGCATCTTTATGTTTGAAGATGTCCACTTGGCATCTGATTTGGCAGTGCATGTAGGTTCCTCTCTGCTATGGATCCCTGCTCTGTCAGCTCAGACAGAACAGATATGGAACCCCCCCCCAAAAAAAAAACCCACAAAAGGCCCCTGCATAGTGGGCAGCCTTGATACTACTCCTATACAACTCGTGACCTTATCACCAGCCATTTCGGTTCATGGTAACAGGCCTCAGTATGTGAGGTCCAGCTTGTGGTTGGGACCATGTTTATTCTCACATACTTAGATTTCTTCTGTAGTTCCTGACTGGCATCAGTGCCTTGAATTGGGACCCTGTCTTACCTCACAAAGCTTCCCTTAGAGCGGAGACAAACACTCTCCCTGTGGATGACTACCTTATATTTGATTCCAAGTCCTTGTGCCTACATTCTCCTTGGACTCTTGCCTGCTGTCAGACTCCACTCTGCTCTTGCCTTGGATCTTCACTGCCTGCATGACCTCAGATTCCCTGTTTTGCAGCATGCAGATTGAGTGGATCTGAGTGTATTGTTGGATATAAAGACTAGACTCATCTTGGAAGTTACCTCAGGAAAACATTATATAGGCTCCGTATATACCCTAGGATCCAGACTGCGGATGAGGTGTTGTAGAAATATTTATTCCCAGTTTGGGGTTTCTACTGTGCCTTTGGTCATTCAGTTCCCAGATAAAGGACACATGACTTTTATTATTTACAATAAACCTTAATAAGTTGGGCAGATATCTACCCTTTATGCTATTAAAATCTATTTCCTATTGATAGCCCCAAGTTATTAGTTACTATGTTTTACATGGGCTGTTCTTACCTCCAATTGGCCATCCCTCAGGGTCATGCTTCCTGGACTCCTAACATGGTGTCTTCACCTTCCTTCTTTGCCTTCTTCTTCTCCTTGTGCCCCCCACCCACCCAAGGCTGGGAGCACCAAGTCCCACCTATTTCAATACTGCCCAATGGCTGTAGGTATCTTTATTTACTAATAATCAGAGATAACTTGAAGTCAAGGTCACACAGTATCACGTGGCTCTACCTGTGGATTCTCTTGTCTCTGGGGCAACCAGGTCTTGGGGGCCTGAACTTAACATTATAATACATATCAACAGACCAAACCCTAACATGAAGAGTGGAAGGTAAATGGTAGAATGAGAACCCGACACATCCCTCTTGGGAGGCAGTTTGTACACGTAGGATGCTGAGGGTAACTGTCTCCATACATCATGTACCCTAAGAACCTGTCTTGCTTCATTCTCATCCCAGCTCCACCAGTACCAAATCCACACCACTGGGGATCCTAATCTATTTGGTCCAGAAAGGGGTCCAAATATTGACATCTTTAATACAATGCAAGGAGTTAATATGTGTGAATAAGATTGGAAAATGGCAGACAGATGATCTCTTGATCTGGGTGCTTTAGAACCTTGAGTTCCTGCACTTAACCATGGGACTTTTCTAATCTCTTATGATAGTCTGTCCCCGCCCCCTTGGTGAATATTTCTCCCTGCCAAGGTTCAAATCCAACCCATGCCCCTGCTGTTCAGGATTCCATTCTAACTTTCCTTAGAAAACCAAGGATCCAAATGAACTATCTCTCTTCATTCTTTTTGCAGCACAAGCCAGTTACTTGTATACATTCTTCGTGACATGATTTGAAGAGTTGATGACACTGTGGTATTTTGGGGGATATTTACATCCATTCCTCTGAGCAGGCCTGTGCTGAGGATCTTCGTGTGTTTTACCCTGCTCCACTTGCTGAGAAGGACAGAGGTGGAATGTGGGGGATATTCTTCATGCCTAGGGTAGCTTGTGGTGGAATAGCATTTCCCTAGCGCATCTTCGAACAGATGTTATGCAAAAGCAAAATAAACTGGAAAATTAAAATCATTTCCTACTCAAATGATTTGGGAAGACTTGGGTTAAAAACAAACAAGTTTCTTTATCAAAGGCCAGATCAGGATGTCTAATATGTTAGTATGAACTGTGCATCTCTGTAAGAGGAAGTAAGTATGATCTAGTGCCCAAAGGTAAATGAAATATTCTGGGTAATGTTTTATAGAATCCTGTTATCGGTCCTAGGATGTTGAATCTCAAATCAACTTTAATTCTGGATATGAGAACTCTCTTCATGCTGTTCTCGAGTCATGTGCGCTATTTAAGCAACATTTTGACTCACTGGAGTTTTAGTCTGGCTAAATGTTTAGGTCTTGTTTTCATTTAACTATCAATACTCACATATTCCCTATTTGACAATCAGGCTGTTGACATTTAGGAGACTTGAATCTAGGGCCTGTGAAGTTTAACAGACTTGATTTTGGATTACAGTTAAAGAGTGCTGCGATAGTTTCTTTTGGCTGAATCTTGCCTGCCACCCTCTTAGCCAGGGTTCCCAGCTCTGTGTTATACTTACTCAAGCTACAACTTAAGTCAGTAGATCTTCTTTGTCCCGATTCAGGCCTCTGAAGAACATGCTGAATGAGACAGACCCCTTGTGTCACAGCACTAGAGACTTTCCTTGACATTGGCATTGATCTTTTAATCAGCACTGTTTGGTTTAGTCCTTCAACAAAGCTACATAGTTGAGCCATTTCTGGGCTCACAACCCTTCATCTAGGTCAAAGGATAACATGAGAGGGTTTTTGGAAACACTTCATGGAATCTCTCATTCACTTGGCCCACCTGTCTACTCATTTTTCCGAAGAAAAGAAACCGAAGAAGTGAGTACTTTATTTCTGTGATTATAAAAGAAACCTGTGCTAATTATAGGAAATGTGGAAAAGACAGAAAAAAATGTCTAGAGAAAAAAATGGAAGCCACCCTGAATGTGACCACTTAGAGATTTCAGTTCATTTTTCCTCAACATTTTTTATTGTGCACATGTATTCATTTTCTTAAAAATATCCATTACTTTCTGTCGAACATTACAATAAGCACAGCACTAAACAAAAGACTTGCCTCCTCAAAACTCCTGCCCAGATGGAGCTTACACCTTTGTAGAGGAAAACAAACAAATAAATACAATTTCTGATGAAAGGTACCTCTAAAACATCTTGCTTTTGAGCCAGGAAGATGGTTCAGTTGGTAAAGTGCCTGCTGATCTTGCACGTGAGCTCAACTTCAAATTCCCCAGTATCAGTGTGAAAAGCCAGCCATGGAGGCTTGCATCTGTAAGCCCAGCTCTGGGAATGGCGTGGGGACAGTGGGTCCCTAGAGCTCACTGACCAGTCAGTCTGGCCAAATTAATGACTTCTAAGTCCAATAAGAGACATTGTCTCAAAAAATAAGGCAATGATGGAGGAAGATGCCTGGTGTTAACTTGTGGTCTACACACACACACATACACACACACACACACACACACACACACACACACACATGCACAAACATACACATGTATGCAAGCACACACATGAACACGCACACATACACACATATGCGCAAATGTACACACATACACACACAGAAGCACACAAACATGCACACACATGCTCACACACATACACATGTATACACACATGTGCACAAGCACACACACAAACACACACATACATACCTGTGTGAAAACACACACAAACACAAAAGCATACAAACATACACACACACTCACATACACACATGTGCACAAGCACACACATACACATGTGTGTGCAAACATACACACATACATATACAAAACACACACATATACACACACACATGTTCACAAACACATGCATGTGCACAAGCACACACACACAAAATCACACACACACACACACATACACACACCCATGCTCACATACACACATGCACACAGATGTGCACACACGCATGTGTACAAGCAGACACACATACACTCACATGCACAAACATACACACAAGTGCACACACACATACACACATACATCCATGCACACAGGCATGCAAACACAGACACATTCATGCATGCATATGGCAGTATGGGCACAAACACATGCCCCTTTGCATACATATTTTAAAAATCTGGCTTTTCTCTCGGAACTTAATATATTAGAATGTTATTTCAGATTGAATTTGTGTTTATAAACTGAGGTTGGCTTTCAATGATTCCTATTTTCTTTCCTAAGTGTTTTCAACTATCTCTTTAATATTGCAACCTAGATTTTTGTAGGGGCTGCTATGATGCTCACTAGCTTAGGTTTCCAAAATGTAGCTTTTACTTTCTTTGACAATTGAGATGAACTTGCTTATCTCCAATCACTCAGTGGTGTTTCTTTTTCATGATTTCCCCAGGATTACAGACTGGATCCCCAATCCCATCTGCCTGAAAGACAATGTATCCTAATGGAGCTTGAAGCCCTGAGCTCATTTGCAGGAGTTCTGTCTATCTCGCCATCCATCATGGGCTTCTTCAGGTTGCTACCTGAGTCTCTTCTCCTTTCCTAGGTGAATGACTAGGGGTTTTGTTGTTGCTTTGTTGGCACATGGCATGCATGCTATAGGACTTAGGAAACTCTGCTTGCTCCGTGACCCAGGTAGCATCTTGTCATATGCTGCAAATAATAACCTTGTCTTCAATTCTTATATTGTTTTGGAAGAGGGTAGAGGGTCGGACTGAACAAAAACCCTCTTAGTTTTTAAATCTCCAGTCGTGGTTCGAACTTGAAATGTCCTCCACGGGCTCATGCACTTAAGCACCTGGCTGCCGACCTGTGGACATCTTTGGGAAGTTGTGGAACCTTAGGAGGTAGTGCCCTCGCTGAAGGAAGTGGTTTTCTGGGGGAGGAGGAGGCCTGGAGGCTTGTCATGGGCCCCTACTTCCTGTCCCACTGAGATGTGAAGAGGGGAGGGACTCAGCATCATCCCTGTACCACCCACCATCATGCTTCCCCTACCGTGAATGCTCATAGCCCCTCGCAATAAACGAGCCCAAATCCACTTCCCCTAGGTTGTTTCTTGTCAGCTGTTTGGACTCCGCCATGAGAAAAGTAACCAATATATCTCAATTGCGCTCCATTACAAAAGTCCCTGGCAGTAGCTGGTGAGGTTAAATCCAATCCCAAACTAGAATTAGAATATTCATTTAACTCCACCTTGCAATATCTGAGGAGAAAGAAAGCCTGCCTGAAACAGATCACTAGGGGAGTAAAAGGACCGCGGGAGAAATTTAATTGAGAACCCCTCTCATGGGGAGAGGACAATGGATTTCATGGAATGAGCCCCAGATTGCAGTAGGTTTTCCCTGGTTGCGGGCATCCCACTGGGACCATTCTGGTCTGTTCTGCTTCAGAGAACGGTACCACCCCACCTCGCTCACCCTCAGCTTTGGGTCCCAACACAGAAGCCAAGCAGCTGGTTCTTCTCCAGATGCAGCCACCCCGGTGCTCCTCATGCCTTAGCTGAAGCCCTTCCTCAGGGGAGCGGCTGACAGCTCCCTTTGATTGGCTATTGACAGTCATGCTGGGACTTCTAAGTAGTTCCTTGTTAACCTTGAAAGATGACTATTTTAGTTCATCGGCGACTCTGTCACCTCCTGCAGACAGAAGCAGATGATTTAAGAGGTGAGCAGGTAGGAATTCTGTGACCTTCAAAACAGATAGCCCAGAATCAGTGGATACAGGTGAAACGCTATGTGACTTGTCTATCTTTATGTCTTGGCTCTATCCCCAGTCCACTGTGTCAGATAAGAGATTTTTTTTGTCACTCTCTGAAGGGCTAGGCTTACCAGGCAAGCACAGGAGCAATTCACAACACGATTTCTCTGTAAACAGCCTTCGCAGACACTGTATGACGAACAAACCTGGAGTGGTGCCATTTGGGCACAAAGAGTACCGCCTTTTAGGGCAAAGGCTGTGTGAGCAAATACATAAAACACAAAACTCAAGTTAATTTAGTCTATTTAAATGCATAAATAATAAAGCTGTTACACTTGCACATTTCCTAAGCTAAGATCACAACACATAAAATTCTCTGTACTAAACAATAAAACACAGACTCAAGCTTCACTGTAGCCAGGCAAGTCAGAAGAAGGTGAAAAAGGGAATGAGAAGAGATGTGGTGGGACATGGAAGGAAGTTGGAATTGTGAGCAGAGACCTTCTGTAAATGCAAATCACCATCTTGGTCATCTAAGTACTTACAACCCCCTGCTAATATCTGAAGAGCTCTTAACTGTAAACTCCACATTTCCCCATGAGAGAAGCCCTCAGTTCAGTTTCTCCTAAGGTCCCTTTTCTTCTCTTGTGATCTTTTTCATGCAGATTTTCTTTTTCCTCAAATACTACATGGTGCACCTGGCTTTGTTAATGAACAACATGGTTCTGGCTTATAACTATACTTGGTATACCAGTAGTACTCTGGTTCAGTTATGGGCAAGATTCCCCTAGACAGTTAGTCCTGAAACTCTCTGCACCCTCTCCTTATCCTGCTGGACTAGTGCTGATCAATAAAACCCCTTCTTCAACTCCTACTGAGTATAATATGGACCCACGATTTTCTTGCCTGATAGACCAACTGTAGTGTGTGCTGAACTGTAGTGCGCCTATACAAGGCACTATACAAAGCTGTTCACTCCCCAAGTATGCAGATGTCTCTGTGTGCCTTCTTCTCCTATAGATATTTCTTCTGTTTCTATTGGCTTCACCCATATTCGTGTGAATGCAGGAATTTCAGGGGGTACAATTTTGTTCCGCTACCAACCTGTTCTAAGAATTCCTTCTGTAATAAAATGCCTCTGCACAATCTCCATGAATGTCTTTCCCAGATGTTGTAGACGGGCTTTTATTGACTGTCATAGGTTTAGACAGGAAAAGACTAACTTTGGGGTTACTTTCACCTTCCATGACAACTCTTCTATGGCTGCATCCTATGTCCAACTGTCAAATGGCTCTCAGCCACAGATACAGTTTGTCTTATTTTATTGCGCTTTTTCCTCATACTTATAGCCTGTAGTTTTACATGGTCCCTTGATGGCTGATAGTGTTTATTGCCCTCCTCCATTGTGAAATCTACCAGACCTGTCACCCCTCATGCCTCAGTAACCTCCTTCCTTGATAACTAGACTTCAGGGTCTTGGTTTTCTTTCACTTGAACCTCCAGCCAAACCTCAAACCTCTATCCCTTCTCCGTTAACACTTGGACACCTGTCTCATCTTATGATTACAGGTAAAAAGGCTTTATCCATCACACACTTGGCCCTTGATAGTCAAACAACTCTGTCTTTTCCACTGCCAACCCCAAACAGTCTTGGTCCCACTAATTTATGTGTTTGGGTTAGATTTACACCATGAACAAAGCTATCCTCTTTCTTCTTGCCTTTCAATGAAACCAACTGGACCAACATTGTTAAGTCTCTTTTGATATTCTAAGAACAAGACCTTTTACATATGTGTGGCTGGGATCATAGAACTTACCTTAATCCCCTTGAAGGGATTAATTCACTGAGAAGGAAAGGAGCAGAGCAAGAAAGAGATGCTTCTCCTTCAATTTAGAAGGACAGACTCATTTGGATTCTACCTGTCTGTTTAAACAGTGTGTCCTTTGGTCAGTTTAGATACAGCTTAGAACAATGCTTCTTAAAGTTTAAGGGTCAGAAAATGATCCCACTGGGCAGATTTTGATTTATGGGTCTGTGGAATAAACTGAGAACAAGGATCTGGGAAAACTTCATGCCTCTGGTTGTACTACCATATGTAAACCACTTTTGAGTCCCAAGGAACTGGACTTCTCCACTAGGCACTAGACTCGTCCACACTGAGGGCTTCTTTAGTGGCTGATCTCATTCACCAGCTCTCTCCACTGTCTATCAGGCTTTGCAGCCCCTGTGCCTCAGCAGCCTACTTCCCTGCTGACCCAGACCCTGCCTCATCTTGGGCTCCCTTAATGGTTATTATTTATTTTCCCCACTCTATTGTTGGTTCTACTAGATGTAGCATTCCCTGTGCCCCTACTGCCTCCTTCCTTGCTGACCCTGACTCAAGGTCTGTTTCTTTTGCACATAGAACTCCAACTGACCATCAAAGCTGAGATGCACCATTTGTAAAATAAGGCATGGAACTAGCTGGTATCTAAGCCCTTCTCAGTACTGAACTGTAAGGCTCTGTGCAGTGTGCTCGATCCTGCTCAACACCAATGCCTCCTCTTGACGATCTCCCCCAATTCCATCATGAAAGTTCTCATCCTGAACGACTTTCAGGCCTCAATTCAATTCAGCTCCAACAGTTCAGTTCAGAACTCTCTCTGTGTGTATTTTATTATATTTGAGGAACTAAGTTTCTTGCTTAGAGCTTAGACAAAGATGCTGTTAACAAAGGTGAAGGGTTAAGATATGCAAATGGAAGAGCAGAACTAGAGAGAAGAGCCCAAATTCATATTTGTTATATGTGTTGTGTGCTTGTAATAGGTACGGGTAGAGAGAGGGCCTGCTTGTAGTGGTAACTCCCAGGACCAGATAGATCATCTGTGATTGGAGCTCAGCTGTGGTATTCATAAACTGTATGATCTTAGAACTGTTACTTAACCTCTTTCTGTCTTTATTTCCTTATTTTTCAAATGAAGATAACGGCAGCTACTTCCTAGAGCTGTCATTTGGAAATTAAATGAGCTGATCTTTATAAAGTGGTTTGAATATTATCATACATAGTGTTTGAAGGACATTCTTTTTAAGAGTAGATGTGCTGAAGTGGTCACTCAAGAAGAGTCCAGGTAGGAGATTTGGATTCAAGGTCCATCAGCCTTTAGTTGAGATCAAGGCCCAGAGACAAAGATGATTTCTTGAGAGACTGTGAGCTACAAATTTTTCAGCAAAGTGGAAAGAAATAGAAACTTTAGGGACTACCACTATGTAAGGAGTGGGCAGGAGAAATGAAATCAACTTAAAAAACTCAGGATTGTGACCCAGGAGGAAACAAAGTCAGATGACAAGTAGGCAGAGAACTGAGGAAGGAGAAGCATTCTCCTTCCTCACATGACCCATGAACCTGGGGTAGAGATGGGAAGAAAACAAAAACAAACAAACAAACAAAGAACCTTTGTTCCCATGGCCAAGGAAGCATGTGTCAGCTTCATAGAATTCCTATTTGTTTCTCTGCCATCCATAAACCATCAACGCAAGGGAGGAAGTTCATGATATATAGCATCACAGACTGGGGACTGTCACATAGGTATCACACAGCAGGCCTCACTTGGTGCTGCTCAAGTATCATTTCTGCTGCTACACTGTGGACTTCTGGCCCTCAGTGGCACCTTACCCTTCTTGTCTATTGAATAAAGAGATAGTAAACAACATTGGAAGAATCTCATTTCCTGCCCTGCCCTTCCTTCTCATGGTAGGGGACCCTAAGGAATGAGGAAGCCAGGATTTCTTGGTGGCGAATGTCATTTTATGCTGAGACTGTCACTGAAGAAATTAAGATGAGATTCCATTAAGTATGGGCTACAGGTAGATAGGTGGTAAAGGTCTTAGGAGAGCTGGCTAAAGACCATCCTCTTGGCCTTCACGGCATCCCTGGGCAGGGGTGGTGAGTCTTCCTGATAACCCAGTGTGCAGTTGCAGGGCCCAAGTTATGTCTAGGAAGCCCCTTCAGGTTTGATGACTATCTTTACTTCTGGGAGACCACATGATCTCCGATTGCTGGTGACAGTGATAAACTATTGGTTGTCACATTGGGCCAGATGACCGTAAGGTAGTTTTTCAAATTTAAGATGGTAAGCTCCCAGGTGGTCATTCTGATGATAGCAGAGACTAAGCTTGCCATCCAGGTGCCATCTAAGTGACAGTGGAGAGGTCTTCAGCACTGAGTTGGAGTTTTAGGCGTCTGCCAGTGGGAGAACAAACAGAGAGTGGTGGGGAGAAGGTAAGATGAGCAAGGAGGAAGGAGGGGTGTGTGTGGGTCGACTGAAGAACCTCTGCTAAGAAATTATAATTCTCCAGCCTTGTGGGCCGGGTAAGAGGGAGAAAGGGAAGGGGGGCATTGATTGGGAGGTGAGGGGGAGATCTGACTCATTCTTGTGTTGACAAATAGGCTGGATTCCTTTCACTCGGCTGGGCTTTGCCCTTTCAGGATGTACAGCCAGCGTCAGCACACTGCTAATGGGGCTTTGAGAGTCTCCTTTGATGAGCACGTCCCAGAAAGCAGGTATTAGCCATTTCTGCTGGGGAGGCAATGAAGGCATTTGCAGCTGAAATCGGCTTTCCTGGCTGCCCTAATAAAGCAGAGACTTTCAAAGCCCCATTAGCAGTGTGCTGACTGCAGCTTTACATCTGTACTAGCCCAGTGCAGGGGAGGGGAGTGCTGGGCACTCGTATCCTGAACCCCAACAAACAAACCGACTGACCAAAGCCAGCTTCATTTCCATCAACACATTTTGAGCTCCTTAGAAAAGAGACCTCATCTCTTCAACCAAGTGCCTAGCATGTTGCAAAATAGACTCTCAATCGATGTTTATGGAACTGATGAACAAGTCTGGAGGTGGTCATCTGCTAAAAGGAGCTGCAGCACCATATTATGAGATGGCTCCCAGTCCTTGGTGAGTCCGTAATACACAGTTATGAGGTGGATGGATGACAGGCCCAAGTGGGGGGTTGGGAAGAATGAATGAAGTTCAGGAAAAGGAAACTGATTTGCTCATTCTATCCCTCCTTGATGAATTCTTCAAGCAGAAGACTCCAAAGACATGCCCCATGTCTTCTTTGGAAGATGGCTGGGGACCCTCCCCTTGTTAGGTACCAAAGGTGAGGAATTGGTATGAGGAGGATGGAGGACTGGAAGCAATGTCAGGCAGTTTTGTAAGAGGTAGGTACCAACAAATCAGCATAGATAGGAATGGTCTCCATGTTCTAGAGCAGGTAGTAGGGCCTCTCAGAAGTCCTAGGACTCACTCACTCACTCACTCACTCACCAAGCTTTCTAAAGATGTAAGCGGTAAGACCAGAATTCAAATGTGAGTCAGCTGTCTTCCCACACCTCCTCCTGTTTCCCTCTGGAACAAGAGTCCAGGAAGGCTGCCATTCTGGACATCAAATTTTTAGACAGATGGTCTTTACCACCTGCCCTCACCATGTGCACATGCCCTTTGTTAGATAGCAATCTCAAAGGGGACTGTCCCAGTTGCATCCGGTTCTAGGAATTTCCACGGACCAAAGCACCTCTCTTGAGGACTGGTGGATAAGCAGTATAGCAGCCCTGGGGGCACAGCTGCCATCAGAAAATGCATCTCCCTACTTCATGCCACTCTTTCCCAAATGCTTACTCTTCCAGACACGGCCTTCCAGAAAGTCCTGGAAAAGGAAAAAAAAACACAAATAAATAAATGGAAGGAAACAGATAAATACTAACTAAAGGTTACCTGAACTGCCTGCCCTGCATACTCCTTGAATTGGTTTGACTAGGCTGCTCCTGATCTCACAGAAATCCTCTGAAAGCGCTGGGGTGTGTGACTGGGGCTGTTCGCCTGGCCGTTATGCCATTTGAATATTTCCAGTCAAGGTTTAGTCGCTGCACATCTTTGAGAGTCCTCTAATCAGAGAAATTAACTCTCATCAGACACAAGAATTAATCTTTGTTAGTGTTGATGTCAGTCTAACTTTGCCTTCCTCTGTGCCGGACGTGGAGAGGGACATCCTAGTAGGGAGCTGCTGTCACTGCCAAAGATCTCAACAGAGGAATGGAAGCTGCCCCTCCTCTCACCTGAGGCAGGAGGTCTGTGTGGTGCGAGAATTCTAACCTGACACTCATCACTGAATTGTGCTATACACAGAGACCTAACATTATTGAGTTACTTGAAAGTATGAGTATGGTTATGGGAAGATAGGCAAGGAGGTTCTTGGGAAGGGTACCAACGCCGCCAAATGCCACCTAGCCAGGTGTCAGGCGGCGGCACCCAAAGAGGAGGGCAGATTTGTTATTGGCTCACCAGTGTGTTAAATGAAGTCTCATATTTTGAAATCATCCTTCGGTGGGGGGCAGGGGCAGCAAGGGTGACGACAGACCTCCAATCCCATCCATGCAAAGTCTGGCGACAACTCCGAGCTTCTGAGAATTGCAACTTGAGTCAAAGAGAACCTGTAATGTTAAGGAAATCTGATTGCTGTGAATAAATAAATGAGATGTTAACACCATCTTGCATAATGTATATTTCATATTCCCTCATTTGCTCATGAAAAATATATTGCATAGACTTGTCTGTTAACATCACATTCGGTGACTCCAAGCTCTTGATTTTGTTAGTGTCATTCTATCTCAACACTTAAGTCAGTTGTAGTTGGAAGTGTTGGTAGCCTTCTAGAGGAGGTTTTTCCTTGAGGTTGTTTCCTCTAGAATTAAACACTCTGGGGACTTTGCTTCTGAGGGAAGGGTGGGTAAGAAACATGCTTGTGTGGTGATTAGAAAGGGCCTCCATCTTTTTTTTTCCTCCTTGTCTATTTGTGATCTTGAAATTTTACTTTTCTTTGGCCATCAGTTTCCCTGTCTATAAAATGAGGCGATTGGTTAGGATAATCCCTAAGATTCTTCTAGCACTAATCTGTAACTTATTTGTAAGTGATCACTGAGGAAGCAGGGCAGGGAACAGTCCTAGGGATCTGTGACCCAGGAGGAGGTGAGTTTCTCTATGATTTAGGTTGTGATGGTCAGAATTTAAACCACTTCCATAGGCACCAACAGAGGTTCCCAGATAGACTTGATACTCGGATGGATAGATAGATAGATAGATAGATAGATAGATAGATAGATAGATAGATAGATAGATAGATAGATAGATAGATAGATAGATAGATGAGACCCCCTTTAAGACAAGTCACCTTCTCACTATCTTGTGACACACTATAAGAGCCATCTCTATTGTGGACGCAACCACGGATGCCACCCACATTGATTCATACCTTGGTGAGCTCATGGATCACTGACAGTCATGTCACCTGGCAGGCTGCCTGGAATTCACCAGTGCCTGTCGGAAGCCCCAGCTGCAACCCTGTTTTGCAGGCTACCCTTTGGGTTTAAGCCACCTACAGTCATTCCGGGGAGCAGTCACATCCTCAAATCCTCAAAAGCCAGGAATTCTAAGAGGAGTGGCACTGGCAGGAATGAGTGGTAGCTTGCAGAAGCACAAGGAGATAACAAAGTTTCTTTCAAACGTCTTTTCATAGTTCAAAGCCCTAGGAGGCCGCTAAACAATGCATTGGCAGCCAGACCGAGTTCTTGCTATCTTGTTGACTGAAGCATTCATTGTGAGGCTTCCCAGGCTTCCTATTATGAGGGAAAGGAAGGCTTTGACCACTTCTGCATAGTGCAGATTAATCTGCCCAGCTGCGCTGACACCTTAACTTCACGGTCTTTGTCTCATCGGGTGTCACAAGGGAGAGTGAGTTGCTCTCCCTGGTTTTTTGGATATGTCCTTTTTAATCTTTTTTAGCTGTCTTTGATTGTGACTATGTGCTTCCAGGGAAGCCAGGAAAGTGCTTTTGTGGGACTCAGGAGGGACTTCTGTGTGCTGCAGGGGCATTAACCCTAATCACCCACTGGTAGGTTCAGGGTCAAGGTGACCACATCTCCTTTCTTGACCTTCATGCTTGGAGGATCTCAGAAGATCAAACCAGGCAAACAGCTACAAAACAAGCTTCCTAAGAAGACAAAGTGGCTCACAGCCACTGCAGCCATCCTAAAACAACCCCCAACATGCACAGCTACAGGAGATGGAGGAAGGATTAAAGGAAGAGGATGCTAGGTAATAGTTCGATGTCAATTTCTGAGAGGACAAGCACTTAGAGAATATTTGGCATCTGGCAAAGCTGCCACTTCCCAGACTTGTAAATCGATCTCAACAGGGCCTGGGTCTTAAAACAAATCATGCTCCACACTCAGTGAAATAAAAAGTAAATAGAAAAATACATTTGATCTTTTTTGTTCCTCATCTGTGGTTTTACAGGAGTCAGCAAGCTGCATTCTAGAGGAAGGAACACGCTGGCAGAAGGAAATCAAGTTGAAGTTTTTCTGAGTTCACAGCATTTACCTATCCGTAAAGTGGGGATAAAAAGACTTCCACCATGATTATTGTGGAGTCTATCATCTGAATAGAGCGGGCACACAACAATACTGGGGACATTGAGGTTAGGTATTTGGAAGGGTCACATCTCTATCGTGAACATGATCCTTGGCTATTTGGTGCTGCCCTTTCTGGCTAAAATTGCCAAGGATTACCAATTTGGGTTCAGGAACAGATTTGGTGTCTGAGACCAAATAGGGTGATATTCTGCTGCAGGGGGTTGGAGAGGGACAGGTGACATATCAGGGAGATGGCTGGCTGCCTCACAGCCAGGAGGAAGTAAACATTATTTTTTTGTATTTATCTAGGCAGGAAGGGAGGGTGTTGGCCTAAACTAGGTCTGGTGGGGTTAGTTTCATGTGAAGAGGGTATGGACCACAATCCTTTTATCAACTCCTATTGGGTTCAGATGTGTTTCAGAATTCTTCAGATTTTAGAAGAATAATCAAAAGTACTATACACGATGCCAAGTCAGGGGTTTTAATTTATGAGAGAAAAAAATCAGATATTTGTGGAAACTATTTATTTTTAATTGGGATAAATGAAGTCTACAAAAAATTCAGGTCAGGTCGGTTTTGTTGCCAAATGAGTCATAAAAAAAAAAAGTCTTAGATTCCAGAGTTTTTTAAAGTTTAAAATTGCACCCAGTTGATTCATAATAATAACAGAGATAATGATAAATAGTAACAGTTTCATTTACTAATCACTTCCCTTGTGCTAGGGTCACTAGGTGTCTTACATAGATGCTCATATTTACCCTCTAACTGTCTTAGGACATTAGAATTAACATTTCCCTTTTAGTGATGGGGAAAACAAGGCTCATGGAAATTATACAGCCTACCTGCAGGTTACAGAGTCAGGCAACAGTCACTCTAGGATTTGAACTTATATCCATTTGATTGCAAAATCTATAGTGATAAAAATGGCTTTGGGTTTCCTCCTGGCACAGTAGAGGTTGTCTTGAGCTGGAGTTCAGACAGTTTATCTTATGGGTGATAGGCTATTTGCAAGACAATTCCAGGCACATTGTGTCTTAAATGGCCTTGTAGCTGAGAGCAATAAACAATCAAGAGGTAGATTGGGTACAGGGGAATATCAGACTGACCTATCAGACTGACCATCACCCTATGGGCAAACCAAATGTATTGACATAGGCTTAGCCCAGATAACCATTGGCCTTGATTTGATCCTCACCACTCAAGATAAACTTCCTTCCTGTACAAATGTTCTCATTTGGAACTCAGTTGTCAAACAGAGTGAGCGAGCCTTGAAGGCCCACACCATGCCTCCTCTCTGTGTGACCTCTATTGTGTGGGTAGAGTACTACATGGGGACAAAAGTCCTAATGAGTCTTAATGTGGGAGGAAATGGCCATCCTAAAAATAACGCCAGGCCCTGTGGAGTAATGACATCATTAGCCAACTCCAGCCTAGAGGGATCCTAAGCACTTTTGACTAGACATTTTATTTTAGCACGAGATGTATCAAGTAGATCTATTATGCTTGTCAGCCCAACCAAGGGTTGCAAGGCAAGAATTAAGTGGAAGGGGCATGTGAAGGGCCATGGTACTTCCTTTAATCACATTTTACAGAATTAGAATAGTTGCTAGCTTGACTCTTTGGTTGGTCAGTCTTCACAAGCCTAACAAAACAAATCTGGGGAAAGAAGAAATTCTATCCCATGGAGAAAAGGACTTGACATTTTAACTTCCTTGTGAGGCTTGCAGAGGAGAAGCCTGGGAAACTGGATTAAACAGGAGCTGCTGAGAGAGCCAGAAGTCAATGACATGGATACTTCCTCTGCCTCAGGATTAGCCTTCTCTCTTCAGTTGACAAGTAAGCAGAAGGTTTCCTCTTTCTCATGGTCCTTTTCCTAACAGGGTTCTTAGACTCATGCATGAAATAACACGGTCTTATTACTGTCCCCTCACCTCTTCTACTCAACCGTGAAGTCTGTGAGTCCAGACTTAGAATCACCCCTGCCCTCTTAGTCCTCGGCACAGGGCCTTATGTGAGGAACCGCAGTAAAAATCTGTTGAGTTAAATCAAAAGCTTGCGAGTTCCTTGGGTTCATCTTTGGCCGGCCACTTAAAAGAAGTTATTACTAATGTCCTTTAACCTTAGGAACTGGAAGCAGAAGCCAGTCCTTTTGAGAGAAATAAAATGTGTATCAGGTGAAACACAAAGAGGCTCGTATGTTCAGCTTGAGTTAAGTTGACCTAAAACCTCAGGTTGCCCTTCACACACTATAATGACGACCCCCACCTACTATCTGCTGCCTTCATGGAGGGCAATAAATGATGTCATACCTGGGCATAGTATGGCGACAAATCAGCCTCCTATTGTAACTTCAGATCTAACATCTGTTGACCTGATCCTCCACAGACATGGGTATGGTGTTTTCATGGGTTCAGAGCCTCAAGGAAGGGGATAAGTGTGTGCTTACACTCAACCTGGCCTCCTTCATGTCTAGCCATATACTTGATTTTCCCATCACAGAGAAAAATGCAGCTGCCTCCCCCTCTGCTTCCCTTCCTCCTTTCTCTGCCCTCCTTTCCCACTTGCAATCTCTCTCAGCCCTCCCTACTTTGCTCTGCCCCCTGGGGCCCGTCATAATTAGAAAATGGAGGAAGGAGGGGAGCCAGCCTAGTCCATCAGGGCTTCAGAGGGAGCTGGGACTGCGTGCTTGGGACCCATAGCTGCAAAGGTTTCAATATCTTTTTCTTTCCTTACCACAGAACCTGTCAACACACTGAGCCTGATGCTAAACACCAGGGAGGAGCTAAGTCCAGGAGCTCATGCCTTTCCTTAGCAATCCGTATATAGTTCATATTGATAAATGTAACTATGCATTCTCCTGTGGTACAAATTCTCAAGGAATTCCTTTTGTATTACCCTCTCTCTATACTTTTATGTTATGGCTCCTACAGGCCCTCCATTCTACCAGTCAAGAAGGAAAACAGTAGTTGTATTGGATGGCTAGCAGCATCCCAAGTCTTTCCTTCCTGCTCCAAGCATCAGTGAACACAGCTGAGCGTGTTTTAGCTCAACACGATGGGCTACGCACAGGAGATGGATGCAGGCGTTTTCAGCTTCTGCTGTTCCACACTCTTGCCCCTCCACTGGCATGTTCCTGAGCAATGCTGAGGGGATCATTAATCTGTCTCCTTGCTATTTTTCTGCCCAGCCCAGGGGATGATGTTGGCCTATAAATCAGCTCAGTGTAGAGTGGGAAAAATCAAGAAAGGGATACAGTAGGAAAGAAAATAGCCACTTAGGAAGGATATAATCCTCAGTCTAACACCCAGAAAGTGGAGGAAGAAGCTTTGGTAATCTTTTGGGGGAAGTAACGCAGAAAGATAAAAATCACACCATCCTAGCAGGGCAAGATCTAGGACAAAGGGGATCTTGAATCTCATCTTCAAGATGCAGTTCTAAGCTTCTTGTTCCAGCTAATCCCTCAGGGATACAAGTAGGACATCTGCTGAGGTGGAATCCCACCCTGCTCCCACTCAGCTTTCTGCAATTGGGAAACTACAGCATTTGCAGAGAAACAGAACAAATTCCACCGTGCCATTTATACAAACCCTACCTATCTGCTCACCGCAATTAATTATTAAAACCCACTGGAAAAAGGCTTCCCTCAGGATTAGGAGGCAGTATGGTAGGTAAGGAGAACAGAAGCCTGGGATGTGGCTGGACTGGGCTTTCTCTGAATCTCTGGGTACATTAACCCTGGACTAGTTCCTCTGTTTCCCTATCCTTTAAGATGAGCTTGAAAGCTGAGGTTCTGTGACATGGCATCTGTTAGAACAGTGATGGGAAGAATTCCTGTTTCACCCACTGACTCTGCCATGTCTTGGCTACCATTCTTAAGGCTCCACAGCTTGCAAGGAGAAAGGGATGCTTCCCTGCGGTCATCACTGTGGATCCTAGCTCTAACCTGCTGGCATCTAGTGCACATGAGTGTGACTGGTCCCTTCTAGGTCAAACTCTGCTCCAGGAAGTTTTAAGAATTTACAAAAGTATTTTCATGGGTTCAAGAGCTCAAGTTTCAGAAAGAGAGGCAAGTTACTGATGCATAATGAGAGATTGCGGGCCTGGATGAAGCTCTGAAACCACATCTCTGAAGTGAAGCCATGATACCTGTCTTACTGGTTTCTTGTGAGCACTAAGGATCAAGTAGGACAAGTAAACAGTACTCGGAGGCACTCAGTGTGGGAAATCATTACTATGATTAGATCATTGACGTTAAAGATGGAAGGTTAATGGAATGAACATGCCTTCCAGGGAGATATCCCATAGTCCAGATAAAGTGGGTGTGCTTATGAAACAAGTATGTGTATGTGGAGCAGGAGGGCTTGACTCTGTGTATATGTGCATGGATATATGAGTAAAGGTACATGCAAATGTGTACATGTATGTGCGAGCATGTGTCGTGTCTTTCAGTTGGGGTATTCAGGGTAACTAGCTCTACCGGTAGACTTTGTCTTTGCTCACACTTCTATTCCTGCCTGGCATATCCTTCTCACTTTTCCTATTCCATGTTCTACTAGTAATTGATCAGGAGTCAGCTTGTAATTGATCCAGCCTTGATCTCTTAGAGAATAACTGATCATTCCCTCTCCTGTCTTCCTCTGTATAGACGAGCAGCAAGTAGAGGGTCTGTTTGGGGTCTACTCATCACAGCTTAGAGGCTTGCCTCTACAATGGATAGCTGAGCTAAATTACCTTTAGAAGCCCTAGCTTCCTTGTCTGTCATATGGACATAAGGGTGTCTTGTTCATGATTCGTAGTTTTCAGAACATGTCATAGAGCATTTCACATGGTACCTGGTCTGTAGTGAGTGGTCAGGCCATGCCACACATCATCATTACCCCCCCCCTGCTGTGTCTGCAACATTACAATGTTAGAGTAGTCCACTGTATTTGGTCTCACCAATCTTGAACTCTTCTGAGTGGAGACTTTTTCTCTAGCATTCAAGTCAGCAGTTTGGCTCTGTAGCTGTTTGGTAAACAACATTACTTCTTTCTTCTGCTCCATCTTTACCTCTCCACACTCTCCTTCATGTTACCATTAGGATGAAAGCTTGAAAGCCAGGGCACAGCCTTGTCCCCATTAAAAACAGATATTCTTAGTCAATTCATTAAGATCCACTCTGAATCTATATTTACTAGGCATTCAGCATATATTTATTACATCAGCAAGGCTATTTCCCCGACTCCTGTCCACAATAGACTCAGTTAAAATGCTAGGGAATGTCTTCTACTCCACCAGTGCATCCAAGGCTTAAACTTCTGGTAGGACAATACCCTACTGTTGCTGCTTCACACAAAGTGCCTTTGGCCACCCTGGCTTGCTCATTTCTCAAACATGCACCCAGAGAAAAGGCTAGCTCACCAGCGAGCTGACCCCTACTGCATATAGACATGCCATTGTGTAGAAAACAGGCCCTCAGCCCCTCTCGTTTGCCATCCTCCATGTGCCTCCTACCATACAGATCTAAGAAGAGGCTCAGCTGGAGGCTGATGCCCACTCTTCTCTCTCAGGCTCTCTCTCATGCTTGACATGAGAACTGCCCTCCACATTTTGAGTGAGAATTGGAAGCAAGCCGTGCTCTCTCTGACCCAGGTTTTGGCATGCTTGCATGAAGTCCAGGTATCTGAGAAATGTCTTAGTGCATGTCTTGGGTTTCTATCATTCAGTCTTTAGGTCAAAGCTTCTATCTCGATGTGCTACTTGAATTTTTTCCCCCACTGTATAATTTTAGGAGCGTAATGCTTGGCATGAACATGCCTTTTGCAGTAGGAACTGCTACCTTAAACTCACCAGTGGGATGCATTTGTCTTCTTTGCTAGAGATGGTCCCCTCTACCGGATGCAAATATCTTGGTGTATAGGATTAGACTGTCAATGCTCTCTCTTTCCTTGGGCCTCATCAGATCTCTGAACTTTAGAAATACTCAAGTCTTTGTTTCCTTCCTCAACTTTGTGTGGATAAGTGCATACATACTAGAATCTTTGGCCCTTCTCCACGGTATCAGCCAGACAGATTTTCCTAGATGCTCCTGAAGCACTGGGAACTAGAAAAGTATAAAAGCTTTGTGGCTATCTTCTCTGTCCCTTACAAGGGCGTGTTATGTGCCATGACCAAGAACTTAGATTTTGCTGAGTGTAATGTGAGTGTGAGAAAGACCCAAAGAAGAATTCATTTTTAGATGAAGAAAAGGTGGGATATTTATAGAACCTACCCAGAGAGGTTTTCTAGCAGATGGTTAGCTACCCAATGGTAAAACTTGAGACTTATATAAGTGACAAGCATAGATATTAGCACCACCAAGTTATGCAAGGTCATTACATACACTGTTACAGATAAGTAACAGTGGAATTTTGATCCTGGAAGACTCCTAGTGTTTAGCCAGAGGTGATTGAAAAAGTTGCCACAGACTACCTGAGGACTCAGCTATACCACTCCTGGGCATATATACCCAGAAGATGCTCCAAGATGTAAAAAGGACACATGCTCCACTATGTTCATAGCAGCCTTATTTATAATAACCAGAAGCTGGAAAGAACCCAGATGTTCCTCAACAGAGGAATGGATACAGAAAATGTGGTATATTTACACAATGGAATACTACTCAACAATTAAAAACAATGACTTCATGAAATTTCCAGGCAAATGGATGGAACTTGAAAATATCATCTTGAGTGAGGTAACCCAGTCACAAAAGAAACACACACAGTATGTATTCACTGATAAGTAGATGTTAGCCCAAAAATTCGGAATACCCAAGATTCAATTCACAGACCATCTGAAGCCCAAGAAGAAGGAAGTCCAAAATGTGGATGCTTCAGTGCTTCTTAGAAAGGTGAACAAAATACTCACAGGAGGAAATATGGAGACAAAGTGTGGAGGAGAGACTGAAGGAAAGGCCATCCAGAGACTGCCCCACTTGGGGATCGATCCTGTATACGGTCACCAAACCCTTCCCAGATGCTGGGAAGTGCTTGCTGATGGAAGCCTGATACAGCTGTCTCCTGAGAGGCTCTGCCAGAGCCTGACAAATACAGAGGTGGATGCTCACAGCCAATCCTTGGACTGAGCATGGGGTCCCTGATGGAGGAGACGGAGAAGGGACTGAAGGAGCTGAGAGGATTTGTAGCTCCACCGAGGGAGCAACAGTTTAAACAGTGTAAACAAGCTCCCCCGGAGCTCCTGGGGACTAGACCATCAACCAAATAGTATACATGAAAGGACCCATGGCGTTGGCCTCATATGTGGCAATGGATGGCCTTGTTTGATTCCAGTGAGAGGAGAGGCCCTTGGGCCTGAGGGTGTTCGATACCCCAGTATAGGTATGATGGTTTGTATATGCTTGGTCCAGGGAGTGGCCCAATTAGGAGGTGTGGCCTTGGAGTAGGTATGTCACTGTGGGTGTGGGCTTAAGACCCTCACCCTAGTTGCCTGGAAGTCAGTTCTCCACTAGCAGCATTCAGATGAAGATGTAGAACTCTCAGTTTCTCCTGCATCATGTCTGCCTGGATGCCTCCATGTTCCCACCTTGATGACAATGGACTGAACCTCTGAACCTGTAAGCCAGCCCCAATTAAATGTTGTCTTTTATAAGACTTGCATCGGTCTTGGTGTCTGTTCACAACAGTAAAACCCTAACTAAGACAGTAGGGGAATGTAGGGAGGGAAGATGGGAGTGGGCAGGTGGGTGGTGGAGCACCCTCATAGAGGAAGGTGGAGGGGGGGATGAGATAGGGGGTTTCCGGAAGGGGAGACCTGGAAAGGGGAAAACATTTGAAATGTAAATAAAAAAAATACAATCAAAAAAAGAAAAAAAAAGAAAAGAAAAGAAAAAAGAAAACGCTGCCATAGGACTGTTGAGATGGCTCAGCAGGTAAACGCTTGCCACTAAGACTGACAACTGGAGTTCAATCCCTGGGACACACATGGTGAAAGATTTCACCATTTTCCACAACTGTCTTCTGACCTCCACATTTCCACCATCACACAAGTGTGACGCCGCCTGCCTGGGGGGACAAGTATAATAAAAGCAAACCAAAGCAAAGAAAAGGCTGTCCTGGAACTTACAGTTGTCGGTTTCACACCACTGTGCCAGATGGGAAGTGATTTGAGAGGAAACAGGACTAATTTTGGCCCATACCATCTGAGGTTTCAGTCTGTGGTAGTTGGGTGGCTCCAGTGCTCTGGGACTGTGGTGTGGAAGAACATCACAGCACAAGGACATGGTGGAGTGGAACCTGACAAATACAGAAGCTCCTTCCATCTCAGAAACTGAGTGTTAGGGAGCAGCAGGGAAAGGCTAGAGACAAAGTCAGTCTTTCCGGGGCACTCCTAGTGACCGGGCCCATCTACTTTCCTCTAACTCTGAATGATGTCACCATATTACAAACTCAGAAATGTATGACTCTGTGGATCTGGGCACTGCCCTCCCACTCACAATCCAGCCACTGGTCAACAATCTACCATCTTAAGAGCAAACCTTCAACACAGCATTGTTTGGGGGTTAGAGGGATACCTAATATCCAAACTATGACAGGGTCCGAGAAGAAATGTTGGCATGAGCAGAAAGAGTTCCTGAGGAGAGCAGCCTCTTCAAAGCCCAGGGACAAAAGAGCCTCAAGAAAGAGAAGCTTAAACTACACATCGGATGTAGTTGCAGATGGTACTCGTGACTTTGGAACAAGCTGTTGTAGTGTTCTGGGGCAAAAGCCCAGCAGCTGTTATCCATGTAGTCTCTGGAGTTTGCACTGACTACTTTTCCCATCCCTGTGGCTAAATACCTGGCAAAATCAACTCAAGGGTGGAGGGGTTTATTTTAGCTATGCTACAGGATTTATTATAGCTATGGTCCGTCATGGCAGAAAAGCCATGCTAGTAGGACATGGTGGCAGCTGCTTCTCTCTCAGAAGCAGACCGATATTGAGGTCTATCTTTAAAATCCACCTCCAGCGGTTCACTTCCTACTTCACTATCTTCCAGGGCACTCCTACCAACTGGGGACCAAGGGTTCAGACAATGAGCCTTTTAAGTGGGCATTTTACATGTAAACCATAACACAGAGGAGGGTGAGGTTAGGTACTGCTTAGTTGCTGTGATAAAACCCCATGACCAAGCCAACTTGTATAAGAAGGACTTTGTTTTGGCTTCCTGTTCCAGGTGGGGAGGTGTAGGCAGCAGGCAGACATGGCAGCCAGAGCAGGAAGCTGAGAGTTCACATCCTGAACCACAGACACAAAACAAAGAAAGAGAACTGGAAAACGTTCAAGAATGTAAACTCACAGAGTTGGCCTCCAGTGATGTACTTCCTTTAGCAAGACTCCATCTCCCACTCCCACCTCCTAGAGCAGCAGCACCAACCGGACGCCAAGTGTTCACATGCCTGAGTCTACGACAGACATTTCTCACTCAAACCCCTACATTTGGGAAAATGCCGGAGTGAAAAGGTTTGTAAGGGTGGTAACTAAGAACACAAGGAGAACAGGTGTAGTAGTCAGAGTCCTCCAGAGAAATAGAAACAATGTGTGTGTGTGTGTGTGTGTGTGTGTGTGTGTGTGTGTGTGTGTCCCCACACATCAGATTTATCATAGGAGGTTTTGTTTGTTTTTACTTGATTCCCAGAGGCTAAAAATATTCATGATATGCTGTGTGCAGGGTGGAGTCGCAGGAAAGCCTGTGAAAGTGTCCCTCACTCTGAATCTAAAGCTGGTTGAGCTGGGGAAACCAATGGTCTAACTCCAAGGCCAGAGCCAAAGAGTTGCTACCCTTAGAAACTGTTGATGTAATTCTGAGAGTCTGAAGATTGGAGAGCCTGGTCTTTAATATTTGAATTTTGAAAAGAGTATTCTAGCTTAAGGAAATACAGTAAATAAAACTTTCTTTTGCCTTTTTCTTCTGTTTGTTTGGACTCACAACGGATTGGATGTTGACCATTAATGCTGTTGAGGGCAAAATCTTTATTAGTCTACCAGGTCAAATGCTAATCTCCAGAAAGGTCCTCATAGAGACACTTGGACATAATATTTTATGAGATGTCTAGACATTCCTCAACTTGGTAAAAAAAAAAGACACAGAATTAACCACCACAACCAGTTTGATTGTTCTATTTTTCATGGAAGAGACTTGAATATCTGTGTGCTCTCAGAGAAAGTACACAAGGGGAGGGTGGGAAAAGGATTACCGATGGGAGAAACTCCCATGAGGCAGCAGGGCAGTGGATGCCAAGTACCAGTGATAAGATCAGCCTCTGACAGGAGAGAGACCCCCGTTTGCCTTTAAACTAGATGGAGCAACCAATTATTAGGCAATGAGAAGGACCAGAAGGCTGTTGGGTGGCAGATCAGGAACCTACCATCTCACATTTGGCAGAGACAATCCACAAAGACAAATTAGGGTGGCCTGAACTTGAAATGTCTGAAATAATGAAACTCTGAAAGTGGCATTTCGGGGGCTCTGACACACATTCACAGTGACCCGTGATGGGACAGAAGCGGTGATGGTAATCAGTGACCCTAAAATGCTACCACATGGAACCTGCCTAGCGCTAATGGAAGAGGTAAATTGTGCCTGGTGAACAGGGCCACATGGGAGATGCTGCTCTCCCGAGGAGGGTGGGGCTCAGAGCTTCCCTCTGGGGACTGATTGCAAGGCTACCTTGATGGGGCCTCTTCTTTCCCCTGCTGCCATTTTTCTTCATTATCTCTGCTGTGTCACCCGTCACGTTGTCAGTTTCCTCTCAAAAGTGCGATAAATGGCGCCTCTCATGTGATGTCCTTAGGGGACACCTGTTATTTATTTCGATGATGGGCAAGATGCCATGGCTAATTAAGAAAAATTGTGGACTGCCCATGGCCAGTCCGTCCTTCCTTGTCTGTTCAGCCCCATAGTCCTTCACCCCCACATCACAGTCCTTTCCCTGACAGAGAGCTTTCAGGGAACATGTAACAAGAAACAATAGGCCCCGCCCCTTTCTCTATCCCTAAGTTCCCATAAACCACTTCCTGTGGTGCTGTGTGAGGAGTCAGAGCTAGACTCCTAAGACTCAGGCCTGGGAAAGGACATTTAAGTCTTTTCCCTTTGTCCCCATTCAGACACCTGGAGATACAACCAGCACCATATTTTCTCTCTCATGTCTTGGCAGGGACATAAAGGTCACTTCTCATAGCTGCCTGGACATCACGACCTAGATACCCAAAATAAGCCTTTCTGAGCCTAGATAACCCACTGAGTCTAGTTCAAGTTTTGCTAAGCAACCCAGTCCTGGGCTGCACATATCAGTGCCTAGGCTCTTCTCAGTTCCCTATGTTCCCAGGCTCCACCAAAATACAGTAGAAAGGTTGTGTCCTGGTAAATCAGAGATTCCTCAGGGAGGCAATCGAACCTCTGTAGCTCAGTGGTGGGATGCCATTAGGAAGATTATAGTGGGGTCTGTGGACATCAGAATGAAGGACAGCTGAATGTACAAGCGGCTTTCTCTGGAGGCTTTCATAACTGGGGGGGAGGGACCCAGATTCGGTAAGGAGGTGGTAGACAGGAGGCTTATCCAGGACAGAACTGTCTTGATAAGAACTCTCCGACTGGCAACATCCCAGGTCATTTTTGCAGAAAAGTATAACTTCAGGTGTTAGCTTGTGGGTTTAGGGAAGTCTTTACAGTCCTGAAAAGAGAGGAAGAGTCTTTGGGATGTCAAGGTAGGTGAAGGTGAGAGATAGGTTTGGCTGGAAGTTGGGTTCAGCCCGGCATGTAGACGCCAGTGCGGCATGTGTGCTCCAAATGAGGACTGAAAAATGGAGCCTGCGCATTGGTATGGCGTTCATCCCACCCTCTTCTTTGGATGGCCTATGCACGAAGCTTCCAGCCCTTCCTGCTGGTCAGGCTGTCAGAGCCAGGCCCGAGAAGAAATTACATTGTCTCCGGAGCCGCGATAACTTCAGAGCAGGCTGTTTTGTTCACACCGGGACATAGCACAGCCTCCTCTTTCTATCTGAGCTTTGATTTCACATAGTACCTGCTTTAACACACAGCCTAGGACAAAAGTCCTCTGTGTGTGGCTCCCTGCCCCCATCCTGCCCTGACACACTCTCCACAGAGACCAGCAAACCGCAGAGATGAGATCTGGAGTTGGCATTCCAAGGACCCAGAGGCTTCAGGAATTGCAAATGTCTCTGATTAAAAGCCAGCAGGCCTAATCTGAGCACAAGTAGCTACAGTACTGGAGGAAATAACAGTTTGCCGGCTTTCTTCAACTCCTCTCGGGTCCAAGAAAGCAAATATTCACAGAGAAAAAGGAACGAAGAAGAGAAGGAAAAGAAGGCCCCATGCATGGATGTGTGGGTTTGGGCTCTCATTCTCTCTAGTCCAGGCAAGCGTTCCAGGGCATTCCACTCTTCTGCAGGGGTACGCCCTCACCTACACAGAGCTTCCTGGGGGAGACATATCTTCTAGAAGCAACTGTAAACACCCAGGAAGATGCTGGCATTCTAAATCCATCTGTGGCATTAAAGTTACCCCACTCTGTCTAGAACAGTCTGCTCCATGCTTTGATGGCTCAGGCGAGGGTTGCATGCTCTCTGGATGTGAGGGAAGCTCCTTGCCCGCCATGAATACTCAAACCCTTTGCCTCAGTCACCAGTTGTCGTTTAACAGTGTTGCTTCTGAGCACCGACCAAATCTTGGCAGGTCAGCTGTTGGCTGGAAAGGGTTAGTAGGAAACACACAGGTAAAGGACTGCGGTGTGTGGCTCTGGTGTTTTGCCTTGGAAGCATGAGTCCTAGAGAGGACCAAAATTCTAGTAAAATGCTGAGTCTGGTCACCTGTCCCTGTAATCCTAGTGTTGGGAAGATAGAAAACAGGCTGGTCCCTGGGGATTGCTGGCTGGTCGGCCAGCTCCCTTAGTGGACTACAGGCCAGAGAGAGAACCTAATTCAAAAAGAACATCTGAGTTGTTCTCCGGCCTCCACACCACATTAGCAGAAGAGAAAGGAGTACCCGGAAGTCAGGATGTAGCAACTGGGACTCACATCCTTTCATACTTCCCGAGGGAGAAATCTGTCTAAGGGACATGAAACCATAGATCACATCACAAAGAACTGATGCTAGAAGAGCAAGAGGGGCTAGTAGAGCCCCCCTTTCACCACCTGCTGGACCCCAGTAGTCCCCCAAGCTACTTCCAACTGTAGCGATGGTCCCCTGGCCTGTCTCTGTGGTCATCTTAGTTCCTGGGCTACCAGCTTCATATGACAGCCATGTTCAACCCATAGAAGACTTTCACACTGGCTCTCCCAACAAGGCAGCTCCTTCCAATGGCCATTCTCCATGAGGATGGGTGTGAGTAACAGGGCACACAAGTCCTACTGTGGATGCAGATACAGAGTCTCCTTGGGTGATGCTTCTACATCTCCATTATTCTAGAAAACTTTCTAAGATTGAGATTCTCTGCCTAGGTCCCTTGCTACTTCTCTCTTTTTTTAAAAAAAAAAAATCTATATTATTTTTTTCAATTGAGCTCATTTTTTGATGAAAAATGATATTGGAACAGGGCCTTCACTTGTCCCTAAGAGTTCACTGGGTAGATGGAGTCTGTTCTTACGTTCATTCATAACTATCCAGGCCTGACTCTGAATGCCAAGTACTGTGCAGGTATTGGGTTTCCGAAGATGAGGTCACAGGCTGTAAGGAAGACACAATTTAATGCAGGAGACAGACAGAAATAATTAACTATGATAGAAGGCTGAATGAATAAGGGCTAAATAGCAGCATTTGAAATGACTTCTGCCTGAAGATTCAATCTGAGGCTGGCTGAGCCCAGGCTGAGCCGCTGGCTACGTCTTTTGTCCTCCAGTTCTTCTGAACTAACTCAATACAACTCAACCTTTAATCTTTCTTCCAAATGCCTGTCTCAGTCCTCCTGCCAAGAGTGCCTTGATGTGTTCTTCTTTCAACCAGATGACAATAATGATCATTTCCGGTACCACTTTATAAGTATCTCTGGGTCTTGGAGAAGTCATTGTATTAATAAATAGGAGACCCTGCATTTACTCTCGGCTATGGCAAATCCTGTGTATTCTTACTGCTACACTGTCTTGAGCCTGTGCAAGTTTCGGGATTGAATTTACTCAAAACCACTTTGGAATGAAGCGAGGGGTATACGATTATTTTAAAAGTCTCCTTTCGACTTTATAGCAATCGTCCAAGTTACAGAATCGTATCTATTTTCTTAGAAGTGTTGAAACTCATCTTACTTCAAATTACAGGATTGGTAGTGATGCCGTAGTGGGCTGAATTTCGCAAAGAGCTTGTATGTGCGTTAGAACATTCCATCTACTTAGCCACTCACATATAGTCAGATGGCACCGACATTAGTTACCCCAAATATATCGTCTATTTAAATAACTTATTCAGGCATTTTTCTAAGTGCTTTACATATATTACTTCATGAGAACCTATAAGGATCCATAATTACGATCACCATTTCAAAGATAAGAAAATTGAGACACAGAGGGTTAAGTAACTTGCCCTGAATTATAGAACTATAGAATAACAAGATGGAGTTTGAACCAGCTTGTCTGTCTTGTAGATCTCATGCTTTGTTGAGGAGATTCTATCACTTACGTCTTGGGTGAGGTTTCCTAGCTATCAGGGGTTAACATATTTTTTAAAGATTTATTTATTTTTATTTTATGTGTGTGAGTATTTTGCATGCAGGGGTGCATGTATGTGCACCATGTGCATGCAGTACTGGTAGAAGACAGAAGAGAGCATCAGATGCCCTGGAACTGCAGTGTCAGTTGCCATTGGGTGCGGGCAACCAAACCTGTTCAAGACAAGCAACTGCTCTTAACCATTGAACCATCTCTCAAGGGCCCTGGCAGCAGCAGGGTGTATGTGAGTGTCAACTTTTTAATTTTTTTCTTTTTCATTGTATCAACATGTAACCTGTGTACAAGTGTCAAGGAGGCAAGAAAGGGAAGCTAGAGAGCTTCTTGTAGGTGCTGGGAACCAAACTCTTGTCCTTTGTGTATGAGCCTGAGACTTCACCAGCTGGGCCATCCCTCCAGCACTAGTACTTTAAAGTTTTGTTTTCAGCTAGCTAAATCCCCAAAGTTCAAACACTTGACTTGTTTCTTAGGCATTTACAGAAATTGTGTTATGGAAGTCTTGAGTGGTAACCAGGTACCTCCAGGCCAACAGGAAAAAACTCCCGCAGTATAATCCTTGGGGGAGCCATTTTCAGCAGGGTTAGCTGTGATACAGAGGCTGGAGTAGCATTGATGAACGTGGTAAGCATTGTGGAACTGCACTGGATAGGGCTTCTTCTTCTTCTTCTTCTTCTTCTTCTTCTTCTTCTTCTTCTTCTTCTTCTTCTTCTTCTTCTTCTTCTTCTTCTTCTCTTTTCTTCTCTTCTTCTTCTCCTCCCCCCACTCCTTCTCTCCTCCTCCACTTCTTTTTAAAGATTTATTTATTTAATGTATATGAGTACATTGTAGGTTTCTTCAGACACCAGAAGAGGGCCTGGGATCCCATTACAGATGCTTATGAGCCACCATGTGGTTACTGGGAATTGAACTCAAGACGTCTGGGAGAACAGTCAGTGCTGAGCCATCTATCCATCCTCACGGGGCTTCTTATGCAACAGGAATGTGACCAATCTTAGCTGAAAGTCACCAGGATCCCCCTGAAGTTCTTCAGGTGGGGATTGGCATAACTAACTATGTGCTCTTTGGGAAAACCATTCTTGGTTAGTATAAGTATGAAACAGAGGGGAGGGGGCCTGGCTACCTTTAGGAATATTTTCAGACAAAAGATCAATAGGAGACTGTACAGTGGCTTGAAGGATAAGAGGAGACAGACATGAGGGTTCTCTGAGAGTCAATGGACAAGACTTTGTAATGAGCTGGGAGGGAGGAGACTCCCTGATTTCTCAAGCATTTGCCTTGAAAGGATGGGGTGTGAGAAATGAAGGGAAGACAGGGCAGCATGTTGAATGGAGACAATAATTGTGGGTTTTTGTTTTTTGTTTTTGTTTATTGTTGTTTTTGTTTTTGCTCCTTTGGTTTTTGTTCTTGTTTGGTTCTCTGTGTAGTCTTGACTGTCCTAAAACTCTCTCTGTAGATCAGGGTGGGGCTGAACTCAGAGATCCACCAGTCTTTGCCTCCCAAGCACTGGGACTAAAGGTGTGAGTCACCACCACCCATCTTAATTTATGAATTTATTTATTTATTTATTTATGTATATGAACACACTATAGCTATCTTCAGGAACACCAGAAGAGGGCATCTGATACCATTACAAATGGTTAAGAATCACCATGTGGATGCTACAAATTGGACTCAGGACCAATGGAAGAGTAGTCAGTGCTTTCAACTACTGTACTATCTCTCCAGCCTCCAAATTTATAAATTTTTATATTGAAATGTTCTAGGAGAAATCTAGTTATAAGTACTCAGGAACTGTAGGTGTTTGTTAAACAAAAGGACATCTTTAGAGGATAAAATAGATAAAACAAATGTCATTCTTAAAAGAAGAAAATATATTATAAAAAGAAAACAAATAACAAAGCAAAAAAGCCATAGTGTTTTTTATTTTGCTTTAACTTTTAAAAGATTTATTTTAATTTTTAATTATGTATTTATGCGCTTGTGGGAACATGAGGTCAGTTGCCCAAGGAGGTTAGAAACAGTGAATTTCCAGGAACAGAAGTCATAGGCAGTTGTAAGTCATCTGTTGTGGGTGCTGGGAATTGAACTTAGGTCCTCTGAAATGGCAGCACATACTCTTAACCTTTGGGACCTCTCCCTTGTGCCTCTACCCACAACACATAGGATTACACCTGGTTTCTGCAATGCTGGGCACCTATCCCAGGACTTCACTGTGCTCAGCAAGCACTCTACTAACTGGGTTCTATCCTTAACCACTATTAACTATTCCTATAAAGGCTTGGGAAAACTGGTATTTCCACTCATTGCTGGTCAAAATATAGGTGAGTAGAATAGTTTCTGTAGGTAATCTGACAGTATTTGTTTAAAATGTTTACCCACCTGAACTCAACAGGTTAGGCACAAGCATGCTCATTGCTATGTGTTTACGACAAGATAAAATATAGGAACAAGGCTAATATATAGACATTAGAAGAAATGGAATGTTGTACAGCCATTAAAATTATATAGAATTATCTTTAGTGATTGGGAAGACCACGTCAAAAAAGAATTGGCAACCAATCTTCAAAGTGGGATCAAAATTTTAGTGAAAAGAGATGACTTTTTTGGGTCCAAAATTCAGTATATTTTCCTAGGATAATTCTAAAAGGTTCAGTACACATCCAACCATTGCTAGTGATTATCTTTCTAGAACTTGGAAATTCAGCGTTTTGCCTTTTAGATTTTTTTTGTTTATTTCTGATTTTTTTCCATAAAAAAATCCATGTGTTACTTGCATAATTTTAGAAAGTAATTTAAAATTTTAGTATTGGGTGATCAAGATTACTGTTACAAAATGAAAGGAGTTGATGAGTACTGAAGCTGAAGAATTGGAAATTGTTGGCTTATAGGTGAAAGGAGAGGAGATTAAATATGTGTGTGTGGGCGGGAGGGGGCACAGGAAGGGACAGGTCGAGACAGAAAGCAGAAGGCTAGAGGCTAGACAGACCTATGCATACAAAACTGTTGAGTTGACAGAAGGAGACCCAGAGATGCCATGTGGTCCAATAAGTACTGAATATAGGAAATGACAGTAGACAAGAACAAGTAGTAGCCTCTGACCAAGACCGAAGTTGATCAAAACTTTTTTTTTTCGAGACAGAGTTTCTCTGTGTAGCCCTGGCTGTCCTAGAACTCACTCTATAGACCAGGCTGGCCTACGAACTCAGAAATCCACCTGCTTCTGCCTCCCAAGTGCTGGGATTAAAGGCGTGCGCCACCACTGTCCAGTGATCAAAACTCTTTTAAAAAGACAACATTGGTGGTTGGGCAGTGGTTAGATGCCTGGCTTAGGAGGACACTTCACAGGGGGTTGTTCTTTGAGGAATCTTGGTGGGTAGGGAGACAGTAGCTTTAGGTTGAAGCAGAAGTGAAATATAAATGAGACTGGAATATTTTTTACATTGAGCTAAAGCATCCATCATCGGGCAAAAAAAACTGAAGAGGCAAAGGAAAGGGGTTTTGATTGAGGGGAGAAGGAAAGGAAAGGGTTTAAGGGATAGTGCTTTTGGCTTTGTCCAGAAAGAAGGGAGCATCCACTCTGGGTCAGAGAAAGTGCTCTGAATGCAGGCCTGAGCTGCTTTCCTCTACCTTTTAGGACTGCATGGTTTATTGCCCCATTGGGGTAGGTGCATCCTCTTCTTTAGAATGACCTTAGTTGAAAGATGTTATGTTCAGCAAGGCCACAGTCCTTGCTGTGGCACCTGACTCCTTGCTTTTCATAAGGGTCCTGCGTTAGTCTGAGATCCCTGTTGGCATTCTCTGGAAAGTCTAAATAATCTTGGTTATGAACTTGACTTTGGCTCTATCTAACAGGACCGTGCAGCATGCATGTGAGCAGGGGTAATAGAGCATCTGTGTGTCCCTTGAACCTGGTAGTCTTGCCTGGGTATGGAATACAGTCAGCGCACAGCCTCCGTCCACACTTAACTGATGTTTATTATGACATAGCTAAGCTTTCAGACATCATGGGTCATGCACAAAGTTCTGCACGCATGTGTCAGATCACTGAAGGAGCAAGATGCTCACAGTGGAAGCAGGCCAGAACATGCTTCCGATGCACATCTGTCTAGGAAGTACAGAGAATCAAAGAACCCGACGTATAACCTTTCTACTCTCATTGTTTTCCTGCACCAGCAGACCATTTATGATGTACATGATGAGGCGGAGGACAGGGAAAAGTAGGGTGTCACATCACCCCCTTTCCTTTTGGCCATTTGTTACTCACCGTTAAGCTGAGGGGAAGGAGTGCTGGTGGAAAGCAAGCACAACAAAAAGCCAAGGAAATCCAAGCTGTGACAACTCTCTCTGTTCTGGCAAGAACATATACAAATGTATGCGCAAGCTGTCCACTCTCTGTGATTCTGTGTGCGTGGGATGTGCTTATGTTTGCCTTTAAAGTTGGCGTTGCACTATATAAAGATAAAAGTTAAATATATGATAGTATCTTATAACTTTAACCTGACTTAGAATGACATTTACTCCTGTTATGTCTTGTAAGTAATGCAACATTTCATTTATCTTTTTGAGATAGGGCTTATCTGTGTAGCCCAGGCTATCCTAGAACTTGCTCTGTAGACCAGGCTAATCTCAAACTCAAAAGTCCACCTGTCTTTGCCTCCCAAATGCTGGGATTAAAGGTACAGGCAACCACACCTGGATAGTTTTTACTTATTTAAGTGTGCATGATATATGTGTATATGTCTTCTCAATCACTCTCTAGTTTAATGTTTTGAGACAGGCTCTCTCATTAAACCTAGAGTTCATATTTGGCTAGAATGGATGGCTAGAAAACCCCAGGGGTCTATCTGTCTTCACATCCTCAGCACTAGGATGACAGATGCTGGGTGTCACTGCACCAGGCTCTTTACATATGTGCTGGGACCCAAACTCAAGTCTTCATGCTTATATACTAAGTGATTCACCAATTGGGCCATCTCTCTGGTTCTTTGTAAAACAAACAAACAAACAAACAACATTTTAAAGACTTCTTGGGAGTAGAGAGACGGTTTAGCAGTCAAGAGCATTTCCTGCTCCTGCAGAGGACCAAGAGTCCCTTCCCGGCACTAACATGGCAGCTCACAACCCTGTAACTCCAGTTTAAGGGGATCTGATGGCCCCTTTGGGCACGCACATGGTATTCATATATACATGCAGGCATTCACACAGGCATATAAAGTAAAATACTTTTTTTCAAATAAGGTTTTACATATCAATATTTTAGGGTAGATTTCTTTGGGTTTTGGGTAAGGAACTCTGATTTACCACTTTCCATCCTGCCACGGGGATCCAGAAATTATGGACTGTTCTTGGTTAAATCATGGCCTCTGGTTAGAGGCCTTAGACAACTTTCTCAGTCTTATCTGGACACTGTTGAACAAGGTGATAGACATTTGTGTCCATTGAGAACTGTCATGTGATGTTATATATCTGCTTGGTTATTGGAGAAATGATCACATGGTTGATATGGTAGTTCGAATAAAATGACTCCCATAGGCTCAAAGGGAGTGGTGCTACTGGAAGGTGTGTCCTTGTTGCAGTAGGTATAGCCATATTGGAGGAAGTGTGTCACCAGGGATGGGTTATCTGGTTTCAGAAGCCCAAGTCAGGCCTAGTGGCATTCTCTCTTCCTGCTGCTTGCTGATCCAGAGGTAGAACTCTGGGTTACCTCTCCAGCACCATGTCTTCCTGTATGCCGCCAAGCTTCCTTCCATGATGATAATGAACTGTATGCCAGCCCCAATTAAATGTTTTTGTTTATAAGAATTTCCCTGGTCATGGTGTCTCTTCACAGCAATAAAACCCCACCTAAGATAGCTGACTCCACAGGTAAAGGATGGACTATATGATCTGGCTAACCAAGGATGGGCAGAGCTTGAGAGACTGGAAGTTGTAAGAAAGGAGCCACATATGAACAGGTAAGAGCCTGGGCTGTTTAAACAGAAGGGCTTCTCAGGAGGGCAGGAGTGTATCATGGAATGTCGGTTACATGGGTTGAAACGAAGGACAGCAAACCTTGAGAGATTTCATTTGAGTTGTCCTCCAGAAGACTAGAGGTATTTGGGATGATGCTACAGATCTGGTGCGATGACCTGTGAGCTGGAGAAAAAGTCTAGAAGGATCCGTTGAGTGTGATAGAGGTCAGTATGTGGTTGTGGTCAGGCTGCATTGCAGTTGGGTGTGAGATCTCGAAAGGCTCAAGAAGGGAAGCTACTGGTTCCAGTCTGAAGCATGGCCCCAAGGGCTGAAAATGAGAATAGCTAAAATCGAACAGAGGCAGGATCAAAAGCATAAACATGTATTCATTCCTGAAGGCCAGTAGGGTGAAGCCAGGGTCAACACCCACCTGGGAGGTAATAGGATCACAGATACAAATGGGAGGGAAAGATCAAAGGGAGCAAAGCCATAGAGTCTGCAGTAGTTCTGGAGGGGCCAGTGACTGGTGAGATCCAGCAGACTGAAGGGTACTTGTCCTGGCCTTTGCCATATGTGACCTTGTGGTTTCCTGTCTACTTTGTTCTCCAAGATGATGACTCTGTGACTTCTTATTTATTTACAAAGCCAAAGCTTCACATGTTCTCCAACTAGCTCATAACTTAATAATCTGTTTATCTTATTCTAGGTAAACCACATGGCCAGTTACCTCTGCTTGGGTTCCGTGCATCTGTGCATCTTGTCTTCCTTAGGGTCCCAGGCACAGATATCTCTGTATCCCAGAATCCTTTCTTCCTACAGGAAATCCCATCTCCTATTTCCTGCTTCAGCTACAGGCCAATCAGCTTTTTATTGACAGGTGGAATGCTTTTACTCTGTGCAGCTCAGAAAGTGCCCAGCAGTTGGTCTAACAAAATGCAGGGACTTCTGACTGCAGACCTGCTTTGGCCCCCTTTGGGAGCCGGGGTGAACTGCCAAATGCTGAATGCTTGTCTGACTTTTGCCTCCTGAGTTCCCCTTCTACTGCCAGGTTTTCTAAAGACCAGCAACTTCTACTCCAAAAATGGTGTGATGGTTAATATTGACAAAATGAATCACCAAATCTCTGAGCTTGGTTGTGGGGGAGTCTAGGTTGGGTTGGCGCTGGATGACCCACTACATATGTGAGTAGGGCCATTCAACAAACTGGATGACTGAGTAAAAAGGAGAAAGTGAGTGAGCACCAGTATTTTAGCATTCACCTCTCTAATTCCTGACTGTATCTCAACAACACTAGCCCCTTTGTCACCAACGGAGACCATAAAGACACGGAAGCCTGGGAATGGACAGAAGGAGGTGCTGGGGGAAAAGGATAGAAGGGAGGAAGGAAGGAGGAAAGGAAGTGTCTTTTATATCATTAAGCCTTTCCATGACTTCCCTGCCACGATGGACTGAGCCAAAATAGACCCTTCTGTTCTGAAGTTGCTTTTGTCAAATATACTATCATAGCAATGAGGAAAAGGTAACCAACTCAGGTGGTGAGTTTGTATTAGAAACATATCCAGGACATTTCTTCACTTATGCCAAATTTAAAGTAGTTTGAGAGATGGGAATATTGCTCAGTGGAAGGTCACTTGCCTAGCATTAGTAAGACATTGGGTTTGGTTCCTAGCACCACAAGTGAGTAATGGAAACAGAAACAGAACTAATCAACTATCTACATCGTGGCCAGTGTTGACATGGTTTTAGTCAACATGTACTGGGACCACTCAGCTCTCCGATGGTGATAGTGAGCTGTCTGGTAGTCTCTTGAGCCTGTGGCTGTCCTCTGGCAACATGGGCTGGCACTGTGTTTGGGAGGCCTTCAACCAAGGTCATGGTGTGGAGAACTTGTGCTCTTTGGTTCCCGTGCAGCTTTCCAGTGGACCAAGGTCTTTGTTTCTCTAGCAAGTGACGTCTGCAGGCATCTGTCTGCTGCTCTGGGAAAGGCAGGACCTTTTCTTTTTCCTATCCTCCTCAGGACTCCACCAGCTTCTTCAGAGTCCAAGGCAGGTTCCCCTTTCCTTTCTAGATCCTGCACCCCAGGGTCTCTCTTCTGCAAAAACAATTTAATCTCCCAACTGACCCTATGTTTGAACAAAAATAACAGCACCTGGCTGTGAGGCAACGGTAAGTGGTTTGTTACTAACTCAGTGAAGAGACAGAGACCATTAAAAACACAGAAGCCTCAGGAAGGGACAGAAGGAGGTTCTGGGGAGGAAGGAAGGAAGGAAGGAAGGAAGGAAGGAAGGAAGGAAGGAAGGAAGGAAGGTAGGAAAGGAAGTATCTTTTATGTCTTTGTGTTGATTCTGCTGCAGAGATAAATAAGACACAGGTAACTTCTGAGTCACTTATTCTGGTCCACTGACATTCAAATAAATTGCCTTTTGAGATATAAATTCCCTGGAATGGAGTAGAGTCTCAGGTGGATTCCAGAGTCACTTCAGAAATGAGCATAATAAAACCGTGGAACTGTTTAGGTGTCCCCAAGGCCTGTCACTGTGACTGGGACAAGACTGCTGGCCAAGACAGGAGTTGACCAGGATGTAAGCACTGGATCCACCAAGAAGTGACACTCTTGCTGTGCCTAGTGACCCGTCTGAGGCTCATTAGAAAATGACATTAGGTGTGATGGCGGCAGTTCAGGCAAACAAATGGATATCAGAGTGCTTTCAGGCAAACAAATGGATTTCAGAGCATTTGCCTAAGGTTGCAGAGAAACGAAATGTGTTTCTAAGCCAAATACAATAAGCAAAGAACCTAAGCCTCCAGATTGCTTATTAGACAAGGGACAAGGGACTTGGGGGGAGGATGGGGAAGAGATGGAAGATGGGTAGTTAAGATGCACAGGGATCTGACTCTTTCTCCTCGTTGAGGTCAGGAGATAGTAAAGTTAACACATTCTTTTATTTTGTATTAACAAAGCTTTTCCAGATCCCCCATTTCAGCTGAACCTCATTTATTACCTGATGGTCTAACCCAGGGTGAGGCTTAGGGAAAGACTCAAGATAATGGCGCTGCCACAGTCTGCCCCCAAACACATCCTTTCATTTTTCTTCATGTTTTTCCCTTGTTTATTGTTCAATATGTATGTGGAAGCCAGAGGTTGGTGCCAAGTGTCTTCACTGCTGATCTACCCAGCTGTTTTTAACCTGAGTGTTGAAGATCCAAGCTCATTTCTTGCTTCACGCCCTTGCAGGAGAGATAGCACACATGTGCTTTTTGATCTCTCTTTATGTGGTTTTAGTAGGAAATATTTGTTTCATATATCAAATTTATAAGCAGGGTCTAGGGAAGGAGATAGAAGTCGAGGAAGATGGCTGGATATTCAAACAAGATCCCAACTGCCTTCCTAGACAGTAACAGGGCATGGGCAGTAACAGGGTAGATGAATTTGCCAAAAAGATAAATTAACTAGCTAGTAAGACATGATGACCAACACTTTCCGGCTAGTATCTGGCTACAGGGCTACTGACTGTATGTGACAGAAAACTATAGTGACTGATAGAGCCAGCAAGAGGACAATATTCATTGGCTGTCACTATGAAGGAGTACCAGGGACCAAATTGTCCCTATAGGCCCCTAAAGAAGACTATAGAAGAAACGGTAGCAACCCAAAGATTTGGAAATCTCAGGAGAAAAGATAGCATTGGCACGCCTCAGTTTCCCCATCTTAAATCACATTTCTTGGGTATGAATCTTATTTACAATTCTGGTCACAAGAAATTTTCTTTAAGTTATCCCAAATCCAATATTTCTGTTCCCATACTTCCGAGAACACGGGATGTGTCATCTCTGTCAAGGAGGCTCTTTCTCCTAGTGTTGTAGGAAGGTCCTGGGGTCTTATGTAATACCAAAAGTCTTTTATTCATTCTATTTCTTCAATGATTTTTTTAAGTTGTTTTTAAAATTCATTTATTTTTAAATTTTATTTTGTATGTATTGGCATTTTGACTGCATGTGTGAGGGTATCAGAGTTCCTGGACGGAACTGGAATTGCAGACAGTTAGTTGTGAGCTGCCATGTGGATGCTGGGAGTTAAACCCCAGTCCGCTGGAAGAACAGCCAGTACTCTTAACAGCTGAGCCATCTCCCCAGCCTCAAATATCATTTTTTATATCTGCTTAGCAACTAAGTCTTAGCTCAACACTGCTGTAGACATAAAATTCATGAACAAAAGACTTAGTCTCTGGTTTCAAGAAGTTTGCAGCCTGCAGGGGCAGGCTAGGAGGGGGAGGGGATGTTTGTGGGGGCAGGAAAGAAAAGGATAAACACATGAATCAACCAAGAAGTAGAGGAGGAGGATGACAGGACAAGGTAAACATCGTAGGGTGTCACAGCCCAGGAAGGGACAAACCTGTTCCCAGCTCAGCTTTCAACTACAGGAGAGACAGATGAGTCAGACCACAGAGTTCCAAATGCCAGCTAATGGCTAATCGAAGCTAGACTGGAGGAGAGGATATGACTCAGAGCCCAGCCACAAGAGTTCTCCATGCAGAACCCTGAAATTAAGAAGATTTGCATATCTAGTCTTAGGAAAGTGATGATCAGTCATGAGTCGCCCCCAAACTGTTTGCTGTTAAATCTCCTGCTTGGTCCACAGAGGCTGACTCCCACTCTCTGTGACTTCCTAAAGAGAAAGGGAAGAGCTAAGCCATGCCCCAGCATCTTCTGTCAGTTTGTCAATCACAGGAAAGGTTGGGACTGGAAAGCATTCCTTCCACAGAAGGAAGCCTCCTGACTTTGTCCCAATCTCCCAACTATGAACAGACGTTTACAGGACATTTGTTGATCTTAAAGATTTTCTATTTGTCCTGAATTCCCCTCCCACAACTCATCTGTTTCCTTCCCTCCCTCCCTCCCTCCCTCCCTCCCTCCCTCCCTCCTTTCTCTGGCCATGCTGGGGTTAGAACCCAAGGGCTTTGAGCAAGTACTGTACCCTGAGCCTCACAGTAGAGTATATCCCCAGCCCCTTAGTCCCCCTTCTTCCCTGTACCCTTTACCTCTTTTAATCTACAAGGGTTTGAACTTAGTCATGTTCCCGTGACTTGAGTTCCTCTGATATGGCTTCTACTTCTCTAACCAAGGTCAATCACACTTGCCATCTCTGTGTGGCTGCTGGTAGATTTAAAGAAGGGTAATGAGAATGTTTTTTCTCATTACAGGAGCTCTGCTGGCTGGAGGCAGGGTGGTGGTGGGGAGTAGCACTTTTCATACCTCCTGGGCACTGACTTGTCTGAGCCACTTCTCCTCCAGATCTGGAGTTTATCTTTCTTCCTCTGTCATCCTCCCACCCCCACCCCCCAGCCAGGGGACACCCAGCTGAGACAGCAATTGGTATTCAGGAAATAGCCTAGGTTTTTTTGGACTTAATTATCTCAGTGGGCTTGCCTAGGGCATAGAGGACAAGTCCTGGACAGGAGGTCACCCCTCTAACAAATATCCAGGTCCCCTGGGGGCCAGCCATGGGTGGCTTCCCAGCACTGTGGCTGTCCCCACCCATGCAGGATTCCAATCTTGGAAGGCCAGGAGGGAGAAAGTAATTGAGGGTTTCTCAAAGGATTGATATTCAGGCCAGCTCATTCTTTATTCTGGGAGTACAGAGAGCACTGAGGAATATTTAGCATGGAGCCTGGCCACTAGATGCCACAGCAACCTCCACACTTGTGGCAACCCAAAATTTCTAGAGTTGTTGCGAAATGTCCCCTATGGTTGGAGGTAAACACCCTCAGCACGGAGCCAGTGGTTTAGAGAGCTGCAGTGCCCATGTAATAAACAGTGAGGCACATGCCATCCTGCCTTGACATGACCTGAGTGCTAATCTACCTATCTGTCTTTATTCCTTGTTCTTCTTGTACTGTGTGTGCATGTGTGTGAGCTGTTCTATTATTAAATCATATCTGTTCCAATGCAATTGATATTTTATTGAAAATTTTGAACATAATAAAAATTTTGTGCTTGCTGATGCATGACTTTGCTCCCCCAAACACTGAGTGAACACAGAAGATGGGAGCGAGTTAACTGACTCGGTTGAAAACACTCACCTATACATCATATCTACTTATACACATCCATTCTACCTACTTACACATAATACACACTCGTACATAACATCCATCCATCCTATACACTTGCACATCACACACAAACATCATATACACTCATACATCACACATATATATCATTTATATTTATACATGAAACACATATGTTACATACATATATCATCTATATATCACACATATATGTATTAGATATGAACTTCTATTAGACACATATACACATATCATACATATACATCAATACATACATATCACACAATACATTATACACATACATATCTATCACATATATTTATTACATATATACAAAATATGTATCATACATCACACCATACATAAATATCACGCATCCCATAATACATCACACATATGCATATATTTCACATACATCTATAATATGCACATTTATAGCACAGACATTATACATACATATATACATCTCACACATATATAGCATATACATATGTTTATATCACATGTGCATAATTATACACACATACACTACACACATATATCACACATATACATCCCATACACATCTATGCATACACATACTCTGCATATCTTCAGGACAGAACTCACATACCCCCTTGGGCATTAAGAGACCACACATCTTTTTATGTTCAGACTCTTGGCCCCTGCTCTTGGTTTGGAAGCAAGGAAACTGGATGAGGTTGAGCTTGAGGACCATGAGGGATTCAGGATGCTTACGGAACAAAGTGATGAAGGAAATAGCAACAGGCAGTAAAAATGTGCGACTGGAGCCATCAGAGAAAGAAATACCAGAAAAGCATCAAGACTCCATCTCATCCCAGTAAGAATGGCTATTGTTAAGAAAACACACCAAATGTTGAGGAGGATGAGGCCACTTGCTGATGGGTGATGGCAATGTAAATTAGTATAGCCACTACAGAGATCAGCCTGGACTTTCCAGATCTCTCAGAACTCTCAGGAAGTAGAACTGCCTTATGGTCCAATGTCACTGACAACCCCTGGGTGTCTGCCCACAGGCACCCGAGTACACCATAGAGGTACACAGGCACCTGGCTTTACTGCAGTGCTAGTCACAGTGTCCAAGATGTGGAACCAGCTTGGGTGGCCACCTACAGCTGTATGAAAGACAAATGTGGTACTGTGGCATGTGTACACAATAGAGTTTTGAAAGAGATCTATAAAGAAGAAACACATCACCGTTTTCAGAAAAATAGGTGGAACTGAAGCTCATCATATTGAGCAATGTGAGCCAGACGTTGGAAGAGAAATCTCATCTGCTCCCTCCCATCAGTGGAGTACAGATTAAAGACGAGTTTGGGAAAGCAGAGGGGATGATCTGAGAAGAGGAAGAGTGAGTCCACAGCTAGTGTGCGCGCTCTCTCTCTCTCTCTCTCTCTCTCTCTCTCTCTCTCTCCCCTCCTCTCTCCCTCCCTCCCTCCCTCCCTCCCTCCCCCACCCTGTGGGGAGTGTGTGTATGTCTGTCTGCTGTCTGTCTTTCTCACCCCTCCCCCACACCTTTCTCATGCAGCTAGTAGCATGTAGTGGGAATTGGGGAAGAGAAGGACACCGACACAAAGAAAGCATAGATTTTTTCCCCCCATGGCATGTACATGGCCCAGGCCAGCATGAAACATACTGCCTAGACAGGTGACAAACCCGAGAGTAGACTCTAAACAGAACATCATAGTGTCGGCCCAGAAGAGAGGGAGGGGAGGAGGGGAAGAGATGGGGGAGGGAGGGACAGAGAGAGAGAGAGAGAGAGAGAGAGAGGAGGGGAGGGGGAGAGAAGGGGATGATGGAGAGAGGGAGGAGGAGGAAGGGGGAGGGACAGGGAGGGGAGGGGAAGAAGGAAGGGTGGGGAGGGGGAGAGGGAGGTGGGAGAGAGGAAAAGAGAACCATACTTTCCTATAAAGAATAGACACACACTCACAGGTACAGGGTGACTAGAGGGCTCCAGGTTCCGGGCATGCATTGCAAAGGCCAGAGTACCTCAGCAGGCTCAGCGCGGGAGTTCCAGAAGAGACTCCGAAGCTGGGCAGAGCAGGTGAAACATGAAGCTGAGTTGTCTGGCGGCTGAGGATCTCAGGCTTTGGCTTTATTTTGGGTATGGTGGGAAACAGCAGAAGCCCCTCGGCAGGGGGATGGAAGGGCGATTTTTCTCTTTGGGAGCTTAAGCACTACTGTTGTTGAGCATAACTTGCATATGCGTGTCACCCCAACCGAAACACACAATAATGTATCTCAGTGGATTTTCCCATGGGTCCACAACCATTGTTATTGTCTCCCAGAGAAGCCTCAGAGCCTTTAGCAGTGAATGCTCCATACCTCTCACCTAGCTCTTCCCAGCCCCAGGGAACCACGACTGTCCCCTTCTGAATAGTTGGTAAAACAGGAGTCACACACCATACGGCCCTCTGTGACCATCTTCTCTCTCCAAAGCATTTCCCTACGTTAGAGTGTTGACTATTGCTTCGTTCCTTTTCCTTGCTGAATAATGTTCCATTGTCAACCATGGCCAAGGACATTTTTCTGATCCCTTAATTAGCTGGTAAACATGTGATTTGTTTGCACTGTTTGTCTGTTTTGAATAGTGCTGTTCCGAACATTCATGCTTTATGGGGATGGACCTCTACGCTCTATGGGGTTGCATTTGTCAAGGGTGTCTATCTGGAGGATGGAAGTGTAGGATCAGATAGTCTGCTTATTTTAATCAAAAACTTCCCAATCGGCTATACTCCCCTCAATAATGTACAAAGGTTTCCGTAGCTACACATCTCTATTAAAACTTGTTCTTATCTGTCATATTTGTGTGTTCAGGAGGCTCCTGGGACAGCAGACTGCAGGGTGAGCAGGCAGGTTGATTCTGAGAGGGAGCTCTTGTAGAGAGAGCCACAGTGAGGCAGGCATAGCTGCTAACCTTGCTGATGGCACTACTGATTGTGAACCTCTGAATTTACACATGGAGGTCAGCATCCTACTGTGACAAGGTCTCTTCTCTGCATCCATGGGTGACAGCATACGCTTTAGAGACTCTGCATCCATGGGTGGCAACATACGCTTTAGAGACTCTTTGAAACCAGCAGAAAAAAAAATTCAATCCAAGAGCTACGTTTTTGGCTATTACGAGTGATATTCTCCAGGCCTGGATGGGAGCTTTGACTTCCCTAGCTTCCTGTGTGACAGGGATTAAGGAGTTGTGCTGCCCGCGGGGCAGGACTCAAACAGCATACTTCTTTGAGCAGATGCCGAGCTGGGTGATATTCAGCAACAACAGAAAATAAATCTCAGTCCCTTCTGATACAATGAAGTCCAGTCCAGTGTCACATCTCCAAAGCTCAACTCAGAAGGTTCTTCCAGACTTTTGGTGGAAGCCCCTACTCTTTTGATGGTATTCTCTGAGGCTCTGGGTCAGTCAGGGCTTCTCCTGTCCACAAGGGTCCCCATGATAGCTTCCTGTCCACATAGAGCAGTTACTCAGCTCCTTTTCCTCTCAGCCTAGGGACTGTGCCAGCTTCCAACCATGTGCTGTGTTGTGCCAAGTCCTCTGGGTGCATGGAACAGACGCCCCATGCTTCCTTTCCAAGAACTTGCAGCCTAGAACCTCCTTAAAGGAAGAATAAAAGGAGTGGAACTGGGCGGAAGAAAAGGGATGAGGGAAAGGGGTGGGGGAAGAGGGAGGGACAGGGAGGGATGAAGGGAAGGGGTGGGAGAGGGGAGGGAGAAGAAGAGGGAGCCGGAAGGATGGAAAATGTGGAAGGCAGGCGAGAACTGAGAGTTCCCGGAGAATGGAGAGTTCAGCTGGAATGCAGTCATTTCCTTTGAACTCCTTAGATTTCTTTTGTAAAGCAGTACTCCTATCTGCATCAAAGAAGTGTGGAGCTAGAGGGCAGGCTTTCCTCTCACGCAACAAAATGGAAGGGTTCTTGTGTGTGTGTGGCATGAATGAGTGGGCACGCAGAGGTGGGACGCTACCCTCCAACCCCCCCCCCCGCATAAAAAGTAAAACAACAGCAAAAAACAGTTTCCAAGATCCCTTCCCTTCAATCTCCAGCCACCTCCCTCCTGCCCCACCCCCACCCCCAACCCACGGCTAGACAGTTTACAGGACGAAGTGAAAGGTCAGACAGGTCAGCAAAACCTCAAGTTTATAAAAACAGAGCATATCCCAGTGCAATAAAGGGCGTAAGACAAAGACTTCCTTTCAGAAGTGGGGGCCCCGAAAGCACATGGGGGATCCCACGACAACCAGGAAGCGATGCCTCTCTCCCAATTACTGGGTGCTCTCGGCTGTACTTTGTTGACCTCGCTGATTTCAATCAGTTCTCAGTCCATGCATCCTTCACCTGCCACGAATCAAAACCTGGAGGGCTCTCTGTTCTCCACGCTCAGAAGGGAACCCTTTGATAAGGCTGTTAGCGATGCAAGGCAGAGCGGGTTGGGCTGGGTGGTTTTCGTAGACTGGCATTACACATTTATGATGTACACCAACGAAGGAGCAAGAGCTCAGCCTGCCAGGGCTGCAGGGGGCGGGGCTTCTCCTGGAAAGTGGCTGCCCTGTGGCCTGGTGGAATTGTAACAAAGGCTGAGGAGGGAAGGGCAAGTGGTGGCAGGAAGGGATCACAGGTCCCTTCTGAGGGAACACTATGGGATGTCTCTCTTTATTTCTGGGTTCTGTGGCACATGGGATTTTCTTGTGGGTGAGTGTGTGTGTGACACACACATATGCTTTATTCTCTAGTCTGTTCAGGCAATTTCAAAGGCCCTAGTACTCAGTATCTACTGAATTAATAGGAAGAGATCAGTTGAAGGCTGGGGACATGACTTACTTGATAAAAATGCTTTCCGTGCAAGCATGAAGACTTCGGTTCCAATCCACACAGATAAAAAGCCAGGGGTGGAGGTGTGCTTCTGTGATCTCATAGCTGGGGAGGTGGAGACAGATGAATCCCTGAAGCTGATTGGCTATCCAACCCAACTGATTGAGTGAACTCCAGGGTTATGGCGCTACTGAGGAAGATACTTAACATCTGGCCTCCTCGGGTACATCTGCATGTATATATACACACACACACAAACACCCACGAAAATATAACACAGACACACAGACACAGGCATTGGAATAGGCGCGCGCGCGCGCGCGCACACACACACACACACACACACACACACACACACACACACGGACACACATGGACACACTGGCCCCAACACATACACACACACCAGTGAGTGGTCAGACTAGGTGCTACGCATTCTCTGTTTTGGAGTCACTTCTTGGATGGGGGAACTTAAGGAGGACTCTGAGCTCTAAGCTGCTATAGTGACTGGCTGCTGAGGGGAGAGGAGAGGATGACAGAGAGTCTGAGAGACAGATGGTGGAGGAGAATCAGGTGGCTCAATTAGCTTGTACTAAAAAATACAGATGCTCATAGCCATAGCTCCCACCCTGTACTCTCACTGTTTCCAAGGCAAGAAACAGACCCTCCCTTCTTATATTCTCCCGTGTTCAAGCTCCTGAACATGATTTTTAAAAAAGGAAATTTCTTTTCTCCTAAATGACAAAATACAGATGCGTAAATACGCATACATACATGTACACAGACACACACACATTGTATACCACATATAACACATACACACACCATGCCATATATGCCACACACACATATATACTATACATCCCTACCAATACAACACTCACAAGCACACACACACACACACACACACACACACACTCTCGCGTGCACACACACATACACATACACACATTTTCCCTAACTGGATACTGACTATATTACCTTGAACTCTAACACAGCAGTTTTCTCACTCCCCAGCATGAGGTTCATATAGTTGATCAAGTAGATCAATGAAGGAGTTAACACATATGAAGTCACAAGCACATTGGTGTTGGCTTGTACATGCTACCAACACTATGACAATGACCACAGTTACAGCTAAAACCCATTGTGGCTTCTAGACATGGATGCCAAGCTGTCTAGTGCAACCAGATCTATGGTGAGAAGAGGCAATCGACCACTGACTGCTTCCTGGTGGGGGCCATGGCATTTCTTTAAAAAACAATGACATTTATATTTTTCATGCGTGTGTGTGTTTTTCTGCATGTATGTATGCACACATGTATGTATGTGAGCTTCTGCAGTGCTCACAGAGGTCAGAAGAGGGCATCGGATCCACTGAAGTTGAGATCCAGCTGGAGCTGAGGAGGATTTTAAGTTGCCATGTGGGTGCTGGGAACTAAACCTGTGTCCTCGGCAAGAGCTACACGAGTTCTTAACCTCTGAGCCACCTCTTCAGTCCCCATGACATTTCTTTAGCAAGGCTGGTATCCTTAAGACAGCAGAGAAATTCATGTCATCAGTAACTTTCCCATCCCAGACTCCACAGGGGTCCCTACGGTGGTGGTGTCCAGAGCATGGATCGGTTTTTCTGGGTTCTCAGTGGAATCTCTCACCTCTCCCTTAGAGCTAGGCCATGCCTTCAATCTGGCTCACAGCACCTCTCTCTACCTCTATCCCTGTCATGTCTTCCTATACAAGGCATGGTCATGTATTTCATTCCATGTGTGAGATGTACGTGTGTGTGTGTGTGTGTGTGTGTGCATGTTGGTGTATATGTGTGTGTGTATGTGTGTTTGTGTGTGTGTGTGTGTGTGTGTGTGTACACACCTGTGGAGGCTGGAGGTTAATGTCAGGTGTCTTGTTCAGTGTCTCTTTACCTTATTTTTGAGACAGAGTCACAGTGCACACAGAAATCACCAATTAGGCCTTGCATGTCTGAGGAGCAAATTCCAGGAGTCTCCCTGTCTCAACCTGCCCTTCCCATGGCTAGGGTTACTTCTGTGCCTGACTCTAATATGCGTGCTGTCAATTCAAATTCAGGTCCTCGTGTTTGTCTGGCACGTTCTTTATTAACTGAGCCAACCCTCCAGCCCTAAGGTCATATATTTCAAATTGTACACTGAACTCCATGGTTTAGTGCAGGCTTATGGTCAGCAGTGGTAATGCAGGCTGTGGGCAACAGTCCATGAACAAGAGGTAAGGGTGGACTGCCAGATTTCCATGCCCACTCAAGGCTCTCAGGGCTTCCCTGGTGTGTGCCCTGGAAACATTGAAACCTCACAGGGCTGGCTTCTCAGTGTTGGGAATATGTGCTGATTCATTCAACCAGTATTTATTGATGGCCTCTGCATGCCAGAGACTGTTTCCAACAGAACAGATAACAATCAGTTAGTTCAAGAACTAGGTGAGAGTGAATGATCACACTTAGCTAGAGTGGGGAGCGCATGTAACCTCAATTAGTGTGACTATTTCCTGTGGAGTGTATGTCAGAATTTTGAAAGTTCTAGAAAGTGCTGGTGATTCTTCTTTGTTACATGTTGCTACATGTTGTTGGATGGGAATTAAGTGGAAAAGGCTCAGGTTTATCCACAGTCAGTGAGTCTGACCATGCTTTGTCTGTTTAGCTTCTTAAAGGATTACTGTTGTTGTTGTTGTATGTGTGTGTGTGTGTCTACATGTATAATGTGTATGTGGCAGGTGCACACATGTCACAGTGCCTGTATGGAGGTCTGAGGATAACATCTAGAGGTCAACTCTCTCTTTCCCCATGCTTGTGTTCTAGTGTTTGAACTTGGGTCATCAGGCTTGCATGGCAAGGCGACCCACTGAGGGATCTTGTTTACTCTGGCTTTATTATTATTATTAAATACACAGCTAGTAAGTAGTGTGTTGTTTGAGGTTGAGTCTTTCATTGCCCCATCTCCACCGTATATCTGACTCCTGACTCCCAAGTTGTTCTCTTAGCAAATTCCTATGTTTTCAAGAACCTGGAGCAGTGGTTCTCAACCTTCCTAAAGCTGTGATTCTTTAATACGCTTCTCATGTTGTGGTGACCCCAATCATAAAATTAATTTCATTGTCATTCCATAACTCTAATTTTGCAACTGTTATGAATGGTCATGTGTTTTATGATGGTCTTAGGAGACCCCTGTGATAAGGTCATTCAACTCTCCCCCACCCCCTTTACCCTGTCCCAGGGGTCGAGACCCACAGGTTGAGAACCATTGACCTAGACCCTCATTGGTATTAATGGCTGGGAGTGTTCTCCTGTTCCCCATGGCCAAGGAGGATGCCAAGCACCTGCAGCCTCACATCACTGTGCTAGAAGATTGGGAGGGTGGTGTTTGTCTTCCTTCACTGTCTTTAGCTACCAAGAATGTGTTGCTCCTCATCAGAGACATAGACATTATAATAGACTCTGAATAAGTTCAGGGATCAACCAGACAAGGACTCAGCTCTGGGCCTACTATTTAGAGAAAAAGATAATTTGATGGTTTTATTGACTTGAGTCTTCCTGAATGGAAAGGTGGAGCAACAATACACCTAAAGAGTTGTCTGGGATTACATGCCTGTCTGTGGTAAGACGTGTGGACAGGTTGTGAGCATCACTTTGCTTTCCAGCCTTCACCTCTGTCCTTCCTGCAGCACTGCCTTTTCTCTGTGGCCCTGATGTCATCTGGACATGATCACTATCTCCTTAGCTCCATCATGGTCAGAGGTGTGCATGGGTGTGTGCCTGTGTGTATGAGTGCACGTGTGTTTGTGTGTGTGTGTGTATGGGTGTGTGCCTGTGTGTATATGAGTGCATGTGTGTGTGTGTCTGTGTGCATGAGGGTGTGCCTGTGTGTATGAATGCATGTGTGTGTATGTGTATGTGTATCTGTGCGCATGGGTGTATGCCTGTGTGTATATGAGTGCATGTATGTGTGTGTCTGTGTGCATGAGGGTGTACCTGTGTGTATGAGTGCATGTGTGTGTATGTGTATCTGTGCGCATGGGTGTGTGCCTGTGTGTATATGAGTACAAGTGTATGTGTGTGTCTGTGTGCCTGTGTGTATATGAGTGCATGTGTGTATATGTGTGCATGTGTGTGTGTCTGTATGCCTGTGTGTGTATGAGTGCATGTGTGTGTATGTATATGTGTGTCTGTGTGCATGGGTGTGTGCCTGTGATGTATGAGTGCATGTGTGTGTATGTGTATGTGT